>CM026562.1:9744040-10344040 GCA_015143295.1 Tetracentron sinense | reverse complement strand
TGTAAAAGATCTTGTTCGTTTGGAATTTGGTATCTAATCCATTGTAAAACTTCATTGAGGGGTTTATAATTAATCACAAGTCTTGGTGTTCCTCTTTCTATCTCAGCATTCTTCTGAACATAGAAAGCAGCACAACTCCAAGGAGATTAAGATTTACGGATTAATTTCTTATTAAGCAAATCTTGAATTTCTTTTTTGCAATATTCTAATAATTCATGATTTATTTGAATTAATCTAGCTTTTGTTTTAATATTTGTTTCATCAAAATCTTTGATATATTGAAGTTCTACAATATGTTTTTTCTTATGCCAAAATGCATTGGGAAAATCAGAGCGTATTTCCTTTTTAAGTTTTTCTTCAAAAGATTTTATTTGTTGTTGTAATTTCCAATCATTGAGTTGTTCATCAATTTTCTTATATTAAATTTCTTTTTTGAGAAAACAAATTTGTTTTTGTTTTTGAGAGATTATGTTAATGTGATTGTCATTATATATTGAGAATTCTTTGATTATATTAATATCTTTGATATGTGGTGGATTAATAAACTGAAAATTTATCTTTTGGTTATTAATTATAGTTTCAATTCATTCATAGGTAATCATGAATGGTTTGATTAAAGTTATACAAGGAGATCCTAAAATAACTTCTCTTGTTAAGTTTTTTACAAGTATGAATGGTATAGAAATACACAATTCATCATTGCAAACATTAGTTTTGGTTAATTTGTAATTGATATTAAGTTGACTACTATTTGCAGTATGTAGTATTTTTTTTGTTTTTTCAAAGTATTGTGTAGGAATTAATCCTTCTTGGATACAGTTGAGATCTGTACCTGAATCAATCAGAGCAATTGTATCAAGTCTGTATTCTTTGTTGATTACTATTGAGAGATTTACTAGCCATTTTTGTTAGAGTATTTTTGTGATTATGTTGATATATTCTTATCTTTGTTCTTCCTTATCTTTTTTATTTTCTTTATTATCTAAATTGATTTCATGAGTTTGTGGTATATGATTTCTTTGAGAAATTTAATATTTTAATTGTAAAATTTTATAATTTGTATTTGTTTTTAAATTTGTAATTTCTTGTTTGATTTAATTTATTTCTCTTTGTAAATCTTGCATTGTGATATCCTTTTCCCGAGGGATTTTGGAATCAAATTTCTTAAAGATATCTTGTAAATTATAAGGGGTAACATTTTTAATTGGTTGTTTGCCTTTGAGATTATCTTTAAGTTTTGAGTAAACATTCTTTTTGAATTTGAGGATCATCAATTTTATCGATAATATCTAAAAGAAATGTTTGTTCTTAAGTTATCATATTAATACTTTTAATACAATTAATACATTGACAATTTGATTCAATTGGTTCAGAGTCTGAGGATTCAGAGACTGAATAATTTGAACTTGTATATACATCTAATTCATATTGAGGTTCTTGATAAGAATTGTCACTTGAGGAGTTTATTAAAATTTTTGCCAATAGTGTTTTAATTTCATCAAAATTATCTAAAGCATTGATTGCATTAATTTTCTTCTTTTGTTCTTCCAGACAATTAGGTTTAATATGTCCTTATTCGCCACAATTGTAATATATTGGGGTTTTTTTCATATTTTTTATGAATTGGTTTAAAAGAAGACTGTTTTGAATAGGAAAACCATTTTGAAGATCTTGAGGGTTGTTTTTCTTTATATTTTGGTTTATATTTGGATTTGTATTTAGAAAATCTTTGTTTGTAATATTGATGATCTTTTTCTATTCCTTTTTGGTGATATTTATGTGATTTGTGGTGTTTGATATATTTGTGTTTTGATTTTCTATATTTTGAATATGATTTTTCACATGAGAAGTCAAATTGTTCACAGAAAGAACCAAGTTCTTTTCTGTTATAAATTTGATCTTTTTTGAGTTTATCTTTGAGATGTTCTTTGCGTAAAATAATACCTTGTGAATTGATATGTGTGATAAGATCACCATATGTAAGCTTATCATATGGGATTTGACCATTATTTTGGTCTCTAATTTTTTTCCTAATTGTTTCAGTAAATAAATTGGGTAAACCATAAAGAAATCCTTCTTTCCAATAAGATTGACTACAATCGTCACGCATCATGACTTTTGTAAAAAATGTATCTTTGTAATACCTAAAATCTTGAAATTTTCTACATCTTAAATTGTTAATAAGATCAGATGATCAATCCTTGATTTTTGAAGGGTCACCTAAGAAGTGTTTTGCAATATAAAATATTAAGGTTGCGACTGCATCCTGTATATCTTCACCATTATCATTTTGAATTGTAGTTCCATCAGATGTAATCTTAACGGCACTAAGGATTGTTTGTCCATCTTGGAAATTAAGATAGTGATCCCACCATCATTTTAGTTGTCCTGTAAATCCAGCGACAATCATTTGAGCTACAAAATGATCTGAGAAATCATGTCTATTTTTGTAAGTTGTGCTTACCATTGTCATTTCTTGTAGAGTATACAGAATATGATATTCTGTCATACCATCAATATTCCATTCATAAATAGATTTACTATGATAAGAAGTTTGTTTAAATTGTCCACGTTCTTCGATCTGTATGTCGAGATACGTAGGTCTTGGATAGAAGTTCCTAGTAGGAGCTTGTTTCCAGTCAATTCTATTAATTGAATTATCATCGTGATTTTTAAAATTTTGTTCTAATTCATCAATATCTTGAATGTCAGATTGATTATCAGAATTAGATTTTATTATATTAGGTAATTTTGTTAAAACATTGATTGTATTTGAAAAAAAAATCTGGTTTTTGTTCTATGATATTACAATGTGAACTTTCTGTTTCTATTAATGGAGAATCTAGAACTTGAGAACATTTGTATACAATTGTATTTAATTGATTAAATTTTTCATCTATTTTTTCCATATGAGATTTAAATGATAATTGTTTTGACATTTCTTGCAGAATTTCATGTGGTGTAAACATTGATTTATCTGTTTGTTTTTGTAGTTCTACACATGGTAGAATATTTTCTCTTTGACCTAGATTTTCTACTCTAGTTAATTGTGTTCCTATTGCATTGAGGTGCTGATTTGTGTAATTGTTTTGTTCCATAATTTTTGAAATATCTATAGCATTTAGTGCTTGTGTATCATTTTTTAATTTAAACGGAGAGGCAATAATTGTAGAATTTCTATATGGAATTTGAACTTGTTCTAATGGAGGATGTATAGATTCTACATTTTTATTATCAGATGTTTGTCACGTAATTGAGGATTTACTTGTTATATTGAGAGTTTTGACAAAAGGAAAATAGATTGAATTTTGTTCTGTAGAAATTTCAAACCATTTAAAAAATACATATGACATTTATGTTTTTTTACGAACTGATAATATTCTTGTAAAATTTGATCTTTTTGTTTGTCAAAAGTTGCAAAATACCAATTGCGTAATTCTTTGTTTTCATCTAAATTGAAATCCTTTCAAATAAAGAGTTTGTCTTTCCAACTCAGCATCTATCATATCTATTTGAGGAACTTGCATTTGAGATTGTGTTAGAGATAATGGAGGAGATAGTTGAGATGTATTTGACTCATTATCATCCTGTTCTAATCTTTGTTTTGTTTTAAGTTTCTTAATCCTGATAAATTGGCTATTCTTAGATTTGAAGGAATTGAAGAACATGAAGATCTAGATGGTTCAAAGTCAAATATTCTAAAATCAGAATTATCAAAATTGGATTCTTGATTGGAGAAGAACTTGATTACAACTTTTCCACCCGGATGTTCAATTATTTGATCTGGATCATTATTTTCAATTGGTTGATTTTTTCTTTGAGGTGTTGCATTTTGTAGATACCATTGAACTGGTAGATCAATATATTTTTAGTTAATTATGTATTTTGGAGTTATTACTTTAAATTTTGTTAAGTCTGTTCGTATGAGAATAGTTTCTCCTTCGGGACTTTTATTGTAAGCTAGGAGACTTACAGTTGTATTCATGACTTTGTAATAAATTCTATATATTAAAGTTAAAAATAGAGAACCTGGTAGCATATCTACGCCTTTTGTTTGAAGATTTAAAATTAAAGATTGTAAAATGTTTGGATCTTTAAGTGATAGAGAGAAATTTTGGAAACAATCAAAATAAATTGGACCATTGTAAAGACTAGATTGAACAATTCCTAATAAGGAATCTTGAAATTGATTATGTCTACAATCACGAAGACATAAAAGTACTTGAATGTTTAAACTTTCCCTTGCTAATGGTTTGACTGCAACTTGGACCATTCCAATATGCAGGAAACTATATTTTAATTTGCGTTTTTCCATAGCTTTTGGGCTAAACAAATTGAATGTTTCACAATCATTTGATAAAAAAATTGTTTGTTCTACAGTTTTGATTGAATAATCACTTGAGAATTTAAACATTCATTTTTTATATATTTGTTGAATTGAAATTTTTGAAATTTTCCAATTATCTAATTTTTTTTTTCTATATTTTCTAAATTTCTTTCTTCACTATTAATGATTTCATTACTAGGTAAACATGATCTAGAAGACATGGATCTAAATAAAGTACTCATTATAAAAAAGAGATATAGTCAGAACAAAATATATTATTGTGATAATAATTATCTGGAATTATGAAGTATTTTCTCACAAGGCTATCTACGGTCTCTGTTTTTCCTAAAACGCCTTCATTAACGGCTAAGCAATACTAACTTATTGACCTCCTCACACTTGTGATAGATACTGAACAATTCTTTTATAAATATTATAACAGCAATACACAGTATTCATCAATATATCTTTTGTCTAATCAGTTGTCTTACCTACTTCCATGGCTTTGATATCATAATACACCCAGGTATGGTGGATCATAAATAATTACGGAAATATCATATAAATATATTGAGTGAACAGTACTATTCTAGTTTGTCCTGAGATTAATGGACCCTATGCTGACACTTGTAACTCCTTTAGATTAGGTTAGTCCTTTGTTAATTATCTTAATATTTCTATAATTTTTTTGATTTTTAATTCATTTTTAATTAAAGATGATGGAGCATGAGGTTGAGCCTCACACCTCGAGGAATACGCCCCATGCACCTTGAAGTCATATTATCTTGTTTCACACCTTCATCTTTTAAAAGTATTTGTGTCTATATATATGTAGAAATGCTAGCCTCAGACGCAAACTTTCAAACTCTCATTGTGATAGCGAGTCAACGACAAGTGTCGTTACTCGTTAGTGTCTTGGTTCAAAATATCGGTATCGGTTGCCGTATCGGTAAGTCCAAAACAAGATACGTATCGACGTATTGAACCGTATCGGATGGATACAGCAGAAAAATCAAGATACACTATGAAATGCTTGAATACGTAATGAAAAACTTGGATATCTTACATAAAATTTCTTTTAATGCAAATATAAGCTATTAACAAATTAAATGAAAGTCTCCAATTATGTTTATAACCATACATATGAGAGTTTAGAATTTTATAAGTTAAAAAAGACATGCATGCTATGTTGATAAAAAGTTATGAAAATACAAGCCATAGTCACTTAGCTAAGTATAAGAAAAATAAATTAGATATTAAAACTTTATATTAAATGAGTTAAATAAGAATGAATTAAATTAAAACATAAATTTTAAGTTTAATTTAAGTCTTTTAATGTTGCACTGTTACATTATTAGTTGACTTTTTGACCCTGTAGATAAAAGTATTTTTTAAGTCTAAAGTATGAGACTTTTTTTTTTGCCAAACTTTTGGGTTTTGGTAATTTTTTATATAATACAGTTTATAAATTTTTTATATTTGAGAAATATTTTATCATTTGAAAGTTCAAATTTTGATCCAGCCCCTAAGAGCATCTCCAATGCAATACTCTAAATTTCTCCTCTATTTTGGCATCTCCTCTAAATATAGAGGAGATGAGCCCCACTTTAAAGTTATTTGCTCAAATGGGAGGGAACTCTAAATCATTATTCCTACTCTATAACACTATTCATTTATTATTTAAAAAAATAGTTTTCATATATTTTCTTCCACATTTTTCCTTTCAAACTCAATAATTCACCACTTTTGCCTCCAAAACTAAATAATTGGCCCACAAAATTTACACTAATGATTAAAAATAAATGATTCATTATATGAAATGAACATTTTAGAAATAAGACTAGTTAAATTTGCATCTTTTAATTAAAAAAAAGTGATAAAAATACATTAAAACAAGACTACTGGAATCACAAGCACTAGATTAAAAAAAAAATTACAAGCATTTAGTAAGGTGGTAAGTCATCTCCCCCATATCCACCTTGATACTGACTAAAGCCACTAAAATCATTGTGACTAAAGGTAGCGGATGATCCGCCTACTTGGGAATCACGATACCTTTTTTCTACAATTTCCAATTTCTTGCTTCAAAAGCATTCATGTTCGATTGGATTGCTTATGGAATTAAGGTCTTTCTGGATTGTCGTTCACATTGAAGCTTTAGTTTGTTATGATAATTTCCAATGTTAGAGATGAGTTGATGTAGATTTTTTTTAATTAAAGTTTGTTGTTAGAGTTTTTTTAATATTAAAAATAGTTTTTTAATTTTAAAAAAAGAATTACTAATTTTTTAAAAAAAACAAGGATGGGTGGGTGAATCTTAACCACGGTTAAGGGGTGTCAAAAGGGACACGTGGCGACCTCAAGGGGTGATACCGTAGAGGATTTGGCTTTTTTTTTTGCATCTTTTATTGATGAATTATATTTAAAAATTAAACAATTATTAAAAAAATAATAATAATAATTTCAAAATAAAATGATAATTATTAAATAAATTAAAAGGATACGATTGGCATTTTAAAAAAGATTGAGAGAAAAATAAGGACACAAATGGTATTATAGGGGGATGAATAGTTTTATAGAGGTCATTCTCTATTTTCTCTCTCATCCTCTAAATATAGAGGGTCACTGTAGCATTATAGAAGACCAACTCTAAATTTATAGTACGATTGGAGTATTCTTCTTTAACCAATACTCTATATTTAGAGTTATAAAGGACGGTTGGAAATGCCCTAAAAGATGCTAAAAAGTAGATTTTGTTTTTGAACTGAAAGTTGACTTTTATTCTTTAGGAATTTGGATCAAGATAATTTTTATTGAATTCAAATGAAAGGATAACCTTATTTGCACATTAATATCTTAAGTAAATGAAAATAATATTAATTTAAAATCATTTATTTAAATAATATTTTATATAAATAAGTGTTGTGGATCTTAGTATAAATGGAATGAGAAAAAATAATTAATTGAAAAATCTCCCATATCGGGCCTATATCAGTGTATATGAGGAAGTTTTTTTTTTCCAGCGTACCAGTGTATTGAGTAGCTCCAAACAAGATACCTATCGGCCCGTATCGGTCGATACGTATCGATATTTTAAATCATGGTTAGTGTTCGTTGTTACCTAGAGAACCAGTATAAATCACAAATTCTTCCTTTGAAAGTTCTAATTTCTTGGAAAGGTAGCAATGCCGAGTGTTGCACCCACGATAAGAGTTTGGAAAAAAATTTACAATCTGTAACTGGCTAGCACCCCTTTAGATTTGTGTGTGAGTATATATATGAGGAATGCTAACCATACTCTTTGAGTTAAAATATATATATATATGGAGTGGATCTGGGCCGAGTGCTGGGCAGATATCAACATTCAGGATCGGTTCAGATATCATACAGGGTTTAGTTTATGACATTGTAAACTTTTTCTTATACTTTACTTTTATCTTATTGTGTTCGTTTCTATCTTTGATTTATATATATTCTTGCAGTATAGATCAAAAAAAAAAACGAATTACTTTTGCAATCAGTTAAATCAATAACTTTGTCTTTTAAAAGTTGTTTCTTTAATAGCCTGTTGCAAGTGCCAGCTAGCATCATTTGTGTGTGTAGCAAACGGCTAGCATATGCAGGACACATAGGCAATCTTCAATCATTACGGTAAAAAAAAGTGACCTTTACTGTTACACAGAACTAGAGGGTGGCAAGTGCGATGCACGTGAGAGCGAGGGGAAGGAGTTAACGACACCCGATTGAACTCGCTAGTGGCACGTACAATGCACGTGAGAGCAAGGGGAAGGAGTTAACCACAATTAATAGGAATTAAAAGGGGCACGTGTTAACCCATGGGTGTGATTGAACTCTCCCCGAGGTCAATCTTGATTGGGTGTGATTCTAAATAGATAGATGGAAAGGGGTAGTTTAGGAATTAAAGTAAAATATTAAATCAAATGCAAGCGTAGTTTAGAAAACATTAAATCAACGTATTGTTTTTATATAGGGGTAATTTGGGAATTTCGAGAAAATCATTTACGCATGATGCACGAGTAGAACCTGTGAATGGCCGGTCCAGATATTAAAACACTGTTGTTTAAAGGATTAAAGAAAGAAAAGGTTAGAAATAGCATAAAGGACCTTCTCCGCAATGGCGAGTAAATCTGCAGCAGTTGAAACATCAGCAGCCAAGCACAGATTACTCTCCTTTGCAGCCATTATCTCAAAAAGCTTCTTCCCAGTCGGATTCTTCGCCAATTTTGCTCTCTCAGCATACGATGCTGTAACCCTAACCCTAACTTTCTCCGAAGAAATGGCCTGAACAGAAACCCTACGATTCTCCTTCAAGAACGCTTTAACCTCCCTCTCCATCTCCTCCGAAACCCTCTGATTCTTCCTCAGAATATCAACCATCTCCGTAAGCTTGATCATCGAATGCAAACGAATCCCATTCTGGGCAAGATTCTCTCTCCCTCCCTGCTCGCGATCGATAAGAACAACAGCATCCGTGACCTTCAATCCGGCAGCTCTGAGGGGCAAAGCAGTCTCGAGCACCGAAGCGCCACTGGTGACGAGATCTTCGACGATGAGACAGATCTGGTTTTCCTTGAAGGAACCTTCGATGGCTTTTGAAGTTCCGTAGTCTTTGATCTCTTTGCGACGCATGACCATGGGGATGTTGTGGGAGATGGAGACGGAGGTGGAGATGGGGAGAGCCGTGTAAGGGACGCCACAGACGAGGTCGAAGGAGGTGGAGGAGACTGAAGAGATGAGGACTTGGGAGATTTGGGTGAGGAGAGATGGGTAGGAGACGATGAGACGAAGATCGATGTAGATTGGAGAAAATATTCCTGATTTCAGCTTGAAGTTTCCGAATTTTACTGCTTCGATTCCGTGGAGTTGCAGAACCAGAGACTCCATTGTTGGCGATTCAGAGCTCTCTCTCTCTCTCTCTCGCTGTGTTTTGGAAAGTGTACGTGAGTGGAGGCAAAAAGGTAAAAGTAGAGTGTCTTTGGTTGAGCTAAACGAACAACTATCAAAATGGAATGTCAGCATGTTGAGACACGTGGCTTTTATAAAAATTAGCTGGACCCACCATAACAAACCAATTCCGGTAGTAACATGATAGGATGTGGGGATGAATTATGATTTTATACCAGTACTTAGTGGTGCCTGCATGTCACTGTTTCAGTTGTAAATATATTGTTTATTGTGCTTGAAAATGTATTTCACAAGTCAGACCATCTGAACATTTAGCAATTTGGATATTGTATTTCACAAGTCAGACCAACTGAACATCTAGTAATTTGCATGTGTTGTGTTTGTGTGTGTGTTTGCTTGGGTGGTGTGAGTATTCCCTTGTCTTTGCCTTCAGTCATTGCCTTGTGGCATGATTGAGTTTACCAAAAAAAAAACATCCAAGTAATTTGGATACTTTGTACTAGCAAAAGCCCCGGATGATGCACGATGCACGGGATAAAAAATAGTAAGGAAAGATACTTTGAAAAGTATAAAAAAAAAAATTGGATTCATCACAATTGCAAGCTCTTGTAAGAGCGATAATTAACTATGATTAAGCTTAACTAAATTAAGATACATAATTCAATTTCATTTTCAAAGTGGTTTACATTTGTTTTTTTTTTTGGTAAAGAGAATTATGTTAAACAAAAAACTTTATGCACAAAACAAAAAAAACGTAAACTCGCCTTATTGGGGACATATTTAATGGTAATTACAGTGTTAATGACTGATTATCTAATATCCTTAAAAAAAAAATATTTATATCATCAAAGATATTGACTTCCCCATGGGGTTCAGAGTCATGCAGAATATAATGAACCAAAATCTTTGAGTCTGACCAAATCTCTGGTGGAAGAAGTATAGATAGATTTTGGTGCATTACATACTCAAATAATCCATAGATAGATATAGATGTGGGTTCCTATGATTTCCACTTAGCTGGAAGAAAACAAAAGCAATTTAAGTTTTGAACAAGCATACACATAGCATACACATAGGAGGGAGAGATCATCAACATGAGCGTTTGCTTATAATCATTATATAAAATTAAAGGGAGACAATCTTTCTAAACTCCAAAAAGAAACCCACCAATAGTGATGTGGGAAAAAAAAATCAACAGTGATATGAAACACCATAGAGAAACCCACCAACCTTCTCCACTCTCATTCATCTCTTTCCCCTCCAACCTCTACCTGCTAGTAGAGGACTTCCCTTTAACCGAAACAACAAATATCGATCCAAATAATGTATGTGGCCCACATGTTGGTCCAACAACTTTAAATAATGACTACCATCCAATCGTAATGAGCCACCGATGTGAACTCCCACAACAAAGTAGTCTCCAAAGATGGCAAAGTGAAGAATGGTCTCCCCACCATTCCTGCTAGAGTAGGAATAGATATAATCACCGGCTCGACATTAGAGTTTAGGTGAAGAGAAGCTTTATTGCCGTGGAGAGCTGCCAAGAAGAGAGGGGTCGCCTTGTCATTGTTGCGAGCACCAATTAGCCCATGGTCTCGATTTTCCAATCACCCTCACATTTCCACCATAATCCAAGCTTTTGTTTGTTTCAATGTAACGATGAGAAAGCAATTTGAGGAAGGGTGCTATATAGAGAGGAAATACTAACAGTTTCCAACGTTTTGTAAAAGATAGGGATTGAAGGAAGAGAAACGGTGGCCACGTTTTGGGTTTTTAAAGTGGTAGATGGTGATGGGTTAAGTTTAAGAAGGAAAGAGACGTTTGATAAGAAGGAAAGAGATGTTTGAGAGAAGGGGTTAGAGGCTTAAAAATAGGTAACTCCCGAGATACATGACGGTAGGGACGTGAGCCGTTTCAGAGATGGGTTTAAGAGCTACCTTTAAGAGACTGATTTTTAGAGGGATAAATTGAGAAAAGTGAACTGTAAGAAGACACCCTCAAGAGTTGCCACCTATCCACTAATCATCTCTAGGACCGCCACGTGTCCACCCACTTGCTTAGATTTCATAGCAAGTAATTTGAGAGAGATACTTAGTGTGACATGTGGCAGCAACATAGAGCTAAAATGAAGGCTTTTGGGAATGAGGAGAAAAAATGAGTAGTGATAGGCAAACCCATGAAATCCATTTCAAAACCTAAGGCATCACCTCATTGGTGGATGCCCCCCCTCCCTCTTAAATACCCACCATAGTTGGTAGGTATTTAAGAGGGAGGGGGGGCATCCACCAATGAAGTGGTGCCTTAGGTTTGGAAATGGATTTCATAGGTACGTTAACTATTTCCCAAAAATAATTAATAAGTTCATTACATGACCCATTAAATTAAGAGTAGTCCTTATTAAATATATGATGTGGCATCCTTTTATTGGACCAACCAAAAGAAGGTTTGTCATGTAAGATGACACATGGCATCAACATGAAAAGAGAATCCAGAGATTTGAGATATGCCACGTGGCACCAACCAGCATATAGTATTAGTATAGATGTTAATAGATTACAAACTAACAAAATAAGAAACAAAAAACAAATAGACAAATGGAGTAAACTTCGACAATTGCTTATCTGTATAAAAAAGTCATATTTACAAACAACTATTGCTTATCTGTATAAAAGAGTTATATTTACAAGCAACTTTCATATTACATACGTATTTACAAACAACTGCTATATTAAGTGACTACTCCATATCAACACACACACAACAGACTGTACAAAAGAGTAGAGCCAGCATAGCTAAGAGGACTGGGTATGTCTGCAAAATGTCCCACTAAAGGACGAGATACATGTTTCCAAAATGTCTTATTGACTACTTCTATGACTGCACCTTCTGGGCATCAATATTTACAGATCCTGCAATAGAATAATAGATTTTAAGATTAAACAAATTATATTTTGGAAACATCTATAAAAGGCAAATGAGAATTGTTGTAATCCTTTGAAATTTGTTGATAGAATGATTCCAATGGTTGATTAAAATCAGATTTATTAAAGTCTATTAAATTTGGTACTCTTTTGTGATAATATATGTAATATGAAATAATTTGTAATTTGCAATAAATATATTATTATATGTAAAAGATAAAATGCAGAGTAAGACTAACCTTGTTAAACTGTTATGATCAACACAGTAATGATGATTGTGTTTAACTCTCTATGGGAACGTCAGAAATTGTGGTGATCTTATATCTCTTTTGCACATTATCATCACGAACATATTCATATGACTTCACTTGAAATACATAAGATTTTTCTTCTGATTGTTTAGCACATGCTTCGATTTCATTAAGACATTCCTGATATTTATTATAGAAAGAAAAGTTATTTGAATTTATAGTAGAATACAAAATGTTAAGAATTTAATTAAATGTGAAAGTTTGGTTTGTCATATATCTGTAGATAGTTGCATTAAATGAACTGTTGTGCATGCCATAATTTTTTCTCATTCTTCTCCAAAGATGGTAGTTGGTATAGTACATGTTGAGTCAGAGAGTTCTGCTCTCACAATACACCTGAATATCACATAAAGATATTAGATGATATGAACTTATATTTATGTAAACTTAATTTATTTTTAATAAAAATTTACCTTGGTTGTGCAATGGCATCCTGTCTATGACAACTCATACAAGAAATTGGTTTCGTATGTTCTTCAGAAATTTCTTTCTTACACATGTCGCATCCCATATACCAAAATTTGTGTTCTAGATTAATGATAGATATTGATGCATTTACATTCCAAGTGGTATTCTAAAAAAATAAAATTTATATTATGTGTTGCTGCATGACAATAAAAGCTTTAAGAATGAATACAAAACCATTTTAGATATTTAGATATAGTACCATTTGTTTAGAACTCAATATCTTATTGATACTATTCATTGTTGGTATAGAGGTGCTTTCAACGATCATTTGAGGTTTTTTATTTCTGATTTCATTTATCAATTCATCATTTTGAAATGCCCTGTAAAAGAAAGTACTTGTTATGAGATTTTGATAATATTAAATATTATTATAAATAATATTTTTTTTATTATTTACCAAGATTTTAATGTTACAACATCTGGTATATTAGGATTGATCAAAATGGTTGTTGAAGCTCGTGTTGATAGTGAGAGTCCTAAACGAAAATAACAAATAGTGATAATTGTTGAATAAATTATGAGAAACTCATGATTTAAAAGGAAAACATATATCCAACATTAAAAATTAAGAGCATGGTATGTTAATTATCAGTTGTTCACAAAGAAAATAATAAAAAATAAAAAACCCTACATTGGAGAACTTGATTCTTTGCATTTTGATAATTGCAGTAGGTCTACAAACAACAAATTAAAAAGATAATGGCATCTCAAAGGAAAAATATTTTTATAAATGTACCATTGTACGATGAGACTTTTATATGTCTTGCAAGAATGATAGGCTTTGTATGCAACATAACAAAGATTGTCTCCGACTCATTTGATACAAAATCATTCTATGTTGATAAAATAACAGAATTCAAGTTATATAAGTTGAAATCAGTTATAACAAAAAATAAATTGTTTATAATAAAAAAAATAAAACATGATTTTAAACATCGTACTCTATGTCAATTAAAACAAGCTCTCGCACTATTGTTGTTCCTGACTTGACAATCTTGATGGACAGTACATCTAGGAAAATTGCAACGATGTCTGTAATATTTTGAAATAAAAATTAGAATCAATAAATAACATAAAATAGAATAAAATGTGATTCACTAAAAATGTTTACCTATTAGTGATGTGGAATCAAGAAAATTTTATAGCTTGTGGAATGACACAACATTGTATATATCTGATCGTATTTGAGCATGTTCTTCATCTTCTTCAACATGAGTGTGCTTATTGATGATCCACTGATACTTATTTTTCACATATCTATATTTCGGTTTGATTGATGTCACAAGGGCATTTGAGACGTAGTAGTTTTTGAATGTTGTGAACATATTATGAAATTTAGGCATATCATTCTCAAATATTGTACCTTGTACACAATGTCCTTATATATTTCAAAAAACAGTTAGAAATTAATGCATATTAGTGAAGTAATGACATTTGATTAATGATAATAAAAAATTATTTATATATGTGAAAGCATGATTATAGCACATAAAAGTAACTTATGAATCATTTATCTTATAAAATGTTTAATATACACATACATATATTATTTATATTTTAAACATTTTTATGCACAAGCAACTATAACAAACAATTAGATGTAGATGTTTAACTGGAAATTAATTATTTTGTAACTGAAAATCAATGCACATATCAGAAATATCAGCTACTGAAGAGTATAAATGTTTACCTGAGAGTCACTGAGAACCTTTAAAATTTTTTGCTAGTAGTATGTGATTGTCGCATTTCAGTTTTGTCATGTACTTTTACAGTCCATCTTTTTGTGTGCTGATTGATTTCAAAGATTGATTTGCATTCTCTTGCTATTTTCAATCTATAAATAAATGAATTTTTAAACATCATTAACAATATAAAACTAAGAAGTGATTAGAAGACAAAATGAATTATGTAAGCTGAAGTACATAAGTATTGTATTGAAGTAGATAAATATTGTAAAATTACATAAACAAGATGAAATCCACTCCATTTGTTGGTTATTGATTTGCAAGTGCTAGTATATCTTGATATACCACATTCCATGTGTATATATCTTTAGAATTATCATTAAAACTTGGTTTAATAAGCACTTTAATTTCAACTGTTGTTTTTGCTCTAGACAAACCAACATATAGTTGTCCACGAGTATTTATCACTTTCAGCAGGTTGAAGTGGGATCCTCGAGAGGAATACATGTTTTCCTTTGTAATCACTAACAACAATTTTAGCATCAATAACATTTGGTTTGAAATCACGACATACTAATTGAGTCTCATTGCACAATCCTACAGATGGGTCGATATTTCGTAATAATATAACTGGATAGTTCATCTTTAATGTTAAAAAATCTTCTTGCTGACACTACATGAAAAGTCGCTAAAAACGACTGCCCAAAACTGTCGTTTTTGATCAAATACGACTGCTTTTGGTTGTCGAGTGGGCCGTCGAGAAAGTTGGTATCGTTTTTCAAAAATAATTGTCCATCAACGTCGATTATATATCGAGATATACGACAATCATGGACAATTGTTATTTAGTTCCATCAACGACGGTCTATAGCAGTCCTTTTTTTCATCTTTTTTTTACTTATATACATATCTAAATGACAGTCGATGTCTGTCATTTTTCAAGAAAATTGGAGAAAAAATAATGTTGTATTCGCTCAAATATACTTGTCATTGTCATTTACCTGTAAATTCACTTCTAAAATTTTTAATCCAAGTCATCACATCCCAACTTTCTTCTATACACAATAGAGTACAATCGAAACCAAATTATTCATTAATAAATCAAAATATTAAACCTCATATAATTTAACCACAAAATCATAACGACTTAGTCAATTAACATGTCAATACATTGTGCATCTCAACAAAAGTCAAATGAAATTTTGCATCTCGCAAAAGTCAATTAATGAAATTTACAAAATATTTGGGTCAATTAATTATATCTCCAAGTGTAAGATCTCTAAGTGTTCCCTCTTTTTGAGACAAATCCGTATTTGGCTCATAAATGTCATCTACTATGATGTTATATAGTTCAGGATGTGGTGCTGCATCTTTATTAATCCATCCGAGTGCAACAATGTTTCCCCTGAAATTCTTTAATAAACAATGTGTAGATGTTGAGGGTGACTTGGGGAGAGTTGGAGAATGTTGTCTTACCTACAAACATTAAGAATAGTTTATTAAACAATAAAATAAAAAGAAATAAAATAGTCAATATAATCTTTCACATGTTAAGCTTACATAGCAGCAAGTAAACCAATATGATCATTTAAAGAGCAAACAATCTTATAGATGAAGCACTAGCGGAACGCACGTGAGTGTGAAGTAATAACTATTGTAACTAATTAAAACAAATATTAAATGATTTTTCATATGAAATCTAATATAAAATAAATTATGACACATAAAAATCTGTTTAATTTACAACCTAATAAAAAGAAAAATTAAAGAGTTTCAAATGAAAGATTGGCATCAGAAGCAAATAGGAGAATGAAACTATGATTTTAATTAATACATGTTTAGGTATCAAAGGGAAAACTAATATCTAGCGCCATATATGTTGTTAATGCCTATTAACCCCAAATCCTTTCTAACTAACTCAATCATTCATTTGCGGCCTTTCAATCCCCTCTATCTTATTACCCTTTTCAATCCCCTCTATCTTATTACTCCTGGAATCAATGAGAGTTGCGGACATGGAGGTGAAGCCTAAAGTAGGTTGGGTGAACATTAGTGGGGTTGGACTCACCCTCACCCATAAAACACTAACGTAGGTTGGGTGAACATTAGTGGGGTTGGACTCACCCTCACCCATAAAACATATGTAGAGTTTGGATCTTATTCAATCCCAGCCACAGGTAAAAACGTCACTATTAACCTTCATTAACTATGGTTAAGAATTACTAACCCTAGGGGAACATTAGTGGATTTGCCCTCACCCAAAAAAAAAAAAAAAACACACACACACAATTGTCATTCTCTTTAACTGGGTTGGGACTTGGAATAAGCCAAGCCAAAACTGGATGGGGTGATGGTTGTACGGAGGATTGCCATCCCTATTTTGCATTAGAAAACGTCAATCTTCCTAATGTATCCATAGTTATGCAATGACATTTTCAGAAAAATAATCAAAACTGAACAAATACAGAGAATCACTATCAGGTTGAATTCATGAGTTATTGTCAAACTAAAAATAAAAAGAAGATACATAAAAAAAACTTGCTAGAACTAGTAGAATTTAATCAACATATGCAAGATCCAGCCAGAATCTATAAGATATCTATTAAAATTTGTAGAACCCAACAATTCCAGTACACAACAAGCAACACAAGGTTCACTATCACAGCCATTTAACCCCATCTCTTCACTGCTGCCAACCTACAGCCCCCTATCCAGCACTACATCTTATAGATTATAGTATAGATGTTATATCTGTGTATTATAATAAATAAAAAGGGAACCATAGAGCAGGATACCACTACAATAGTATATATATATATATATATATATATATATATATATATTGTTATAAATGATAATGTAGCAAATTACTATAAAGTATATACCATATATGTGGTGCACATGCTCATCATTGCAAGTTTGGACAATCCAAATGAAGTGTTCGCATTTAGGAGATCTTGCACCCAAAAAGTCAACTCAATCTGAAAAAAGAAAATGAAGTAATGAAAGAAATATTATACGATCAGGTTAAATCGAAAACAGAATGAGTCTTAGGTATGACAAATGAATATAAAGTTGATTAGTTTTTCAAATACTAAGTAGATGTAAAATAGGCCATCTTGAAAGCATAAGAGGCCACAAATGGCAACTAGAGCCCAAAACATGTCTACAATATGGAAAGTTTCCATTCTCTCAAGCCTCAATCATGTTAATTGTGCATTAAAAATTTTCATATATAATCTACAACCAAAAAACCATATATAGATTGAGACTAATTAAAAATCAAACCTCATTCACAATTGATCAGAGACTGAACTTTTCAGGTTAATTAAAAATCAACCATGTTAATTGTGACCAATAGAGATAATTTTGGACTTTGACAAAATGAAACCCATACTCCCCAGCAAGATACCTCATTGCAGAGTTCCATGTTAATGTAAACATTAATCAATAGAGAAGCTAGTATATATGTTTGAATTGCATGTTAATAGTGTCGCCAGAAACATTTCAACATTCATCCGCCCAAAGAACCCAAAATCCCTTGCAGTAAACACAACACATTGGAAATAGAGAAAGAGAAGGTATGTGTGTTTATTCCTATAAAAGCACAATCCAACATCAAAATCACTTCTAAAAGCTGCGATTATTCCGTAAAAAGCAAAATCATAGAAAAAGAATGTGAATTGAATAAAAGAAAGGAAGAAGCCTCAAAAAGCGAGATCAAAAGAAAAACAACAAGGAAGAACCAAAAGGTATTGTGAAACTAAGAGAATCAAAATACGTTGATGCATTAAAAATTCAATTTTTTTCCCAATGCATGCTTATAAGGGTATCATTTGATCTAATTTTTTTACTTTTATTAGGACTAGATACTCACGTGCATTCCACTAGTAAGTAAGAATAAGAAATGAGTATATAAATCTATGGGTACAATTGTAGCACACCCAAATCCAATCGATGGTGGTGTATTAGTTTTGGTGTGCACACTTTGCACCCAAACAAAACTATAGAGGTATACTAAGTGTGTGTAAGCCTACCTTACTTCTCATACACATTTAATAGAGGCAATCTCATGCCTTTAATAGAAGTGATACTCTCTAACCTTCTCTCTAATGCCCCCATTGTCCTACTCTCTAATCACTCCCTCTCTCTCTCCCATTGCAAACCAGCAACCTATCCCCACCTTCCCTAACCTCTTCCATCTCTCTCTCTCTCTCTCTCTCTCACACACACACACACACACACATTCATCATCGTATAAATGACACACTCAAATCTTATCGATAATTGTCTATCTGTTTGGTGTGCATGCTTTCCACCCAAACAAAGATAGAGAGGTAATTAAGTGTGGGTAAGCCCAACCTACATCCCAACACATTTAGTGGGAATGTATAAAAATATTTGCATCATCAGTACACCTAATCCAGTCCCCATCTTCTCTCTAAAAATCTCAGGCGTCCCCTCATATCTTTTGGGGGTGTATCATACATAAAACACCTCACCCACACTTCTTTGGCTCTTTCTCATTCTTATCAACTCATCATGCACCCCCATTTCTACTATCTTTCTCTACCCACATCTCTCCAACCCCCTTCCCTTTCATTCTCTTCAAGAGAGATAGTGCAGGTTACAGATTCTCAGAAATAAAATAAAATAATAGGATAAATCTTTCTATAACTCATTATATATCTTGACCATGAAAAGAAAAACAAAAGATTACAAGGTTATAGCAAGCAACCACTCGATGAAGAAAAGTATGATACATAGAAGATATCAAAGATAAATTAACAAAGATTGACACTAATACGTGAGAATGCAAATGCTGAAATGAGAGTGAGGAATTCATCAAGAATCGTATGGGGGTTATTTTAACAAACAAAAAAAAGCATTGTTAAAAGAGAAAACCACCACAAATTATCTTATCATCCCGAACCACTTTGCCATTGAATATTTAGAGCTTGAGGAGCATCCATGCATGTATACAATACCCCACCCACACGCCCATATAAATCACCAATTCACCACCCCTCATTTGAGAGAGATAAAGAGATATGAGGGAGAGAGATAACTGAATTTTTCAGTTAACAAAACGACACAGATGCAACTATTTGAATCTTATGGTTGGTAGGAGTAGCAACGAATTGGACAAGTTGGATTCATAAGCGCCATGTAGTAGGACGGTTTATAATGGGTTTGGAACGTGACCACGTCCAATAGGGGGTTGCAATTAGTTATTGTTTAAATTTAAATTACTTTAATACCCTCCTGTAGCTACTTTATGGCAATAAGATAACATAATATAGGGATATTTTTATCCAATTCAAAATTTTCAATCAATGTCACCTATCCCTCATTCTCCCATTATAATAGTAAAGACTAGCGGAAGGCACGTGCGATGATAGTGACTGTACAGTCCTAATCATTGAGTGGTAGGGGTGTGGCCTTCCATGGAGGAGGTCTGGGGATCTAATCCCACCCGGGTATGAGTTGCAAGAGCTTCACTGCCCAAGCTAACTTTTGATCGTTTGACTCTACTAATGTAGGTAAATGATATCTCTCATCAAAATAATTAATTTAAAATCTAATACAACATATAAACTTTTATGTGTACTCGAATGAAAAAAAAAAGATTGAATTTTAGAGCACAAATGTGCATAGCAGACAAATGGTGCTCAAAAGAAAAGGGAAAAAAATTCCTCCCAAAGAAATTAAAAGGGAAAAAAATAGCTAAATTGTTCAAAGAACATGAATCATGATAGAGAGATAGATGGGTTGCCTTGAATCAACAGATTCCTTGACCTCACAGCTGAGCCAGTGAGAGATGTGATTGAACAATCAACCAGTATCACATTATATAGGATTCAACTAAAGAGATCAACGTGTTTAGGAAAATATGCTAACAGTGACTAAAAATCATCCCATTAAGAAAAGATGCTAACAAAGTATATACATTCTGCACACAAACGGAAAACATCAAACTCAAAAAATCGGATTGTAAAGCAGAGTAGTAACTAGGAGATGTGATCTAGGATTCAGCTATTAATCATCAAATCCAAAACCCTAGTTGTAAGATTCATAGAAAAAAGAAATAGAACACTTACTGGTATTGATCTCTAGTTGTAGCTCTCCCGCCTGCAAATTTCTCCGATGGGGTAGCTTCCGATTGAATAGCCTTCAAAGTGACTTGAATCCCAGTGCTCACCTTCGAAGAGGAGAGGGGAAGATCTAGCCGCCGATGTGGAGATGAGAAGATCCAGTCATAACCCCTTTCAAAGAGGGGAAGATTTCTGCTGAGGAGATCTGCGAGAGAGAGACAAAAAAACCTAGATATTTAAACCCTAGATTCAAAACTCCATTTGCAGGCTTGGAATCTACGATTGAAGAACTGATTCGAATCAAACAAACGAGAACTATAAATAAAATTAGATAAGAAACAAAAATATTAAAAAAAATTGAAGTCGATAATATGAATGAAAGAAGTGATAACTCTTTCTTCCCTCCAATAGCAGATGAGGGAAAGAAATCAGATGAGATGAGAGAGAAATCAAAGGAGAGCTACGAGAGAAAGAGAGAGAGGAAACCATTGATCCGTTGAGATTTAAGGAAACCATCAACAAAAAAGCTCAAAACCAAGACTCTTATAGAGAAAGAGAAAGATTGGAATGAACCGCTCACCTGATATTTTAGCCACTGCAGAGGAGAGGGGAAGATTTCAGTAGCCGTAACCCTACGCTGGTGAGGAGAGTTGCATGAAAGAGAGTGAGAGAGAAGTAACCCGCGTAGAAGAGATTGTAGAGATTTTTCTGCCATAACCGTAACCCCTTGTTTTTGTGAATCGAAAATAAACGACAGTCATTAACCCTTTTTGTTAGCACAAAATAATTCCTACTCTTATAAGCAGTGCTTTATGGTTAAATAGTTGTCGAGTATTTAATGAATGCCTTAGTTTGTCCTTTTTTGTGACAAATAAGTGTCTTATTTTTTGCTTTTTCACGTAGTGTGGATTTGTTCTGCATCATCTACCATTGAATCAAAGCTGTAATTTTCGACGGTAACTCCTGAAAAATGACCTATTAGTAGATTGTTTAGTTCATCAACAAAATTATTTTTTGGAGTCAATATTGCTCTGGCTATCATAAATTCTGAATTCTGTGCATTACTTTTGAGGTCTGGATAGATAGCTTTAACTAAAGCTGTTCTTGATGTGATGTCATCTTCATAAGGAATTTTCATACAACTCGGAAATCTTATCATATTATCAATGGTAGTTTATTTTGTATCATTTCCAACAAGTAATAAGAATTCACTAAATGATGGATCAAATTTCGCTCTCATATTCTCTATTAATCTTATTTTTTCCAACATAGGCTATAACTTCGAGCTAACCAAACTGGCATCTATTGCTTCTTGTTTCTTTGATCGAGGAACAACGGGAAAAACATGTCAAAAGTCGCCTCAAAACACAACAATTTTACCTCCAAAAAATAAATTAGAATCAGTTATGTCTTGTAGCATTTCATTAAATGCTTCAATTGATTGTCTTTTTGCCATTGATGCTTTATCCCATATGATTAATTTTGTTGTTTAAAGTAACTTTACAATATCACTTTGCTTGCTGACGTTGCAAGTTGAAATGTCTTCAATATTAATAGGTATTTTGAAGTGTGAATGCGTTGTTTGACCACCAGGCATAATAGAAGCAGCTACTCCTGAAGTTGCAATGGCAAGAGCAATAAAACCTTTTGATCTCAATGTACTAATAAGAGCTTGATATAAATATGTTTTTCCTGTTCCAACAGGACCATCAATTAAAAAAAAGCACCATGTTCAGTGGAATGTACTCTTTGTAATATAACATCATATGCATCCTTTTGTTGTTGGTTTAATGTAGATACTGCTAATAAATCTTACTCAGACACTGGAATGTGCAATTCTTCTTTAATTTCTTTTGAACTTTTCTCTTCTTCGTCATTATCAATACTGTTGTCAGTTAGACCATAATGAATAATGGATTTTTCTATTGACTCAAGAATAAAGTTGATGTTTTGTAGTACTTTTAGTTGTACTGTTTGAGTTGTCATAAAATTTATATTCTTATAGTCTTCAGACATTGCTTCTTCATATTTTTCTCACAATAATTTAGGATCAGTTGGATTACAATATACCAATATCGTAGCAAATAATCTGCGTAAAGTGTATGACATTTGATATAATGATGCTTCTTGTAAGCATTCTTTCAAACTATTGTCTAATTCTAGTAACCCAAGTAGTAATGCAGATTCATGAATGAAGAAGTTTGGATTCCATTAACAATTCTAAGATTTTAAAATGATGTCTCTCCTCTAATGTGGTTGAGTAACAGCCATAAATAATATTTTTCTCCTTCAACCGGATTTGCAGTGACAATTCTACCAATAACATTTCCTTTTTTCCTTTGGCTCCAATACCTCTGATCGTCATTCCAAACAAAGTATTCAGGAAACTCTTTATAAAAGTATTTTTGTACTTCAACATTGTTTTGATTCATTGAAAAATATTCCGTTAACATCGACTTTAATACATGATCACTATTAATCACATTGACAAGATCATCATAACCTTTAAATCCTATTATTTGTTGTTCTTCAAGATGCAACAATAAAGTCTTAATAGATGGATACATTTCATTCAATATGAATTTGTAGATTCTCCACATAGCCTCTGAATGTGAAATCCATTTTGTTGTTTGGAATTGTCTAATTTCATCAATATAATCATAATTATTTTTAGCAACTACATGAAGAGTAACTCGATCATGACCCTTATAGATGTATTTATACAAATACTTCACTGCTTTTATTGTAGAGCACATTTCTACATTCATATGACAATCGAATTTTGAGAGCAAATATGGATTGTATGGTATAACTCATTGATTGTCTAAATAAGCACCTCATACTTTAACTTTTTCGCCAGTATTACGTCATCTATATATTGGGTAAGAATTTTTTCCTTGACTTATTGAAGAGCAAAAATCTTTGGGATAGTGGGTCTTGTAGCGTCCATTTTTTTGCATTCATACATTAGTTGGATTCAAATTGCCATAAAGACCATGCATTATGTGTTTCACAACTGCTGCATATAAGTGCATGTCCTTGTTTTTCTTAGGCAATTCAACACATACGAATCTGTCATAAACATCTAGTGTGATGATTTTATACCCTGATCTCAATATAATCAATAAGTGAGCATGTGGAAGTCTTCTCCTAAGAAGCACGGATACTTTGAAAATGGAAACGTATCGTATCGCCGTACCCGTATCGCCGTATCGGATACAGCATTTCTAAGGTAAAACTTAGCTGTTTTCATAATTTCTGCCGTATCGCCGTATCTAAGTATCGCCGTATCCGTGCTTCCTAGGTCTTCTCTTTTGAAATTCAATAACATACACATACGCTGCAACTGGTCTAAATATTTGTCTCTTAAATAGATCTGTTTTTAATTCTTCCAACTTTGCTCTAAAAACTCTTGTAATTAAGTTTGATCTATTTTGCACTTCTTCTCTTGATAGCAATTCATTTTTAATCTCTGACCATGTAGGATTGCACGTGATAGTAAAAAAAATATCTGGTTTTCCAAAACATTGAACTAATGTCATTGCATCCATATATCTGTGTCGCATATCTTTGGGTCCACCAATAAATGATGTCGGCAGTACAATCCTACGACCAACTTTAGAAGCACGAGTTTTTCCGACTGCAATACTATCAATAATTCCTTGATATAAATCTGCACGGATATCTTCTTGTCGATTTCGAAAGTAATTAAATCTAGATGTTTCAATTTTGACGTACATATCGACAACATATTGTTGTAGGAGATACCCTGAATGTAATAAGATTGAATTCTTGGATGGGCGTATTTATAACTTATAACAGTAATACTCATAACAGGAGACGTCGGTTCTCTTGTTACTTTTTTCTAGGAAACTGCAAAAGTAATAGAGAACAATAGGTTTTTAATTAACTAACAATATCTTGATCATTAATACAAGCTTTTTGTATAGACAATACCTTGTATTTCTCTTTCAATGACATCATTGACAGATAAAGCTTGAGATGGATAAATAAGGAATTGCACCTCACAATAGCGCCTTCTATATCTTTCATTTATCTTTGCAATGTCATTATGCCAACCACTATCTCAATGAGGAAACAATAAGGGATATTGTAGTGGATCATAACATCCGAAATATTGTTGTACTTTTTGATTATAGCCAGAATGATTGTAGACCACTATGTCATGACTTTTATAATCTCCTGGATTGTTATCCTCCATCCAAATTGTTGTTACTTATGATTATAATGGCTCATTGTAAACTCTCTGATTTAATCTAATACCACACTTGATTATAATTTGACAGTTTTCAAATGTAGGAATATCCTTCAGAGAGCAAAAAAATTAAAAACAAGGATTAATTGACAAGATATTTATAATCCTTTTAATAACAGCTGGATTGAGTTTTAATGACGTACGCATCTGATTCTCGATCTCATGTTCGGTATTATAGAAGTACAATTGTAAGTACGAAGGACGATCATTAACTGGCATGAGCTCGTTAATGTAGTGATACACTTGACCTTGTACCTTGAAAGTGTATATACCGTTATCTCTTTTGCAAAGTGTTTTACCGTACTTTACACCAAAAGAAGTGAATGCGAAAGTATTGTTGGATGTACGAACATACTTTCTAAATTCAATTACCTCTTTAATGTTAGAAGTAAATAGTTTATGTAGCTCTTTAGGAACGTCATTAGAAACTAATGATATCTTGCCATCAGAGCAACAAAAGCTTTTGGGTTCATGATAGAATAGTTTTGTACCACAATATTGACACATTGACTTCAATGGTAGAAATGATACCTATTGAGCTATCTCTTGATCACTAATATTAATGCAGGAATGACTTTTATCTACAATAAGTGACAACATATGTATTAATAATTGTTTATTTATAATAATGTTGATTTTCTTTAGGAATTCTTAATAGTACCTTTATTTTTCTTTTGTGTTATTGACAAAGTTGGATCATCATTTGTTATTGATGTAAATCTTGCAATACATTAAACGTCATTATAATATTTTTACTGTTTATAAACAAATAAGTTGTTTTAATATGCATAAATGTGACATGATATATTTTGTCTATAACGATTTTCAAATGGATCCAATGAGTGATGCCTTTTTTATGTTGATCCTATTGAAACTAACTTCGATAAATTATTATTCATAACTAAATTAAAGAGGAATCTACAAATTTATATTAACTTATTTTCTTTCTACTTTCACGAGAAGTATAAGCTTCTATTTGTTCTTTTCCTTTAGTCAATGAATTTAATAGAAGCTGCTCAGTTTGATTTCCTACATTCGTTGACATAATATTATTAAATACATAAAATCTATATTATATCATACCAAATGTATTAGAAAATTTTGTTATAACATATCTACGTCATACCTTGTATTTCGCTTGGTTCGTTAATCAAAAGTTGCATTCTTGCTTCAGTTGAGTGGTTAACTCTATTTGAAGAAGTCATATGTGCAACTTCTTCATTTTGTTGGCCTACATTAATAGATATATTTAGTGTTAGATAATCCATATTTAAAATTTTCTATTTTATTACTTTTCTAGTTTATTTTGAAAATTATTGTCATATTTGTTATTGCACTCTTGATTAAAATTTTGTTTTTTGGCAATTTCAAAGCATATAATTTCCTTCTCCTCATAGGCAATGTTTCTTTCTTTTCTTCTGATAGTCTAGCATATCGTAATCTACATCTTTTGGAGTTCTCCAATCTTTTCTCTTCATTAGTTTTAATTTGATTATTGGACATCGAACTAATTGAGTCACCAACTTCCTTTGGTGCAGATCCTGTAATATTTAACAAATGTTAATAAATTTTTCATTAGGTATATAATTATATTGTACTAATAAGTCTCATATTACCTGACAAGTATTTTTGATATTTCATTTGAGTAGAAGAGAAATAGTCACGGATCGTTGATGTAAATGCTATTCAAAGATATTAAGATAGCATAAATATTTGCTATTAAATTTAAGAAAATAAAAATAGATAAGTTAAATTTCTTATCAGTTTCATGAATACTTTCACCTTCTATTGGATATTTTCCTTTAACAAAGTTTGTACATGTCTGCACTTCCTTTTCAGTTTGAGTACCTATATTAATAAGTATATTTATTGTTAGGTCATGTATTATATAGAATTATTTTATTACAACCTATCGACAAAATATTTTTATTATACCTGTATTATTTGTAGTTGTACTACTGTTCCTTAGTTTTTTTAAAGCATATGAAGCTCGTCTCTTCCGCTGCATTGTGTCTCTTTTTTCTTCTGTTAATCCAACATACCATAATCTATGTTTTTGACATTTTTCCAACTTTTTTTTCTTTTTCTGTACACCACAATAACATTTTATTCATTAGATTTGGAATTAAATATTGGTGAATAAAATGTCGTTTTTTGTTGCATTATTAATGTAAATTTTTGGCCACCTTCTTCTAAAGTAGTATTGAATGATGCAAATAATCTCTGTTTATGTTCTTTGTTCTCCATTTCTATTATACTGTGAGAAAAATATAAATAAAGCATCAATACTATGTGTCTATACTTTTAAAAACTGTTGCATTCTTTTAACATATCACGATTCTACTAACAACAGCTGAGAACCACTTAAAGAAAGAAATATGTAGGAAGCTGGAAAAAATGAAAATAAGTACAAGAGTATTGTGAATAGAAAAGTGTAACTAAAAAACAAATTAAAGATATTTATATATATATATATATATATATATATATGAGTCAAATTCAGTTAACTTATTTGTCATTCCTTCATTCTAATAGAACAAAATTTTAATAATATTAGTATCCTATCTTATATAGCTACAATGAAGAAAAATGAGAAGTAAATTCCTTAAAGTTAACTCATATGATCAAATTTAACTATGAAAAATATATAAACGTGATAAGAGTCCAATAAAGTAACCATTGGAGATGCAGACAAGAGCTAAAGATAGCATCTCACCAACTCTTTCTTGTTCGAAATCTACACTAATTGAATATTTTAAATTTCTAAATTTTTTCCCTGCGAGCCTTTCGTCTTCCTATTTAACCACTCCTTTTCTATTTTTATCTATGAACAGATCTAAAAGCTGTTGGGAGGATAATCTTAAACTTTAACAGCTATCATGAATTTAATGGTTGATGTGATCGTAATTGGGCTTCTCATAAAAGTACCAAATTTCATTGTAACTTCTCATGATCTCTCTTCCTTTCCCTTAATTCTTAAGAAAGATCCAACTGTTTGTGTACTATTTGTAACTGAGCTTCTAGTAAAAGTACCAAATTTCATTGTAAATTCTCATGATTTCTCTTCCTTTCCCTTAATTTTAAAGAAAGATCCAGATGTTTGTGTACTATTTGCATAGGCAAGAATGGGCCCCATTCTTATCTCTCAATAATACCAGCATCAGCTCGTTTAGAAGTAGAATTTCATCGAGAGGATGTCATTAATTATAGCTTAACTGTTTAAAGGTATTTTCGGGATTATCTAAGGGTCGAATTCCAACGTTATGACATGTGGACTCAAAACAAGGGAACACCAGTGCCATTGTTCATGGGTAGAGGCAAAGAAATCGATCATTTAGGCTTTGGCTTAGCATCTAAAGAACACTCCACAAATACTAACTTAATTCCTTTGGAACATGAACAATGTAATAATGAGAAACATTGTACACTTACCCTATGTTTGGTTGTCGAGAAAATAAGTAAAAACATGGAAAAGAAAAGAAAATTAGACAAAACACAACTAAAAATTGTATTAAAAATCCAAAATTTTCTTTTCTTTTCCATGTTTTCATCAATTTTCTCGGCAACCAAACATAGCATTTAAGGTTTGTGAGAAGAAAATAGATAATTTTTCAACAAGCAATTATTTGTACCTTTCTGGAATGACCTTCACTCGGCTCATTCATGATTTCTATTCTCTCTAATCTTCCTTTGGTCCACAATTAAAAAAACCCTCACATACATCTCTTCAACTTCTCATTAATAGCTATCTCTATGTCTATTACTAGAATTGGAAACCATGGCAGAATGAACAAAAATTGAGTCTATTAGGATTGATGGATGGATATTGTGACTGATTAATGGTCATGAATTAGTGTGATTTTGGGACCTTTTACAAAGAAAATTGTAAACCGTCAATCACAGTTGGGAGATATAAATTAGTGGAAACTAATTTCATACTTGAAACACAAGCAAAGATTCCAATCCATCTGTCGAGAGAATAGTATCTAGGGTTTGGGCGTGGAAATTGCAAACAGTAAATCACAGTTGGGAAAAATAAAATCATAGAAACTAATTTCATACCTGAAACACACGCAAAGATCCCAATCCGTCTGTGGGGAGAATAGTGTCTAGGGTTTGGATAACTCTCTTTTGAAGTCGATGGTGAGGCTGTCATTTGGAGCTTCTGCTGTATCATCTTGAACACATGAGAAAGTTGATGAGAAGGAGATGTGTGTGGCAGTGAGCAACACAGGTTGAAGGAGAATCGGAGAAGGGCAGCAACGAATGGAAATTTTAGTGGAAATTTCTGGAAATGGGTTATCATTCGGGTTGATAAGAAGTTGAGCAAAAGGGGTACTTTGGAAATTTATCAAATGAAGGATGGCTTTTCTATGAGGGAAAATTCACCAAGTGGGGCCCACTGAAGTTAGACGACACCTGTTGGGTGAACTCCAACTACTTTATAGCTTTGGTGGAAATAGATCTGGAAGTTGAACAAAAGGGGTACTTTGGAAATTTATCAAATGAAATATGGGTTTTCTATGAGGGAAAATTCACCAAGTGGGGCCCACTGAAGTTGGAAGACACCTATTGGGTGAACTCGTACTATTTAATAGCTTGGCAGCTACTATTTTGACTTAATATGCAAGTTTTTTTTTGCTTGATACGGAGGAAATCTTCGGAATATGAAAGGCATTTTCAGAAATATTAGAAGGGCATTTTTGGCATTGGAAAATGGTTCACCCAGTCGTCTACAGGTGTTGTTCTCCTTTTATTTATATGTTAGTAGATGGATAAAATTCGGTAATGACACACAGTGACAGCTGATGGAACCAACTTTAAGCTCTGAAGAGGAACATCTCAACCTTACAACCAAGTCCAAGTTGAGTTTCATATCCCCGCCCGAGGTCTAGCTCGAGAGGGTATTCTAGAATCTTGACCCATCTTTAGCTAGGAGAACCCAGCCAAAGCCGTTTTAATCTATGAGCTTCCACACGATCAATCGGATCACTTCAAATCATGAAAATCTCATAATGGGGTTCTCTTACTAAACAGGAAACTTGCTCTACAATCTTTAGTGAGGAGAACTAAGGCAAAGCTCACTTAATCTATGAGTTGCCACGCGATCAATCGGATAACTTCAATTCCTAAAAATCTTGAATTAGATCATGGCGTTCTTTTACTAAATAGGAAACTTGATCTATAATCTTCAACTAGGAGAACTGAGGCAATGCCCTCTTAAGCTACAAGCTGCCACGCGATCACCTGGATCACTTCAAATCCTAAAAATCTCGCAATAGATCATAGCGTTCTCTTACTAAACAAGAAATTTGCTCTATAATCTCGATCACGTAAACAAACGTGCAAGGAAATACTCCTATTCTGAGCAGGAACATCTCAACCAAACAAACGGGTAGCAACAAAGAAAAGAATGATGCATTGATGTGTCGTATGTTCCCTTCAAGCTTACAGGGGAAAGTACTTGCATGGTTCCATAGGCTGCTCAAGAGTTCCATCAACAACTTGACAAGGGAAAGCACTGGAGGAGTTGTTGTCTAGATCTACAAAGTATATGAAGCTGGAAAAAGATGTGAAATCCAAGTCGAAGCATAAGCCTACCACTGTGAGTATAATGAAAGAAAAGGAAGAGCCAATGGCCAGAAATAGACTTGGAAAGCCCAACAATCGAGACAAACAATACAAACAGCATAGCCAAGGGCATGGTGACTAGACCAAATGCATCATCAACCCGTATGCGCTGATGAAAACTAAGGGGAGCCTTTAGGTGGCCAAAAAGATCCCCGTAGCTACTGACGAGCCACGAGCTCAAGACTATTGCAGCTTTCACAAATGCAAAGGTTACCTCACTAATCGGTGTAAGGCCATGCACAGCTTCCTTGAGGAATTGGTGGAGGCAGGCCACCTCGGATAATTTATTAGCCTCGAAGGGCACAAAGAGAAAAGCTCAGGCATGATGATTGGGGTCGGTGCACCTCCGGCCGACCAAGAAGCAGAGTTGCAGGAGGTCCCAACAGGGATCATTACGTAATTCAATAACTTCCTTCACCCAGACAAAGCTCAGGTTAAGAGAGTCGAGCAAAATCCCAAAAGATCTCCCACCAGAAGGAGGTCTGCCGAGTTGAGCCAAGGTTGGAAACTCAGGCCGGGTAGGACTTGGTCTTTTCCGACAAAGACTTCAAACGAGTAGTGCAAGGCACTTGTCATCACTCTTCGCATTGGTACCTACCAAGTCAAAAAGGTGTTGATAGACTCGGGCAGTGTAGTTCACATCTTGTTCCTGTCAGCCTTCAACTAGATGGGGATCAGAATTTCATCCTTCACTCCCTTCAAAGTTCCATTGTTTGGTTTTGACGGAAGCTCTCAAGGCCGCTCGATGCTATCATCCTCCCAGTGATAGCATTGACGGTCTCCCTGCTTTCCAGATTCTCGGTGGTAGATGCCCTATCGCCTTACAACATCATCCTCGGGAGATGGTGGATCCATGAGATGAGGGTCATCCCTTCCCCATACAATCAAGTCCTTTAGTTCTCCACTACTAAGGTAATCGAGGATATCCGTGGAGATCAGGCAGCTACACATAAGTGCGGCATCGTAATCGCAAATCCGAAGCTAAGAGAGCAGCTCGAGGGTGAGTTGAAATAGCAATGAAAGAGCGCACTCGATCAAAGGGAGTTTGAGCTGAATTTGAGCTCGAGTTGGTGAAAGCAATGGGCATCAAAGACGGTACAACACCTCGGAATGTATAACTTGGGAGACAGAGTTGGTGAACTTTCTGAAGAAGAACGTGACCACTTTCACCTGGTCATTCAAAGAGATGCCCGAAATTTATCGAACGTGATCTTTCATCGCTTGAACACCTCGAAAGTTGTCGTACCTGTGAAGTAGAAGTCACGAATTCTTGCTCTGCTCCTTCATGAGGCCCTCAACGCAGAGGTCGACAAATTAATCCAAGCGGGGTTTATTAGAGAGGTCCAGTACCCCAAGTGGATGTTAAATATTGTAGTTATCTCTAAGAAAAATGGGAAGGTCCGGGTCTGTATCGATTTCACTAATTTTCACAGAGCTTGTCCCAATGATTCTTATCCCTTGCCCTTGATAAATAAAATGGTGGACTCCATAGTCGCCCATAAAATGATGCCTTTCATGGACAGATGCTCTGGTTACAGTGAAATCCAGCTCATCGAAAAATATCAAGAGAGAACGACCTTCATAACTAAGCAAGGGTTGTACTGCTATCTGCCTAAAGAATATAGTGGCCACGTACCAATGCGTGCTCACAAAAACGTTCGAGAAGCTGTTGGGCAAAAACATATAAATTTACATAGACGATATGTTGGTCAAGAGCGAGCATCGCGAGACACACCTTCCCGACCTAAAGCAACACATTCAAATTCTAAATGACTTCGGCATGAAGTTGAACCCTAAGAAGTGCACATACTCCGTCACACCAGAAAATTTCTTAGGGGTATCTCGTTACTAGAGGAATCGAAGCAAACCCCGATTAGATCCGAGACCTAATTGACATGTATATCCCGACCTCAAAAAGAGAAATCCGAAAGCTGATAGGCAGGATAACAACCCTCAACCGATTTATCACGAGGTCATTAGTCAAATGTGGCCTCTCTTCTAACTGCTCAGGAAAGAAAGTTCGTTCAGATGGACCAAGGAATGCAATCAAGCTTTGATAAGCTAAAGGAATACCTTGGGAAAGACCATATCTATCCAAATTGATCTCAAGTGAGAGGTTGAACTTTTATCTTTCCATTTCTGAGGCGGCTATTAGTTCAGTGCTATTTCGAAATGATGCAGGTATATAGAAGCTCATCTATTTCACCAACGTAACTTTGTTGGATGCTGAAACAAGATACACCAAGCTCGAGAAGGTAGGATTGGCTCTAATCCACTTAGCAACAAATCTCATGACTTACTTCTAGGTGTACACCATCGAGATCAACACGGAGTACCATCTAAAGGTTGTCATGAAAAAGTCTGAACTAGCAGGATAAATGACTAAGTGGGTCATAGCCCTTAATGAGTTCAACATCGAGTAATAATACTGTAAGCGTAAAATTTGTCTTTGCTTATCAAATTTCCTCCATTGTTGTATGGAGTTTATTGTTTTATGTGGGGGACTATCCTTCCAATCTGAATAAACTCAGACTGTTAAATTATCTTCTCTATTTGGGGAAGAACCTCTGATTAAGAAGAAGAATAAAGAAGAACAAATAATTTGAATAAAATATATTTATTTATTCAAATAGGGTTGCCCAGATCCCATGTAGGCGTTACAATTGCCTCTTTGAAGTCTTTGTTGGTGAAGCGACCCGTAGGGTCAGTTATATTTGGAGCGACCCATAGGGTTTATGCATCTAGAGCGACCCATAGGGTTTATTCATCTGGAATGACCTGTAGGGTCAATTTCATTTGGAGCGACCCATAGAGTCAGTTGCTTCTAGAGCGACATGTAGGGTCAATTACTTTTGGAATGACCCATAGGGTCGGTTGCATTTGGGGTGACCCATAGGGTCGATTGAATTTGGAGCGACCCATAGGGTCAATTGCTTCTGGAGCGACCCGTAGGGTCAGTTGCTTCTGGATCGACCCCTAGAGTCAGTTGCTCCTAGAGCGACCCATGGGTTGGTTGCATTTTGGAGCGACCCGTAGGGTCGATTGCTTTTGGTGCGACCCGTAGGATTTATACATTTGGAGTGACTCATTGGATCTTTTAATTTGGATATATCATGCAAAAATTTGGGCAGCACTTCCCCCCTTTGATAGATTTTAAAAGGGGGAGTTCTCATAACCAACTTGAACTATGGGGGCTCATATCCAACAAGTCCTAAGGTTAGCCACAACAATTGTGGCATTCCAACTGTTGGGATTTGGGACAGTTTGTTCGGCTTGACCCAGTGATTGACATAGATCCACCTTTTGGGCGAACCCCTCATAGAGTGGTAGAACCATCCTACTTGGTATGCACCCGGTTGGGTGCACTCTCCATTTCTTTGGGCCCCTTAGTTAATGGGGCGATGATGATGCCTGAGTATTTTGATCAAGGCATGCCCATATCAAAGCCCGGCCCGAAGGTTAGACCAATAAAATATTCCTAAAGGCTAACCCACCATGTTCCGCCCCGAGGGGGTTGTGTGGTCTAGCGTGAAGGCATGCTATTGTACGATCTAGCCCGAAGGTCAGTCCCAATTGGGAATTTTTCCATGAGTGATCCGAAGAGAGCCTGAGAGGTGTCACTAGTTGTATGTGTGTTTTAGCAAAACCATGAGAGATATTTATGAGTAATCTCATCTTTATTGCATGTCATGAAGAACTCGGGAGCCATATGTTCTCCCTACTGCTCTCTTTAGTTGCTGCTACTTTCATGCGCAACCTCTTAATGGTTGTTCTTGGACTGTACTCATTAAGAGAGAAGGGTAGATAGATGAGAAGAACCTAGGTGTGTTGTCCCTGTATATAGAGACGAAGGGAGCTTGTTGCCGTCATCTTTAGACTCCACTGTATGGGAGAACTAAAACCCCCACCTATTATTATTATTATTATTATTATTATCTTTCATGTCTTGGGTTTGCAGACTCATGCCCCAAAGAGAGAAGATCAGAGCTCCTCTAACGAGAGACCTCTATGAGAGCTCTCTATCGCTTGTACACCCTCCTTTGTTGCTGCCTGTTTTTCGTGTTCCCTCTCCCTTGCTGTATTTATTCGGCAGCCTCAAAACCGTGAGAGATTGAGAGAGAGATCTCTCTTCTCTCCTCCTTTCCGTATCCACACCCCCCTAAAAAAAAGTCAGAGTCCCCTCTCTCCTCTTCTTTTAATCTCTTTTAAACCCTTTTTCTTTTTCTTTGGGTGAGCCTTGAGAGAAATCGTAAGAGATTGGGATTTTGAGGTGGTTGCTTGTGAGTGGGTAGAAAGAGAAGAATTGGATAGAGATAAGAGGTGGGTCCCATCAAAATGGGAGATTTGGATGTCTTTTAGACCCAAAAACGTGAGAAGAAAGTGGGTGAATTTTAAATGGGAGAGGATAAAGTGGAAAGTGAGGAGAGAGAATGAGTGATGGATTGTCATCATTATCATTGACTAATGATGACTATGGGTGAGAGTACCATGTAGGTGGGGGGGGGGGGGGGGGGGGGGGGGTGTATCAAGCATAATTGGAGAATGGAAGAGAGGGAAAGTGGTGCTGGCGGGTGGGTGATGAATTCGTACACCCCTAGCCCATTTGATATGGTATAAAGTGGGTGTACCAAAGTGATAGGTACACCCTTCCATTTCCAATGGCTTAGGTACAAAGTACACACACCGAAACTAAGACACTTCATCAAATTATTTAAATAAAATGATAGTGTTAACACACCCCTATTTGATAGGGTGTGAAGTGGACAGATCAAAAGGAACACACCACTATGAATTTTTTTGGTGTGATGTAGGTACATTGAAGTTGGTGTATCTCAACCCATTACGGCATGACAATTTCGCTGCCCACAAATGCCCCTTTGAGATTTGTGCGACAAGATTTCTTTGAGCCGTACGGAACTCGAACCTGGCAGCGTTGGAGCAATTGTTTCACTCCGGCTTAATCTTGATCATCCATTTGCGCTTTCGATCTTTTGACAATTTTTCTTCTTTTCCCTCTTTGTCAGCTGCAGTTGAAGGAGGGTGTGGATAGTTTTCGTTTATATCCAGGAAGGTTCATTTCGGTGAACGAATTCGATCTATGTCGAGGAGCCCTCGGGGGCATGGTAAACAATTTTAGCTCGTATTTAGGAGCCTGTCAAAGTGCTCTAATTTTTGCCTAAACTGACTCTTGGAGTGTTAGTTTAGCGAGCTTTTTGTTGCTCTAATTTTTGCCTAGACTGACTCTTGGAGTGTTAGTCTAGCGAGCATTTTGTTTTGACCAAATTTTGCCTAAGTTGTCCTTTCAGATTTTCAACTTAGCGAGTTATTGATGCTTTGATTTTTGCCTAAGCCGCCCTTTCGGGTTTTCAACTTGGCGAGCTTTGCTACCCTAACTTTTGCCTAAGCTGTCCTTTCGGATTTTTAACTTAGTGGGTATTTTGGTGCCCTAATTTTTGCCTAGACCATCATTCAAGATTTTGGTCTAGCGGGCTTTGAGAATCTTACATTGGTTGAGGGAGATACTCTGTTGTCCTTCAGTATACTCCTCTTCCACCCAAGGCTCTGCTACAGTCTCGGAACCTGAATCTACCGAAATAAAAACATATCGGTTGAGCAACAAACGGCTCAGTAGATATAAAATCCTAACTAGCAATAGCACAAACATCAACATAGTATATTTATCATGAATATCACAATTATTAATCTAAACATGTTCATCATGGTATAACAAAACATACAACATGCATAAATCAGAGTGTGGAAGTCTCGTAAATATCTTATCTTTATTTTCTTTTCTTATCTTACTTTTCTTCGTTTTCTTTTATGAGTCATCCTTGTCTTGTTTTCATCGTGAATGTCATCAACATGCATATCATTAGTAATACCAAAATTAACTCTTCACTATATAGGTGAGAGAGATTACTATACTCTACTTACCAAATACCAATCCTTACCACTTTCTCTAGTGCGCACGAATTTTCTAATGATTCACTTTCTTAGGTACGTATACCCCATGATCTTAGACTGTTGGTACTCAGGCTGGGTGAAACTCAAGCATGCAATTTTAGACACTTCTTTACTTATCTTGAGTTACTTGTGATCATGCTCTTACCATGCTTGTGACTCTATCATAAGTAGTGTTTTCAAAACCGGACCGGACCGGCCAATTGAACCGGTAAAATTAGGTGGTCACATCTATGGTTCTCAAGACCTCCAAAACCGGCTAGCTTTAAAAACCGACTTAAAATGACACAACCAGAAGAACCGGCCGGTTAAACCGATGATTGATTCTAATAATCAGTTGGTGCGATTCAGACTGTATTTCAGGCAAAAAAAAAACACCGCATCCTCATTCAGCTGCTTCACTCACCTCTTGAGGTTCTTTATGGAATTTTCTTATTCAAATAAAAAAACATAATTAGATGAAAAACCCATCAATATGAACTAGACTAGACGTACAATTTAGTAGTTGTTAAATTCGTTAGAGCCAACTGAGTAGTCTTGATCATCTCTTTGAGGAAGAAAGAGATGAGCTTTCTCTAGAGATGGTATTATTTAAAAGTAAGTGTATGTTGATCCCACCAAAGAGATGTGCTGTCTTCGGAGAGGGTATTAATTAGGTAAGGTTTGCCAGGTTAACCCACTAAAGGAGGGAAGAAGAAAGCTACGCATTAATGATTTTCTGGTAATTTTTTTTTTTTGGAAATGTTAACTCAGTCCTTTCTCCGTCACTTTTTTTTTTATATATAAAACATGTCCTTTCAAAGAGTTGAATGGTTGAAGATGTAGAAACATTCAAAGTCTCATTTCTTAGTGTAATTGGTTTAACCGGCCAGTCAAACTAGGAACTGGTCACCTAACCGGTTCGATGGTCGGTCCTGTTATTAAAACACTGATCATAAGAGTGAGTGAAAAAGTGATAAATCCTCGTTCAAATAATACCTTAGATTATCAATCTACTACCATCAGTGATCCATCATAACGTCCCACTTCACCATGATAAAAGACTTAGGCTCACAAGATTGTAATTCAAGGCTTATTTACCCGAAAATAGATCACCACATGTAAAACCAACATTATACATCATTCATCATGGCATATCATTTTCATAGTTTCATCAATTGATCATGTATAATCATGGTACTTCATGTTAGCCTATAGGTTTTCACCTTAGGTCTCCATATTGATTTTGATGATAACACAATAATAGAATGAGATTTATGTTATAACTAATGTCTCTCTTGAGTTTATATTGAAAAACAGTTTACTAAAAACATTAGTGTAACGGATAAAATTCGTAAAAAGGAGTAAAAAGAAGGGGTAAAATAGGGATTTCTTACGCTCACAAATTCTAACAATTTAGCAGACATAAGCCCACTTGGGCTATGTGCTGGCTCACTTGAGTGTTGTCTGACAGGTGACCTTATCATGACTGCACAAGTCATGATGACTCAAAATGCCTGTAAATAAGCAAGAATCACCAGAGAGAAGAGGAGGATGGTGCGAAAGGCAAAGATGGATGGTGCGAAAGGCAAGAGAGGAGATCAAGAGAAGAAGAAGAGGAAGAGGAAGAGGAAGAGGAAGAGGAAGAGGGAGATCTGAGAAGCTTGAGTCACTCACACCCCTACTCCAAAGGGCTATGCAGGCGGCCACTCACCTGATTCTCTCATCTTCCTTTGGTGTTCTCCGGCTATTTGATGCTCTTTATGGCCTCACAATCGTTTATGGCCACCGGATTCTCTCAAATAGGCCATGTCCGCCTAATGCTCTCCATGAATGGTCACACTGCCACTTGCACGGCCTTGCAGTTGATCATCTGATGAGTGCAATCACACTTGAACTTGTGCTTGACGCTGTGAATAGTGCCGAATACGTTAGTGCCGAATACGTTAGTGCCGAATACGTTGTGCTGTGAATGGTGCCGAATCCGTTGTCACGTTGTGTTGTGCATAGTGCTGAGCTCGTTGTCCGTTGTCTAATGTACAACGTACCCGTTGTTTGCTGTACAACGTACACGTTGTCTGCTGCACAACGTAACCGTTGTCTGATGCACAACGGATGCACAACGTATACGTTATCCGAGCTACATTGCCAGTGCCTTATCCGAGCTACGTTGCCAGTGCCTTATCCGAGCTACGTTGCCAGTGCCTTATCTGAGCTACGTTATCCGAGCTACATTATCAGAGCTACGTTGTCCGAGTTATCTTATCCGTGCTGCATTATCAGAGCACGTTATCCGAGTTACATTATCAGAGCTACGTTGTCCGAGCTATCTTATCCGTGCTGCGTTATCAGAGCACGTTATCCGAGCTACGTTGTCCGAGCTATCTTATCCGTGCTGCGTTATCAGAGCACGTTATCAGAGCTACATTGTCCGAGCTATCTTATCCGAGCTAGAGCTACGTTATCAGAGCACGTTGTCTATGCCTTGTCTAAGCTGCGTTGTCTGTGCCTTATCAGAGCACGTTGTCAGAGCACGTTATCAGAGCACGTTGTCAGAGCACGTTGTCAGAGCACGTTGTCAGAGCTACATTATCCGAGTCAGAGCACATTGTCTGTGCCTTATCAGAGCTACGTTGTCGGTGCCTTATCCGAGCTGCGTTATCTGAGCTACGTTGTCGGTGCCTTATCAGAGCTACGTTGTCTGTGCCTTGTCCGAGCTGTTTTGTCTGAGCCATATTCTTTGTGCCTCCTGAGCTACAATCTCCGGAGCATAAACACCAGAGCTCGTCCTCAAGTGCATACACCCAGTGACCTCACGATAAGTATCTCTATACTATTATGTTCATATGTTCATGTGCTTGTGCCTTATACTGATGTGCTTGTGCCTTATCATGTGCTCGTGCCTTATCATGTGCTCGTGCCTTATCATGTGTTTGGTGCCTTATACTGACTTTATCATCGGAGCTTATTTCAGGGTGCACACCCGCCCCCTCAGACTCATTCACAGGTGGAGTTGTGCTATCATTCCTCTACCAGCAAAGCAGCTATAGACGTGTGGCATGTACGAGATTTTTCCCTTTCCTTTCAATTAGCAAGTCATTCAGTGAAAAAACATGAAAGAGGCTCCATCTATGAAGAAGATTCATCACAAAGTCAATACAAGTCATTAGATCAATTTGAATCACATTGAAGATATTAAAGATCATATCAAATCCCAAAGTCCAAGTCGGATCATCAAAGAAGATTGAAGATCGGATCTTGAAGCTAAAGCCAAATCTACTCAAGATCAAGATTGAAGACTCTCAAGAAGGTTTTATAGTTTATTAGTTAGTCTTTGAGAGTACTTAGGATTTATGCAAGAAATCTTCAAAGTTTGGTCGGTTGAATTGGTCAATAATTAGATTGACCATAGGTACCTTAAGACCCAATTAAATATCAATCTAAGTACTTAAAACATGATAATTATCTTGATTAAGATAAGGTATAAGAGCAAAGAAATCATGTCCATCAAATTGGTTAAGCAAAGAAGAATTTTCCAAAAAAATACAGAGGACTCGTTGACACCTCCCCAGAGCCCATCAGAACTCGTCGACAAATGGAGGCAGATTCTTCAAAAATTTGTCTGGCCTTAAGATCGGCGACGAATCCAAGTTCATCACTTGAACTCATCAACGAATTCCTACGGGAAAAAACCTGAAATCTTTAACGGCTATATTTCAACTGCTCTCTTGTTTTAGATGAAGCCTCCAACGGCTATATTTTTGTAAGGGCTGTCAGCACCCCATTTTTACACCCTCTTTTAACCATGGTTAATTGACTTGACCATGGTTAGTACAACCTAACCCTAGGTCAACCCCACCTCAACCATAGGACAACCTTTGTCAAACCCTAGGTAACCCTAAGCTTAACCCTAGGTGGGCTTAAGCCCAAACCCTAGGTAGCCCTAGCCTAACCCTAGTAAGCCCTAGGTATACCCAAGCCCATAGGGGCCTAAAACCATTAGCAACCAAGCCTAGGCCCAAACATTGGCCCAAGAACCCAATAAAACCCAGCAGTAGGGGGCCTGGCCCTTTTAATTCAAAATCTCAAAGTGTTGGTAGACTATTTATCGACATTCTCAAACCTTTGTATTTGAGAATGACGGTAGATAATCTACTGCCAAGTCTCAATTGCATGTTTACAGCACCTGCAGCCACCCCTGCACCCCCTTACCACCTCCTCCATGCGTCTGACCACCCTCAAAAACCCCCTCCACGCTTCTGCAACCTCACCCAACACCGTCCTTATACCATCCAAGCCCCCACAACCTCTGCTTATAAAACCAGACCCCATCTCCACCTTAAAGAGATGCCTAAACCCCTGTAGGGAACCCCTGGTGAGATCCGAAGCCCCCTAGCAACCTTAGCCCTTTCAATCTTCAAGAATCCGAAGGCCACACCTCTTGTGCAGCGCACCACCGTGGAGCAGTAGCCCCCACCACCATTGCAGACGTCACAGCTGGGTAGGGACCTTCCCTACCCTTGTATTTCCTTTTGTTTGAGCACTTGTAAACCCCTGGTCCAAGTTCCAGGGGGTGTAGCTCAGAGTTTTTAGCCTAGAGAGGGGTTCCCTGCCTCCTCCATTGGCAGTGGAACCCCCAAGAACCACCACACCTTCACACACCGTACACCAGACCTCAACATACCCTCCACCAATTTCTAGGGGGTCCTCAGTTCATGAGGAACCCCCTTGATGCATTGTGGAACAGCACAGCAGGTTAGTTTTTTAGTTTCTGTAGAAAATCACTAATGGCGGTAGAATAACTACCGCCATTTTTTATGTTTGTTTTTGCAGGGGCCACAGGCCATGTTTGATGAGGCCCTGGTCCATTCCAAGGCCTGATTTGTGTACCTGGGACTCTCCCCTATCACCCCTGAGTTTTTCAAGTTCCTGGGGTTAGCCTAACTGTGGTTAAAATGGGCAAAAAGAAAACATGTCTAGAATGTCAGTAAATGGATTACCGACATTCTGTTATTCTTGAAACAGTGGTATCAGTGGCCTTCATGGGCCTCATCTTGACCAAGCCCAGGGCCCAAACTTTGGCCCAGGACTTATTACAACTCATTCAATCTACCTTAGGCCCCCACATCCACGTGGCACCTCCTTTGACCTCTCTTTTGGGCAGTAAAAGCCTCTGTTCCTGTAAACCAGGAATGGCGGTAATTGATTCACCGTCATTCCTAATATGGACTATATTGAGAATGGCAGTAAACCAATTACCGTCATTCCTTGTATATTACAACAGTAGTCCTACATTAGGCCCAGGCCCAACCTTAAGCCCACTGAGGCCCCTGACAGACCTACCAGACCCTTCTTGGACCCTGCCCATGCTTCTAACCGGGGTTAGTTCAACCCGATTAACTTTTAACCCCAGTTAAGTTTTTCTCCCTTAGAAATCCACATAAAATCATAAAATCCCAGAAAAAGTATAAAACTCAAAAAGACCAAAAAAAGATGAATTGTTAGTTTTGTCTTAACTGTAGTTAGTCCTTAACGATGGTTAATTAAACCCTGTTTAGCTTAATCATGGTTAAGTCTCCCTGTCGTGATAAAAACCACAAAAAGTCACAAAAAATATGAAAAATCTAAAAAGAGACTTATTAGATTTTTCCTAACCCTGGTTAGCCCATAACCATGGTTAAATCCTTCTAACCGCGGTTAGACCCATCCCTTGAGCACTTGACCTCCCCGGTCAACTAAACCCTAGCCCTCCAGGCTAGACCCTTTGACTACCCTATGCACACACACACTATTCCATAGTCTTGGCACAGGCTCATGTGCCAGAATTACGTTCGGTCTGATCTCACCCCTATGTGAGTACGTAGGCAACCCTACTCAGGTTCGACCCTAGCCATCTAGCTTTCTATATTTCTTGGATTAGCATTCTTTTAAACATTTAGACATTTTAATTAAACTTTGAGATTATAATTGACTTAAGCTTAGGAAGTAGGTAACTGTTTAAAACGGAGAACCTGGGGTGCCTAACACCTTCCCCGGGGCTTAATCAAACCGCTTACCCTAACTCTGATTAGACCATTTGTCTTATCCAAAACAAACAAGTACCTGAGACCTATCCCTAAGAATTAATAGGTGGCGACTCTTTTGTCAAACCATTTATTGTGGGTTGGGAGAAAATCCATGCCCACAAGGGCTATAAATAAGATTGATTTATAAATGAAATTAAGAACTCCAATACTTCCTATTAATCAAATCATTCACTCCAAGCTTAGATTTTCAAATCTATCAAGTTCAACCTAGAAATCTCAAATCCTAGTTGTTGAGTTTTTCAACTCCAATCTTTGGGAGATTTCTAGAGAGTGTTAAAGGCATTTATTAGTTCATGTAAGGAGCATTATTTGAGTGCAAAACTTCTCTTGTCAAAGTGCTTGTAAAATCAAGTGATCCGTGGGACTTTTGTCTGTGAAACCGAAAGCTTTGTAACGTTTGATCGCTACCCGGGAAGGTTTGGTCACTACCCGGAAAGTGGACTAAGTCTAGGGAGAATTGTTTCCTTGCAAGATTTGAACTTCACCTAGAAGAAGTCTTGTGATTAAATAGATCGTGGTGAATCCTTGAAGCCAGACAGCTTAAGGCGGGGACGTAGGCGGGTTGCCGAACCTCGAGAACAATATCTCGTGTCAACTTGTGTTTGCATTTCTCTCCATTCTCTTTCTATTCTTTTTTGAATTGATTAAATAAAATTGAATAAATTTCTATTCCCTTTAACTTGCTTAAGTTGAAATCTGCTTAGGGAAGTATAAAGATTTTTAAATTGCCATAGACCCTATTCACCCCCCCTCTAAGGTCCAATCCTTGGACAACACTTCAATCTAAAACTCACATCACCACAATCATTCTTCATACATTATTTTCATTTATAAATACATGAAAAATGTTAACCCTAAATGTCACGATCCGAAATTTTAAAATAAAATTTGGGGTCAAGATAGTTATTAAATTAGGGTAATTAATTAATGATTTAACATTAAAATAATTAAGTTAATTAATTGGGCCTGATTTAATTAATTAAATATTACTAAGTTAATTATGGCCTTAAACCATAGTTAAGTTAGCCCGATTAGTCACGATATGCGTCTGGATAATTTTACGGCAGACCCAGTATTTACCCCCCTCGGTATCTTGACACCACGCGCTAGTCGTCGATTGTCGAAGCGATTATCCATCCCTTCGCGCGTCAACTCGCATCGCCATTTGCGTCATAGTACACCAGGTACAGAGCAGTTAGAGAGTAAGTTAAACAAAAAAATCAAAAATCAAAGAGATATGGGCATGTAAGACACCAACATACCTCTCTCCTCTTTTCTTACAAAACCAACCCCCACCATGCTTTCCCCCATGTCACACGACATCACACCACCATACCTCCCACACCTTCTCTCTCCTCCCCTCTACTTATATAAAGCAAGCCCCCACCCCCTTCTCATGTTTTCATGCAGCCAATATAGGGAGAAAGAAAAGGATAGAAAGAGAGGAAAGGCAAAGGAAAAGTAAAAAAGAAAGAAAGGGAGAGGAAAGGAAAAGGAAAGAGCGCGTTCTCGTGTGTTATCTCTGGGGGACCTAGCTCAAGGCAAGGTGAAATTCTCTTCCTTCTCCTCTATCTTTCATGGGCTTGGACTCGTGCTCTTGTATTTTGAAAACCATGGTTGTTATAAGTTGGTTTTTGTGTTAGAATTTGATTTTGAAAATGGTTGTGATAAGGAAGGAAGTTTTGTTTGATTCTCAAGATTTAAATTAAAATAAGAATGATGGTTTGAAAGGGTTGTTTAACCCTAATGTAACCTAGATATGGGTAAATGGGAGGATGGGATCGAATAGAAGTGATGTCGGGGTGATTAGACCCCAAAAATCTAGAAAATAAAGCATTGTTTTGCTCAGATTTTGCACTAATTGATTGATTGGAGGCTTCATGCCGATCGATTGGAGGTGTTACAGAACACCTGGAAACTTTTTGTGCATGTCTGATCGATCAAAGTTGAACAAAAAATAAAAATAAAATTTAAACGTGGTGGAGACACGTGTTTATCGCCCACCGATCGATCAGAGGCTCTAGGCCAATGATTGGAGGTTTCAGGCCAATCGATTGAAAAATAAATAGGAACAGTGGGTACATGTGGCTGTCACCCACCGATCAATCAAAGGCTCCCGGCCGATCGATCGGAACTTATAGAAATGTGAGGATTTATCCCCTATGTCATGTATTGATACCTCTTTTGTTGTCAAGGGTAATGGATAAATCCATTAGCTCGATAGGTTTGCAATTGGAACCATCGGTTCAGACCTTGGTCTATGGGGTGCAAGGCTTAACTGTTGCAGTTATCCAAGTTTGACTTTGATTAATTGGAGATTTCCTACGGTTAGAAACTCTAACATGTATCAAATGTTAGTCAAGGTTCCTCTTTGACTAGGTCAGGAGAGGCGGTGTTCTGTTGTGGGTCGGGGTTCCTCCGTGACTAATATTCAAGAGAGTCGGTGTGTATTGTTAGATGTGGTTCCTCTTTGAATAGGTCAGGAGAGGCGGTGTCTGCTGAGAATCCGGGTTCCTCTGTGCTTGATAGTCAGGAGAGTCAATGTGTATTGTTAGTTGTGGTTCATCTCAACTAGGTTAGGAGAGGCGGTGTCTGTTTAGAGTTGGAGTTCCTCCATGACTGATAGTCGGGAGAGTTGATATCTCAGTGATGTCCTTAAGTGACTTAACATGATGCGGTGTATAGCCGGGGGTGCCTCCAGTTGGTTGGGTCCAGAGAAACGTTAACGGTACTGTCGGGGTTTCTCCAGTTGGCAGTGGGTCAAGAGAGACGGTGTCTGTTAAGAGTCGGGTGCCTCTATTGACGTTCCAGGAGAGACGGTAGATGAGATTGTCAGGGTTCCTCCATGACTGGTGATCAGGAAAGACGGTGACCACATAGTAGATGTGTTGATTGTCAACTTAAACTAAGGTGAATGACCCTAGCGGGTGAAGGTCCAAGTATGTGTTGTAGAGTTTATGGACTCAAGGTATGGTCGTAAGTGGGAAAGGATTGGGTTATGTTTTGAATCTACGGATTCAGGGTTGTATTTGGTCAATAAACTCAAGGTTGTGTTGAGTCCTAGGACTTAAGGTACAGTTCTTTAGCGGGTGTAGACCCGGTTGGTTCTAATCGAGTCCTACGGACTTGAGGGTAAAGATTGTTTATATGCGAAGGCCCAGACAATCAAGTCTGTGGACTCGAAGGTAGAATGGATCGATTGCCTGGGATGGTAACCTAGTGTCATGTACACCATTTATATCAGATATACTTGGTACTTGGAAAACGTATTAAGGTCATAGACCTTAAATGGGGTGAAATAGCCCTAATTGACCATGGGTTAGTATGTGAATGATGCTTGTTATGATCAATAATCTAAATCTTATGTGGTTATATTACATGATGATATTACTGCTTTATTATCTGCTCTTGCATATACTTATAGCTTGGAAATGTAGTTTGAATTGCTAAATCATTTATGTTAATATGGATGCATGAAAAATAGTTTAGAAGGATTGAAAATTTTACTAAGCTTCATAGCTCACTAAGGTTTCATTTCAGTAGATCAAGACGTGATCGTTCGATGATTAAAATTGCTCAATTTATATTTTGGAAAAATACAAAGACTGTATTCGACGTGTTAAAGGCACCTGTTTTGTACAAGACTTAAATGTAATTAACATAGGTATTTGTTTTGGTATGATGGCTATTGTGATGACCAATGAGTGTGTTGTTTTACTTAAGCATCTGATATAAGTCTAAAATTTCCCACATTTTTGGTGGGTAAAGTTTTCAGTTGTGCGTTAATGACGAATAGGCGCGCATCTTGGAATATAATTCTTTAAGGTGCAGGGTTTGGGTCGTCACACTAAATCTCTATTTGCATATAAAACCCATCATCTTACATCAAAACAATACACCATTCAATCTAAAACTCCACAATACATCACATCCTCCTTATTCAACGATACAACTTCAAATCATTCCATTCCTCCATATTCAATCATCCAACATTCATAATATTGCATATAAAATCATGATAACATTATATAGAAGGAAATCTCTACAACTAAGACATGTTTAATCTTATTCTTGCTTAAAATCTTAGTTATCATCCTTATTTAAAATCAATAATCTATGATATTGATAGTGAGGAAACCATATCTATCATCCTTGATCGTCTCCCTACGATCCAAATGCTTGAGAATGCTCTTTAGGGCGATCTTCAAGCTAAATTTCCCTTCACCAAGCAAAACCCTCCTTGAAACCCTAGTTTCTCCCTCTTTTTCTTCAAAATTAAGTTTAGGGTACTTAGAAACCCTAAACCCCCAAATAAAAGGTCTATTTATAGTGTTAGAAGGGTTAAAACTCTAAAATCCGTAAGTTTCTAAAATCCTGTGCATGCGCGCACCACTTGATCAGAGCTTATTTTCGATCAATCGGAGATTATGATCGTGTTCGAACGATTGGAGCTTGTTTCTGATCGATCAGAGCTTATACAGGTTTTTGCGAAAAAAAATCTCTGGCCGTGTCCGGTCGGTCGGAGCTTACTTCCGATCGATCGGGGCTTGCACAGTCTCTTGGAGGATTTCCCTTTCCATGCCTGATCGATCGGTGGTTGTTTCCGATTGATTAGAGGTTCTCTTTTTTACGTTTAACCATTTAATTGTTTTAAACACTTTGCACCCTTCAATTAACATCAAACATTTATAAAACACGTAATTAACAATTTACCCTTATTAATAATGATAATGACGCAAAAGTAAATTTGGGTCTCAGCACACTCCCTACAAAGTAGAGAGAAGTCGGAAGCAGGAGGCGGGAGCAGTTCATATGCCTTGCATAACAATAATTTATTTCAAAAATCTTATGGCAGGACCCACTTGAAGTGTGTGCATCCTCAAGATACAAAAAAAGATATTGGCCGAGCTCTATGAAGGGACTTGTGGAGTTCACTCAAGTGGGCAAACTCTGGATCATCGATCCATCGACCAAGGATACTTCTTGCTATACATGCAGACAAACAGACATAAATATGCAAAGAAATGTGAGAAGTGTCAAATACATGCATGAGCTATTTACTCACTAGTAACCGAGCTACAAACTATCTCAAGCCCATGACCGTTCGCACATTAATGAAGATTGAACATCGTTGGGTCATTGCCTTGATCTAAAGGGAACGTAACCTTCCTACTAGTGGGAACCGACTACTTCACAAAGTGGATAGAAGCAATCCCTCTAATCCGAATTAGAGAGCCGAATGTGAAGAAATTTATTTGGGAGCACATCATATGTTGATTTGGGGTACCACAAATGATCATCTAAAATAACAAAAGGCAATTAGCAAGACTCTGGGCACACATGGCCCCTATGAGCTCATGATCAAGGGTGTCTATTCAATGGACGACCTTGATTAAAATCAAAAGGAGAAGTGATCCCAAGGTGACTCTTGTAATGATGTGCATGTGCAAAGTGCGCCTCAAAGAACCTAAATCACTTTGCTCGCACCCAAGCCCGAGCCTGCAACCATGCGCGCTTAGCTTGCACACCCAACTTTGATTGTAGGTCTATAGAGATTAATTGGCACTCAAGCCTTTATATACCCATGAGATTTCTGATAGCTCGGCAATGTAGGACTAAACTTAAAGAGGGAAAAACAATAGGAAGAGAGCTAGTCTCACTTAAGAGACCTAGCTTCAAAACTTAATCTTTACAAAGACTAAAGTTTTAAATTAATGAAGGAGGGACTTAAACGATTTTTTTATTATAAATTTTTTAAAATAAAATCAGGTCCTAATTTTAAAATTAAATTATCTTCTACATTTAGAAGAACTAGAACTGAATAAACCCGATTTAGATTGCTTGGTGGGTGTTGCTATGTCGTAGGAGAAAGAAAGTAGATTGTTTTTAGTTTAGGGTTGCGAATGATAGGTGGGAGTCAGTGGGTTTCTTAGAGTCCGTTTTGTGGCGGCACACAAATCTAGTGTGCCCCCATCAATATACAGGGTATGTTAGTAAAAGTATAAGTTGTGAGCTGTGAATTTGTCTCGTCATTACATAATGAGTGTTTTACTAATATACCCTCATTTTGTGTATGTGGCGCTCTATGATCCGATCCGAGGTACACAAAATTTGTATGCTGACTTGTACACACAAAATTGACTTAGTTATAGAGGCTTTTGAAAGATGGTAACCTAGATCGTTAAAATTTTAATTTTGGACAAAAATCCCTCAGATATTATGTTGCTTCTCTACATGTGCGCGTTCTAAATCACATGTAAAGTTATATATATATAGCAAGACCTCGTGCGAATATACGGGAGTACAACCAAAAATGAGAACATAATAAATAAATAAAAATTGCATATCTTTACTATTATAATGCGAGAGGCATGCGTAGATATTTTTTCAAAATTCTTAAACTATCCTTATATAAAAACAAAACATTGATTTAATGTTTTACTTTAATTCCCAAACTACCCCTTACCTTTGATTTAATGTTTTACCTTATTTCCCAAACTACCCCTTGCCATCCATCTATTTAGAATCACAGCCAATCACGATTGAACTCGGGGAGAGTTCAATCGCACCCGCGGGTTAACACGTGTTCCTTTTAACTCCTATTAATTGTGGTTAACTCCTTCCCCTCGCTCTCACGTGCATCGCACGTGCCACTAGCGAGTTCAATCGCACTCGTAGGTTAACACGTGTCCCTTTTAACTCCTATTAACTATTGTAAACACCTTAATTTTGCACCCCTCTAGTCTCTTGTTGTACTCTTAAAAATCCTTTTAAAACCCTCTTTTAAAACCCTCATTCCGCGTGCTTCAATTTTCAAAAATGACCTAGAGATAAAAAATGAACAAAATGCCCCTAGGGTAAAATATGACCAAATATCCCTGTAAAAGTGCTAAAAAGTTTTCATTTTTTCCAAAATGATTTTATAAATTTTTTGATGAATTTTGGCTATTTTTTGGATCAAATTGGACTTACAACGGTGGAAAATGACCAAAATGTCATTAGAGTGAAAAATGACCAAAATGCCCCTAAAAAGTACTGAAAAAGTCAAATTTTATCTAAAATATTTTTCTGGTTTTCGGGGTCAAAACAGGCTCAAAACAGAAAATCGGCTTTTCGACAAATCAGAAAGTGTCATGTGGCACCAAAAAACCATATTTTTATGCTACTTCAAATAGCGCCCCTATATTTACAAAAATGCCGTTAAGGCTGGTCGAAGCATGTCGGCAGGCTTACAAGAAAAAAAATCTAAATAGGAGCGCTACTTCAAATAGTGCCCACCTAGTTTTCACCCGTTTTGCTGCCTTACTGTTCACCACCGCCCTGCTTTTTGGGGTTTTTATCCAAATAGGGGCACTACTTAAAGTAGCGTCCCCCCTGTTTTGAAAAACTATAAATACCTCCCCTCCCTTTCTTCATTTCTGACCAATTCACTCTCCTCTCTCTCCCTTTTCTTCTTCAAAACCCTTTGTAGTACTTGGATTCCCGAGAAAGTCGATTGCGAATGGTCGATTCTTTGGACCTCTTTCAGAGACCCTTTTGGGTTTCCCGGAAGGTAATTTTTCTCCAAACCCTATCTTTTGCTTTGTCTTTTAGTAGTTAAATTAATTTTTAAACACTTTAAATTACTTTAACTACTTAGACTGCTTGCCCTGTCAAACCCCTGCCCAAATCCCAGTTCAAATACAGCCTCGCCTGTCGAACCTCTGCCCAAATCCTAATTCAAATATAGCCTCACCTCTCGAACCTCTGCCCAAATCCCAGTTCAAATATAGTCTCGCCTAGTCGAACCCCTGCCTAAATCCCAGTTCAAATATAGTCTCGCCTATTCGAACCCCTGCCCAAATCTCTGTTCACATATAGCCTCGTCTAGTCGAACCCTTGCCGAAATCCCAATTCAAATATAGCCCTGCCTAGTTGAACCTCTGCCCTAAACCTTAATTTAACTCTAGTTAAACTCTAGGTAAACCCCAGTTTAACCATAGTTAAATCTTAGGTAAACTCTAACTTAACCCTTGGTAAATCCTAGTTAAACCCTAGGTAAACTTTAGCTTAACCCTACTTAAACCCTAACTTAACCCTAGGTAAACCCTAGTTGAACCCTAGATAAACCCCAACTTAACCCTAATTAAATCCGAGGAAAAACCTCATCTTAACCCTAGTTAAACCCTACGGAAACCCTAGCTATACTCTACTTAAATCCTAGGTAAACCCTAGCTTAACCTTAGGTAAACACTAGCTTAACCCTAGTTAAACCCTACCTACCTGGTCAAACCCCTATTAGAGCCTCGATTCAAATCCTGTTCAAATATCCACCTCTAGAGGCTCCCCGGTAAGAGCTTAAACTGCCTTATCGCTCTTCAGCACGAGCTTAAAAGGCAATTTCGCTCCCAAATGAGCGTAAACAATCACAATCAAATCAATCAATCAATCAAATCAAACCATTGAATCTTTCAATCAAACCATCCATCAACCCACTCCGGAACTACGTGTGGCTTGATTTCACTAACAGTGGATACGTAGGCAACCCTGATAGAGTTCAGCTCCCCTAGGATAGAATCCCTATTCCATTTCTATCTTGTCCATCTCATTATATTCATTACTGTTAATATTATATCTGCTTAGCATATAAATAAAATTTCAAACTTCTCTTATAGTTTCCCTACTTTGATTCAGACTTAGGGAGTGGGTAACTATCTCCGGATGGGAGTTTAGGGGTGTCTAACACCTTCCCCTAACTCAACTGAATCTCTTACCTTAACCTCTAACTTTCAGACCATGTTTTATCTAATCATTTCTGGGACCTATTTCCCTCAGAATTAGATAGGTGGCCACTCTCAATCCAATTGCAATTTATCGTTTTTCCCTATCGGGATCTATCCTTGTCGAGAAAGGGGGGGGGGGTAAAATTCAGGAACTCACAACTGTGGTTAACTCTTTCCCCTCGCTCTCACGTGCATTGCACGTGCCACCCGCTAGTGATATATAAGTAGAAAATATATATTTTTAAAATAGTTAAATTAATAATAGATGATGGACAATTAGGCAAAATTGGAATCATCAGGCTGCCAACGGGATTGCATGGAAAGAGTGTGGGGGTGCATATTTTCATTCAAATCCTATAAATCTCTTGAAGGGAGTCTCTGATTTATAAAGCTCACCAACAGTTAAATGGACAAGTAAAAGATAATGCATGTTGACTATCTTCACCTGATCAATGCAGATGGGAATGTATCGAGCGAGTTGCTCCAATATCTTAGAATATCTAATGGCCTCTATCTCATACTCTTTTTGTATCCGAATCTTGTTCGGAACTATGATTTATTACTGGGAACCGAGAAAATAAAATAACTAATACAGATGTCCAAATCAACATTACTGGATTAGGAGTCAAGAAAGAAATAAGAGGAAGCAAAGTTAATATTTTTTAAAATAGATATATGAAGCCAAATCCTCTACGGTGATAACCGGATTTGGAAAATCCGGTTTTCACCCCTAGAGGTCTCCACGTGTCCTTTTTGACACCCCTTAACTGTGGTTAAGATTCACCCACCCCTAGGGTTCACCCACCTATTCTTGTTTTTCAGAAAAAAATATTAATTCTTTTTTTTAATATTTTGATATTAAAAAGCCTTAAATATAGTTTTTTAATTTTAAAGAAAGAATTAATATTTTTTTTCTAAAAACCAAAGATGGGTGGGTGAACCCTACGGTGGGGGAATCTTAACCACAGATTAGGGGTGTCAAAAGAGACACGTGGAGACCTCTAAAGGTGATAACCGGATTTGCCAAATCCAGTTATCATCGTAGAAGATTTGGCTTCTCTATATATAGAGAGAGTTTGAAGCGTTGCAACCTTCAACCCAATAAATAAATAATTAAATAATTAAAAATTTGAAGAATTGCGTGAGATTGATAGAAGCATGTCATTGAGAGAAGAACCTCTAAATCCCCGTGCCCGTGAAGAGTTAGGTCCTTAAAAAGTTGAATCCAAAGAGTTGTGTCTTTTTTTTGGAACTCGGGATGATCCCTACCGTTTGGGTCAGGACTAATCCCCGAGGGTATGATGTGAGCCCGCAACCCGCCACACCAAGTAAGTCTGGGTAAACTTGTGCGGCCTGGCCTCAAAAAGTTGTCTTCTTAAGAAGTCTAACTGCCGATACTCTTCTTTCTATCACAACCAATTTATCACAATCAATTATATACAAATGCCATGTGTCGTAAAGATGTAAAAAGTTGAATCTAAAGAGTTGTGTCCTATTAAAAAGTGTAACCACCGGTACTCTTCTTTTTATGACAACCAATATATAAGTGACACGTGTTGCAAAGATGCAAAAACATTGCAACTCTTTGAAACAACATGCCTAGACTTTTTTTGGGTAAGAGATAATATAGCACCTAACACACACAATTAGACCTAAGGTACACTTTTTGAATCAATACATATCTAAACCTCTTAAAATCCCTCCCAGGCTACCACGTGTCCTCCCCTTGTCTAACTTTAAGGTAGTATAATTACGAAGAGGTTAAAGTGGGCGAGGAAAGACGTGCCTTTTTAAGAGTGTCACATCAACACTTGAAGAATTCTAGGGATTAGACTTTGGAGACCAAAGAGGAGAGTCTTATATATATATATATAATTCTTCAAACCCTAAGTTGGTAAGCATTAATCTTAGGAGTTGACATTAACCAATCAAAGGTTAATAATGTTGGCCAAGGATTAGACCCTAGAGGGGGGGTGATTAGAGTCTATGGTAAATTTAAATTTATTCATATTTCCTTAAGCTTCCCGCTCAAGGATTCATCACATTTTACTCAAATGCGCAACCTTCTTCCAGGTGAAGACCAAACTTTTACAATCTCTCTTCCGGGTCAGGATTAAACCTTGCAAGGAATCAATCCTCCCTTAACTTAGTCCACTTTACGGGTAGTGACCAAACCTTACAAAGCTTCCGTTTCAAGGACAAGACTCTCACAGACGTCTTGATTTCAACACACTTGTATAGAAGTGTTTTACAATCACAAAGTGCTCCTAAAATGAGCTAGATGATTACAATAAAGCTCACTATGAATCCCTCAAAGATATGAGTTGAATAGCTCAATAACTCGGATTTTAGATTTCTAGGTTATGTAACGATCTCAAATTCTACCTTAACCAAAATAGGACATTGGGTCGCCACATTTCTTAAACCTGCTTAAATCTCATGACTTACAAGACATACAACATGAGTTTCCAAAAATGAGAGTAATAAAATTTCGATATATAAACCAAACCATACTGTACAATTGTAACATGTTCAACATAATCCACCATAACCGGGAGAAAACTAAACTACCAATAAACATAAAACAGTCTAAGCAACATCACTTGAAAAAATCCAAGTCTATAAAAATTCTCTTAATCGAAACAAAACATAAACTGCTAATAGGGGTAACTATCAAAACCTCCGGTTCCTTCCTCGGAAGGCTCACCTTCTCCTCATTCCTCGATGTATGCCTCCCCAATCCACGGCTCACCTACAAACTTGGGCTCCACACCTGTCAAGACAAAAATCTGACTAAGTACAAAAACACTCAATGTATATAAAATTTAACCAACAACATAGTATCCCTGCATTTAGTTAGAATCATAACCAATAACATAACAACATAATTAGAGTGCGGAAGAACATATGCTTATATACATCATATCATCACCTTGACACATGTACTTGTGAGAACCTTAGACTTAGGAGACAACATACTTATGAGATATTTATGCTTGTGAGACCATGTGCATGTGAGATTCTTATGCTTATGAGTCTTTGAGCAGCTTATTCAGATCATACACTTATTCAAATCCTTAATTGGGCTTATTCAGTCTGTTAGGTGTATGCAATGCTTATGATTATGAATCTTTGAGTAGCTTATTTAGAACATACACTTATTCAAATCCTTCATTGGGCTTTTTAGTCTATCAGGCGTATGCAATGCTTATGCTTGTGGTCCACATGTATGACTTGTGAGACTCTTATCTTAACATACACTTGAATTTGTGCATAAATGTCGCAATTAACATTCAAATCGGTCATCTCTTAGGTTCTAAACCTCCGCCAAGAAACTCCGCCAAGTTACATCTCCCTGATTATATCTTTCCTCTAAATTCTTACCTTCCCGAATATAAATTACCATACATAATAATTAGGCATAATTTAATAAACAATCACATATATATACATTATCATGATTCTTAGCATAATTCATAATTAATTTTACAAATATTCATTTATAAGTTATTCATTTTTCATTACATTGGCTCATCCTCCATTTCTCACCAACTACAAGTCATATAAACCATAAAACTCATCCACATACATTCTCATCCTCCATTTCATATCAATCTACAACCAAACAATTCATTCACATATATTCCTATCCTCCATTTCACATTAATTCACAACCAAACAATCCAATTAAATCCACTCTCATACATTTTCATCCACAATTTCACTCATCCATAGTATTAATCATCACATATAGAACCTCAATCCATATTCACAAAGCTATTTGCATTAATAGTTTACATACTCTATACTTTATTTCTCATAATATCACTATATTCATGCCAATAATCCAATATTTCTATCTTAATCAATCTTAAAACATATATATAATCTTAATAGAGTTAAGTTGGATAGTATATTGACCTTAAGGATTATTCCCTTCGATCCAAAACGCTCCCAAGAAGATTTTAAGTTGATTTTCAAGCTTTCCTTACAATCTCCTTCCTCTCTAAGCAATTTCTTCCTTAGTACTCTAAGTTTTCTCTCATCTTTTGCCAAATTAGGTTTAGAAAAGTTAGAATCCTAAAATCCCCGAAATAGAACCTCTATTTATAGCCTAGGAGTTTAAAACTCTGATTTCTGTAACTTTTAAAATTTATGTGTGCGATTGCGATAAGTAAATGTTTTTAACTTTTCATTTCATTTATTTTAAGTTTTAAATTAAAATAAGGAAGTACCCCCCATTTGAATTCAATAAAAAATATTATAAAATCCAATTTTAATAAATCGAAATCTCATTTTCCAGTTTTAGGCTAAAAACTGAAAATCTCGTCGTCGTAAGATTTTCGATAGTCGAGTTAATCACTCTATACTTAATAATAAAATCTCATAAAATCATCTATAAGCATCCATTTCCAGGAAAAATCATCTCAAAATTCAACAATTTATGTTTTTGCTAAATCCACACCTCTTCTAGAATTTCTGACATTCCTGCACTTAATCATTTTAAATTTTTTACTTAAGATTATTAAGGAACAAGACATCACATATATTAAAACGCATCTTTGACCATTTAAACTCTTATTAATCGTATTGATGATATAAAATAAAATTTGGGTCTCTATAGGTTATAACTTGATAGATTTGAAATCTAAGCTTTGGAGTAATGTATTGAATGATTGGAAGTATTAGAGTTCTTAATTTTATTCATAAATCAATCATATTTATAGCCTTTACAAAAATATAGGCGTTATAGGCTTATTAATTACTCAAAGAGCCATTGAAAACTAGCCGTTACAAGTTAATTTCAAGTTTCCCGCAAGCATTCGCGACGAGTGTAAAAATCCACTTAGTATTCGTCGACGAGCCCCAAGACAGAAAGTTACAGAAAGTTCTGTTTCCATTCATCGACAAGTCTAATTTGACTCCGAACATTTATCGATGAGTCATCTGTATTTTTCTAGGAAAACTCATATTTGCTTAACCAATTCGATGAGCATGATTTCCTTGATCTTATAACTTATCTTAATCAAGATAATTGTCATGTTTTAGGTCCTTAGATTGATATTCAATTGGGTCTTAAGGCACATATGATTAATCTAAGAATTGAGCATTCAAACAACCAAAGTTTGAGGACTTCTTACATAAGTCCTAGACACTCTCATACTAAAATATAAAACCTTAAAATCTTCTAGAGAGTCTTCATTCTTGATCTTGAGCAAATTTGACTTTAGCTTCATGATCAACCTTCAATCTTCTTGATGATCCGACTTGGACTTTGGCTTTTTATATGATCTTTAATTATCTTCAATGTGATCAAACGTGATCCAATGACTTGACTTTGACTAGATTTGAATTTTCTCAATAGATGAAGTTTTTTTCATGTTTTTTTCTTGAATGACTTGCTAATACTCTTAGTATACTGAATTTCACATAAACTCAAAGAGACATTAGTAACACAAAATATCATTATATTATTGTGTTATCATCAAAATCATTATGGAGACCTAAGGTGAAAACCTGTAGGCTAACAAATAAATCTTAATTAAGTTTAGAAAGTTAATGAAGAAAAAATATTCTTTGTGTGTGGCATTTCCTCATTGAATGAGCATTTTCTCAGGGATAGGTTCACGTGTAAAAATTTCCCCTTAGGGTCCATTCATTTGTTGAGACTTATGAAGAACTTTACACTTTTGTCTTGGTAAGAAATTCGAGTCACTTTGTCAAGATTTTTAACAAGATTAATTCTTACCATCATGAAATTTCAAAGTCTTATAAATTTTTATGAGATTTGAAATCATTCATTTTTTCTGGATTTAAAATCTCATGGGATTGCATACTAATACATTTAGTTCTCAAAAGAAAATGCACATTATCCATTGACAGAACTTGCAAAGTGCTGGATAAACCCTTATTTTAAAATAATTTGTGTTTTTGAAAACCTGGATAATTGTCTTAGTAAAAACCTTTAGGGTCCGTTCTTTTGCTGAGACTTATAAAGTCCGACACTTTGCGAGTTGTCATTTTGACGATATGCATTTTCTTTTGAGAACTAGATATATCGTGCTTTTCATCTCTTGAGTTGCAACTCATGTGAGACTTCAAATGTAGCAAAATGAATGATTTCAAATCTCATAAAAAATTATAAGACTTGAAATCTCATGAATGTTAGAATTAATTTTGTTAGAAACCTCAACAGAGTGACTCAAATTTCCTACCAGCTACCATGACAAAGTTCAAAGTGCCGAGCTTTATATCACTCTCAACAAAAAAGGGACCCTTGTTATTAAAATTATCAAAGAGGGTGCTTAACTAGATTACATATATGGCTAGATGTATAAGGAGCATAGACGTTGATGTTTCATAGAGCACCATATAGTCCCTCGGTTATGTTGATACGAAAGCTACAATAGTTCCCCTCTTTCCTTGCCACAAAAAAGGAAAAGAAAAACTCATAATAGTGTTTTAAAATTAAAACAAATGGTTTATGAGCTCTACTGACCGTACTCTCGTGCATTCAATGTGAGCCAAAAACTAACGTGTCCTTGTTTTCAACCAAAAGTTAACTCATGTCTTTGCTTTCAACAAAAAAAACAACCAATACTTGTCCTTGCGTTAAACATGTGTTGGTTTTTGGCTATGGTTTTTGGCTAAAAGGGCCATCATGCCTAAGGGTTTATTACTAAAGTGGCAAGAAAGGAGGGGGTTATTCATAATCGTCAAAACATGGGTATTCCTAACAGAGGGGACACCCGCGATCAGGGTGAAGCCTGAATTTTCTAGTAGTGGGGGCACCAATGATAGATTGAAAATAGTAGTAATTGTCAATGGATTTTATGGAAGAAAATTAAGCGGGTACAAAATATTTTGAGTCTAAAATTTGATGACTAAATCTTTGGCCGACCATACATTTTGTACATGTCTAATGAGTATTGATTCTCCTTGTTTACGAGACAGCTATATCCTTACCTCAAGGTTATGCCTAGTTAAATAATTAAATTAAATTAAAGAAAAAAAAATTTGTTTTCAAAAGTTTAGGAGACAGATGCCCTCTTGCCCCACAGGTATGCCATATTAAATAATGGAAAATGTTTAACTTACCACCGCACTTGACTATATAGTCAAATGTGTGGTCCTCATTGGTCCATACCCTCTTTTATAACATCCATCAATTGTGGTTAAGATTCACTCACTCTTAGGGTTAAACAATCTAACCTTTTTAATTTTTTTAAGCTTATCCATAGTTAAAGGGGTGTTAAAAGTGACAGCTCGACATTTGACTGTCTACATTGTCAAATATGTGGTGGGCTAATCATTGTCCTTAAATAATTTAGTATAATTTTGTAGGGGACAACGGTCCTCTTGTCCCATAATTATGTCCAATTAAATACTTGAAACAACTTCACATAAAAAATACAAGCCTGTCCAATTGCAATTAAACTTGGACAGTTCAATCACTCACATAGCCCCTTTTAACTCTAATTAAGAACTTTTGATCCTTAAGGTTAATTTTTTTTTCTAAAAACAAATGTTAGATTGTTGAAACCTAAAGGTTAGTGAATCTTAATCATTGTTAATAGAGTATAAAAGGGACACCTCTTGAATTGTGGGTGTGATTGACCCCGAGTTCAATAGCAATTAAAGATGCTCCCAGCTCAAAAAACAAAAAAAAAATCCAAAGTTTATAGGGTACCTGCACATTCCCATAACGATACCCTTAAAAAAAATTAATTTATTAAAAGTTTTGTGGGGGCAGGTGCCCCCACCTGGTTCCGCTCCTGCTCGCGATTGCTCCAATGGTAGGGTGTGGGCCGTGTGATCTCACTGAGAGAAGTCTCGGGATCCATTTCCACAGGGTGACAACTAGAAAGATCTCCACTCCCAACCACTAACACTAACCTTATGTAGATGATATCCAAAACAATAAAAACCAAAAAAAAAAAAAGGGAAGTGATTTAAAACTATCTATTATAGTCTTCTATTTAATACATGTGCGCTTTGACATAAAAAAAGAAAGAAAAAGGGAAGTGATTTAAAACTATCTATTACAATCTAATGTTTAATACATGTGCGCTTTGACAATATCGTTAAATTTTCAATCAGACCACCCAACTCTCGATGACACCTATTATTTTGTTTTTGTTGATAAACGTAGATATCCTGAGCTTTAGAGCATATCCAACGCAAGTCTCCATAATCCATCTCCAAAACAACATCTTCTCCATATATGGAGGTGTTGGACCCCACTAAAAAGTTTTTTACTTCAACCCATCCCATCTCCAAAACACTATTCAATCTCCAAATCACTATTCAATGTGAATGAATAGTATTAATAGAGAAGTCATCTCCATATATGTTGAGCCCTACTAAAAGTTTTTTATTATTAAAAAAATTTAAAAGGACAAAAATTGTATTTTAAAAAATATTGAAAGACTAAAAGGGGATACAAACGGAATTTAATGTGGATGAATAGTGTTATGGAGACGTGATCTCCATTTTCTCTCTCCATCTCCATTTATGGAGTCTCACTGTAGCAATTTGGAGACTGATCTCCAAATATGAGGCACAGTTGGAATGTGTTTTTGGAGATATGGAGCATGGTTGGTGATGCTCTTAAAGACTCAGACTAGTCCCATGGGCATCATAGGAAATACCCCCCACCCCATACAACCGATATTGAGGAGAACCTAAGAATCAACCTTGAGACCTCCGGGTTTTCGATTCGTCCTTCACCCACTGGGCTACACCCCGGATGGTTGATAGCACCTACTATGGAAGAGTTTTAAATCACTCCCCTAAAATTTAATAATAAGAGTTCTAAATATCATACCAAAAAAATAATAATAAGGTGGAGTTCGGTAACACTAATCTAATAAGGAAATAGTTAACGTACTTGGGAAATCTATTTACAAACCTAAGGTTGGACCTCATTGGTCCAGCCTTAGGTTTGTAAATAGATTTCTTAGGTACGCTTATCATTGCTCAATCTAATAAGCTCTAAATAGGTAGAGATTATTTGAAAATTGTGTATAGTTGGATTTTGGATTGTTAAGTTGAAGGTTAATTGCATGTCTACATCTTTTTGAAGCATGATTTTTACATCTTATTTAAAAAATTGTTATGAGATACGTTTTTAAAGAGGTAAAACTCTACTTTAAAAAGATGTAGACAATCAATTAACCTTCAACTTAATAATCTAAATCGGGGTTACCAACTTCGCTACATGCTATAACGAATTGCAAACTGAGCGAACCTGAACTGGTTCGTGGTTCGGTTCGATCTGGTTCGTAAAATTGAGCGAACTACATAGTGGTTATAAAACAATCTAAGGTTCTGACAAATTTATACATTGAGTTCATAAAAATAAAGGTATTTAAAAAAAAATTTTTTTCAAATAAGTATTTGGAATATATTTTTTATATGCTTAAAAAATATATATCTTTATAGGATAATATAAAATATATATTTTATTTTACATGCTTAAAAAAAAAATGATAGCGAACGAAGCTAATGAACCAAACTAAAGAACCTAAGCGAACCCAAAAACGAATTATCTAATCCTACCCCTAGCGAATCGGGTTCACTTTAAAGTGACAAACTGCGAACCACGAACCCGAATTCGAATCGAGGGACCCAACGAAAAAGGTAACATTGATCTAAAGTCCAATTATGCACAATTTTCAAATAATCTATACCTATTTAGAGCTTATTTGATTGGTGTTACCAAACTCCGAGTTTTAAATCACTCTCTTAAAAAATAAAGCGTTTATTTCTAAAAAGCCCACCGGAAATTTAAAGTTGTTGAAACGGATAGCTAGGATCAAATTGGCTGTAGGGATTTAACAGGTGACCAAGAGAGATCTTGGCCATCAAAGCAAGAGGACAGACGATTTGATTCCATAGTAATTACCGACATAATTATTCTCATTTGACTCAGTAATCTTCTCCAGTTGTAACTGGTTTTTGGCAAAACAAGTTACACCCCTGTGGTCATCACGTGTCCCTTTTTATACTCCTTAATTGTGGTTAGGATTCACCTATCCCTAGGGTTCACCCACCTATCTTTGGTTTTTAGAAAAAATAGTAAAAAAAATTAACATTAGGAGTTGGTAAATTTTAACCACAGTTAACAAAATTTTGTATATATATTTTTTAACACCAAGGATAGTTGAGTGAATCCTAGGGGTGACTGAATCTTAACCACGGTTAAGATGTGTCTAAAGGGAGACGTGGCTACCTCAGGGGTGTAACCGGTTTTGGCAAAACCGGTTACAACTGTAGGAGAATACGTCCCATTCAATTTCTCATCTCCGCCTTGACTTTTGGAAGAATTTGTTTGGGTGGCAAATCCTCTCTAGTTATAACCGGATGTGGCACATCCGGTTATAACCCCTAGAAGTCGCCACGTGTCTCCTTTGACACCTTTTAACCGTGGGTAAGGTTCACCCACCCCTAGGGTTCACCCACCTATTTTTGGTTTCTTTTTTAAAAGATTAATTCTATTTTTAAAATTAAAAAATTGTTTTTAATATTATAAAAACTTTAAAAACATATTTTTAATTTTAAAAATAGAATTAATCTTTTAAAAAAGAAACCAAAAATAGGTGGGTGAACCCTAGGGGTGGGTGAACCTTACCCACGGTTAAAGGATGTCAAAGGAGACACGTGGCGACCTCTAGGGGTTATAACCGGATGTACCACATCCGGTTATAACTCGAGAGGATTTGCACCCGTTTGTATATCGTTCAAAAAAAAAGTAAAAGAGAGATAAGTCAGACAGATTCTTCTGATCCCACTCATCTTACCTGTCAAATCCCATTATATTTTTGTTTGTCTTCAATTCCAAATACTTTTTCCGAGGCAGAATTCTCCATGAATCTTGAACATTTTTCTCCATGAATCTTGAACATTTTCCAAGGTATAGTATCCATATTTTCCTTTTCCTTTTTAATTCAAAATTTTCTGCAACTATTGCCGACAGGAATTCAGTTTGTACCAGCCCATTGCTCTTTCAATAGTTTTGTTGTAATTAAATTCATCAAAATTTTACACATTTATGCTTTTTAACAACACAAATGGACTTGATTTTGCTCAAGTATGTTTCCCTTTTATGCAGAGGAGAAGCTGATGAGATGCTTATTCTTGGATTGTAGTGGAGTTTCATGATTTTGGGTCTGAAATTTTGGGCCTGGAGATGCATACCCGTCAAGAAAATACCGACCCCAACAATGTTCCAGGTAGTCTTTGATTTTCTGCATGATTTTTTTTATTAAGAATTTCAATTTCTTTTATTGTTCTTCCGCTTGGATGTTTTGTAAGTAATGCATGCAGATGTATTAATCTTGGAGTTGTAGGAGGGACAAAATGTGTGTTAGGGTAACCAATGAACCTTGAATTTTCTAATTTGGGTATGAGAAGATAACTGAGGAATTGAGTTGGGGCAAAAATTCCAATGGGTGTGGAGAATTTGATTGAATGGTTATATTTTTTTTTATAATGGAGGGTACCCCAACCCTGACAAGGAAGGACTAGTCCCTTTGGATGCACGCAATCACCCGCAAACCACGTGTGTTAGGTAAGCCCTAGAGGAGTTGAACTTGAGACCTTGGTGATCTTTCCCAAGACCCGAACCAACTGAGCTACCTATGTGGGTTAATTAAATGATGATTTTATTGTGGAACATAGGAGTCGCGAAGTGCTGATTGTAAATCAGGGCCTGGAGCTGTTCTCATAGGTAATAATTTTATTTTCGGATCCGAGGGTTAGTAGAGAGAAGGTGAGATTGGAGGGCTTTAGGTCAACTGAGGTAAGTTTGTATGGCATTTGACTCGGGTTGGTTGTTGATACATGCTGTGGATAGAAAAGCCATTTTCTGTTGGAGACTGGATGTTTTGCGAAATGAGTGGAGCTACATGTGGCATGTGGAATTGGTTTGATGCTGTTTCTTTCTCTAAGGAGATGATGTCAGTGTTTGAGTAGACTCTCAGGCTTACAACTGCAATGAGCTGCTTGAAGGTCCCTTTGGTTGTTTCATCACATGAATTACCAAAAGGGAGGACTCAATGATGGGATTTTTCGTTTCTCAATCTGAAGGTCCCTTACACGTCCAGGGTTTTCGTACGTCATGCTCTTGTTCTGCTAAAGGGTATGCAAGAATCTTGGAAGGGCTCTTCCTATAAATTAGGAAGTAGATGGCTAGAGGATCTTAGCTTTCTTGATTAGAGTTTTAGATGGTGGTTCATGCAGTCGCAAGTTTATAATGAATCGAGAGTAGGCTAGAAACCAAGATAAAATGCTAGAACAGGGAGAATCTCACAATTCCAGTAGAGGAGAAGCCTGTAATTTGACTTTTCAAAAATTGACCATGAGACTAACTGAGAAAACTGTTGGTGGAAGAGCAGGACATAAGGAAAACACTTGAGAATGACTTGAAGACATTGTGAGGTACAAGGGGATAAAATAATTAATATATTGGAAGGGTCAATGGTTTAGGATGGGATAAAAATGTGTAATTCTTCCAGAAAGTGATCATACTAGGAGAAAGGTAACGATTTCAAAAGTGTTAGGCAAGAAGGTTCAAATATGATCAATTGGGAGGTGCAAGTGAGCTTGGACTGATATTGCATGTAGTGAAATTTGATATATTTTTGAGAGAAGGCTGTAAGACTTTAAGGGAAACAGATTAGGAGGTTAGTAGAGAGAGATTGCTCCCGGTCTGGATGTTTAGATTGTATCTTTTTCCAAAGCCTTTGAGGATCTCTTGGTGATCACCTCTTTGGGATTTTAAGGAGTTAAATTATAGGGTGTCTCTGGGAAAAAGATTAAATGAGTCTTTTACATTGGTTCCTTGTAAAGGTTGGGGAATTAATAAATTCGAGAAATCAACTTTATGGAATGTGTATTTAAGTCAACTTTGTTTACTATGCTATTTTTTGTGGTTGCATCAAACATATTCACTATCCATCTTTTCTCCACATAGGATCTTATGTTGTGCTTATGGTTCCCTCTATAGTACATATTTGCTCCATTTGATTGTCACAAATTAGAATTCAGGAATCATATTCTCTTTGTTTCCCCCCCCTCTCAATGGCTAGGATTTTTTGATAAATCAGGTTTTCCTTTGATGCTGCCCCTTAGTTGCTTAGTTGTGTGCTGAAATATTGCAGTAATCATAGTTTGTTACCCAAGTATTGCTGATAAATCAAACATATTCACTACACTTTGTTTCTTGCTTCTCCAAGTGGTGAGGTTGCCACCAAGAAACGTACAATACCCTGTGGTAGACTTCCAATCACATATGCTTCCAATCCAATCAGCATCAGTGTAAGCTTCTAGTCAGAAATTACCATGGTTAGCAAATAGAAGGCCCTTCCCTGGAGTAACCTTCAAATATCTCAAAATTCTCTCCATTGCCTCATAATGAGCAATTCGAGGTTCATGCATGAATTGACTAACTACACTGACTGCATATGCGATGTTAGGTCTAGTGAGAGAGATAAATGAAATGACCAACCAATCTTCGGTACATCTCTTTGTCTTCTAGTAATGGGCCCTCACTTGAGCTCAACTTATGATTCTACTTAATAGAAGTGTTTAATAGGAGTGTTTGCTGGCCAAGAACCCAACTTCCCCGTATCCTTAAGTAAGTCTAAGGAATACATCTGTTGCGATATAAAAATGCCCTTCTTTGATCGGGCTACCTCAATACCCAGAAAGTACTTCAAATTGCCCAAGTCCTTGATCTCAAATTCCATAGCTAAAAATTTCTTCAGGTTTTGGATCTTTAAAGGGTTATTTCCAGTCACCACAATATCATCAACGTAGACAATCAATGCAGTAACTAACTGTCCTTTTCTCCTGACAAAGAGAGTGTGATCAACATGGCTCTATGAGTAACCCATAATCTTCATGGCTTGACTGAACCTCTCAAACCAAGCTCAGGGGGACTGTTTCAGTCCATAGATAGGTTTCTTCAGCCTGCAAACCCTTCCTTCACTATTAGGAAGCTTGAATCCTGGAGGAGACATATACACTTCTCGTAGATTTCCATGGAGGAACGCATTTTTTACATCTAACTGATGTAGGGGCCACAAGTGATTCACAGCTAAAGACAAGAGCACTCATGTGGAGTTCATTTTTGCAACCGGTGCAATTGTCTTCTTATTGTCTATCTCGTATGTCTATGTATACCCCTTAGCTACCAGTCTTGCTTTTTACCTCTCAATTGATCCATCTACCTTATGTTTCACGGTGAACACCCATTTGCAACCTACTTTTTTTTTCCCTTGGGTAACTAAACTATTTTCCATGTACCATTCTTGACCAGAGCTCTCATTTCTTCTATCATAGTATCACGCCACTTAGGATTAGAGAAAGTCTCCTGAAACTTGGAAGGTAAAGATACAGAAGAAATAGACGACAAGAAAGCCGACTAGGAGGGTGACAGAGATGCATACGAGATAAAATTAGAGATAGGATAAATCGTACACTGGTGTTTCCCTTTGCGTATGTCAATGAGAGCAGTATCATTATCAATATCAGGAACAAAAATAGGAATCGCAAAAGACAATGGAGCAATGTTACCCAATTCAGAGGAGTCAAAGTTGGGAGATGGCCGTAGCATAATGGTCCCTCCTTTTTGCGTCTGGTATATACCTGTAGGTCCTTCTTAGCAGTAGTCTTAGTAGGAACAACATAATGGATACCATTAGTGACCAACGCCGGAAGTGGAACTGAAGACAAACTCACTTACAACAAGTCACTATGCTCCCCTTGAAGAGAGGTAGAGGAACGAGGAAAAAAATGGAACATTCTCAAAAAAGGTGATGTCCATGGTAACAGACCATTTTTCTGACACGGGATCAAAACACATATATCCCTTTTGTGTAGAGGAATACCCTAAGAGGATACCACGAATGAATTTTGGATCCAATTTGGTTCGATGAGGACCCAAAATATGACTGAAGCAGACACAACCAAAGACACGAGGGAGAATAGTAAATAGAGGCTATTCTGGACAGAGTAGTTGATAGGAGACTTCAACTGTAGGACCCGAGATGACATACAATTAATCAAATATGCGGATGTGTGCACTGCTTCTGCCCAAAACTACTTTGGGATATTCATTCCAGTCATTAAGCTTCGAGCTATTGACGGTTCTTACGCTCGGCCACCACGTTTTGTTGAGAGGTATAAGCTCATGTGCATTGATGGATCATCCCGTGCTCTGCTAAATATTGCCTTAAATCATCCTCAAGGTATTACTTCAAGTTATCAGAGAGGAAAATTTTAATCTACTTCTCAAATTAAATGAACACCTTCTTGTGAAACTTCTTAATGAGGTCCAGGACTTCAGCACGAGACTTCATCACATAAATCCAGGTATGATGGGAGAAGTCATCCACAAAAGAAATAAAATATCGATAGCCATGTATATATGAAGAATGTTAGACATGATGCCCAGAAAAGTCATTTAGTTTGTAAGATTCTTATTAATTAGATTTATAGAGACATCTTCTTTATCTATTGTGTATTCATTATGGGTAATTGACCATGATCATGAGATGATCTATACGATATGAGATATCGACAAAGGTCCATAGGATATATTGTAGGAAAGCTATGTGATGAGACTATCATAGGTAGATATAGCTTTCCAGTTCCTTATACCTTATATAGTCATAGCTATGGGTGAAGTTGGGCACTTCACTTATATGGTTGCCACAATGCTAAGATATTCTCAATAGTTGAGATGTAGTTTTATCTCAAACTATTGTAGTGGAGACTACACATCAACATATGGGTGCTTAAATGTACACTGACTGATTGCATGTAATGAGAGACCTTTTACATAAACATACTATCAGATAGTTGGTCTCTAATTCACATTGAACAGTTTCAATAATCCTTAGATCTGATGAGTTCATTTATAACTGAGCAGTAATCGGACTGTTTTGATTCCACCAAAGTACTCTCTACCTTAGGGAATACGATATAGTGACAGTTGGATAGTCAGAAAGCTGTTCGAGTCATGATGAATTTCAAACAAGAAATCCATACTCATTAATTTGAGAGATTATTGAAGTTCCGAGTAAGATAGTCGACTAAGCTTAAATCCTATGCAGGTAATTTTGAAATCAAACAAGTTTGAAATATATTTTTATTAAAATATATTATACATAATGAAGGTTTTTCGCAAAATGTTTTACATGAGAAAATGTTTCTCATAGCTTAATCAGAAGTCTTGGAAACCCAGATGATGTGCAATGGGCTATGAGTTAGATAGTATAAATAATCTCGAAGGCTCATTAGGGATAATGTTATTGGAATGATCAATTGAATTAAAAAGTTCATGTGGCGGGATCCTTAATGGTTAATGTTCTTACATTGGGATTCAATTGCAACATGGATATCTCACGTCACTTGCAATTCCGATGTAATTCCTATTTAGGGTCAATGGGATAACATTGGGTAAGCCAGAGTTAGAATGTCCCAGAGTAATCTGTGGAGATGCTCACATAAGAAAAAGAAAGAGTTAATTAATTCTTCTCCAAGGCAAAACCGTGAGGGAGGAGAGGATATTTTATTTGCTGGATTTTTTTCGTGAGCTAAGGGAGAACTCACCCAAGTCTTTTCGTGAGCCAAGAGAGATCACCCCTCTTGGATTTTCGTGAGATACATAGTGGAGCCGAAGGGATTTTCAAGTTTAGGGTTTTGAACCCTAAGGGATTTTGCGAGATAGAAAGTCTACTCCATCATCATCCTTCTCTTTGTTCTTAAAAAACGAAGCATAAATTCAAAGGCTTCGTGGAGATAATGAGGAACGACGATCGAGCTTAGAGTATTTATTCGAGAAATCTCTACAAAGAGTTTTGACGGTTCATCCTGTTTTGTTCTTCACTAGTGAACATCATTCACCGAGGTAATTATCTAAACATGTAGTTAATATTATTTGTTATCTATGGTGTAAAGATCTTCGGGATCTAGTATTCCGCATAAATTTTTTATCTGGATTCCATTCGAAGAAAACACAGAAGATAAACTAGTTATATGATTTGACACACTTGAATTAATGATCCAGGTCGGGCTGAACTGGGAATGAGAAATGAAATTAGCAGATGCTTGAGTACTTGACTGAGCAAAGGAAGTAGATGCAGAAGAACCTTCCATCTGACTCAAAAGACGATCAATATTTGCATTAGAGAAACTCTCGGAGGAAGATGGTTTGGTGGGAGAAGCTGATGCGATTGAGGTACTCAAGGTAGGGGACATGAAAGCTGTACTGTTGCCACGAGGGGTGCCCATTTGCTGTCCGGGACGAGAAAACTTTGCGGGCCGGCCAATGAGATCCCAACAAGTTTACTGAGTATGTCTAGTCTTCCCACAATGCTCACACATCAACTTATCTTTGTCATTAAGAGACCTATTTTTCCAAGGAGGGTATTTCTTACCTTGAGGAGCACTAGAAAATGTGGCAAGGGCGAGATGATTGCTGGTCGGAGTAGGTACCATTGCCTTTTTCCTGCTTTCCTAACCTTGGATTAGGGAATAAACTTGGTCCAAAGAAGGAAGCTCATCTTTCCTTAAAATTTGAATTCGGGTGACTTCAAATTCTGGATTCAAGCCTGCTAATAAGTCAAGAATTTATTCTTTTCAGTTGGAGAAATGGTTTGGAGGATTTAGGGTTTAAAGAAGAGAAAAGAGAGAAGAGAGGTTAGGGTAAATTGTTTAGTTAAGGATTAGAGAACCCTATTAGCATATTATATAAAGCGAGAACATTACATATATGCCCTTTTACAAGTATACTCCCGATATTACATATTTCAACACTCCCCCTCAAGCTGGAGCATAGACATTAAGCATGTCTAGCTTGACAGTAATATCCTGAAGAATAGCAGGGCCAATTGGCTTGGTGAAGATATCAGCAAGTTGATGAGAAGACGAAACATGTTGAAGAGATAAAGAAAAATCTCGGACTTTCCCATGGAGAAAGTGAATATCAACATCAATGTGCTTTGTTCGCTCATGAAGCACAAAATCTGAGGCAATCTTTACAGCAACCTCGTTATCACAATATAAGGACATAGGGCCTTTAACAAGAAACTCTAACTCAGAGAGGAGAGAACGAAGCCATAAGAGTTCACAAGTGCCATGAGTAAGTGCACAATATTCTGCTTCGGCACTAGACTGAGAAACCACGGGTTGTTTTTTGCTCTTCCACGTAACCAAGTTGCCTCCAAGGAAAGCACAATAGCCCGAGGTGGAACGACGGTCAGTAGCAGATCCGGCCTAATCAGCATCTGTATAGCCAGAGATATCGAGGTGAGCAAGTGAACGATATACAAGTCCACAACTGGGTCTAGCCTTGATATATCGGAGAATACAATGAACAACAGTAAGGTGTGAAGCATGGGGAGCATGCATAAACTCCCCATGCATAAACTAGCTAAGCATGCTGACAACAAATGTAATATTAGGTTGTGTGAGGGTGAGATATATCAAGTGACCCACAAAACGCTGATAGGTATGAGGATCAGAAAGAAGATCACCTTCACTATCATGCAAAGAGAGCTTCGGATCCATGGGAGAAGTAACGGGTTTACATCTACTCATACTAGTATCGCTGAGTAGGTTAAGAGCATACTTCCGTTGTGACAGAAAAATTCTTTTATTAGATCGATCAATCTCTAAACCAAGAAAGTACTTCAGATGGCCTAGATCTTTGATATCAAAGTTACGCCCCAGCTCATGCTTAGTATGAGAGATGAATGGGGAGTCATCGCTAGTCAAGGTGCTATCATCAACATATACCTGGAGAATAGTGCGGCCTGAGGTGCCAGAATGGATGAAAACAGTATGATCAGAGTGGCATCGCTAGAAGCCCATGATAAGGACCACTTCACTGAAGTGATGGAAACAAGCACGGGGTGATTGCTTCAAACGATATATAGACTTCCGAAGTCTACAAACCTTTTCAGACTCCCCCTGAAGTAGGAAACCAGGAGGGGGATCCATATACACCTCCTTGGTGAGATGTCCATTAAGAAAAACATTCTTGATGTTGAACCGATAGAGAGACCAACTCTGATTTGCTGCAAGAGAGAACACGAACAGAAGTCAGTTTGGCCACAGACGCAAAAGTAGCATAATAGTCAAGCTCATAAGTCTGAGTAAAGCCGCGGGCGAAAAGACGAGCCTTATACCGAGCAACACTTCAATCATAGTTATGTTTAACGGTGAAGACCCAACGAGAGCCCACAGGTTTCTTCCTAGTTAGAAGGGGAACTATATCCCAAGTTTGATTAGACTGAAGAGCATTCATTTCATCAACTATAGCACTCTTCCACTCAGGATGAAGAAGAGCATTACGAACGGACCGAGGAATAGTCACAGAGTCAATTGCCGAAAGGAAGGCCTGATATGAAGGAGATACAACCCTATAAGAAACATACTTGGCAATGAGGTAAGGAGTAATTACAGGAGTGAACACCCTTGCGATGAGCAATAGGTATCTCAAGATCAAAAGCAGCAGGAGTAACAATAGCAGGAGAATGAACAGAAATAACAGAAGGTAAAGAAGTACCTCAAAGATTGGCCTGTGGGGAATACTGTGGTAGAGGCGCATCGGAGGAGGAACCAAGTGACTGGTGGCGAGAGTACATGAGAAACTCCTACTGCTGTGGGAGGTCCCCTGCAATAGGTAAAGGCATAGAGACAGGAGAAGCTGTAGGTGAAGGCACAGAGACAGGTGGCACTGTAGGAGTAGGAGAGAAATAAGGGTCTCTTTCGAAAAAAGTAACATCCAGAGAGACAAAGAAACAACGACATTGAGGGTTATAACACCGATAGCCTTTAGAGGTGCTAGAAAAACCAACAAAGAAACATCGAATGACCTTATCGTCTAATTTTTGACGACTGGGGTGAAGATCCTTGACAAAGCAAGAACAACCAAACACCCGTGGCTCAATGGGAAAAATAGGAACCTGAGGACAAAGAAGCTGATATGGTGAGAGGCCATCAAGAATGCGAGAAGGGGCTTGATTGATGAGAAAACATGTAGTGAGAAGAGCCATGGACCAATAAGGCTTAGGCACTTGTATGCCTCGCAACAAAGAACGAGTGACACCAACTAAATGACGATTCTTGCACTCAACAATGCCATTTTTTTGAGGCTCGTAAGGACAGGTAAGCTGATGGGCAATCCCATGAGTTTGAAGAAATTGGACAAAAGGTGTAGAGAGATACTCACTGCCATTATCAGAACGAAGGGCCTTAATAAGACCACCAAACTAGGTAAGAATCATAGCATGAAATTCTTGAAATTTAGAAAACACCTCATCCTTAAACTTAAGAAGGTACACCCAAGTAGCTTGAGTATAATTATCAATAAAAGTAACATAATAACGAAAGTTATCACTTGAGGGAACTGGAGATGGTCCTCAAACATCCGAGTGAACTAACTGAAAAATAAAATGACATTTATGCATCCAAGAAGGATAAACAATACGAACATGTTTAGTAAGCTCACAAGTATCACATTGAAGAGTAGATGAAGAACAAAGTTTACTAAAAGTAGGAATCAAAAAACATAAAGTCTTAGATCCAATATGTCAAAGCTTGGCATACCATAAACGATAAGTATCAAGAGTAGCATCAACAGAAAAAGGAAAAAAAAACAACAGTAGCAGCAGTAGAGGAGACTCAATCAGAAGCATAATCAGTGTCAAGGTAGTAAAGTCGGCCCCTTTCCACTCCTCTACCAACAATCTTCTTCGTAGTCAGGTCTTGAGAGAGACAATGAGAAGGATAAAAGATAGCACAACAGTTAAGTTTGGTAGTAAGACTACTCACTGAAAAAAGGTTAGAAGATAAATGAGGAACATTTAACACATGAGATAAAGAGAGAGATGGAGACACAGGAATGTGTCCTCCTGAGACCGAAGTAAAAGAACCATCAGCCAAGCGAACCTTGGTAGTAGGCAATGAAGGTGAATAAATGGAATAACCCTGTGACTCACCAGTCATATAATCAGTAGCTCTAGTATCAATAACCCAGCTAGGAGAAGAAGACGATGTAGTGATGGCATAGGCCGAGGGAGCATGGATACTTGTGGCAGATAAAGCAGCAGTATAAGGAGAATCACTCTATAGACGGAACTCAGCTCAGATCATCTCAACAACTTGGGCTCTCATGGACTCCAGAGGATCACTGGAAACAACTGAGGATTGAGGATCAACAACAGGAGTCGTAATAAAGTGAGCAGAAGGACGAGGCTGGTAACCTTTGGGTTAGCCATGCAAATGGTAACAATGATTATGATTGCGTCCCACCATACCACAGTGACTACAAAGAGTAGTAGGTTTGCCACAACGACCCCTATCAGTCCCCTACCACAGCCAGCAGCAGGACAAAAATCAGTAGCAAAGGCGGTACGATCCGGAAGGGGCATATGAGTGGTGCTCGAAGACATAACAGTTCGGCGGCATTCTACACCAAACATAGTGGAGTACACAGGTCGAAGAGATATCAAAGGAGATGTGGCAAGAATCTGAGTGCACAACTGCTCGAATTCGGCCCAAAGACCTCCCAAGAAATCATAATGTGGTGACGCTCAATTCTCGTTTCGTCATAATCTTGGCAGAAGCAGCAGATAATTTAGAAAGAGACTCATAATGATATAATTCTTCCCAACGATGCTAAAGAGTCCCAAAATAATCTAAATTAGACATATCCCCTTGCTGAAAGTGAGCAATCTCATGAGTAAGTTGATAAATCCGAGCATCATTCTCTATTAGGGCATAAGTCTGGATAAGACCTCCAAAAGTTCATAACAATCTTTATAAAAAATATAATTCTTGGCAATCTGAGGCTCCAAGGAATTGAACAACTAGCCCAAAATAATGCAATTCTCTGCCTTCCACTTAGCAATTTCGGCAATACTTGTCTCCGGTTGTGGGGTTTTACCAATAAAATACCACATCTTAGAGCGACTCCCAATATAAAGCTCAACCGAGCATCGCCACGCAAGAAAATTATCACAATTTAATTTAATTTAATATTGGTGATAGAGTGGACAACGGAGTCAGAAAGAGCCGGCAGACCAAGAACTTTAACATCCATAGAAGAAACTCAAGGAGCAAACAACCAATCAATCAAAAATATCAACAAAAGATCTAATGGTATTAAAATTACCAAAGAGATGACTTAAGTTATAAGCAAATAGGGTGTAAAAAACCCTTTTTCAGCAAAAAACGGTAGTGAAGTGGGGCTGTAAAATCATTACAACTTCTTCAAATCTTATCCAAACGAAGAAAAAATAGGTTCAAGATGTTCCTATAAAAAAAAGGTCCAACCATGACCAATACGCAGCGGAAACAACAACCTATTCAAGCGGTAAAAAATCTGAACCAAAATAGTATTTTTCTTCGAATTTTCTATATTTTTTCTTCAAATCATCATAACTTCATTAATATTTAACCAAACCTCATGAAATAGAATTCAAAAATCCTCTAAAATCAAGATCTTTGAAAAATATACCTTTGAAGAACCCAAAACCCAAAAATAAGGCTTAGGCCTGGCTAGAGACAACCGTATGGCTAAAAATGTGGCAGCTAGCTCCTTCCTTTTGTTGTTGTTACAGCTTTAAACAACGATCTTCTTCCTTTGATACCAAGTTGGAGAAAGAGTTTAGAGGATTTAGGGTTTAGAGAAGAGAAAAGAGAGAAGAGAGGAAAAAAAAGGTTAGGGTAAATTGCTTAGTTAGAGATTAGAGAACCCTACTAACATATTATATAAAGAGAGAAAATTACATATATGTCTTGTTACAAGTTTACCCTCGATATCACATATATCAACAATTTCCACCTGTTTACTGTGTCTATCTGTCTCTATCAGTGCCCCATCGGATGTCTTGAAAATGGTCCAACTCTTCCCAAAGACCCTGAAGAGTGGAGTAATCAGGTAGATAGACTCCTCTCCCCCTGATGAAGAGTATCTATCTTTTGCCTCAACTGGTACACTTTGGCAATGTTTTGACACTGGAATAGGTTCCAGTTGCCTTATCTCAAATCTCTTCGCTATCCGAAGAAACAAGAAGCCTCTACTAACCGATGGTTGCATGGAATGTAGCAGCCATGACATAACCATAAGGTTCTCTTGCTCCCACTTGTCATATGTCTTGGTCTCTATAGTCGGTTCTTTCACTTTTCCTATCAAATATCCTAACTTTCCTCTCCCGCCGATGTCGTGACCCAAAACCTACCCTAGGAGTTAGAGTGAATCTTGGACGACTTATCATTACCAAAATGACATGCTTGACAAACCATCCTGCAAAACACTCGAAGCATATACAATTGAGGATTAAATAGCGGAAGCATACACTAACATGGCACAGCGGAAGTCTAACCAAAACCCCTATGTATATACATGATCTAAGTTTTGTACAAAGTGAAATCAACAAAAGAAGGTGCGGACATGCCCGCCAAAATACATGGGTATAAATCTCTCACGCTCACCCCCACTCACTTAGAATCTACCACCTAGTAGTAGCCCTCCACATGAGGCTCCGCAGCAGGGGCCTCCTCAACGTACTCCTCTTCCTCCCATGGATCGAGAGCACATATGTCAAAAGGAGTTGGCGCTCCACTAACACCTGACGACGTCAAAAGTACGGCTGAGCATGGAATGCTCAGCGGGTACCAAATACTAACCAACAGTCATAGCAATATAATAATGAAAATAAAGCAGGAAGCAGTTCATATAATTGACAGAAAAGTAAACAATTTATATTTCATACTTGCATCGTATCAAAGTCGGAAAAACTCTTGAAATCATCGTGTGCTGGACTTGACTTAAAATATTATTTTCGTGCTTGAAAAACTTGTCTTGTCATGTTCTGTCTTGCTTGTCTTGTCATGCGTGTCATGTCGTGTCATGCATGTCATGCCATGAAATTAAAATGCTCATGCTTACTTGGAAATTAAACATGCTCATGCACTTGCGAGGGAGGGTGATGTAGAACCCCCTCCTTTCAATGAGATGCACTTGCGAGGGAGGGTGGTGTAGAACCCCCTCTTTTCAATGAGATGCACATGTTCTTGATCCTGTCAAAAGCGAGGCAAAACATATCTTAAGATATGCCCTACCTCTAAGTACCAACCCTTACATTTGGCCTTGTCATGGTGTTCGTGAATCTAGAATAAAACCCTTGTCTTGAAAAACCTGATAAACCATGCTTAACTCTTGTATGCATGCCATGCTCGTGAGGTCGTGTACATACTATAGTTTAGAAATAAACGTGACATATTGAATTTCATATGATACAATTCATAAAATAAGCATTCAATTTACCACATGCCGTTCTAGAAAGCAATTAACACACTAGCATGAAACCCTATAATTTTTACATGTTTTAAATCATGCTTTTCTTGATCAATATGTCATCCAATCCATCCATCATCTATTGTGTGTTCATTATTTGGTGAAATACCCTTTCCATTTAGTCATCACATCACATACACATGGCATCCATCACCCAACATCCATCTCCACACATACAATCCATCTCATATTATGTTCATACTTTAGGGAAAACAAGAAAGAAGGGAAGAAAAAAAGGAAAATATGACTAAGAGGGTAGCGTAGGGTACCGACTTTGACTAGATGAGGGAAACCCTCTAAAACGTGCGTAAGGTCGCTGTCGAGCTCGGAGAACGTGCTCCTCACATGCTTTGCCTTGGATTTGAAGAATCCAAACCTTTGGGGTGATCTTGGGTTCTTAAACCCTTGATTTCTCTCAAGTTGAAACCCTAGGTTAAAAACCTAGGTTAAAAACCTCTTTCTCCTCTCTCACTCTCTCTAGAAATATGGCTAAGGGTGTTTATGAACACCCTTGGCTCGAGCGAACCCTTATAGGCAAGGGAGGAATGCCCAAAAGATCATAAAGCCCTTACTGAAATTATGCAAAAACGCGAAAGACCGAGCGATCGGTAACCTACCGAGCGATCGGTGTTTTTGACCGAGCTCTCGGTTAAAAATCACCTATTTGGAATTTTTCCCCATACAAAATTTTGGACCAGTCGATAGATACCGATCGATCGCTAATATGGACCAAGCGATCGGTGTTCTGCAAATTTTGACACTGAGTCCATTTTACTGTTTCGGCCATAACTTTTGACTCGTTCGTCGGATTTTGATGATTCAACTTGCGTTGGATTCGTCATTCCAAGGGGAACATTTCTGGCATTTAGAATTTTCAATTTCCACTTTATTTATGGACCAAATTGTCCCCAAAGTTGACCGATCCACAAATAGAGTTCGGTAACCTGAATTTTCAATAACTCCGAGTTAGGAATCCCATTCTTTTAACACTTAGAGTTCTTTAAAATTTCTCATTTCATAGAAATGGGAGATTACAAGGCTTCATGCCTTGACACACATTCCAAGACATATACAAAAGTTCCGGGGTTCTACAGCCGATATACATCTTAGCGGACTGAGACTACTCAAGGAAGTTGGTGCCATCCAACTTTATGGTCATGATTAGCCCACCCGGATTATCACCATAGCTACTAGTGATAGGCGGAGTGATCTGAATGCATGGACCCTTCGATGTAGCATCAGAAATTCATTTAGACACACTATCATTGGCCATTTTTTCAGTACTTTCTTTCTTTCCAATCAACTCAAATTAGAAGAAAAAATCATTGATCTGCAAAAAACAAACCCAACAATTCCAGCACTTCAAAAGAAAGCACCTCTTACGAAGGTTAATATGGTTGTTTTTTCACAAAACAACTTACAAAACAACTCTAGGGTTTCCGGAATCTCATCTTTTCAACAAAAAAATTCCAAACAACTATTACTTTGTTAAAACCAATGAATCCACACTTTTATAACTCTAGATCAAATGATTCATAGTAGATTTAGATGTCCATCAACAACCCCAAAAACCTTTTAAACTCGAATGATGTAAATCTGATTTTTTTTCATAAAATCATTCGAGAGCATGAAACATCAACTTAGACACTCCAAAAACTTAGAATAAATTCAACTCGAGCTCCAAAAATATTATACCATACCAGATTCACGCGACATTATTCACGCGTCACTATTCAGCGACACTATTCACAGCATTATTCATGCCATTAAAAAAAAGAAAAAGAAAAATGCAGGTCTTGATTTCTTGCTCTAATACCAAGTTGAAAATTAGGAATAATAAATTAGGGTTTATGGAAGAGAGAAAGAAGAAGATTAGGGAAAAAACTAGATTAGAGAGTGTCTCTCTCTAATCTCTTTGTATTTATAATAACCCTAATAGAAAAGTTATAAGTGTATCCTTGAGGGGTGATTCGGTGTGTAACACCTACATAATAGATCATATCTCAACACTTTCCAACTTGCATGACTGTGTATGTGTCAAATCATTTGGTCTTGTTCTTTCCAACTTGCATGACTGCCTTCGTCATATAATTGTTGTAGCTGAATCGTTCTTAGCATATAGTGGCTTCATTAATAAAGTTTGTCTAGTTTTCTATATGTTGCTAAATGACACAATTTAGAGATCCCATATAATCACATCTTGATAATCCTCATTTTTTTAATATGCAACCTTTTAAACATATTTTACCGTTGATAAATTAGCATCTTGTACATATACTCAACAAAGAGTAATCCTATCTTTTTGGTCACATATCACTGTCGTGGATATCCTATTTTTCATTGTGGTTTGGTCCGTTTGGAGGAAATAGGACTTCATTAGGCTTCACTTGAAAGTGCCTACTTCACAATAATACAAAGTTTATTGCGCCAACTGTAACTTCAGCTTTTTCATCAGGTCCACTAGAAAGGATGGAAGATCTGCTGGGTCAACCAGGCAATAGGGTTTGTGCAGATTGTGGATCTCCAGATCCGAAATGGGTGTACGTATTTGATATTTGGATAGTTAAGCAGGGATTCTTGCCTTTTATTTTTGTTACCCCACATTTTGGTCCAAATGAACTTTTACTCCACTACAATTTACCAGTTATATTTTAGTTTTTAGGAGGCAATTCATTTTAGTTGCTTACTTCAGTTGATGTTGCTTATGTGTCAGCTCTAATGTAAACTTTATCCTAGTGATATATGTCTATTGGCATGATGTTTTCTAGTAAATGATGCAAAGGGGATTTGAATTTAGTGTAGTAGAGTTGGCATTGTGGTAAATATGAACCATAGAAGAACATTAGATCAAGCTATCCTACATAATCTGGCATGTGATATTTAGTTAATTCATACTAAAACAGTGATTGAGTATCCCTATTTCTGCTAATGGGATTATAAATGGTGTAAACTATTGATATGTATCCCTCGATAGATTGATATATATATATCCTCATTTCAAGGAACTAATATAATTCAAGGGGAATCATTAAGGTCCCTATTTATTGAAGTATATTTGTGGTTATCAGTCCATGTCTATTTATGGTATAAAAGTTTGGTGCATATCATATGATATATGTAATGGCGTCATGAGGTAGTAGTACTTTCCAGAAGAAAAAATCGATATCCTTAGAGTCATATCTATTGCCTTTTCTTTTTAATTATTAATGATATTTATTAGTTTATGATTAGAGGACTGATTTTAGTATTAAGGAAGAGAGTTTCCAGTTCCATACATACAACCTATCGTTACTAATATTTTAATGTATCAGCATTATTTGGTACTTGTACTACTACTATCCGGAAGCCAAAATTTTTATCCTTAAAGAGTGTCACTATTGACCTTTCTTTTCAACAATTAACTGAATTTATTAATTTTGATTTTTTGACCGGTATATGATTTGTACCGAGTAAAAGTATTAAGGGTAGAGAGTTCCATGTTCCGTGTAAAAACTAATGTACAGAAGAAATGAAGGGCCTGACACCGTATCAAGTCCTCATGCGAGTCAGATAAGTTTCAATGGAGCTTTGGCTGTGTTATGATGCCGAAAATAGACCGAAAATAGACTGATTGTTCAATTCAAACTAGCATAAGCAACGTTTCCTTGCATGTTTATTGGAATTGCATAGAGAACGGTCACCTTAAGTAGTTTTGGGAGGAGAGTATCCCTATTAGAGTTAGTAAGAGAAAAATTCCTCTTTTCGTGTGCTCAGCAGGTCAGTTTTGTAATTGGCACCAATTTTTTTAAACTGCCCATAAAAACTGTTGTCTGACTTTTATCTGGAGAATCCCCTTACATTGCTTTTGCAAAAATAGTAACCCTTATGATGCAGGACAATGCAATAAACCTAGGATGATGCGTTTATGAGATCAAATTTTTTAATTGCAGCAATAATAAAATTCATAAACCATCTAGATTCCACAATTACAATAAAGAAAGTCAAAAAGGGGAATTAGTAATGCCCTAGGTTAAGTCGCAATCCTGCAATAATGAACCTTTCAATTTGATTAGGGTGATCGTAATGGAAGTAGGAACTTCCACTAGCTTAGGGATTTCAGTTCAATAATCAATGTAATTTCCTTATTCAATTGATGATTTCAAAAGATAGGTCTAGGTTCAACAAGGGTTACGAATTGTAGTTGCATGTGAGATTAGGGTTTCCAGCAATGTTGAATTGAATCACACAAAAAATCAGCAGCAATAACAAAAGGATTTACTAAAAAAAATCAGGTTTTAGGGTTAGTATAGGGGCTGTGGTTGAATAGAGAATGAAATAGGAGGGTTGTAGCAGTAGTAGGGGAAGGATGTGGGTTTGTTACAGCAGTCACAAAGGGCTGTAAAAGCAAGTGACAGGGGCTGGAGGGACTGTCAGCAATAGGGAAAGGGGCTATAGGGTGCTGGGTAAGAGCTGTAGAGGGGCTATTAGTGCAGGAACAGCAGGGGGCAGATGTATGGCAGCAAGGGCAGGGGGTAGAGAGGCTGTAATAGTGATGTGGAATGGCTAGGGTTTGATTGATTGTGGTTTCTTGAATGGAAAAACAGAAAATCAATCAAGAACAATGGAGGAAAGAGAAGAGATTAGAAGAATATACCTTAGATTTTTAGGGAATCACTCCCTAGAACTTTAGGGAATCACTCACATGGCATCACACCAATTTCCAATCATTGGAGAATACCCAAAAGTAGGCTTTTCTTTGTTTCTTATTCATTAACTAAAAGTTTACAGCAAAAAAGAGGCTTTAAATAAGTGAAGCCATAATGGTAAATGACCAAAATAACCAAAACATAATAAAAGACTCTAATAGCCCAAACTAATGACATAACTAATAAAATAACCCTCCTAAATACTAAGCCAGTCCATTGGGCCTTTCCTAACTAAATAGAACCTGCTAAATCAGTCCATTGGGCTTTTCCTAACTAAATAGAACCTGCTAAAACAGCCCATATGCAAATAGAACCTGCTAAATCCGCCCATATGCAAATAGAACCTGCTAAATCAGCCTATATGCACACCTTCCCAATGTGAGGCCTTCCTAATGCTCTGTGTGTGCATATGAGGTCTTCAATGCCCCATGTTATCTATCCAAAGTGACATGGGGGTCTTCTTCTTTTTCTTTCTCCTTTGGTAAACCTGAAATTCCTTGGACTCATGGATGTTGGCATCACCTTACTAGCTCCTTTTTGCCCTTGATGAACAACTATCTTCCTGAACAAAGAGTTTTACCTTTAGAGCTCGCCTAGAAGCAATCTCGCTATTGCTTGCAAGAAAACGTGGACTTTAGTCGCAGAAGTCAAAACTTCAGGGCAAATTGGAACCATGAACTATTGACTATGAATTGAATGCTCATCGATTATGCCATGATGTCCTTAAAGTTCCCTCTTACTAATTCGTAGACTAAGAGAAGACCTCTAGCTCTTTTTAGATGATAGCAACAAGGAACTATTAATAGCTAAGTAGTAAAACAAGAAAAATAGAGGAAGGAAGAAATGAGTTAGATATTTTAAGGGGTGAAGATACAAATTTTAAAATGCAAGCTATAGATCATACAGACACATAACATACTAAATACTGAACCAGATTGGTCTAGTAATAAGTTTAAAAAGTTAAAAGTAAACTTGCTAAAAAACTTTAAAATGTTTTTTTAATAATAATATATAGATATATTTGTTGCCAAAAATTAAAAAATTTCCTGCGAATTGATAGATTGGATGGAAATATATAAAAAAATGAAAGTTGAATTAGATTAGCCTAAAAGTGAGCTTAAAGACTAAAGAAATTCAAAAAATAAGAAATATCTTTATCATCAACTTTTTGTTGAAAAATCTCACCTCACGCTTTTACATGACGAGTCTCACCAAATATTGGTTAATATCCCTAATCCAGCTGATTTTAGCGAGGAAATGATGAAAGCCAAATTTTAAGAGCTTCGGTTAATATATTGATATATCGACCGTCATAATGTTAAATTTATACTGTTTTAAACCAATATCTCAATGATATATTGTGATATATAGGCAATAAAATGCATATTTAATCTTCCTATTAAGCTATGATAACTATTTTCCCCTTGCGGCATGCAGATATTTTGGCTGATATATAAAAAAATATGATTGATATTTAAAACACTGATGACATCATATTATCAAGGTTTGGAATGTTGATATCATGTGACATGTCGATCCATGGAAAAAGATATATTGGGGGTAGATCGATATCGCAGGAGCAATATGCACGTGGAGGGAAAAAATGAAAAAAATATTGAAAACATAAATTTTTTTAATGAAACTTTAGGACCTGTTAAAATAGATGTTAATACACATCTAAGAATCACAAAATTTAAAACAACAACAATGTATATAAGAGATGCAATGAGAGGGGGCCAAAGATGTGTGTTGACATTATCGACAATGTATGATTCACTAATATGAATGTAAACTTACATAAAAACTTTCATTCATTTATCAATTAAGCATCACAATTAATTCGAATACAATCAGTTCCATACATAATAGTTAATACATCAATAATGATATCTCCAACTCTAGTATTCGACCTCAATAATTACAAGCACAAGCTCACAACCGCATGGAGTTACTCGGAGGTTCAAAGTCATCTTTGTCTTGACTAGGCTGACGATAGTATTGGTTCTTTGGTTCTCCACATAAGCATAATATTGTGCCCAGTTGACCTGATGATAGAACCATGATCTATACTCACGTACATAATGCTGGTAGTCATCTGGTCCAACATGTAGGAATACTCCCATCGGTGGATACTCTGGATAATGATGGATAACTGTCACCGGCACTGGCACATGAGGTTGTACACCTCCATACGGATCATACCCATACCCAAGCGTTGAAGCCTTTGGTTGAATTTTCCCTACGATTCCCCCAAGCTCCCAAGCCTTCGGTCGAAGCCTTCAGTTGAGTTTTAATAAAAAATGGCCACCCCCCTTTATATAGGATGTCACACGATATATAGGATATATCGTGCTATCGCATGATATACTACAAGAAAATGCAAAAAAAAAAATGTTTTAAAAAATATCGACTGATATATCCGAAATATTGTGCGATATTTGGTATATATCGCACTATATTTTCAAAAATTTGTAAAAATTTAAATACTTTATATTGATATTTTGGGACCCATTGAAATCGAGATATATCGTTGATATCGATGGTATATCGTCGACATTTCAAACCATGCATATTATAATGATATCCACAATGATATGATCCAAGAAGAGAATGTAAAACCCCCCCCTATTATAGGTTTATTTTCACTATAGAACATTCATTTGAATGAAAAAAAAAAATCTCCAAACCATTTATAAAGAAAATGATCAACCTAAATAGATATAAGTTTGGAAAAACTCATTGAAGAGGACAAGCGGTTAGATCTTTGCTTTCCTGTTTTGGATATGTTTTGTGCTTATATTTTCAGATACAAGTTTCTTTCTTTTTCGGCTAATTTACACATGAAATATTTGTAGGATCGTAGACTGATGGAATATTTGTCCAATCAATGGATCTATCAAGGATTAAAGTATTGATATCAAGGTGCAAATTAGTAACTTTCATTTAAGAGATGTATTGTGGATACGACTTACAGGGGAGGAATATTGATAAGCTGTTATGATAGTATGATATAAATATGGCATTCTTACATAGTTCATTCATCCAATAATCATGAAAAATAAAAATAGTGAATAACTACATACAGACTCTCAATAAAAAAGAAAAGAAAAAATACATAGGGACTCCAATCTACATCAAGAACTCCCATCCACATGGAGTTGTGTGGAGGTTCAGAGTCGTTGTCTCTATCCCGACTAATGTGGTGATATATCAGTTCTTCACATGACTATAATATTGTGCGCAACTCATGATATGATGATAGTTATACCATATTTTACTCATAAACACAATAGGGGTACTCGCCCCTCTTCAAGCTGCTCAACACTCCCATCAGGGGATATAGTGGGTAATCAGTCGTTCCTGTTACCAGCACGAGCTGTACATCTCCATATCCATATGGCTCATACTATTAAGTCTAAACAATTAAAAGCTCAATTTCTAGAATATTGTTTTTAAAAAATAAAAAATATAATTTCAGTTAAAAAATAAAATAAAATCATCTAATCAATTAGATCTACCTAAAACATTACAACATACTGAAATTTGAAGATGACTGACCTACTATTAAGCTTAAAAACTAGAAATTTTAGAAAAAATACACGTATCACCATTTTTTTTCAATCAAATTTGCCTTGCGCGTTCTACCGACAATTCTCTTCACTTTTGGTTGATTTTGGGTTTAACAATTCAAATCCAAGTGAATTTGATGAAAAACTAAGAAAAAAAAAAACCAAAATATCTCGCTTGCCAGTTGATTTTTCCCATGTCAATGGACATGTTGTAAGTTCGTCGTAAAAAAAAACAATTTCTCTTTGAGATAATTCAGTAATTGCAGTATATTGTGAGGTGATGCTTTATATTTTGATATGTGTGCAATATATTGGCGATATTTTGTAAAACGATAAATATGCTTGGCCTGAGATATTGGGATATATCAGCATATATATATTTGCAGATATCTAAAACCATGTAAGGCTAAGCTTTGGAGTTCAGTACCACCTTATAGACAATACATGTTCTATAATAATCAGCTCATCTGACATGTTGGGCTACTAATTAAAGTCTTCATTTCATTTACTAAATCCAACAACAAGAAATTTTAAGAGGACAGATAATGTTCATGGGGTCATAATTCATATCAGTAACTTAACCTTGGGGCAAATTATGACTGTTAGGAAAAGTCATCAGTTAATATCACAATATACGGGTCAGGGATTGTGATTATAGAAAAATAAATTAGGCTCAATTAAATATGCCTTCCATATAAATTAGTGTTATTCTTGATGCTAATTCATTACTGGTTAACTCACTTAACACCACCATAGCCAGCCATCATTAACGAGAATCACTATAGTTACTTAATTGACACCTCTATTGCCTCTCACCCTGCAGAATTTTTAATTCATCAAAAACTCTTTTTGGTATCGGCCTATCTTTATGCATTATGTAAGATCTGCCTGATTTCAGATTAGATGGAAGCTTTTCCTTTGGAGACATTGTAGTGAGTACAGCTGTTGATATGGGTGGATGAGGTCCCTAAGAGTCTAAAATCATCATTACTCTTTCTTTAATTCTCTTGGTTTTCAGATTTCATCTTCTTTGGGAAGTCATTCTATTTCCTCTTTAATTTACTCTCAGAAGTTCTATTTACTTTTGGTTTGAGGTTTAATTATAAAATGCTAACACCAAGCTGAAGGTGATCACCTCTCTTGTGCCGTCGTGCGCATAATTAGTTTCCATTTTATTAAAAAAAATTTCCTAGATTAGGGATGCTGTCTTTTTTCTTCTTAAATCTGTAACTTGTGTATTCAGTCGTTGTAGATGGAAAGATTACAAGAGGCAGGGGGAAGAGAATTCCCCACTGAATAAGTGGAAGCCACAAAAAGTTACAATATGGTCCATCCCTTAAAAAATCTTCCATTTTTGACTCACTCGTAGTGGGCTATGCTATTAATAACATAGCCAATATCATTAACGGTCCTAGACATGAGCAGTCAATTACCTGATTACCTCAAATATTCTACTATACTGTTCGGTCCAAATTCCCAAGCATTGGCGCAAGGAACATTTTACTAAGGGTCCTTTCACTTATCCCGAAGGGTCCTGGAGGAAAACTTGAAACAATCTCTTGTAAGTCGCAACTTTCTTGGAGGAACCCACTTAATACGAAAAATGTAGAAGTTCCATGCCGACCATGTGAACCAAAAGCTGATCTCTGCCATCTGCTTATTCCTGCATAAGCTGAATCTATTCAGCATGTTCATGCCCGATAAATTAAATGGTCGATCACAAGGAATCTTGTCAAGTTCTGCAGTCCAAATGAATGCCTTGACTCAAGGACGGGATAGCGCTTTCCAAATATTTTTCTAGTCAGGGACACTCAGTCATTCTGTCCTATAAAGAATGGTAGAAATATCTAACTGGGAAGACCACTTTAGTTCCACTTTCCGCACTTGCACAGTTGCATGTCCATCCTTTTCAGGGGTGTGTGTAATTGTCCAGACATTTGAGAACAGTGATGTTCTCCTCAATTTTCCTATCTCGCAAGTTCCCTCAGAAGATCGGACACTAAGATAAAACTCTATCCCTTCTGGAAAAATAATTTATTTGGAGGTTCTTTTGAGGAACTAAGTTATAAGGACGAGGGAGAATCTCACATAGATGATTAGCACCACACCAGTTGTCTTCTCGAAATATGTTCCTTTCATTGTAACCCGCCATGAAGCTGGTTTGCTGTACAAACTAGTCATAACATATCATTATTCCTTAAATACTCCCAAATGTATAGTTTTCTCGCTAGGTAACATTTTTCATATGCATTTTTCCAACAAAAAGAAAAGTTGTATTGTGTTCATGCATTTTTACATGAATTTTCTTCATTCAATTCTTCCTTGGTTCACTTTCACAGTGCATTCTGACCAAATCAATTGGTGGACATTAGGTCTTTAAATCTTGGAGTATTTATCTGTATCAAGTGTTCTGGCGTCCATAGAAGCCTTGGAGTGCATATATCAAAGGTATGGAATCTAACCTTCTTTCTTTAATTTAGTAAAGAATCATCTTAACTCACTTCTCATATTCAATCTGGAGCTCAGTTGCCCAAGCACATTTTGGCTAAATTGAACTTCAATATCTGTTCATTTAAAACATGACGCTAGCGAAATTGGTGAAACCATCCAAGACAAAAGAAGGTTTCTTTCTAGAAGTTTTTTTCCCCAGGCTGGTAGGTATGAAAGCCTCTAGCAAAGCAGAAGCACAATTTTGAAAGGTCTGTGTTTTAAAGACCTATTCGGCAGTCTTCTTGTAGTGGAAGGCATTTTTTTAATGTTCGTGTTTGGGCCTCAACAGCCGGTGTAAAAAACCCTCACCAAATCCTATGACATGAATCCTAATTACTACTCTCAAAAAGTTTAAAATAAAACAAAGAGAAATTATCATCCTCAAAAAGAATTACAAGTCAACTGACTCATTTTCTGACAATATACAATCCTAAGTTCCAGGTTGATGATGAGTTTTACTAATCTTATATATCAGTGGAGATAGTTCACATTCGCTTTTTTGTTATGTTAGAATGTCTTGCACCCCTTTATGGGAAAAGTTGTTAGTTTTCACTTCCGCTTTTGTGTTATTTTTGTATTTCACAGTTGAAAACCTTAAACATACTTCTATTCTCGCTTCATCGAGCTATTGTGCAAGTGAATCTTTTACGAGAGGATCTCATCTCGTCTTTTTAAGCTGTCTATGACAATAATCCCACACCGTTTTATCAGGGCAAGATCTATCCTTGCATCATCGAGCTATTGTGCAAGTGAATCTCTAAAGGGAGGATCCCATCTCGTCTTTTTTTACGTATATGATTAGTCCACTTAAGTTTCTTGAAAAAGAAAATAACAATCAAGTTTCCTATCTTCACTCGTTGAGAAGACGAGTTTCAGTTGTTGAGCTATAAAATCCAATGGACAAGATACAATCACTCATATTATTACACTCAAACTAAATTTAGATAATTTCTCCAATCTGTACAAGGCCTCCCAAGTAAGAATGTGGACATTTTCCCCATGAAATCTTGCTGCTGTTCATTGATACTGTTTTTAACAGTGCCGTTATACTGTCTTCTCTAATTTGTAAGTACTTGGGGTTGTAATAGAGGTAGTTCCCTCATAGATCATGAATTATATATCCAAAGGAACTAGTCCTTCCTTGTCAGTGTTGGGACACCCACCATTTCCAAAAGAAAAAATAAAAAAAATCATGAATTATATATCCAATGTGTATGCCACAGGTTCTATCAGTGAAGCTAGATGAATGGACAGATGAACAAGTTGACTCTCTGGTCGATATGGGTGGAAACACTGTGGTAAACATGAAATATGAAGCTTTCATTCCAGATACTTTCAGAAAACCAAGACCAGATTCCTCTATAGAGGAGCGCTCTGATTTCATTAGGTAAAATGACCACCACTCGTCATAACTTTATACAAGCAGTCTATATCATTCTGAATAAGAACATATTTTTGATTATTCAGGAGAAAATATGAGCTGCATCAATTTTTGAACTCTAATGTACAGATCGCCTCCTCCCTTCCATCTACTAGTTTGTGCTCATCATCCTTGCAGAGCAATTCAAGCTCTGGTCCACCCCAAGACAAGAAACAGTATGAGAGACAACCCACTAGCCACCGTATTCATGGACTGCGTCACGCATTTCGCAACAGCTGGAGAAGAAAAGATTCTGAGCAGAAGGCCACTAAGAAAAGTAACTCAGCGGTATGACTGATAAATCCATTATAAGTATGCCTCAGTTCAAAGTACTTTGTTTCTAATGGTATTGTTTCAGCATTTAGATTTTCAGTTTCCATGAATAACCGAATCATATTACTATGAATCAACTGTTTATAGCTGGGTATGGTTGAGTTTGTTGGATTGATAAAGGTCAATGTTGTGAGAGGAACCAACCGAGCTGTTCGTGATGTGATGACTAGTGATCCTTATGTCATCCTCTCACTGGGACATCAAGTGAGCCTCTTCCCCTGATAAGCTCTGGCCATTATTATTATGCTCTAAATAGTATTTAAAAAAAAACAATTGTGTTAATAAGTAAAGTTCTGCGTAAATTTTGTTGCAGTCAATGAAGACAAGTGTGATAAAGAACAATTTGAACCCAGTCTGGAATGAAAGTCTGATGTTGTCGATTCCAGAACCTATCCCACCTCTAAAGTTGGTACGTCTTTTGGAGAATGATATAATTTCTTATGGAATGAAAACATTAAACCAAGTCCCGGAAACACCCATTGAATCATCAGCACACTGAATTCATCTGTTACACATCTTCCACATTATTGGCATGCTTCGCAACTTTGGGTAGATCCCGTTGAGACCTCTTTCGGTATTATTAGTTGAATTATCATTGCGTGTAAGATTCCTAGGATTCTTCTTCTTTTCTATTTATTTTTTTTGTTTTTACCATTTTAAACATGGCCAGATTTATTTTCCTTGTTGGTTGGTTTCTCATATGTGACTGTCATTATTGAAAATAAAAGAAACTAGGGAAGTATATCTTATATGCACTGAAAATCAATGTGCACTATCTCTACAACCAAATTTGTCGGAGCTTTTTCTTCCTACATTTGCATGATGCGCCATGAATTATGGCCCATCTTGTGGAGGCTTATTAAATAAATTTGATGGTAGCTCTGCATAAAATCCCAGCTCAGGCAATATGGGCTAAGCTTCTAGAGATGATTATTGCTTTGCTGAAAAGGTTTTCTCAAGTTCTATCAGTTCTGATGACTAGATCTTTGCTTGAAGGCTTAGACTGATTTGTGACCAACTTCCAGGTCCCTCTTGGTAGATGAATCTATTGATGCAATTGTTTAGGTGACTGAGAAAGTAATGCATCCTTGGAAATTCTGTAACGTGAAGAAATAATTATATTCAATTACTTAATTCTAAATAAAATAAATATCATTATAAAATACTTCGTAATTGATATTACCAGTTACTTGAACGATACGCCATGCATTTATATAACTATGAGATCTAATAGTTTCGTTAAAAATTTCAGTAATTTTCAAATTTATTTAATTTTTTTAAAAATACTATGACTTGAAATAAAAATTTCATGTCAAAATGCATAAGTTTGTTACCCTAAGTGATTTCTAAATTTTCACCTTTACTACAAATTTTTTTATTATAATTTTTTAACTGCTAATATTGTTTTTTTTTTGGTAACACACACTCACACTCTATACACCACACACACACACAAGCGCCCAAGCCACAAGGCCAGATCCCAAACAACCCTCTCAAAAAAAGAGGAAGGTGGGGCTATATAAAGGCTCACTCACGGAAGTAAACCATCGATGTAGGACTAAAGAAGGGTATTTTTCTCTTTTGGTAACACATACTAACACACACACTCTATACACCACTGACCACACACACAACACACACACACACACGCCCAGACCACAAGGCCAGCTCCCACACAACTTTGAATAAGCACAACATTGTACTTGATAAATATGTAATAGTTAAACTAATATAGCCATCTAATAACTTACTGAAATATTATTAATTATTATATAATAAAATAAGGGTGTTGCTAACGTTCACTCAATGGGTGAACTTGTTAGCCTTCACCACAAGACATTTTTACCTTGTATTAATTATCAATCTCACTAAAATTAAAGGGTAGTATAGTCTTTTCATAGGGGACAAATCACTAAATGCAAGAGATAGAAAATACAAAATTTTCTTGTACACGTTCTCTCCCTATGTAATGAATCGCCCCTATGAAAATACCAAAATACCTTTTAATTTTAATAGAATGATATTCAATACATAGGGGTAAAAGACTAGTGAAGGTTAACAATTTCACTAGTATGAGTGAAGGATAGTGTTCCCCTATAAATATTTATTAATTATCTCCTTAGTATGAAACAGGAATTTTCAGGTCAATCTTGATTGGCCTTCAGTGTACTCCATGCTATTGATCCAAGTCCAAGCATTAAGTATTAAGCTCAAAAACAATTGTTTTTAAAAATATCATCATTAAATCTAGTGTAATGAATCAAAGTTACGCAGTTTCACTCATTTATCATAAATCTATGAAAGAACAATTTTTGAAATAGAAATTTTTATTTTTTATTTTTAAAATCTGATCTCTTCTTCGACCTCAAAAGGTCCCCCCGATCACTAATCCGAGCTGAAACACAATGTTTATGAGAAAGTGAGTTCTTGATCTCTAAAGAATCAAAAAACCAAAAAGAATTTGAAGAAAATAGGGGGTTTTATGCATGTTCTTGATTTTTTTGGCCAAAATATTATGTTGTGCCTCTGTCCAATTTTTGAAAGACTTTGTTGAATTTCAGTAATTTATATGAATTTGATTACATTTTGTTGTGCAATATTATTGCAATGCTATTTTCTCATATAATATTGTGCAAAATGTCATGCCAAAAAAAGTGTAAATGAAGGTCAGATGAAATATCGGTGACCTGCAAAAGGGACCATCTCGGCTAATATAAAATTATTTTCGTCGAAATACAAAATTACATTAATAACTCATAAGCCCATCAGATATATTTATTAAATTTATCCATCCAACTTTGGGAATTCACTAGAACGATGCTTACTTGTGAACTATGCTTTTAACTCAGATATTTTTAGTATCTTAATACTATCAATACTATATTGTTTATCAGCTTCAGATTTTGGTCTTCACGGCATGTTTAGTAAAATTGGTTTTTGTGAATGAGAGAGGCTCAAACTGAACATATTTCTTTTATTTTGTCTTTCTCACTGTCATTGGTTTGATTTGTTTGCAGCACGTCTACGATAAGGATACATTTACGACAGATGATCGTATGGGGGAAGCTGAGATAGACATCCAACCTCTGTACTCTGCTGCCAAAGCCTACGAGAACTCCACCATCACTGAGTCCATGCAACTTGGGAGATGGGTAGCAACCAAAGATAATACACTAGTGAAAGACAGTGTCATCAACCTGGTAGATGGGAAGGTAAAGCAAGAAATCACTCTCAGGCTGCAGAACGTCGAATGTGGGGTGTTAGAGATCGAGCTTGAATGTGTTCCTCTCAGTCAATAGCAGGTAAAGATAAGTCAGAAAATACATTATGGGTATACATAACCAGCTATTCTTCTTCCTCTATATTACCCTCTTGATACTTAACACTGTGCCTCACCAGATGTGTTCTGGGGATTATTTGCGTGTACTCTGCAAATTTTTTTGTTTAGCTCATTATTTTAAGAGTAGTGATTAGAGGATGGCAAGGTCCGCCAACCATCCAATCAAATTTCAACAACTTTTTTTATTAAAAAAATAACTCCAAGGTTAAAATTACTTGACCACAGTTAAATGGACAAGCTGACCGTGCGGTTAGTTATTCATTTTCCTTATTTTAATGATGGAACAGAAATTTTACACACTAGGGAACCCATTCTTAGTTTCCTTTGATGAACAAATCTGAGCCACTCTGGTGTGGTCTCTGTTTCGATGACGATTTAAACAAGTTACTATTTCAGCTAGTAGGCTAAATTGGAAGAAACTTCACATAAATTTGACAAAAAGAACTTGGTATTCTAGGCAAAGTGCAACCAGAATTTGAGTAGCATACTGTAATTCTGTAAACAGATAAGCAACTTGGGTTGGAACATTCCCATGAAGATGGAGGAACAATCTCAAAGTCTTACATATTTGTTATGGGTACAGAGCAGAAGGCTTCACTCTATTTTGTCGTGTTATTTTTGGAGAAATGATGATGAAAATGAATTCTTAAGAGGTGAACAATTTACAGGTGTTGATGCGGTTGGCTGGCATCCCGGGTCAAGGTTTAAAATTTCGGTTTCGGCCAACCCCAACGACATCGAAACTGGGTTTATTTTGAAAATCAGATTTCGGCTGAAATTTTGAAAATTTAGGGTCAAATTTCGGATTTCGAAGATTTCGAAATTTCAGCCGAAATCTAATTTTTTTTTAAAATTTTTAAATAGGTTTCTTTAAATTAAAATTCCGAAATATTTTGAAATTTTTATTGAAATTTCAAAATTTAATATATTAAATTTAAAAATAAAATAATAATATTTATATAAATATATAAAATTTTAATAAATTATTATATTTTAACATATATATATATTAACAACATATATATATAATTAATAAAATATTAATATTTCGGATTTCGAAATTTTGTTGAAATCCTGCAATTTTTCGGGATTTCGATTTGGGTTGGCTGGCCGAAATCGCCACAAATTTTGAAATTAAAAACCTTGTCCCGGGTTTGCTCCCTCGGGTTGTGTATTCAACTCCCACTCCTCGACTTACCCTGGTGTCTATAGGGAAAATTCTGAGTGGGTCGGTATGGATGCCCAAAGGAACTAGTCCTTGTCTCAAAAGGGCAAACCCTCAGTTATCAAAAAAACAAAAAACAAAGTAGAAGCAATAAATAAGAGTTTCAAACCAAATCCCCCCTAAGAAAAATGGAGATGCAAAAAAATGGCAAAAGGCAAGTACCATCAATAAACAGCAGCATAAAAGATGGGCAACCCATTATTGTTCCACTCTCGGCCAAGGTTTAAAATCCCGGTTTCTCCATCCCCAACGATATCGATATAGCATAGATTTCGGAAAACACGATTTCGGCCGGGTTGGAAATTTTGGGTCAAATTTTCAGAATTTCAGAATTTTGGCTTTATTTTGGAAATTTTTTTCAAATAGGTTTTTTTTAATTAAAATTTTGAAATATTTTGGAACTATTATTGAAAATTTAGAAATTTATATTTTCATTTGAAAATAAAATAATAATATTTATATAAATATGTAAAATTTATATAAAATATTAATAAATCGGAATCGGAAATCCCATTGAAATACCGAATTTTTTTTATTTTAGTTTTTTTATTTTGGTTCAGGTTGGCTGACCAAAATCACCGAGATTTCAAACCGATAATATCGAGATTTCAAACCGAGGTGGCACATGCTATTCTACCTCAAAAACCTTGGAACTGGCATTACCATCAGGCAAGGTACTCTCAAGTAGGAAAACCTTCCAGAAGTTTCACCAACCTAGGCCATCCGATTGTAGGTTGGAAAAATTTGTCATTAACCCTAGATGGTTGGTTTGTATTAACTTGTAAGGTTAATGTGACCCAACCTAAGTTATAGTTTTCGTCATCTAAGCAATGGCTGAGACATCTCGATTAAGCTGATTTTTTACCACATATTAAAATGGTGACGCATTCATTATTATTATTTTTTGAGGCCCAATAAGTGTCACATCAAGCCTAAACATTCGAGCTCGAATCAAACTCAAGCCAAGTTCAAACTTGGTCAAGCTCGGCTTGAATACAGTCCTAGATTTTTTCTATTCTGGCCATATCTGATTTTCAAATATGATTCGAGCCCTAGATTTTTTGCAGGACATCATGCCTCTGAAATCTCTTTCAATCCCTAGCCATCATTCTCGGTCTTAACCTTATAAAGCTAAGCTAGACCTTCGAGTTCGAGCAATCACCCTCTTATTCTCTGAAATCTCTCACTCCCTAGCCATCTTGGGTTCGACATCCCACTCCTCTTTGGGGCCAGTCCTACGGGGGTTTCCCGGACTTAGATGGTGTGACGGGTTGCGGGCTCCTGTCGCACTTTCGGGGGTTAGTCCTGACCCGAAGGGTTGGGAACACCCCCGAGTTACAAAAAAAATGTGTATGCTTTGCAAGAGGTCAGATGTCTTTTCTGAATGAAAATGCAAAATTGAAAATAAGGGAAAAAAAGTGGGAGATATTATTTAGAAGCTAGACCTTATCGCAAATTGGCCGGACCTTATGGCTTTCCCAACTGAGGTGTTCTCATTCCTTTGGAGTGTGAATCCTCTATAGGAGTCATATACAATTTTTGGTATCTGGTCTACTTTGGTTAATAAAGAAAACACATTTTTCTTTTAAAGTATAGTTTTGTTGTTCTCTAAAATCCTACATTGTGCTAACTTAGATTGGGTTTTAGAAAAAGCTAGAGGATATATGTTACATTTTTATTGATACGTGTAGGATTGGATATCAAAAATAGTGTAGGGTTCTACATAGAAGATTTAGGCTCGAATAAGGGTGATCTGGCATTAAGTCCGGATCTTTCCTTCAGTGCTGGACTAGCCCTAACTACCGACTATAGATAATGCTACCAAAAAAATGGGAAAAAACTGTTTAAGGGAGTGGCAAATTCCGATCTCTCTCTAATTAGGGGTGTTAACAAATACAGATATTATCTGTACCCAAATTTGTTAAAAAAAAAAACAGATATTATCCGTATCCAAATTTGTTAACTCGGATAGTTATCCGAATAGGCATCAAACGGAATGAATTCAAATTGCAATTTTATTATCTGCTTATATATTAAATATTGATATATCCGATTCGATAAATATTCAATAAATCATATAATATATTTTTATATGTATGCATAATATATTATAAGATTAAATACCCTTTTTATCTTTCTTTTAAATTTTTTTTAGAAGTAATTGGATAATTTAAATATTTTAATCAAAGTCGGATACAAATACTCTAATTATATCCGTCGGATATTTAATCAAATACAGATTGTCGGATTTGTACTTGGATATGAATTCTGATATATCACTATCAATTTCGAATTTGCTATGTTTACAACTCTACATCCAACCCACCCAAACTTGTCTTACAGTTCAGGTGAAGTTTTGGATAATTGATTGTGTCAATTTGGTTTTTCTCAATTAGCTCAAGATGCCATTTTAGTCTCAAACGAACCAAGCTAATCTTTTATTTAAGCTCGAATGTTTAAACAAGTCGAGCTTGAGGGACGCGGCTTGAAGCTCAGCTCAAAATACACACACATACATACATACATATATATAGCTCAAAATACACACATACATACATACATACACACATACATATATATACATATATACGGGCAAAAAAATTGATATGAAATGTAAAATAGTAACATTGATAAAATCATTAAAAAAGAGTACAAACACTCTGTGTAGGTAGAAGGTAAATATAATTAATAGAAGTGAAACCACATATACAAAAAAATAAAACAATTATAGATGTGTTGGGAATATACAATAATAATCATGTCAATTAATTATGAATAATATTGTGACAAATAACAGAATGTTGTAAGTATTCTTCATAGCTGTATTAAATCTGAAAAAATAAGAAAAGAAGAAAAAAATTGTTACTATTTGTGATGTCCCAATAATTTGAATGTACAAATAAGTAATCAATTGTAGAGTACCTTGAAATTTTTTTAACTGCTACTGCTTGACCTAATACGTCTTTCTATATTTTGTATATCTATTTTGTGATCACATAACTTTTTTTGTTTGTAAAATTGTTGGAAATATATTATAATTATGTTGAATAGTTAATAGGCTAATGAATCAATATTTGAATACATAAATAAATTCATCAATTCGTATTGACCTGAAAGTTAGAAAAATACTTGTTTCAGTTTTTTTTTTAAATCCAATTTTTTCACGAAGTTCAATATGCAACAGATAATTTGTGAAAAAAAATAAACATGAAACATTAAAATATAAGGATATACTAAAATTAGTGATCTTACCGATATTTAGCTATGCATGACCATTTTTTCAAAATGTGTCTCACTTGTAAGCCAACGTGATACTGTGAAAAAGTAAAAGCTGAATTAGATTCAAATAATAGAATTTGAAAATATTTGATAATAAATAATTAATTATAAAAGAATTATAATGAGAAAATAAAATATTTACTTACTGTTCGTATAGCTTGTTTCTCCACTCTCTCAAAATGATATTTGAAAATGTCGTCGGGTTTGTTGTAATTGAGCAAACCCATCCATATGTGAATAGTCACAATCGTACGTTGCCGCTTTGAATTGCATGTAAATTCATTCCATTTCTGAAATTCAAAATTGGGAAAAAAAAAAAAAAAGACATAGTATCAAAGTGATAGTGGGTTTATTAATTTTAGAATATGATCAATTTATTCTATTTAGGTATAACACATCATCTCTAATAGTAGACAATTATACACAACATATAATGTGATAAAAAATTGCAAAACAATTTAAAAGTCTAATCTATACTTGTATGATCTAGTGTCTTTGGGTTAAAACATTTCTTGATGCATCAGATCTTTTATACCCGATCTTATTCTCTTAAAGTCCCCTACAAATTAACCCTTGGTCTACATGTAATGGCAACAGAACAAGAGAGCACCCAAATGCAAGTGCCTCAATGACCGAACTCCAACCACAATGAGTCAAGAAGACCCCAACCGATGGGTGCGCCAATATCCTCACTTGTTGGCACCAAAGCCATACAAACCACCTCAAGTCCTTTGACTTGCTCCGACTCATCCCCGGCTAAGCCAAACCGGAGGAAGTAGACCAACCGGAATGACTGTTTTTTTTTTTTTGTAAAGCTCCTCCTCAAGGAGGCGAAACCATTGGGGTTCGTACTCTCTGTAGTTCCGTAATGCCACTACCAGGGGTGGAGCTAGGGGGGCGGGGGGTGGCCATGGCCCCCCAAATTTTTTTGAAATTCCTTTAGTGCTTTGCTAAGAAATAATGGGCCCCCTAAATTTTTTAATTTTTTTACTATACTTTATGCCCTTTAGCCGCATGTCTCTATTGAGCACCCCTTAACTATGGTTAAAAATCACTCATTCTTAGAGTTCACCTACTTATCCTTGGTTTTTTTTTTTTTAAATAGATTTTTTTAACTTTAGGAGTTAGTGAATTTTAACTATGGTTTGAATATTTTGATTTTTTAAAAAAAACCAAGGATATGTGGGTGAATCTTAACCATGGTTAAGGGTATCAATAGGGACACATGAAGACCTCTAGGACATTACTAGAAAAAAATTCTCAAAATAAAAAATTATCCCCAAATTTTTTTTTCTTGGGGGCTACACTCCGAACCCCCCAAGTTCCGTACTTACAAATTCTATAGTTTTTTTTATACATGTATTTCGGCCCCCCCAATGAAAAATTCCTGGCTTCGCCCCTAGCCACGACGTCACACCCTTGGACCACCGAACCAAACTGGTGGATGGTGACCATCTTTTTCACAGATTATAAAAAAAAACACAAACATAATAAAAAAAAAACAACTACCCCAATATATTCAGAGTCATCCAAATCAACAACATAAAATCCCAATTGAAAGATACCTTTGTTTTTTAATCGTAAATCTAAAATATGAAATTAATAACTGAAAAACAGAGAAAAATATCCATAGAGAAATATCAAATGAAGATAATACAACCACTACAGAAATTTAATTACCACAATAGAAAAAAAAATACCTTCTCTGAATAGGCAATGCAAAATAAGGAAGAGAATAGAGAATCGTGACAAATCCTTAACAACCCAGTAATAGAAGATGATTAACATAAGGTAAGACGGAACCAATAGAAGAGAGAGTGGGGTCTCTTATCTTCTGATCTCTTTAAAGAAAAAGAGAAAATCTATTCTTAAAGAGAGGCGCTATGTGAGAGACGTTTGTGATTAAGAGGCTTTTCAATTCTAATCAAATTACACTTCTAACAAAATAATAATTCTCCTCATTAATACTAATCTATACGTTTGAGATAACTCTTCACAAGAATTGTGTCATATGAGAATAGAGGAAAGAGACGGGGATAGGTGTGTCGTTTGAGAATGAAGAAGAACAAATGTGGTCAGTAAGACACGGGTCATAAGATGAGAATATTATAATCCTACATGACGAAAGGAGGATGGGAGAAAAAAGTTTGTCTTATATTTAATTAATAGATTTGTTGGGAATGCTATTTATATTAATATATAATTAATTTTCTTCGTCATAACTTATAATACTTTGTTAACTTATAACAAGTTTAGGAGACAATAATAAGTTGAGATTGAGATTTGAAAACCCTAACTCTACTCTATGGATTGAAGGACCATCCTTAAATCTTATTTTTGTGTCCCATATGGTTAATTTTGTACAGTTTCATTTAATCTAATTAATGATAAAAAAAATTGTATTATAATCAATTAAAATAGGCTAAAATAACCTTTGCATTCAAATCAAGCTCGAGTGAACTCGAGCTTGACTCTGTTTGAATTAAGTTCAAAAACTGTCAATCAAGCCAAGCTCGAGCTCAAACATTTGACCTCAAATCAAGCTCAAGCTAAACTCAGACATGTTTAAGCCAAGCGTGAGTTTGGTCCAACTTGGTTCGATTACAAAGGAATACATGTCTAGTGTTATTCTTAATTTAAATGATTTTTTCCCTTTTTTTAAATTTTTTTATAAGGAAACATTTAGCCGGTGGTTAGTAAATGCATGATGATTGGACATTGTAATAGCCACATCGTTGAGATGAGACTTGTCCCAAGACAACCCTCAGAGGCACACCCTTCACCGTTTGAGCTAAATGGCATTTTTGTAATTTGCTAAATTTGTATTTTCTTACACTTAATTATGATAGAATTCATTTTTTTTTTGGTTAACTCAACACCACAAGGTGTTACTGAAGGCAATGGAAGGAAACACACTCGCTCGGACACACACTCACCCCAGTAAGCATCAACCCACGAGCAACTCAAAACGGGTACCAACCGTATGCGATGCTATGAAACTTCGTAAAAGGTTAATACATGTGTGAAATAATAGAATTCGAAACAGGTTAATTGGTATGTAAACACTTCTTAAAAATATTTGGAACCTTCCACATGCAAACCTGCAGAGGATATGCAACACTACCGTAAAGATTCAACTTACCTCATCTATACTACTACTATATGTAGAGTTTGAATGTTTCAATAGATGCCACGTGTTTTCTTCATTATGCAACGTAAGACTCTTCTTCATTTGTGAGACCACATTATGTGCGTCCTTTTTTCAATTAATCTTTACTCACTACCCCATTAATCTTTCCAAACACCCCCCAATTAATTATACCAATTAAAACAATATTAATCTCCCCGAATCTCTTTATTCTCAAGTTAATCTCCCATCTCTCATTAAAAACATATATCTATTACTTATACTAGCAGATACCTGTGCGATGCACGGGGTGCACAAAAAAAATAAGAATAAAAATGAATCTAATTAAAATAACTTTTAATTATTAGTAAAACCATTAATATAGGTTTTGGTACTCTCCTACAATTTTTTATGGCTCATTTAGTAGAGGGTGTTTATGAATTGATTGGGACTTGAATATAAGAATTGAGAGAGAAAATGAGGAGTTAAATAAAGGGTATTTATGAATTGGTTGGGACTTGGTAGAGAGATAAGAATGGAGAGAAAAACAGGGAGAGTTAAGAGAGGGTATTTATAGCTCCCATCAAGTGATGATGTGACATCACAAATCTTAGAATGAAGATCAAAGAGGGATGCCACATAGGCATCCTAATTTCTTTAGTATATAGTATAGATTAAAGAGAGTTGAGGATGTTGTGACATGTGGCAATTTCTGATGGGAGTTATGGAGGGAGGGTAGGGCTGTCAATGGACCGGATCATGATCCGGATCCGATCCGATTGGCCGGACTTTGGACCCTATATGTGATCCGTCGGATCGGATTCGGATCGGATCGGTGGAATCCGATTATAATCGGATCGGATCTGGATATAGGGTGATCCGATCCGATTAAAATCCGATCCGATAATAATAATAATTTTTAATTATTTTAAATATATTATTTAGATTTTCTATGTATAAAATATTAATTTTTAAAAAAATTAACATTAATTAGTATTAATTAAGGTATTATTAGATTTTTTATTATTAAAATAGATTTTTTTTTAAAAAAATAACCTTACTCGGATCGGATCGGATCGGATTCGGATCGGACGATATATAATCGAATCGGATTCGGATTCGGATCGGTTACTTCATGATCCAACAGATCTCGGATCAGATTCGGATCAGTCGGATTCTTAATCGGATTGGATTCGGATCTAGGCAGATCCGGTCCGAATCCGATCCGTTGACAGCCCTAAGGGAGGGTGTATAATTGAGGTGTGTGAACTGTTATAGATCTATTAGATACCATTAATATAACACTAAATCAACTCTTAGTATTATATTTGTTATGAACCAGAAATATAACACTAAATCAACTTTTAATAATAAAAATAGTATTTGTTATGAACCAAATTAGTTTGACCCATGAGATACTGATATTTAGTAGCGTGTATCCAATATTAATCTCCCTCAATAGTATTTCCATTATTACATCCGAGTTTGAACCATGAGATACTGATATTAGTAGGGGGTCCCCCTATAATAAAATCTAATCTGATATTCCTTGAATTCTCTTCCTCGTATTACTAATTTATATTGTATTATCTATAACTTTAATAAGATTTAATTTTTTGTTTATAACAAAACATTGAAGCACATTTGCAAGGGAAAATATATAATAGGCATTAGAAAATTTATTAAGGACATAAAAGGCATCTAATAAAATTTATTAAGGACGTAAAAGTTCATCTAAGTAAATCAATGGGCATGTGAGCAAATAAATCTCTAACCGCTATAACACAATAGCTTTGAAAAAAAAAAAATTAACGCTGAAATCACTTAGGCCTTGTTTGGTTGATTGGTTTGTAAGATAAGCTCTTATTTTTTAAAATAAGCAAATAAGTATTAATTTTTAGAGTTACCAAATGCCCCTATTCAACATTCTAAACTCTATAATATCGGTTTTTAAAAAGTTTCTATTTTTACAAAAAAAAATAATAAAATAAAAATATATCTACTTTAGAATTTAATATATATACAGAAATATATATATATATATATATATATGATTAAATTGAAGACTTCTTTTACTATTAGTGGGACCCACTAAAGATATTTAAATAAAAATCTATACTATATACTATAGAAATAGGATGCCTAGATGGCATCCTCTTTGATCTCCATTTTAAGATTTGTGATGCTACATCACCACATAGTGGAGTCATAAATATCCTATTTTAACTTCCCATTTTCTTTTACCCATTATTAACTCTCTCCCAAGCTAAACAGTTTTTTTCTTTTTTATACATCATTACATAATGAGAGCCATAAATACCCTCTCTTAACTCCCTATTTTCTCTCTCCATTATTAACTCTCTTTCAAGCTAAACAGTGTTTTTCTTTTTTATCTTTATGTTTATCATTAATGGTTACTTTAAAAATCTTTTATTTTTTTTCTTAAACATCGGTGCATCGCACGGGGTCTTCGCTAGTATCTTATAATAATAAAATAAAAATATTTTATAATGTACAAAGCACATGATTAATGCATATACATTCCATTAAGAAGAAATTGGCTCAGATCTAAGCTAAATATCAGCTTGATCTGCAATTCCCTAGTCCTGCCCATCTGAGTATATTTCATCAAAGTCTCTGATTAAACACAACAGTAGCACCCTTGCACATGCGAGTGCCCGTGACTTAAAAACCCTCAGATCCGGTGACAAGAAATACCAGCGAGTCTGATTTTCGGAAAGTGGGCTTCACCAAGACATTGCAAGTAGCACCAAAAAATGTCATTGGCAACTCTCATTCATCATGATCACATACATTACCTGTCCTGGAAATCCCAAACAATACACTGAAACTTCAACAAGATGCTAATGAGGTAGGGAAGAAATCTGAGCAAAATCCCACACTCATCTCACTGCAAGAGCAGGTGTACGAATAACAGACAATTTGCAGCAGAATGCTCCAACTTAGATCTCTTAGGTATAACATTATCATTATAATTTATATAACTGATGTCTTTCCACTCATGTATTTGTCGATGCACAGACAAGCAAAGAGAGTTTGCTTTCTACAATCCAAAAAATACATGAACAGAAGACGCGCGACTAAACTAAGAGGATAACTGATAATGGCAAAATAGAGGGCAGAAACCACCTTCACTGTTCTTTCCAAATCCTCCCAGTCACCCTTAGCTTTAATTCTTTCCGGTCTCCTCCCGAGAAGAATAGAGCCATGTTGCGTTGGATTACGAGACCGTCAAAACTGTCTCGCACCTTCCTGTGGCTGTCCCTTATGCTTCTGGGCACCCCTTGCCACACCATCTTCCTCCCATTTGTTCCCACCTCAAGACTGTAGTTGTAGTTCTTCGCCTCATTATCGTCACCCATAAATCGCAAGAACGCTATATAGACAGGTGCCATCCCAAGCTGGAAGGCTTCAAAATGCAGACAGAAGTACTGCCCAAAGCAACTGAAAACCTATAGACAGTGAAATGATTTCCACACTTATGAAAAACATACCACAAACCTAACAATAAAAACTGTACAAAAGTATCCAAAGTAAAACAACCCAGCAACTTAAAAAGTTGAAATAATACAAAGCAGAGCTCTGCATCACAGCAGAAAAGTGGAAGAGCTCCCCTTTTTACCTATGCGGTGGCAATTTTGTAAATATGGAGAAAAAGTGTTTTGCAAAATTGTCACTGTCTTTCTCCATAATTACAAAAACGTCACTGACTTTACACTAAGAAGGGGGAAGGCAGAGCTCCATCTCAAATTACACTCAACTTAAAATAACAAAAGTAATAGACAACAGTAAGGAGATACCGTTAGCATCCACGTAGCATTTTCAACCTCATGTGGATTTGATTTGACATAGCGATGGTTGAAAGTGCTGCCATTGTGCATATCAACTTTGTGGTCGTCTTTCAGGTGGGCCACCAGATAAGGGATATCACCAATAACTGTGCATTCCGAACCAGCATAGGGACAGTTGTAGGGTCTGAACACACATTGAGATTCGTGTTTTAGCTTGTTGTAGTAAGGATATATGCCCACGCACCCAAAACTCTGATATCTACATGGAAGTTCAAGAGATGCCGCCACCTTCTCCAATGCAAGACATCTTATATTGCCAAGTTCATGCCTGCAAGTGGGGCACCGGTTGTGCACCCTAGGCTTGCAACCAGAACACAATGTGTGGCCATTTGAACACTGCAATCACAAGAGAAAAAATAAAGGAAAAGATATGGTCAATTAAATTCCCCTAGGATTTAAGTGAAGAATTTTCTCTTAATACAATCCCAAACCAACAATTAGTATACATCGTTAATGTCCATTTTCAATAGTAACAACTATAGTTTAAATGTATGTGCAACAGAAAATCAGGAATTAACTGACCAACAAAATGAAACAGAAAAGGTAAACAAAAAGAATATAAACAGCAGCTTAAGACGTCCAGCAAAGTTACACAAAAGGATCAAAACAGCCATCAAATGCATGGTAAGAAAAACTTGGTGGGTTGGTTCATGAATCACCCCTAGTAAACCCATCAGGTCATTAAGCAAGTGGAGTAAAGGGAAACATAACCATTTCATTTTATCCAAAAATAATCCTATATTTGGACAACTAAAACAATTTAAAAAAAATTTAAAATTTAAAAGATAGTTTTAGTTTGTTTAGGACTGATCAAAATCTAAGAGATTTGGTTCAAATGTAATAAAATCTAACCATACTTTTCACTCTATTATTTATAGTAATTTAGATTCAAACCTAATAAATATGCTCTAATTGATAGTAGTAATACAAATACAAAATATGATACTTAAGAGTTTCCTATAATGACTCAACAATAAAATTTACTTTACTAAAAATAAATTAATCTCGATGCACCAAAATATTAATACTTGATAAAGAATATGAACTTTGTATTAAAGCTCAGCTTTCCTTGGATAAGAAACATATCTCTTTATTAATAGTTATCATGTAAATTTTTTATTTTATTATTTTTTTTATGAAGGGCCTGGAAAATCTCAAATTTTGGACAGCACTCAAAGAGTCGAGGGGACAATAACACACCCATAATCTGCATATAGGGACACAATGAGTAAGAAAATCGAAAAAATGTTATTGTTTGCAGAAACAGTTGACAAGAAGCACAACCAGCCAAGAAAATCAACCAGTACTTGAGAATATGTATGGGCAACACGCTTAGCAAATAAAAACATTTTATTCAAATAAGCTCTCAAAAAGAACTGAATTCTAAAATTAGATTATCAACTGAGAACATTTTATTCAAAAACTAGAATATATCTTGAACTAATAAAACACTTTTGATTCCTAAACTAAACCCACCCATACTTGATGTTGTGTGCCCATTTTGTTATGGGTTCCATGCTAGTCATGTAGGGCAGCCATACGGTGCAGCGCTGCTGTACCTGTTATTCTATTCCCCACTCGAATTAATTGAGGATGTTGGCTGAGCTCCAGCGACACATAGTATTAGTTTCTATTAGATGATGGAAATTACATAAGAAATTTGGGGAGGTTGGATGATGAATGCTTGAATTGAAGTGCTATGGTGTGATTAATTAATCATGCACTTTAGACAGATTAATTTGGATAGGCAAGCCACGGCGGAATTGCCTTGAACTTGGTCACTGAACTTGATTTCAGACAGAAATCAGATCTGTCCATGTCAATTTTTGATCGGGCATATCTGCACTCTTGATCGTGCCTTATGCTGCATGTGATTTTGTTGTGGTTTCAATCTGATCGACCACTTAAGGGATGATTCTACGGTTCTACCCCTGAAATTTGGTACCCAGAGGTTATTCAACCTTCTGAGATCTTTCATGGCCTTAGACTTCATTCTTCTAGAATGATTTAGGGTGCCCGTAGTTATAGGCCAAAACTTGTTTTGGACCCTACGGTTAGATCTGATTTATTCTGACCCCCAAATCTGTCCATTAGATTCCTTATCGAATTTAGAACAAATAGCAAAATACCGGGACTGATTTGGAGTTCAAAGAAGAAATTATGGCCAGATAGAAGGTGGTTTAAGAAACTCGTCTTGGACAGCTTAAAAGAAATATCTGTGTCATCCTCCATTACTCTTTCTTCCTCTCTGCTTCCATTGAGACAGGGATTTTAATAATTTCTTAATGTAAATTGATCAAGACTTTGTTTTGTGGATAGAGTGGATTTCTTAGCTGCCCTCTTCAGCTTCCTCTGCTCCCAATAACAAATATGGCCACATCTTTAGACTGCCAAACTATTCGCCGTCTAATTCGCAAAATATTCCCAAATTTTGTGAACAATTCGTTTCTAAACAACTTATTTTGTATATTTTTTAAATCAAATTGTTTGGTGTATTTTATAATTATTAAATTACTAGCGGATGGCACGTGCGATGCACGTGAGAGCGAGGGGAAGGAGTTAGTTAACCATAGTTAATAAGAGTTAAAAGGGACACGTATTAACCCGCAGGTGCGATTGAACTCGCTAGTGGCACGTGAGAGCAAGGGGAAGGAGTTAATCACAGTTAATAGGAGTTAAAAGGGACACGCGTTAACCTGTGGGTGCGATTGAACTCTCCCCGAGTTCAATCACGATTGGCTATGATTCTAAATAGATAGATAAGCAAGGGTTAGTTTGGGAATTAAAGTAAAACATTAAATCAAAGGCAAGGGGTAGTTTGGGAATTAAAGTAAAGCATTAAACCAACTTTTTGTTTTTATATAAGGGTAGTTTGGGAATTTTGAAAAAATCATCTACGCATGCCTCTCGCATTATGATAGTAAACATTTCTAAATTTTCCCAAAATTTTCCTGACTTTTTCTGAAATTTTCCAAACTTGCCGAATTATTCCCGAACCCCGACTTTGTCACTATGCGTCTGCTGAGTTAATGGCAGTTTATCTTGCAAGTGATACAATTATTCTCCAGCTTAGAAATTGTTTTCTCTCCACCAATATTTCAATGGCCAAAAAAGAGTCCAGAAAAGGGTTGTGAGATTTCCAATATTTCATATAGTTTTCTGATGCTGAGAAGCAAAAGAGCATTAACTCTTTTTTTTTTTTATATATCGGCAAGAAGAGTGTGAACTCAAAAGAATGTTAATTCAATAAGGTTGAATTGACACTATTCATGAAATACAACTACAAGCAAGAGCCACTCTTCATGTTTCATCGGAGTTTGATTACTGTTTTCAGAGTAGTTTTAGGAATAAATGAAGCTGATCAAAGAGCCAAGGTCTAGAAAATCTGTAGCATTTTTTTCCTTTGTAAGTGGAAGAGTTTTAGTAAGTTAAGAAGTTTTTTAAAGTCAAATTACAAAGCTATTAGTGTTTTTTTTATTAGTCTCAAACCATTTATGCGTGATGTTGATTCCCTAGATTCATTTCTCTTACTCATCACACCATACATCAATCTTTTTTTTTATGACTTGGCTTGATTGCCTTAGAATATAAAAGTAGGGTTTGTGGTGAAGAAACCTGCAATTAGAAAACAGAAACACGCAAGATTTACATGGTTCACCCGATGTGGGCTAAGTCCACGGAGGGGTTGTCTTCACTAATTCAAAGAAAAGAGATTACAAAGATCACTCTCTCACATCCTCTCATACAAACTTGTTCTCTACGCAATAGAAAACCCTAGACCGAATATCATATTATATATTCGTTCCTAATTAGAACTTGAAACACTCCTAGTATAATTAGGAACCCCCCCACCCCCCGCCGGAGTGTGCAAGGTATGAGGGGCCCAAGGTGAGCAGTACTAAAGTCAAAACAAGTTGAATGCAAGACACTTTGCACAACAGGGTCAAGGTACAACCCTAGCTCTATTTTATCCTTTTGCCCCAAAAGTCACTCTTCCACTTGAGTTGATCAAAAGATAATCTAGACTAAGTGAAGTTGATCAAAGATCCAAAGTCTAGAATCTCTACATTATTTTTTTTCCAGTAAGTAGACGAGTTTTAGCAAGTGTTTTGCAAATCAAATTAGAAAACCATTAGAGTTAAAACTCTATATAAACAACTATATTCACATTTTGGGAGATATCTGATATAGTACATAAAATAACCTTTTTTTTTAATTGGTTAAAAAATAACCTTGTTAATTTCAACATTCCTTAGTCATTTATGCTGATGTTTATTCCATAGAATCTTTTCTTCACTAATCATAACATGCATCAATTTTTTAGGTTTTATTTTATGACTTGAATGCCTTAGAATACAAAAGTAGGGTCCATACACAACCCTAGCTATACTTGGGGCCATCCTTTTGTTGCAGCATGCTCCTCAAATTTACGAATTCGCAGGGGGACTCAGGCCCTACTTAGTTGACTGACAATGACAAAGGCTTGCGAAACTAAGTAGCGCCTTTTGAATTGAATCTTAAATAGTCTATCAGTGGTGCAAAGCGACTTTGCCTCCCTTCAATTATGAATCAAAAGATAATCTAGATGCATGGAAGGTTAAGTAGCACAATGAATCCTTGATGAGGATTAGTGACCTAATTTTTTTAACAAATTAATGGTTTTTTTAATGAGGCGACAATGAAAATTTGGATCACCAGTATTAGAATACGTTGGAATAAAATTTTGAGTTTCCAACATGTACGTTGTATTCTTAGTGTCACGTCATAGAATATTTTCTCTTTAATACAAAATATTGATGGATGACCTACCAAATTTAACCTAGAACAGGGGTTGTGGACTTGTGGTAGATTCGACTTTAAAACCACTTCATATAATTTAATTATTTACTTTGGCACACACTTTGTAGTTTTCACCAAAGAAGCAAAGATTTATGGTCTCAAACAGCTAATGATATCGCGTGATACAGCATAACATGAAGAGTATTATCTTAAGCAACAACAAATTAGGGTACCTACTCCAGTGTTAACTCATCAAGTTCTATAGACATACAACAGTAGAAGTATGCAGAGATATTAGAAAAATGTTAATTAAGATGGAAAGGAAGTAGAGAAGATTCCACAACATAATATAAAATAAAAAAAACATGTATTTAACCAATTACATAAAATTAAGTCAATTTTAGGAACAGCGTACATGCATACCTGATAGATAGGAGGGTACATAGCATTTAAGCATACTGGACACTCCAATAGTTCACGAACACTGCTAGCAACGGTCACATTAGGTTTTATAGCATTTTGAGAAGGATCATTCACATGTTCACTGATTTCCAGCATGTCTTCATTTTGGGGAGGATCAATAACCTCAGGTTTGGTCCGCATGTCTTCAAAATAAGTATTCCCAGATGCCATTGCTATATAGTACACCCAATTGTCTACTCTATTTACCAAAATATACAAACAAATTCAATTCACATTCTATCTTTCATCAAGTGCATGTAATAAAGAACTGCAAATTTTTGGGAGAAAGACTCAGGCAAAGCATTTAACTTTAAAATTCATATGATTGGAGCAACTAATCATCTCAATGCACTTCAAATTTTATTGCCAAAGATCCTAAATTATGTTCACACAAACATCTATTGAACTTTTAAAATGATTTATTTGGTCGCCAGTAATAAGTTAAAGAAACAATTCCTATTGATCATGTAACAAAACCATTTACATCTTCAACTGACTTATTAAATAAATTACTATGTAGCAAGAATTAAAGCCAACAGCCATATGGTAAAATGATTTATTTGGTCGCTAGTAATAAGTTTAAAAAAAAAACCTATTGATCATGTAACAAAACCATTTACATCTTCAACTAACTTATTAAATAAATACTAAGTAGAAAGAATGACAGCCAACAGCCATATGTTGAAAATTTCATACCCAATAGATATTACACTACTACCTCTTACCAAAGAAAATTCCAAAAGACAATTCTTCACACAAAAAATCCCTAGGTTAGCAGTTGGGTGCTAAATTACAATATATTGGAACAGTAGAAAACTAGAATACAAATAGCATCCACAATTATTGTGTTTACATCAATGTTTCTAAACACGGAGATTCGTTGACCCTAGAGAAGGAGTGGGTCTGGGTTGAACAGTTTAACTGTCTAGATAGATTTGGTCAACCTGTGACATTAGTAGGATGACAAGAATATAAATAATTAGATAATACCAAAGAAATAAGGAGCATGGATTCACTTACCCACGATTAAGAATTTTGAGGGGTAGAATGGGAGAAATAGGTTTGGATTGATGAATGGTCGCTTATCATGCACATGTATATTGGATCGTCAGCCTACTTTTCTCACTTTTAAGACCCTAGCCCCTTTTCTTCTCAACCAAAAGGATCTCCTATAGGATCCTGAATCGGTTTTGCATCATAAACCCTTTAAATGATTTTATTTATTAGTTTTTTAATGATCACTAGAAAAGAAAATGTCTAGACAAAATGACCAGAAATCGGCTAGCTTTTTGAACTTTAAGGTGGGTTCTTTGGAGTCTTTTGTGGTATTGGTATAAATCTGAGCAGTTCGACAACCCTGAGAGCAATTCAAAATTGCTGAGTCATATATGCTTTGTATTCAGTTTTGTTCTTAAGAGTTTCAACACTATGTTTAAGATTTTGCACCTATGTAAACATGTTGTCTCTTGATAGACTAGGATCACAGAACAGCATTCATTGTTGGCAACCCTAGGGATAAGGTGTGGATGAAGAAGAGCAAAGAAAAAATAATATGAAATTTGGCCAACCCAACCCAATCCAACTTTACAGTTTACACCATCTGGTATTCATTTCGTGGGTAAGAATAATATTAAATAAATAACAATAAATATAAAACCTTAAAAAATACAATGTTAAATGGTGTATGGTGTTGGAGTATTCGTTATCAGCTTGGTATCTATAGGTTGAAAAGGATACAATTTCTCGTAATTTTTCTATGCCCTAGGTACAGGCATACAACATTGTGGAAAACTACTACGTATTATTAATTTACAAATTAAAAAATTACAAAATAGGGAAAGATTATAGCCAACAGACTACTTGCCATTACATTATATTGTCCTTTCTTATTAAGTGTATCATTTGTTTGTGTGAAATCGCACTTCAACCTATTTTTCTCTGGTCATTAAACTCAAATATAATCAAATAGCAAATACTATTGCTGAATATTTCCAACCCCACAGCAGCACCGGAGATTCCTTTCACTCGTTTTAACTTTGGAAATGCATATTCTTTTCCGTTAATACATTCATTGATTCTTGGCACATGAAGAATCAGGAACACATGTTTCTCACCCAACAAATCCAAATACAAAAAATAAATATTTTCGAGAAGTTGCCTTCATGTTTTAAAAGGTAATAATGCTATGTTTGGTTGCCGAGAAAATAAGTAAAAACATGAAAAAGAAAAGAAAATTTTGGATTTTAATACAAATTTTAGTTGTGCTTTGTCAAATTGTCTTTTCTTTTCCATGTTTTTACTTATTTTCTTGGCAACCAAACATAGGGTAAAAGTTTCAAGAGTTCATGTAAAGGATTTCAAGAATTCATGTACTTTCAGGTTATTTTATAAATACAAGAACAACAAAAGCAATAGCATTGATTCCACATAAAGAGTTCTGAAAGGCATTATCAGCTAAGTCATGGAACCATTGTTGTTCTTCACTCGCTTTCTAACAATCATAAGCTTTGATTTAGATTGTTTGTTTCGACATAAATGGAAGGAGTAAGTGGACTATTAATCAAGCAAATCAGAGCAAGAAATGCAAATTAGGGACAGTTAGAATTGAGAAAACCCTAAAAACAACATACCCACATAGAAATTCAAATTAAAACCCCAATAGATCCAAGATATGTCAAAAAAAACAGTCGAAAAAATAGATCTTTTGCCCAGAAAAATCAGCATAAGAAACCCCATAAGAAAGAAACAAGGATTGAGTAACGAAAAAAAAAAAAAAAATCTTTTCACAATACCTAGAAACGCCAACGCCACTTCAATAGAAACCCATTTGAAGAAGAGAACAGAGCGAGAAGAGAAAGATATTGGGTGTCTTCTGATGAGAAGAAATTCGAATTAAAGCCGTTGAGAAAGAGACAGCGGAGCGTTAAAGACAGCGATATCTCGGGGCTATACAAAAGAGCTTTGGTGGGGTCAGCTCTCCTTGGAATATTCAAAATCTGCAAATACTCAATGAGCCATACAAATTGAAAACGTACGGCGATTGGTTCATTTGAATCACAAGATGAACAGTGTGAAATTAAATGCTCGAGGCGCCAAAGGTTTTTCGATTTTCTGCAAACCGTGCACAGAGAGGACCAGTAGACCAGAGTCTGCCGTGTACCGCATTTGGCAGCTACCCATGGGAAGGGGGGTTGGGCTAGTGGCCAAGACCATGCCTCACGAAGCGGAGGTCTTGAGTTCGACTACCTACTCTTTGTTGGCCACCTTCGGGGATTTATCCCGGCTATCTTAGATGTGTGGAATGAGGGTATCTACACGGCCTAGGGGATTTAGTCAGGTGCTCTAAGAGGCCTGGATACCCGTATCATCAAAAAAAGGTGTTAGGCAGCCAATTACCTATGGATGAGACCATTGTTTTAAATTCCAGATTTGACCGATGGGTCGTACTGGTTAACCTGGTAACCTTAATGGATTGGGTTGACCCTTTAATGGGTTGATTATTAAAACCGGAGCGACCTGTTACAACCGTCCGAATTGGCATGACCCAAGCAACCCTGACAGTTTTTGTTGAATCATCCCGGTCATAGAAAATGACAATTTTTTCAATTATTCATCTAAAACATAATATATTAAACAAACATGTGAATTTTGAAACAAAACTAGAAAGAAAATGCTATGTAGGAAAGAGAGGAATTTGGAGATAAAAAGAGTTCAAGCTAAGGTGAGGTGAGGATAAAACCTGGACCAGACATTAACCTGGCCAAGGGGGCGGGTTGGTTCAAACCGGTCGGACTGTCGGATCAATCCGGATTGACCCAATGACACTAAGTAATACCATAAAAATATTTAATATTAATATTCTTTCATATTTTCCCTATTTATTAACAGATTTCGTTCAAGATTTTTTTTCTTTTATAGTGATTCAAGAGATTTGATAACGGGTTGATAAGGATTTTATTAGAACGGTCTATGCAGTAGTTGATGAAAACAAATCCAAGAGTGGATGCTTGGTGAAGATTTTGTCGATGAAGGGTCCTTTTCTAGAGTTTTTCAATTCAGGTTCCTGATATGAAACCAAATACAATATTTTCTTCGCCTACAGAAAGCCTAGTTGAAGAGCCTACTGATTTAGGAGCATCGTCTTCTAATCCATTTAGAATTCCTAAACGACAAGCATGCAAGTGCGAGTTTGATACACAGACATAGGTCTCATCCTACTGTAAGAATATGAGCGCTCATCCAAACATTCCTATAGTATATTTTACACTTTTACTACATGAAACATCTCTATTTTGAAATTAGTGGAAAACTTTATTAAAACTACTGAAATATGAGATTACTATTTGAAATTTCAAACTAGAGTAAAAAAATTAGAATTATAATGTTCAATTCTACAACCAAAAGGACCTCTAGAAGAATTTTTTTATACTATATTAGAAATTTTTAGGTGAGAATTCTCTATCTCTCCCTCTCTCTTTATACTGAATGAGCTTTGCTAATCTTGCATTATCAAAAGGAGTAGATAATATTTCGTCTATAATTGTCATTGGAATGCAACCTTGATGTGAGTACTCTAAAAACCTTAAGCCTTTTATTTTATTTTATTTTATCTTATTTTCTTATTCTATGGTATGAATGATTAAATATAGTCTTTGTATTAAAATCAACTCTATGGCTAAATAGGATTAACCATGAAAATAGATCTAATAAATCATCAGAATAACCTCAAACTTCATCTCTAGCTAGACCTGATTTCAACCAGAGAACCTACCAAGGCTGATTTTAATTTGATCGAGAATGTCTACATTGTTGATCGTGCCCACTCCAATTAACTCGATATTGATGTAGAATGATCCCCTAAACTTGGACCATAGATTCCCATTGGATTTAAAGCATATAGGAGAAAATTTCACTCAATTTTGAGTTCAGTAGAATAAGTTATGGTTATAACAAGTTTTGAGCTATATAGTACAATACAACCAATTCATGTTAACGAGGAACTGTAACTAGCGACAAACCTTCTACTGTCAACTACTGTTTCTTCTTATAGATCATAATGGCGGCAAAGAGATTACCGTCAAATTAGTTTTGAGATATATTTCATTTTGTTGACAGCCTGTCTACAAAGAGTATGGAGTGCATCATAATGCTCTCTGTTCTCTTACAATTCGAGTCAAAAGCCTTCAGTTTAGGTATTCTGCTATTTTGTTCTAGTTTTTTGACATTTTGATTTTTTTATTTTCGATTTTCATGCCCGCGAGCGCTTAAATTTCTCCGGGGCATTTAAAAAATTCAAAAATATTTAAAAATATATAATTACAAAAATAATTAATGCTTGCTTGAGCTCTTGAATGTCGTTGTACTACGTTTGGCTGCTTCTCATCTCCAGTGATACGTGGGCAACCCTCACGGGTGCAACCTAATTATAATAAAAAACTATTTGCGATCCTCTTTTTGTATGCTTAATTTTTGGTGAGTTTTCTTTACATGATGAATCGATGTATTTAAACTTAAAAGGTTTTAATTGGTTTTTATGCATGATTGGAAATTTGCCTACTAATATGTTTTTAATTTAAGAGCATGTTTCCAATTTTTGTTTGATCTTTTGATTAGCATGATTCTATTTCAAGAATGACTTTATTTATAATAGCATGATTAAATTTAGAGACCTAATTTTCAAAAGTCTAAAGAAGGTCTAAGGAGCAAGTCATCGCCTGGCGAAAGTCTAAGGATGTTTCAAACACACTCATTTAACTCAACTGAATCACTTATCCAAATCTCTTATTCACTAAGGTATTATGTTTTGTTCATCCTGAATTAACTTGTTCTTAAATGTTATCCCTGATGAATGGATACAAAAGAAGTCACTACTTTAATATAATAATTACAAAAATAAAATTAAGATGAAAAATATAATAAGGGTGAGAAAAAGAATTGAAGAAAACACTGTTAATAATTTCCCAAAAATAAAAATAATCGAAGAATAGCATTGACGATCTCCAAAAGAGAAAAAGAGTTGAAGAACAATTTATATATATATATAGATTTTCCAGAGAAATGGAACAAGCGAACATTAATCCGAAGAACATCAAATCCAGAGTTTTGATGAAAAATATGGATGGGCACATTAATGCACCTATATGGATCAATTTATGTGGTCCTAAAGACTCTACCGATGCATAAACTTGGGTCTGCAAGCCTGATAAGATCATTCATATTTCTTTAGAACAAGTTAGCTCAAATTTGCTTACAATTCATCAATTCGCAAGCACAAACATTTTAGAAAGAGATTGTTTTAGAAATATCATAAAAACCATATTCTTGCATATAACCCATAACTCGAGGGTATTTACACAAAATGATATTTCAAGGTTCCTATATACATAAATATCATAAGATACATGGAATATTGATGAACCTAACACCGAATATATCTCAGAGAAAGAAGAAAGCGATTTCAAAAACCCCAATTTCAGAAATCCTAACACACATCATATCTAGAAGTGGGCGACGCCTCTCGTCTTTCCGGTGGATGCCTCCCGTCTTTCTAATTGTTCTCTAGGCTGAGAGATGTGTGTGTAAAAAAAGGAATCGAGACCCACATAATATTTCGCGAATGATTAATCTCTATCATAATCGGCCCGAAAAATCAGTCTGGGAAATTGATTGTGTTTCTTTCCACACCAATTTTAATTGTAATTGATTAATAGTGGCAAACTAAACACAACTATAATTCTGTTGAAATTGCTTTTAAGTGATTAAATCTGTCCGAATAATCCGAACCAAATGAGCCCTTAAGATTTTCTGTTTTGGACTAGTTCTACAGAGATAATTAGAAGAGATTTGATAGAACACACTTTATCTGAAGATATGGTTCCTGATAAACTATAATAATGATGGAACAAAGGAAGCAATGCTTGCCTCATTGGTTGTGTGTAGTACACCACACTACAACATAACTTTGATCCGGGATCAAGACCCTAGAAGGTGTGATGGTTGAAATATCTATCCGTTTCACTAATATCGAACATATACTAACCCTACTAACTGGGGTTGCGGCCTAACTGTATATCTTGAAGAAAAAAAAAATTATGGAACAAGATTCATATTAAGACTCCAAATTACTGGGACAAGGCACTGTTCTTTCACACACAAGGAAAATGCCTTTCTTTTATCTTCTATCTTAACAACAAAGCACATCAAATTCACATCCTGCCATGATTGTCAAGATAACTATGATTGTAAGTGGTATTCGTCCATCTACTTTCTTGATGTGAGATCTAGATTATTTCCTCAGATTGTCCTTGAGCATTATGTACTTTTCGATTCCGACCCAACATTGAATGGGTCCCATATAAGAGAACTACATGACTAAAATTCAGCAAGACAATGATTTTGGACCATCTGAATTTGTTCTAATCTTTTAGATGGTAACAAATCTTCAGTAAAAGTGGAGGGAGTAGTTTGAAAATCAGATTAGTCCAAACTCCTATGCTCATGTCGATATCTGTAGAGAATCATGCAATCCGTTTGTGCTTAATGGCTTGATGTTTTGGGTCTGAAACTTGAATTCTCAGAACAAGACAAGTGCTTTCTAACTCCTTCAAATGACCCATCATGCTAGCGAGTGCGCCAATCCTAGTGTGTGCGCATCACATCAGCATTTTCTGAAACCATAGAAAAAAAGAAACATTAATCCCACAGGTAAATGTTGACTTGTCGAACAGAAAACACATGCACCAAGTGCACTGCTAGCATTATCTTTTTGAAGGTCACACACAAGCAAGGACGGAGCCACATGGTGTCACGCCCCACAATCCTACACATAATATATCTCATATTTGTGTAGATCCCGAGGCGCGATCAGGGGACAAACCCCAACAACAATGGAATTTATTCCTAATAAATACCATTTAGATATATTATCAAGCAACTGAAGTTTAAACAAACCACAAAGAGTAAAGTAGTTAAAGCAAATTAATTAAACATCACTACAGTTCACTCTACCTCAGATAAATATTTAACTAAAACTCAACAAAGTCTTAACAACTAACTCTGTCCTCCCGACTCCTTAACCTTTTTAGGTGTCTTCTGAAAATTTCAATAATGACAAGGGTGAGCTCACAACACGATAAGTGAATACAACAAGCAGACAGCAGTTTACAAAAGCAATTGACATTTAATATACAAATTAAATATGCATTAATTACTGCCGTTAATTCTAATTGGTCTGGTCCTCTACCTATAGGGTTTTCCTAGAGTCTACCCTATTGGCAATGGTCTAAGGTCATCTAATCCATCATCAAAAGACCATTAAGTCGTATTGTCACATTGAGAAGTCCCGGACTCCTGAGTTCACAAATACAACTAAGGTTGTCTCACTGCGAAGTCTCGGACTCCCTAGTGGAATCTCCTGGAGATCACTCATAGACTTGAACTTCTTCGAAAGTATCATACTCTTCACAGTCATCCATTAGATAGTGGTTTTTACTATTAACAAAATATACTCTCTTTATTATGGTGTCTCATACCATCATAATAAAGAGAAACAAAAATAAGCATGCATTCAAACAATATATATAGGAAGCGAAACAATAATAACAGTGTATTAATTGAATAACTCATATTTTTCAAGTCTATCTATCAAGTTATGATAGTTTTACATAATTGTAACAAATAATATATTATTTTAAATGATCTTTTTTAAGATAAATAAAACAATTTATTTATTTATTTCATTTTTCTTTATTTTCCTTCACTTCATTTATGTACTTATTTTTTCATAAATAATTAAACTCAATACAGTTGCACTATCTTACGAAATAATAGAAAACAAGGACATTTATGGGTTTCATAATTTCTTAGAAATTCATCTCTTACCTAAAAATTATGAGGCATATTTTTCTGGAAAATTGACTTTCAGAACACAATAATAAAAATATCATAAAAATCAAATTATAATATTTTAAATATAAAATATTGAGTGAAACACAGTCTATCTGCAGTAAGAAATTTTCTGACAGTTTTGAGACATTTCACCAATAAATTTACCAAATATACAATATAAAACAAAATAATATGAGACCAATTAGGTTTAAATTCTATTAGATTATAGTTGGTTTAAAAATTTTAAAACAATACTTTCATGTATAAAATATTTAAAAATTAATTATAAAACAAGTTGAGTTTTTCTGATTCTGAAATTACTGACAGGTTTAACACGTCCCAAACATAATTATGAAATCAATATAAAAAGAATTCTTTTTTGTCTGAAATTTTGCAAAGAGGTATATTTATCAATGTGCGAACTACGCACAAAATTTCGTAATTTTTGGAATACGAGAGAATATATTATGAATATTGTCCCACGACTGGTCATAAAATTTCAGAAATCTAACAACTTCATATTAATTCAATTTAAAATGTCTACATCTAAAATATGATTATCAAACTTCACATACTTCATAAAAAACTTTGAATAAAGCTAATCATGATTCAAGAATAATATATCTACTTTTAAATTAAAGAATTTACATACAAAAACGTAGATCTAAGGGAAGTATTTATTTGCCTCTATTTGAATCCCCATGAGCAACAGAGAAGGCTCCTTGAGATCCGAGATGCGATCTTTGTGACTTCGAATCTCTAGATCAAAAACCACAATTCTAACGCTTTTTCCGCAAGTTTTCTCCTCAATTCAATTTTTTTCTTCGATACCTCATTTTCTCCAATTTAGGTTTTGCTAAAGATAATGGTTTACTAGGTTTAGTTTTATCTATTTATATTAATACCCTAATTTAATATTTTACCAAAAGGTCCTTACAAAGGGGTGTTTCGTTATTCATTAATTTAATTCAAGTTTGTATATTATTCTTCTTCGTTTCTTTATTCTCATTATTTTATTTAACTTTTAATTAGGTAAATTATCATATTTAGCTTTAATGATGTAATTACTAACCTACCCTCAATAGGATAATTACCTAAATACCCTTAGAATCAGAATAATAATTTGAAGGGCATTACACATGGAGCCACAGGAACTTAAGCTCCCCGCATGAAATTTTGGAAAAAAAATTATATTATGTTAATAGGGGTGTAGGAGTGGAGCCAGGGGACGAGGGGGTCTAATTCCTCCTAAACTTCTGAGAAATTATATTTTCTTTACGAACGGGTACAAACAAACGCGATGACCCATGAACTTAGCCCTTAGAAAAGAAACCTGGGCTCTTGGCTCCACGACTAGTCACAAGCAACTACATAGAGAGACACCAATTTTGACTGTGAAGAACCCATTGTTCTACTTGTGATAATCCTTAAAAGGAAAAGTCAAGTCTTTCAGAGATTATTTTTGGATAAACTTCTTTGAGTAGAGGAACTTTCAAAAAAATTTACTTTTGAAGAAGTCTACAAAAGTCAATTTGAAAAGAAATCAGGTTCAGTTTGCACAAGCAAAAAATAATTTATTAAAATTATAACTCAAAATTTGCATTTAGTTTACACTTTTAAAAAGAAACTTTTATTATTTCAATACGAGAGAGCTCATTCCACCCTTTGACCCTCAACTTCCCGCGGAAGTAACCTTAGGCTAGCTTTTAGGGAAGCCAACTTTCAACTTTTACAAGAAGTCAAAAATTGCACTATTCAAACTTGTTTTATTTCCCAACTTTTGACTTTTTGGATTCAAAAGTCAGTTTAACTCTCTCTCTACCTCACTCTCTCTCAAAAAGAAGCTAAGGATCGTTAAATATCAAAGAGATGAGAATTAACATTCAAATCTTGATTACACATAACAACACTGTTATTACATTTACGCTCAAGCCAGTGGCAGTCTCAAAATCGTGTCAAACCGATCTCGGAGCACGAGCACCAGTGCAACACAATATCAAATGACGTCTTGCAAACAAAGGTCGAGTTGACATTTGAGTGGGTCTGCATTTAACTACCTTAAAAACTAAGGTTAGATTGTTGAACCCTTCGGGTTAATAAATCTTAACCATGTTTAATAAGGGTTAAAATGGTCATGTGTTACCTGTGGGTACGATTAAACACAAAGGAGTTCAATCACAATTGGCGATGATTCAATCTCATCTAGTAATAATATTGATACCCCCCCAAAAAAAAAAAAAAACACACACAAAAGAAAAGAAAAAAGGGGACAAATGTAGAGTTTCTTAAAAAGGAAGAATAATAACAAATCAGGAAAACTAAGCATTGCAAGAAGCCTATGTTAGAATTAGGATTGTGACCAGTGAGCAGCCAAGCCAGAAAAATGGAGGATTGTATTAGGTCAGCTGCCGGTGTAAAGCTATGCAAAATCCTATGATATAAATCCACGATGTTAGACTAGAAAAAAGCCCAACTAAAAAAGAAAGATCTACTAGTATGACGTTAGAGTTTAGACTTGAAAAGCATGTGAGTTACTCTTTTTTTTTTTTTGTAAACGTGGTATCCTGAGCCAAGAATGAGACTAATCGCACCCTTATAGTACTCATATAATATTTTTTGGGGGGTCATCGTTTAAAAATCCATATTTTTATCGTGTTACGTGTTATACCCATATCACCATTTAATACTCATTTAATATGCCAATTACGTATTAAACTCATACAATACACATATTTTTATCGTTCTTTTACCGTGTTAAATGCATATTCCGTATTTAATTATTGCTATTAGTTAATATCATGATTTTTATTCTTATAATTATTAATTATTTTTTAATTTTTCCATACTTTTACCATGTTTTTACTGTATAACACCCGTACTTCCCGAACGGTTATTGCCGTATTATACCCATACCCGTATTAGGTAACTATGATCCCACGTTATGTATAGGTAAATCCTTAACCCATACATCCAATATTAAGGAGGGCCCAAATTCGATCTCGAGACCTCTGGTTTCGATCCTTCCTTCATCCTTCGACCACTAGGCTACACCCCCGAGGGGTGGGGAGCTATGAGGCAGGGCTTTTTTCTAGTCTCAAAACAAAATGAGCTCTGTGTCTTGATAATGTAATTTGCTTTTCTAAAACCAAAACCTTATAATTGGATGACAATATATGGCATCAAATCTCCTCAGCTACAAAACAAAAATAGGGTTTTTTTTTGCACCTGACGCACAAATTAGGGAGAAAGTGGCATTCATGAAATGAGTTTTCTGGCACAATGGTTGAAGAGGTTTTGAAACATTTGTCAATGATCCTCTCTAAACTGTACATCCTCCAAACCAGCCACCACCAAGAAATCTGCTCCTTAAGATTTTATTTACCATTCGAAATCCAAACCAACCGCCCCTAAGAAATCTGCTCCTTATGATTTCCTTGCATGCAAGCCAAGCTAGCTTGTCAATTCAGCTCATTCGAGCCAAAGCTCAATCTGTTATTTCAGGCACGAACAACCAAGCCAAGATCTTATTTGAGCTCAGAAAAACCCGATTGGTTCAGCATGAAGCTCGACTTGACTCAGCTCAAAACAATATATATATATATATATATATAAATTTTTTAGTAGCATTGTTTATATTAACATATAATGATAATGTTAACGTATAATAAATAAGTTTAAAATATAATAATAATAATAATTTGAGAAGTAAAAAGCAAAAACCCTAATTTGAACTAAAGTATCCACAAATCTTATTTTTGTATTTGCATAAATCATATAAAATTAATTAATATAACCTTGAAATTCAAATCAAGACTTGGTTTGGATCAAGTTCAAGCTAAAGTCGAGCTTGAGTTGGATGAAGATTGTTCAAGCCAAGCTCAAGCCTAAACATTAGAGCCAGAATCAAACTCGAGCCAAGCTCAATCTGAGCTTGAGCATATTCAATCCAAGCTTGAGCTTCGCCAAGGTCAGCTCAGAATGGTGGAATACAGGTCTATTCAAAATAAATATCCAGTTCGTATAAACAATTTAATTTACACACAAGTTGTGGATAATGCAAGTCGTCACAGATGCTCTACATCAAACCAGAAAAACAGAGCAGTCCGAGCGTAGATGACTCGAACCCGCTGCAATGCCAGGGTCCCACTGGTTAAAACTGCCTTGGAACCTCCTTCAATCCGCGTTCGAGACACAGAAACACCGTCGCCACGGCACTTCTCCCCTGAAGTCGGTAACACGTCGGAGCTACTGGCTGTACTCACTATTGGGCATGAGAGGTAGTCTAATGGGTTTTCATCACACTGAAGTAGGCACCCTTCTATGGTCAGTCTTCCTCTCCTATGAAGCAAGCAGCAGCCTAGTTCTGCTTTCACCGTCAAGTTTGCCACCTTGCATGTGGACAAGAACTCAAATGCGCTGCTCAAATTTGAGGGATTAATATTGTTTGCAAGGAAAACAATAAAAAAAAGGAGGCAATGGAATCTTACAAACCTGTCTGATCCGCGGGAACAGATAAGTATTGTGTCATCAGGAAGCTCACCTCCACCAATCTGACCAAAATAAATTAAGTACCAAATGAGAAAACAGAGAAATCTTTTGCTGGTTTTAAGGGTGTCCCCCCCCCCATTAAGGAATATAAAATCTCCACTAGAAAGGTGTTGATTCCCATGTTCAAGTTGGATGCCACTGATTTACACCAGAGTAATATTGGTGAGGTTCAAGAAAGATGTGTGGTTATTATCCGACAACCATGGGCAAACAGATGGCGAGGTTCAAGAAAGATGTGTGGTTATTATCCGACAACCATGGGCAAACTGATGGCCATTATGCAGCACAAATCAATTCACAAAGGACTTGGTTTTCACTTGCACAAATTGAATGGAATGGTTGTTGGCCCCACAACTTTAAACTCATATAAACACAGCCAAATAGAACGGGGTTAAACATGTTATCGTGTCATTTTGTGTGTTTCATCAAAATAAACGACTAATTATGTCAACCAACTTGAACAATCTTGGGATTGAAGCCACTTGACTAAAATGCATCAATTTTAGGTATTCCATGAAAACAATTGGCAAAAAATGGGTAACCAAATATTGTAACTGCGATCAGCATGAGGCATACACTCAAATGGAGTAATAATTAAAGAAAAGTTCTACACAAACTAAATGGGAGGTCAGATGCTCCCTGCCAACACATTATAAAATGTGCACAGTGATATTTCTTTGTCTCTACATCAATATTCAACCATTAAATATCTGATCCAAATTAGAATAAGTAAGTGGGAGAAAAAACAGAGAAGAAAGAAGCACAACTGCTAAATGTGTCTTGCTTTTTTAGTGCTAAATCTGGTTTAGTAAGAAAAAGGAAAAATCCCAGGTGGTTTTTTTCCTTCCAGATTTGTATAGATGTGCATATATCACAGCCATTTCCATTTTCAAAGGGTAAAATTTAGTAGGCAATGGTCAATACCGAAACAATACCTTAAGGAAAAGAAATTTGGACATACCAGGCAAAGCGGCTTTTTTATCTGAATATTAGAGGCGAGGTGATTGCCACCAGCCGCAATCAGAATGGTGTCACCTGGCCTATACACAGCACAGTCTTCATGTCCTACTACTTGAACCTAAAATCAAATGCAAGGGAAGTGTAACTTAACTAACCTTGCAGCAGAGATAGCAGTTTCAATGTTGGGAAAAACACCAGGCTCTGAAAAATCTTTGATGGATCGGTCGACGCGCAGCCACAAGCGAGGATGGCATGCCAGGTAACGCCATCTGTCGCAAACGAGGGCAGCGTTATACCGATCTGCAAACCCAACGGCAATTTGTGATAGAGACTGCACAATAGTGATTATAAATACACATTGGGATAACAGTCCCTCTAAGGAACGAGCCCATGCAATCAAATTATGACCATACTTTACATTTCAAACAGAAAATCAACTAGCATAAATGTAAGCACCCCACTTGTTCCAACCCCTCCCTCCTGCTAATCCTCTCTCTGAAGTTCAAAGGAATCACCCCCAAATGCCCTGACCTTTTTGCCAAAACAACCTCTCCCTATGTCCATAACCCAACACCCAACCAATCGATGTATCCATAATCCATGGCCCATAACCCATCTACTAACAACCCGCCTACCCATAATCCATGAGCCATAACCCGTCTACTAAATACCCGCCTACCCATAATCCTAAAACCCAAACCCACATACCCATATCCACATTTTTTTTTATCAGACATACCCATATCCACATTGACGCAACCCATAAACAACACCCCAAATCCCCAGAGTTCACTTTCCCTATTAATGTTAAAGACCCTTTTTTCTTTTCTTTCATACCCCAAGACTTTTATTCTAAAAGAAAAGTTTCACATCCCAAGATTTTCACCCTTCCCTATGATCTACACACTCCAAGTTTTCCCTTCTTATGAAAGAAAATCAAACTAAGGACCACCCCTTCCTTTTTTTTCTTTGATAGGTAACGAAAATCATATAAATAGAGAAAAGGGATATACAACCGACGAAAAACATCCGCCCAAAGGAAACCAAAAAGGTCAAGCTAAGATACTTGACCATCTATACAGAAAGTCAGACCAATGGACCTTCTTAAAATCAACTAAAACAGAAGACCATGTGTATAACAGGGGGACCGACAGTGGTAGATATGGAAGAGAGGATGAGATAGGCCCGGTAGACGCCGCTGAATGGGTGGTCAGCCGGATGGAGGGGGTTAGCAAGTACCTGGGGATTTCTGTGGATGGGCATGAGGAGGAAACGAAGGTTTTGTTTCAAAAGAGTGAGAAGAGCGGGGCACTCGAGGGGGAAAAATCCGAATCTAAGATTTCAGTAGGAAGGAAAAGGGCTGCAGCTTTGGAGCGCCGGAGGTTGGAGAATGGGGTAAACCATGATAAAACAGCAGTTCGGAGTGTGTCCTGCAGCCCTAGGCATAGTGGGGGGAGAAGAGTTGTCAGATGTTAGAGCTCTCCATCATGTCTTGGAACGTGAGGGGGTTGGGGCAAGCGGAGAAACGAAGGGCGGTGAAACAGTTTGTGAGAACTAAGAGACCTTCAATAGTGTGCCTTCAGAAGACCAAGCTAGAAGCAGTCCAGGAGTTCCATGCCCGTGAGATGTGGGAATCAGCGGGCCAGGGGTGGGCGGCTGTTCTGTCCTTAGGAGCTTCAGGGGGGATATTGCTCATGTGGGATGAGGCAAAAATTGAGGTTTTAGATTCGGAACAAGGGGCTTATTCATTATCCATTCTATGTAGGATGGTTGGTGGTGCCTCTTCTTGGGTGTACACTGGAGTATATGGTCCTTCAGGTGGGTCAGATGACAAGCTATTGTGGATGGAGCTAGAGGACCTTAGTGTGCATTGGGGCGGTCCTTAGTGTTTAAGGAGAGATTTCAACTGTATTCAGGTAGCATCAGAGAAGAAAAGGGGAAGTAGGTTTACTGCTAAAATGAAAAGGTTTGGAGATTTTATCCGTAGTCATGAGCTTATTGATTATCCGCTTCGGGTGGCCCAATTTACGTGGGCTCATTCAGCTTGTAGTGGGAGAGCTAGTCGACTAGACAGATTCTTAGTTAGCCCGGAGTGGGAGAATCTCTTTCCAAATGTCATTCATTCATCTCTTCCTAGGCCTCTATCGGACCATACGCCTATTTTGCTTGAAACAGGGTGTTTCCGAGGAGGGCCGTCTCCGTTTCGCTTTGAGAATATGTGGCTTAAGGATGAGAGATTTATGGATGTAGTGGCGGAAGTTTGGAGAAGGGCAGGGGGTTGGGGAACTGCTAGTACGCGGTTTAGCCTGAAATTGAAAGCTCTGAAAGCTAAACTAAAGGTGTGGAACAAGGAGGTTTTTGGGGATATTCGGTCGAGATTAGAGAGGATTCTTAAGGAGTTAGCAGGGATGGAAGAGAAGGCCGAAGTTGCAGAGTTATCTGATTTAGAAGTACGGGAGTATGAGGCAAAGAAGGTGGAATATTTGGAGGTGCTCAGATTAGAGGAGATAAGTTGGAAGCAAAAGGAAAGAACGAGGTGGCTAAAAGAGGGAGACCGGAATACTGAGTTCTTTCAACGTACAACCAACTTTAACAGGAAAAGGAATTATATTTTCAAGATAAGGGTGAATGGGGTTTTGAAGGAGGAGAGTAGAGACATTGAAGATGGGGTTGTTTCTTATTATAAAGGTTTGTACCAAGAAAGGGAGAGTTGGAGACCAAGGCCGGATGGGTTGCACTTCGAGAGCTTGTCCTCGGATCAGAGCATTGCATTGGAGGGGCCTTTTGGGGAGGATGAGGTTTTAGGCACTATTCGTGGAATGGCCGGGGATAAGGCTCCCAGTCCAGATGGTTTCACCATGGAGTTTTACAGGACTTGCTGGGAGATTGTAGGGGAAGATTTCATGGAGGTGATGAAGGAGCTTTATTATTTTAGATTGCTTTGATAGAGTGCTTAACAACACTTTTGTGGTGTTAATCCCGAAAAAGGAGGAAGCAGTGGACCTCTTGGACTTTCGCCCGATTAGTCTAGTGGGAAGTGTTTATAAGATCCTCTCAAAGGTGTTGGCGGTTCATCTTCAAAAAGTGATGACAACTCTTATCTCCCCTCAACAGGGTGCGTTTGTGGGAGGCAAACAGATTATTGATGGGATCCTAATAGCCAATGAATGTATTGATGCTCGGCGAAGGTTGGGCGTCCCTGGTATTTTATGTAAAGTTGATATGGAGAAGGCTTATGACCATGTCAATTGAGAGTTCTTAGACTACATGCTTGGCAGAATGGGTTTTGGAGTCAAATGGAGGAAGTGGGTGAGGATGTGTATCTCTTCTGTTTCTTTCTCTATTATTCTAAATGGGAGCGCGGTCGGTTATTTCACCAGTTTTAGGGGGTTGAGACAGGGTGGCCCTCTATCCCCATGTTTGTTTGTTTTGGTTTCAGAAGATTTGAGTAAAATGCTCTCTCGAGCCGAGGGGGAAGGGTTCGAGGGGTTCTCGATTGGGGCGGATCAGCTTTGCATTTCCCATCTTCAGTTTGCGGATGACACCCTTATTTTCTGCAATGCGTCGCAGAGAGATCTTCTCTACCTGCGGTGCTTACTTCGATGTTTCGAGGTAATGTCCGGGTTGCGGGTTAACTTGGCAAAGTCAAAGATAGTGGGAGTAGGTGATGTGGTGATCATGGATCAGTTGGCAGTTTGCTTTGGCGAAGTGGTGATCATGGATCAGTTGGCAAAGTCAAAGGGAGTTTTTGTGGAACAAGAAGGTTGACTCTTTTAAGTATCATTTGGTGGAGTGGAATAAAATTTGTCGTCCCAAGGAAGAAGGGAGGTTAAATCTCAGGTCGTTGGTGTTAGTGAATAAAGCCCTGCTTGGTAAATGGATTTGGAGATTCGGGATGGAAATGAATAGTTTGTGGAGAGCGGTGATAGTAGCGAAGTATGGAGAACATTCGAGGTGGGTTCCCAAACAGGTGAAGATATCGCATGGAATGGGTCTTTGGAAAGGAATTATGGCAACGGCTAATTTGGTAATGTCGAAGTTCCATTTTGTGGTGGGCCAGGGGTCCGAAGTGCGATTTTGGAAAGATGTTTGGTGTGGGGAGAACAGACTTCAGGAAGACTTTGGGAGTTTATTTGTATTAGCTAATAACAAGGAGGCGGTAGTTGAAGACTATTTTGAGAGAAGGAGGGAGGGGGTGGTTTGGTGTCCGGAGTTAAGACGAGACTTGAAAGATTGGGAGATTGAGGAAGCGGCTCGTTTGTTGGATCGGTTAGGCAATTATTCTCCGCAGATTGATATAAGGGATTGCAGGGTGTGGAGTGGCAATAAGCATGGGAGGTTCTTAGTTAATTCGCTGTTTCAGTCTTTGGATCCGGTTTCCATTGGTTGGTTTCCGAAGAAGGTTGTGTGGAACCCAGTAATCCCATCCAAGGTGGCATTCTTCCTTTGGAATGCGGCATTGGACAAAATCCTCACGTGTGATCATTTACAGCATAGAGAGTGGAGTTTGGCCAATAGTTGTTTCATGTGTTTGAAAGCGGAAGAGTCAGTGGATCACTTGCTCTTACATTGCCCAATCGTGGCCGGTATTTGGGGACACTTCCTTTCCCGCTTGGGGGTGGAGTGGGTCTTCCCAACGTCATTTCTTAGCTTTTTAGCTTCTTGGCATTGAGACAGTGAGGAAGAAGTATTGAAGACTATTTGGTCGATGTTGCCGGGAGCTATTGCTTGGATGGTTTGGAAAGAAAGGAATTTTCGGGTCTTTGAGGATACGTCGGCGTCCCATTATCGTATGTGTGCTAGGGTTCGACTGGTGGGGTTGGAATGGGCTGGTCTTAAGCATGATAGGGAGGAGATTCAGTTGGCATTAGGATGAGTTTTCAGGGGGTGGGTGCAAGCTAGGAGTTTGGCTCTGTGGTTCTTGGGTTGGCATTGAGTTTACTGTCTTGTATACTGATGTTTTCGCTCTTGTTTGCTTGTACTCTAGCTTTTTCTTATATATTTGCTTGTTTTATTGATAAAAAAAAAACAACCACCCAATCTTAAGAATGATTTTGGGCATCGTCTTTTCCTTATCTTAAAAAATTCTACTATTCTGTTCCCTCCACAAACCCCAACAAATCACCGCCGTAAGCATTTTCCATACCTCATTGACTTTCCTACTAAACACTCCTTTCGGCCATCCCAACACCACTTTCCCCAAACCTCCTTGCAAAACCCATCTCCTCCCAAACAGACCCAAATAATGATTCCAAACTACCTGCGCCCGAGGACAATGTAAAAAAAGATGATGAACATTCTCCTCAGCCTGCCTGCACATTATACATTTATTTGGAAGGGCTATTCCCCTATGAATTAAATGATCGATTGTGAGAACTTTGTCTAAAGAGGCAGCCCAAAGGAAAGCCTGCACCTTCGAAGGAATCTTTAATTTCCAAATCTTTTGAAACACACTGTGTCTCCTTCCCTCCTCCCCCCCATCCTTCTCCCAAAGCAACGAGTAACAATAGGTTGTTGAGAACTCCTCCTCTACACCCCCCCTTCCCATCTTCTTCTGTCTTTCCTGTCTTGATGTATCACACACGCCGTAAGCAATCTTTGCATCACAAGTCAATCTTCCAATTATCTTTCCCCAAAGTTGTCCTTACTAAACCGTGGCCCCAATCTAACCTCACCATTATAGAACACGTAACAATCCTGCACCACCACCTCTCTCCTAGACACCAATCTATAGAGATTTGGAAACCTGTTACACAACATCCCATCCCCAAACCATTCATCTTCCCAGAACCGCACCCTACTACCATTCTCCACCCTGAATTTTAAAAAGTCATGTATCATTGCCATAGTCGTCATTACCCCTTTCCAAACTCCCACCCCATATGACATCTTAACCGGTTTCGACTCTCAATCACCCATACAAGCCCCGAATTTGTCTTTAATAATCCTCCTCCACAACGCCATCTTTTTTGTGTTAAAGCGCCAAATCCACTTCCCCAACAAAGCTTTGTTCATACACTTGACTCTTCTAAAACCCAATCCTCCAAGCTCCTTTGGTCTAGTAACCCAATCTCACTTCACAAGGTGCACTTTCCTGGAATCTCCCCTTCCCCCCCACAAAAAATCCTTCTGAAGTTTCTCCAACCTCATGATCACCGCCCGTGGCATTCTAAACAAAGACATGAAAAATTGGGAGACTCGACAACACACTTTTGATCAAAGTTATTCGTCCTCCTAAAGACAAAAATCTTTTTTTCTACCCCGCTAGTCGCCGCTCAACTCTCTCCACCACCGGATCCCAAATAACCGTCGACAATGGACTCGCTCCTAACGGCAACCCAAGATACCTTATGGGCAAGGATATTAGTTTACAACCCAAACTTCTAGCACTTCTTTCAAAGAAGCCTGCCTCTACCTCCCCCACCCCAATCAGCTTACTTTTGGCAATATTAATCTTCAACCCGGATAAGGCCTCAATACATCTAATAATGCCTCTCATATTAGTCACTTGATCTCCATCCGCCTCTAAAAATAAGATGGTGTCATCAGCATACTGTAGGTGTGAAATACAGGGCCCCTCCATTCCCGCCTGAAACCCCTTAATCATATCCAGACCTTCTGCCTTAGACAGAAGTTTACTAAATGCTTCAGCAACAATAATGAAGAGAATCGGGGATAAGGGACAGCCCTGTTGCAAAGCTCTAGAACTGGGAAAGAATCCTTGCGGAACCATTCACTAAAATTGAGAAATGCGCAAACGATACACACCCCTTCATCCACCTAATCCATCTCTTCCCAAACCCCATAAGAATAAGCATGTCTTCCAAAAACCTCCAATCCACGTGATCATAATAAGCCACTTGATGCCTCCTCTCTAATACGTGAATCAATACACTCACTAGCTATCAAGACACCATCTACCAATTGTCTCCCATTTACAAATGCACCTTGATAAGCCTCCACCACCTTCCCAACCACCTTCTTCAATATATCCGCAAGAACCTTAGCCACAATCTTGTTTAGACTAGTCACCAGACTAATCGCCCTGAAATCTTTTAATTCCTTCGCTCCATTAGCCTTCAGAATTAGAGAGATAAAAGTCACTCCAGCCTCCTCATTCCATCTCCCCCTCTCATGGAATTCATCAAACACCCTCATCAAATCTGCTTTCACCGCATCCCAACAACCACTGTGACCATCCCCTGTTTGACCCATATCCCTAAAATATCAAAATACCCTTTTTACAAAATGACCAAAATACCCTTTTTATAAAAAAAAATGACCAAAGCTCCCTTAACTTTCAAAATGACCAAAGCACCCATGGTCTCATCCACCTTATAAATACCCCCTCATTTGACCCTTGAGAGTTGAAAGATATCTTGAAAATTTCCATCTCTCGGATTTTCTAAAGCTTCACCATTTTGCACTGACCTTAGATCTTAGCCTTCTTTTTAGTTATCTAATATTTAGCTTAACCCTCCTAAGCAAGTTTAGGGGGACTTTTAAGTCTTTCAACTCATTGAAGGAAGGATTCAAGAGAAGTCTCTCCATGCTACATAAAGAATATCCAATCTCTAGGTTTAACCCTCCTAAACCATTTTAGGAGGATTAAATTTTAAGTTTTTATCACTTTTTGACAAGTTCTAAAGTGAAGAGCGTCACTTCAATGCCACAAAAGCTTTAGAAAAGAAGAAATAGGAAATGAGTCATAGTATCCAACCATACTCAAGGTTGGATTCCTCTTCAACCTTAGTATTTCCTTTCAGTTTAAGTTCTTTGGAAATTCTTGCTTGTTCTAGTTCGTTCTTGGTCACTGCCATCAGAGAGAGAACTCGGGATGTAGGAAGAAAGAACTCATATCGTACGTGTAGGAGACAAGGGCGGGAGGTCAATCAAAGAGAATGTTCGTTTTACGTTTCGGGAAGCAAGTCAAGCGGATCTAAAAGTAAGCTCTTAAAGAAAAGGGTAAGCTGGCCTAATCTATTTGCTTTCTAGTTAGTTCATTTTGATTTGTTTCTTTCAGCTTAGTTTCTTACTCTTTACTAGTTTGTTCTTCCAGTTTAGTTTCTCTCATTTGCATTTTCTTCTAGTCCATATTTCTAGATGTTTGGTAGAGGTTCTACCTCTCCTTCAAGGTAGTACACCACTTTAAAGGAGGGATAGGAGCATCAACCCTATCCATTCTCCTCCTCTCCCTTTATGTTTTTTCCTTTACATGTGGTGTTAGCAAGCCAAATGGTGAGCCAAAGATTCCCAAACTAGGATAGTGCTTAATGCGTGCAATTTTCTATCTTATTTTGGGAGCTCTCAAACCACCATTTGGTTTCTCACCCCCTTGAATTTTCTTCATGCCTCTGGTTGTTCTAGATCTTGGACCCTACCTAGGTTAGTTTCTAATCCTAGTTAGGCTTATCCACTCCTCATGCTTCATCTTTGCATGAGCTTAAATTAGTTAAGTCATTTAAAACACTAAAAGCACTAAAAACTCCAAAAATAATCAAAGTTTTTTTTTTTTTTTTATCAGTAATCAAGCCAAAATATATTAATAGGAGAAAAAAGATACACAGGCAAAGAAAAGCAAAGGCGTAACACTGAGTTTACAAGCTAATAAACTCGGAACACCAAGACATGCAATGCAAGCCTGCCTCCTATCCTAGCAACCTCGACCAAATTGCATCAACCCAACATAGCCCGAAGCTCCTCCCCACCCACTCCAAAATGACCATCCGAATCCTAGCACACAAACGGGATTGAGAGATTGAAGAGTCTTCAAAGACTCTGAGATTTCTCTCCTTCCATAGCATCCACGATATGGCACCCGGTAAAACTACCCAAAGCACCTCCCATGCCCCATCCTTGCTTGGCCTAGACCAACCGGTTAAGAAATCTTGAAACGACGAGGGGAAGACCTAGTCCATTCCCAAACGAGACCGAAAAAAACCCTAAATTCTGGCCACATATAAACAACGAAGGAGTAAATGATCCACTGACTTTTCTGCTTCAAGACACATGAAACACCAGTTGGCCATCTTCCACCCTCGATATTGCAAATGATCGCAAATGAGGATTTTATTCAAGACAACATTCCAGAGAAAAAAAAAGATATTTGAGGGAATACCTGGCTTCCATACTTCTCGATGGGGGAAGAAACCCATGGGGTCAAAACTCAAAGATTGATATAAAGATCTAATTGAGAACCTCCCATTCTTAATGCCAAACTAAACTCTACAATCCCTCATCTCAGCACACAAGGAAATGGAGTTTAAGCGAGCCAACAGGCGAGACACATCCTCAACCTCCCAGTCATTCAAGTCTCGTCTAAGAGACGGGCTCCAAACCACCCCCTCCCCCCTCCTCTCAAAATAATCCCCTACTACTGCCTCCTTGTCTATGGCGAGCAAAAAAATATTGCCAAAATCATCAAGAAGCTTAGAATTACCGCACCACATGTCTTTCCAGAATCTCATTTCGATCCCTTGGCCCGCTCTAAATTTGAACATAGGCATCACCATACTAGTTGTGGCCATGATACCCTTCCAAAGACTCAAGCCATGAGAGATATTAACCTGCTTAGGGACCCAACATGACTCCGCCCCATATTTAGCCACGATCACCTCCCGCCATAAACTTGATCTTTCCACACCAAATCGTCAGATCAATTTCCCTAACAAGGCATTATTCATCCTAACCAAAGACTTTAGATTCAATCCCCCCCCCCCCCCCTCCCCGAATTTTCCTTAGGCTGGAAAATTTTATTCTAAGGCACCAAGTGATATCTAAATGAATCCATCCTCTCATTCCACAGAAAATCTCTCTGCATCCGCTCAAGCAAGATGGCCACTGACTTAGGCATGGTTAAGGTAGACATATAATATGTAGGGAGGCTACTCAAGGTACTATGGATAAGAGTAAGTTTGCCTCCCTTTGAAAGGTAATGAGTCTTCCACCAGCTAACCTTTTCTCGCACCTTTCAATCACTGGCGTCCATACCTCTTTCGATTTGAATCACCCCCTAAAGGCATGCCCAGGTACTTCGACGAAAGCACTCCCATTCTACACCCAAAACAAACTGCCAACTGCTCCATGATAAGAACTATTCTTGAACTACGTTCAGCTTGATCTTACTCATTTGAGTATGAGAATGTAGCCAGCCCTCATGGGTTCAGCCCGACTAAGATAGGTTTTCTTTTTGTCTCTTGTATGCATGTTTTTACTCATTTGAGTACATAGGCAGTCCTCGCGGGTTCAGCTCAGCTAAGTTAGGTTTTCTTTTTGTCTCTAGTATGCATGTTTCCTGTTTAGCATAATAGCATGATTATTTTGAGCAAGGATTAAAAATACGGTTTTGGTGGATGTATCGGTCCCAACCGAAACCTATATGTATCGGTTTCGGTATCGATTTCGGACGATACGTATAATTTTTTTCTTTTTCTTTAAAAAAACAAAAATAAATCAAATTAATTTTTTAAAAAAAACTAAATGAGTTATAAGAATCAAATTTACCAAAAAGAAAGTCATGGGAAGCGACTCAAAGACAAAGTAGCAAACACAATTACAATTCTACATTGAATTAAAACATACATAACTAGTAAACGAAATGTATCTTTCGTATTAGTATAATTATCGTACAAGGGGCTACCGATACCTATACGCATCGTCCATTTCGTAATGGTTTCGGCAATTTTTATTACCATGATTTTGAGTTTAAGATAAGTTTAGAATGGCTAGTAAAATGTAATGTTCCCCTTATAATTTTCCTTACTTTAGTTTAGACTTTAGATTTAAAGAGTAATCATCATTGGAAGGAGGTTTAGGGATGCTTAACTTCTTCCCCTAACCTAAACAAATTTCTTACATGTAATCTCACCCAGTGTACTCAAAGCATCGCCTAGGCAGCCGCCTAGGCGTTTTTGGACTATCATTGCCTCGATGCCTCTCTAGGCGGGCAAAAGTCACCTAGCCCTTTTAACTGTAAACCTATTGTCAGTTTATTTAGATATAATATCATTTAAGCAAATGGTTTTAAATTTTATTTCCATTTACTTAAGATATTTATAAGTAAATAAGGTTATACACCTATTTCAATTCCATAAAAATAATCCTAAATCCAAATTCTTTGAGAATAAAAATTCAACTTTCCAGTTCAAGAACAAATCCGCTTTTTAGGTGTTAGGTCTAAATTTCAACTTGCAAAAGCAAAGGTATTTCTCAAATCTTAAAATTTTAAAAATTCCACTATAACAAAACATGACTAAAACCCAAAGTCTGGTAAGAAAAGTATCATATTTTAGCCTTAAAAAATATTTCAATCTACAAGGTCAAAAAGTCAACTAACAGTTAAGCAAAATAAAAGACTTACATAATAGAACCACTATTGTGAAAGGAAAATAAACGTGTTGTTGAGATAAACAAGAAATGAGGTGGGCTATTAAATGTTAATTTGCCTATATTATTGTAAACCCTAGGAGGTTTAAATTGTTGTGTGTGTGTGTGTGTGTGTATATATATATATATATATATAATTTAATTATTTGTATCACCTAAGAATTGCATGGCCGTCTCCCACGCAACCCCTCACCTAGACATAGCCTTGACTACACTGATCTCACCATTAATCATGCATTACCCGTTGATCTGTGGGATCCTATTTTTCCCTAATTTAAATAAATGGTGACTTTGTCTTAAGTTGTTTAATGTCATTTTGGTTTAGGGATATTGTTCCTAATTTAAAAATGCGATAAATTTCCATGTCTATACTAAACACTAACCACATTCAAGCAGAAGCAAAGAATAAAAAATAACACACTATTAAGTGATGGAGACCTAAAAAAAAGCCTCACATACAATATAATGGCACAATCAATGATTTATAAAACGGTATCAAGGACTGTATTGGTCCCAACCAAAACCGATAAATATCGTCGATATGTAATGGTTTCAAACGATATATATTTTTTGAAAGAAATAAAAAAATCAAATTTAATTGAAAATAATAAATAAAATAAGGCACTAGGAAGACAAGAGTAAGTATGATTGTAGAAATGTAGAATATGAAGGGGATGAGAGAAATATAAAAATGATAAGTATTGTAGAAATGTAGACAAGAGTAAGCATCAAACAAGTCTTACGTCTGAAATTGATACAGATCATTAAGAGTTTAAGACTCGTTCGATATGTATTGGTTCCAGACGAGTCCTACAAATCATGTATTAATAACGTATCAGTATAAAATACGTGAAGGACCACAACAAATACGCCCGATACATACTAGTTTCAGCAATTTTTATTACCATGGGTACAACACTCGTCACTCATAGCATCACAAAATGGTCCACACCATTCCTTTGCTTTCCATGTTGCCAAAATATGTCAAGAAACATCAATAGCGTCAGACAAAAATCTGATTCCCACCTTAGCTCCAGAATTTTTTTTAGATTAATTTCATCATCATTAGCTTTTCAAGAATAGTTCTATCAGCTATTCATTACCAGTTCATCAAGTATGACCACCGTACCACCAAAGCCATAGTTCAAATGACCAAACAAATAAGATCATTTAATACCATTAGATGTCAAAGCACTAGTTTGAAAACTCAACTTTTGGAATCCACCTAGATTTAGGATTTAAAAAATAAAAAAAAAAGGAAATGTCTGCATGTTGCCAAAATCTAGAACCTCCACAAAACTTAAATCCAAGCTTCAGGAATCCAAATATCCATGCATCATCATCATCATGGAACTACAGCTTTAGAAGAACAAATGGTGACTAATAAAACTAACAATCTGGACCAATAAATGCCCCCACATCTCCCACTAACGCACATTCTATTTATCAGACGATCATATGGGTAATGAAATATCTCAATGAAATTCATATAGAGATATCGCGAACAAATCAAAGGCATACCAAAATGCTATTTTGAAAGGGATAATATTCATTCTTTTAGATTTTTTTTCCACCTCCACCACATCTAAAAAAAATATCAAAACTTTCATCTCAAGATCAGTGTATTCAAACCGTCTAGGTGACAGCTATAGGGGGTTTCCTAGGTGACCCAAAATTTCCCTTTTTCTGTTTAATTTATTTCAGATTTAGTGACTGCTGCCTAGATCATGATTTAGGCAATTTTGACTACACTGCTCAAGATCCAATAATTTCCCCAAAATTCTTCATTTATTGCTCGCAAAACCAAGAAAAGAACAAATGGGTAAAATCTGAAACAAGCTATGAACAAAAAACCGACCGCAAACATGAAATTACACGCCCAGAACGGATCAAATAGACGGATGCAACAAAAAAAAACAAGTTTTTTCATGAAATCCAAAATGGGTTGTCAAAGAACTGAATCAAAAGCTTTAAATGAAAACAGACGAGAAGAAATTAGAGTTTAAGGAAAATTAGGGTTTATACCTGGAATAGGGGATAAGAAGCTGAAGATATGCATAAGACATCCGTCATCAAGACCGTTAATAGGAGAGGGAGAGTCAGAGACTGAGTTTCTGCAGCTGAAGCGCTTCCACCTTCGCTTCTTCTCTTCCTCCTCCTCCATGGCCATCATACCCACACCTTCAGCCCTGCTTTTCCATCACCTGAGACCGGGATATGGTAAGTACACCACAGGACAACCCTATGTTGACATTTAGGAATACCCATTAGTTTATTTAGGAATCAGTCCCTCAGTTTCCTGACACTTTAGTAAGACACCCCTGATTTAGGGGAAAAGTACGGAAATGGGTCCCAAATTATAAAAAAATCCGAAAATGGGCTCCACTTTTAACAAATTACTTTTTTAGGCTCTCACGCGTGCGAGCAGACATCACGTGCGTTTCCAAATGTTATTCTCTCCAAAATACTCTTGCGACTGTTGGTATCTTCTTGGAAACGTTACCTGTGAACTGGAACTGAAACCCTTTGGAAATCCCAAATGCGAAACAACAGTTCTTAACTATTTGTTTAAAATCATTACCACTCCCCCACAATCTCCTACGGGCATCATATTGAAGAAGAAGAAGAAAAAGAAGGAAAAACCCGTACTTTTCCAAGAGTACTTTTGTTTCAACCACAGTAGAAGAAGAAGAAAAAAAAACTCGTACTTTTCCCGAAGGGTTTTGATTCATCCATAGTAGAAGAAGAAGAAAAAGAAGGAGAAGAAGATTAAAGTTCGCGGTATTCAGCAAAAGAGGGTAAGTGTTATACTTTTTCAAAATTTTCAAGTTCAAAAATGGGCCCCACAGTGAACGACTTTTTCAAGATTTCGGTGTTTTGTTTTCATTTTTGGCATTATTTGTTATTAAAATACTCATTTTCGATGGTTACAGTTACATTTCGTGATTTTCGATGGTTTAGTTCATTTTTCTGGATTATTGTTTAGTACAGTGCTGATTTGCATGATTTTAACAAAATTCCAGATGTTATTGTGCTCATTTTCGAGATTTACTCTAATTTCAGTGATCATTTTCGATGGTATTGTGCTCATTTTCAGGATTTACTCTAATGGCAGTGATCAAGCCATTTTCGATATTTTCTGTTTTCATTTTCGATGATATTGTGGTAATTTTCGGGATTTTACTCTTGTGACAATGATCATTTTCGGTATTTTTCATTTTTATGTGTGCATTATCTTTGGTTTTGTGCTCATTTTTTGGACTTTCTTTTATGACTGTGATAAAATGATTTTCGGTATTTTCTTGTTTTTCCTTGTTTTGTCTTCATTTAATTTTCGATGGTATTGTTCTAAATTTGTTGATTTTTGTCTTAGGACAGTGGTCATTTTTGGTATTTTATTTTTCATTTTCGATGTTATTGTGGTAATTTTCGGGATTTTGCTCTTGTGCCAGTGATTATTTTCGGTATTTTCCATTTTTATGTGTGCATTATCTTAGGTTTTGTGCTCATTTTTTGGAATTTCTCTTATGACTGTGATAAGATGATTTTCGGTATTTTCCTTTTTTATCCTGTTTCATCTTCATTTCATTTTTGATGGTATTATTCTAATGTTGTTGATTTTTGTCTTAGGACAGTGGTCATTTTCGATATTTTCTATTTTTCTGTTTTCATTTTCAAGTGGTATGGTGCTAATATTTGGGATTTTGCTCTTATGACAGTGATCATTTTCAGTATTTTCCATTTTTATGTGTGCATTATCTTTGGTTTTGTGCTCATTTCTGGAATTTTTCTTATAACTGTGATAAGTTGAATTTCGGTATTTTCCTTTTTTCCCTGTTTTTGTCTTCATTTCATTTTCGATGGTATTGTTCTAATGTTGTTGATTTTTGTCTTAGGACAGTGGTCATTTTCGGTATTTTCTGTTTTCATTTTCAATGGTATTGTGCTAATTTTCAGGATTTTTCTCTTGTGATAGTGATCATTTTCGGTATTTTTCTTCTTTTATGTTTTCATTATCTTTGGTTTTGTGCTCAGTTTTTGGATTTTTCAATCATGCCAGTTTTCATTTTCATTGTTTTTGGTTATTACAGTGAGCATTTTCGGGATTTGTCTGAGTTGTTTATTGTTGTACATTTTTGCAATTACAAGATGCGACTAAAGATAAGAGCTGGTAGGGATAAGGCAAAGTCTCCTGCAATCAGGAAGGAGAAAGTTGGGGAGAAGGGGAAGCAGAAAGGGGGGACAGGGGGAAGAGGAAGGATAATGGAAAGGGAAAAGAAAGACAACTAAAAACTCAACCCTCAATAAAATGCTCTCTCACAACATGGTTTGAGGAGATAAAGCTCTTATTGGAAGAGAATCCAAAACGGAAGAGAATTTGGATGGAGAGTTCCTTTAGACATTAATATGAGATGCTTAGGATACCACAATGTGGGCAGTTAGTCCATCATTTTCTCCAAAGGTATAAAGAAGGCCTATGTTTTGAAGTATGCAGGAAGATGTTAGAGTTCATTGTGTTGGACTTTACGTTGATGATGGACCTTAATGCCCAAGTGTCTAAGGCTCCAGTCCTTACACATGAAGCCCCGAAAACCTCTCTCAAGTTTCGTAAGTTTAAGAACTTGGCTATCATTAAAAAAAAGCAAATGTTGTTGAGGCATTGAAGGCATGTGACAATGACTTGGATGTAGTGAAGCTGTCACTGGTCTTTTATGTTGAGTTGTTGTTTGTGGGGACCGACACTCATGTGGCTATTAACATAGGGCATTTGTGCCTAGTTGACAACTTGGAGACCTTCAACAAATACTACTGGGGCATTGTGGGTTTTCAGTTGTGCAAGGATGCCTTAGAAACTGCTCATTTTATGAAAAAACAGTACAATATCAACGAATGTGCTCTTGCCTTTCAAGTAAACATATCACTTACTAATTCGGGCAAGTTTACTGTGTTAGGTAATTTGTTTTTAATTTACTTACACTAATACTAAAATTTATGACTGATGATAGAATTGGGTTTACAAGTGCATCCCAGCACTTGGGAGAGTATGTGCTTGTAATGCACCCTCAGGTGCAATGACGTTTCCACGTGTATTACGGTGGAAGAATACGTCATATTTCAGCTATAAGTCTCTCACAACCTCCATTTTCAATTTAAATAACGTACATAATTGCCTTTGCTATTTTACAATATTCAATATTTAATTTCAAGTTTCAACTTTTTCTTTAACAATATGTATACTTATAATATATCATTTGGTGTATTACAGATTAAGCTGAGTAATATAAAGCCTATTGTTGCAGAGAATGAGCAACAAGTAGTGAAGAACGTGCTTACACGATTGGCCCGATCAAAGAGCGGGCATGAGGATTCTGAGGATGATGGTGATGGTGATGGTGATGGTGATGGTGATGGTGATGATGATGATGATGATGATGATGGTGATGGTGGTGAGGAGGAGGAGAAAGAAATTGTGGAAGATGGTGATGATGGTGGTGATGGCAGTGACGATGGTGGTGATGATGGTGATGATGATGTAGTCCATCCCCATTTCCGGCAAAGATGAGAAGGACTGAGGAGAGTTCAAAAACAGTACATGATGTGAAGGACATTGAGAACGATGGTGGTGATAGTTATGGTGGTGATGGTGATTATGGTGGTCATGATGGTGGTGATGATGCGAGTTCATCCCCATCTCCGGCGACGAAGAGAAGGAATGAGGAGAGGTAAAAAATGGTACGAATATTGATAGTGATTTATTGTGAGGTTTTTGAGGGTCACATTGACCTTTTTCCCTATTTTGAGTTAGTTATTTCAATTATTTTTGGGACTTTTGAGGGTGACAGGAGGTATTTTCGGGGGTTTTTAGGGTGGCATGAGCCATTTTCGGGATTTTTGAGGGTGACAGGAGGTATTTTTGGGGTTTATTAGGATGACAGGAGCCATTTTCGGGATTTTTGAGGGTGACATGAGGTATTTTTGGGGTTTTTTAGGATGACATGAGCCATTTTCGGGATTTTTGAGGGTGAAAGGAGGCATTTTTCGGGGTTTTTTAGGGTGACGAGCCATTTTTGACATTTTTGAGGGTGACAGGAGCCATTTTTGGCATTTTTGAGTGTCACAGTGATTATTGTCGGGATTATGAGTTAGTTATTGCAGTTATTTTTGGGACTTTTGATGGTGACAGTGCCATTTTCGGGGTTTTGAGTTGCTAGTTTTCTGAATTTCGGGATTTTTGAAGGTCACAGTGACCAATTTCGTGATTCTGAGATAGTTATTTCAGTCATTTTTGGGTTGCTAATTGTCTAATTTTCAGGATTTTTGAGTGTCACAATAGCCATTTTCGGCATTTATTTTGATTTTTGATAGTTGTCTGATTTCTGATTTTGAATATGTCTAGGTTTATAATATCAATTCCATTGTCAAGAATGCAGTGGATCGCACAGTGGAGACATTTTTTGATCGTGTGGTTGATAGAATTGTTGACCGAGTGTCTGAGCGAGTTGCCGAGCGTATGTCATCGGATATGCAGAACTTGTTCTTGGATATACAAAAGTTGTCCTGAGATTTACATAACTTGTCTTCCACTATTAAGGCCAAATTTGCAAAAACGGATGCCAAATTTCCAAGCCCTCAACACTCGGTCAATGATGATAAGATGAATGCAATTCTGAGTCATCAATCCTCGGTCAATGATGAGAAGATGCATCCCATTCTGAGTCGTCAACTTTCGGTCAATTTTCAGCATCAGATGGATCTCGTTCCGACCAATCAATACACTGAGGGGTTCCCAGAATCTAAGGGGGTTGAAGATGCGTAGGTGTGTGTTTTGAATCTTGACATTATTGTAAATTTTGTTCGTCCTACTATAGACTTTGACCTTCCTATATTTGGTAATAGGTAAAAGATGCAAATATTACGCAGGTATGAAAGAGGTCACGCACCAAGTCACAATATTTGTGCTCCCCTTTCATTGAACTAAAAAGAAGGAAGGTGACAGGGACCACAGTCGACCTTAGAGATCCTTTCTTAGTTATACGGCTTCGGGAATTCGTGAGTTCATCAAAAATGGAAAAGCTACTGATTGTATTGATAATATTATTATCACACCAGAACTTGTGGGAGAAATTGCTAAGTCAACTACATGGATTGATTCAATGGTAAACCCATTACATCCTACCCACCATTGAATTGTATTTTATTAATAATCATTATTACATTTTAGTAACAGTACAATAGTCATTTTAGACATTTTTTGAGTAATTTTCATCAAATTTGCAGATTACAGTAATCATTTTCGGCAATTATGCACACTACAGTAGCCATTTTTGGCATTTTTTTGGATTAAAGTAATCACTTTCGGTAATTATGCACATTACAGTAGCCATTTTCGGCATTATTCGAGTAATTTTCATCAAATATGCAGAGTACAATACTTATTTAAACATTTATGCACATAATAGTACTAAATTTCGTTATTTTGGACAGATTAGGCAGCCATTTTCGGCATTTATTTGAGTCAATTTATTTACATTGCACAGTACATTTGCCATTTTCGGTATTTTACAGTAATCATTTTCGATAATTATGCACATTACAGTAGCCATTTTCTTCAATTTTTTACATTACAGTGGTCATTTTCAACAGTACATTGCAGTACCATTTCCAATATTATCTAACTTTTGGATAAATATGACAACACATTGACATATGGACGGAGTTGTTGGCCCGAAGACAACAGCAATACTCCTTATACACATAAGTGTGTGCATTTGGGAAAGTTTGGTTCATGACACGCCATTAAACTGAAACGACTCATTTACTTTTCACAATTTCTACAATGTACTAACATGTGTCATGTTTCAGTATGAACTATGCAATCACCATTGTGCTTCCCTCGACACTTATCAATCTGTGATGAAGAATGAAAATCTCCGCATGGACATTGCCAGAAGGATGGGGTCAGACTTCAAGGATGCTGTCTTGGGGGTTCGATTAGGGACCCCCATGTGGAAATGTGAAAGGGTATACCTCCCTTTTAACCCCGGAAGTCACTGGGCGTTGGCTGTGCTTGAACCCCCAAGAAGGCGTATCCTCCTCCTCGACTCCTATTATGAACATCCGGCAGAACAACACAAGGCCACAATGATTTTTTTAACAGTCAGGATGTCTGCAGTATTCCACATGTTGGGTGACAAGGCAGCCTTCGAAGGCAACAAATGAGAAGTGATAGAAGTCGAAGATATACCATAACAGAAGAATACGTAAGTTTTCCAAAACACTTAATCTCATGTTTACTAATACATTAATATGACTCATCCTAAACACCTGTTTTTTTGATATGCAGCCACGATTGTGGAGTATTAGTTATGAAATTTATTGACTTCTTATGTGCCGACTTACCACTTCAGTTCAAGTAGGTATTATTCTTTGTATTCATACTAATATTGTGGACTTTGACTATCTTCAATCATTTGCACCATATTGACTTTGTGTAACTAAATTTGCAGGAACATGTACATAAATTCTGGAAGCGAATAACTTTAGATATTTCGAAGGGGTCTGTAAATCCATGACTTAGTGGGATGTGCTGTATTGAATGGCTGTGATAGATAGAGTGTATGTTTTGGAGAATGTAATGTAATGTAATATTTTGTACAATTTGTATAGAAAATTTTCGGAAAATTTTGTACAGTATGTGACTCATTTATAGTAAATTTCGTGGTTTGTTTTGACAGTTTTGCACTCATTTTCATTATTTGGAAGCAATTTCGTCATTTTCTTGTCATTTTCGTCAGTTTTCAGGGAGAACAGACCAATTTTTGAGGTATTCAATAGGTTTTACACTCATAAGAAGTTTCATTTTCATCGGTTTTAAGAGAGAAGAGGTTTTAATTTCATGGTTTTACACTCATCTTCATCAGTTTTCAGAGAGAAGAGTAGTCAATTTCGGTGTTTTTGGTTCATTTTCGTCAGTTTTTAGAGCATAAGAGTTTCAATTTCGTGGTTTTGCACTCATTTTCGTCAGTTTTTAGAGCATAAGAGGTTACAATTTCGGGGTTTTGCACTCAATTTCGTCACTTTTCAAAGAAAAGAGACTTCAATTTCCTGGTTTTGCACTCATTTAAGGTTTCATTTTCGTCAGTTTTCAGACAGAAGATTTTTCAATTTCGAGGTTTTGAATCATTTTCATCAGTTTTCAGGGAGAACAGTCCCATTTTCGGGGTTTTCATAGAACTATAACTCATTTTCTTCATTTTCTTGTCATTTTCGTCTATTTTCAGGGAAACAGGAGCCATTTTTGGGGATTTCACTGAATTACCACCCATTTTCGTCATTTTCCTGTCATTTTCGTCGGTTTTCAAACTGAAGATAGTCAATTTTGAGGTTTTTTTCAGTCATTTTCGTCAGTTTTCAGAGCATAAGAGGTTTCAATTTCGACAGGTTTTGCACTCATAAGAGGTTTCATTTTCCTCAGTTTTAAGAGAGAAGATCTTTCAATTTCATGGGTTTGCACTCATTTGTGTCAGTTTTCAAAGAGGAGTAGTCAATTTCGATGTTTTGGGCTCATTTTCGTCAGTTTTCAGAGCATAAGAGGTTACAATTTCGGGGTTTTGCACTCATTTTCGTCAATTTTCAGAGCATAAGAGGTTACAATTTTGGGATTTTATACTCATTTTCATCAGTTTTCAGAGCATCAGAGGTTTCAATTTTGGGGTTTTGCACTCATAAGAGGTTTCATTTTTGTCAGTTTTTAGATAGAAGATTTTCAATTTTATGGTTTTGCACTCATTTTCGTCAATTTTCAGAGCATAAGAGTTGTCAATTTCGATGTTTTGGGCTCATTTTCGTCAGTTTCCATAGCATAAGAGGTTTCAATTTCAATCTTTTGCACTCATAAGAGATTTCATTTTCGTTAGTTTTTAGGGAGAAGATGTTTCAATTTCGTGGTTTTACACTCATTTTCGTTAGTTTCCAGAGCATAAGAGGTTTCAATTTCGGTGTTTTGCACACATAAAAGGTTTCAATTTCGGTAGTTTGCACTCATTAGAGCATTTTTCAGAGCATAAGAGGAGTTAATTTCTTCAATCGAGAATCTCGTAACAAACAAACCTTTCATTAAGCATTAGACTTTTTCCATTACATTAAACACTAGATACTGGGGCATAACATTATTACACTCAACCACACTGGGGGATAACATTATTACATGTTTGCCTATTGTGCCCAGTTTGTTTGCATCTCCATATCTTACAGTGGACCTTTCCTCACCCCGTGAGAAAATTCTATTCTTCTTCGGCCTCCCTGAATGTCTTCTTCCCTCCGGTGGTTTCATTCTTTTCATTTCTACCATGACTTCAGGTGGGAGGTCCCATGATTTTTTGTCAAGCAATGGATATATTGACTTTTGGTAGGTGGCTTGGTATGTCATTAATGTGTAGTATGGCGAACAATGGTCATATGGGTCTACTCGATACTTTGTACATCCAGCCAAGGCATGTACACAAGGCAACCCCATTTTATAGAATTTCCCACAAGTGCAATTCCTGTCAAGAAGTTTAACAATGTCTCAATTGTTTTGCCCAATCACGTAATATTCATACATAGCAATTCCATGACAATCCAGATAACGTGCCTCTGTCATTCCCTTTTGTATTTTCTTCTCCGCCCATGTTATTAGCCTGTCATTCATTTGTATAGCATTGATACTTCGGTTGTAGAACATATTCTGTATCTTGAGTCGCACATTCTCCATAAGCATAGTGATTGCATATTCTCTTGCTTCTTTCAGCAAACTGTTCAAGCTCTCGGCAATGTTTGCAGTCAGCATATTATACCTCTTCACAGTATAAAAGGTCCGGGCCCATTTCTCTTTCGGTATTGCATCTAACCATTGGAGTGCTTTAGGGATTGTGGCTGCGGGTTGAGACATCATCTCATGAAACTCACTTTGTCTATATGTTTTAACAGCTTTCCAAAAATACTTATACAATTCTTTATCCTTGAATGTTGCGTACATATTCTGGCTAATGTGAAATGCGTAGTAACCATGAATTGCATGTGGGAATACAACAAGGACTTGGCTTATTAAACTGGCATGTCGATCAGTTACTATTACTAGATCATCTACGTGTCCAAGTGCTCTTGATAATTGAATTAAGAAAAAGTTATAAATAACATTATTCTCCAACTCCGTTATCCCAATGGTAACTGGAAATATGTGATTGTCTCCGTCTAGAGCTGTTATGATGATTATTATTCCTTTGTACTTTCCCTTTAAGTGTGTCCCATCAATGACTATCACTTTCTGTAAAGTCGTCTGAAAACCTTGAAAACATGGTTAAAGAGCCATAAAACATCTTTCAAATGCCCTATTTTCAGGTCGGCCACTATTGTTGTTACTGTTCCCGGATTAGTCCTTTTAAGTTCATGAAAATAGACAGGGAGTTCAGCATAAGAGTGATCATATGAACCTCTAACTGTTTCAATGGAAATCTCTTTAGCTTTCCAAGCTTTCCGGTAACTCATCTTAACCTCATATTCTTCCCACACATCATGAATAATCTCTTTGGGTTTATATGAGACATTTGCCTCAATACGTCCCACAACCATGTCACCCACTACTAAACTAGTTGCTTGTCGATGATCGATACCATGTAAGGAATATCCACAAGCGTGATGTGAATTATAAGTCTTTATTTTGAAGACGCCAACCTCATTCAACTTCGATGCACGCAACCTCCACGTGCAATTATCTATAAGACATCTGACTGTATATTTTTATCTATTTGAATCCATAACCTTGAATTGAAATTTTTTTCGCATCGCATATCTAGACAATACATTTTGAAGATGTCTTTTGTCCTTAAATAATTGCCCAAGTGATATTTTATTACTTGCTTCCATTTCAGCTTCTATCTCTGATGGTTCCCAATTTACATAGTCATCTAGTTTGTTCACATTTGGCAGAAATTCTGGAAGAGCATGTGGTGATGATTCTGGAGGAGCTTGTGGTGATACTTGTTTTACTCGACGAAAAGCAGACATTGAGGAACTAGCAATATCAACATGCGGGGTGTGAGAGTGTATAGTCCGTGTGTCCAACGGATGTGCTGTTGCCTCCCTATGTACAAAGTCTTGACGCATATCTTCAACATCGTATGTTGCTACATTCTTCATCAAAATCACTATAAAAATCATGCTCATCTTCATCAGATGATCATTCTTTACTTTCATCACCTATATCATTTTTAGCCCCAAAATCTTCATTTCTGCCTCAAATCATAGTATTAGTGTTGTCCATATAAGCGTTGGGCACTAACCTTGAATATTGGTTGACTCCGGCTATCAAGTTTACCATTGGATAAGTCCCCTCAGTGGGACAGGAAGGGAAACAAGGAACATAGGTTATCTGTTCAGAGAAAGGAATGACAGTCTCCTGAATCTAAGGATCAACAACCTCCTCTTGAACACGCTGATATTCACAATTCGGAGAATTCAAACCAAACCTTTGTTGTGGTACAGGTTTCATTACCTTCAATATATATAATGGTGGCAGGAATTTATTTTCTACTTTCTTGACATGTGAAAGAAATGCCCGTAGATCTTCATCGTCTATAATATCGCTGGGAGGGATTGGCGCTGGTGTAGGAATCAAATACCTCAATACAATCTCATACTTTTCCGGTCGAGTGTTAATCCATTGATAAACTTTATCCAATAGTTTCTCATATGTCATTTTCGAAGATAACTGTAACAACTTTGATTTTCCACCAATGTACACGTACCCTCTAGCATTAGGGTTGTCAATGTTTCACTCACCTTCATAACAACAAACTACTAATATAGGCATTATCTGCAATATCATAAAAGCAAACCATTGTAACCATCAAAAATGAGAATAATAACATAAAATCCTGAAAAATATCAGTAAAAACAGAAAATAAGAACAGAAAATCTCGAAAAAGATCAATGAAGACATCGAAAATACACTATAATAACATAAAATACCGACAAATGAGCACTCACTGTAACCATCGAAAATGAAAATTGTATTAACATAAATACCGAAAAAAAAACATTGTAAGCATCGAAAATGAGAACATGGGAACAATATTAACAGAAAATCCCGAAAAAAAAATCAATTTAGACATCAAAAATGTAATATAATTGCATAAAATACCGAAAAAGAGCATTCACTGTAACCATCGAAAATGAGAATTGTATTAACATAAATACCGGAAAAAAGTATTATAAGCATCAAAAATGAGAACATGGGAACGATATTAACAGAAAATCCCGAAAAAAATCAATGTAGACATCGAAAATGCAATATAATTGCATAATATACCGAAAAAGAGCACTCACTGTAACCATCGAAAAAAAGAATTGTATTAACATAAATACCGAAAAAAAGCATTGTAAGCATCGAAAATGAGAACATGGGAACAGTATTAATAGAAAATCCCGAAAAAAATCAATGTAGACATCGAAAATGCAATATAATTGCATAATATACCGAAAAAGAGCACTCACTGTAACCATCGAAAATGAGAATTGTATTAACATAAATACCAAAAAAAAAGCATTGTAAGCATAAAAAATGAGAACATGGGAACAACATTAGATACTTTTTTTTTGGGTAATTACACTCACCTCTCTTGAGGTTTGGGGAAATTTCAGAAACCTCCCCTCTAGTTTCTGAAATGAACACTGCCCTCCCCTATCAAACTTTTAATATTAACTAAAGTTACCATTTTCCCATTTTACCACTATTACTTATTGAGGAAACACGTCTTTACTATTTGAAAACTCAACCAAAGAAAAACATAAACTCTCAAGCCGCCACGTGTCCCTTTTAGTACCCACTAATTATGATTAAGATTTACTCACCCCTAAGGTTTTTCCATCTAACCTTAGTTTTAGGGGAAAACTAACCTTAGGTTGGTTATGCTTAACCACAATTAAAGAGGGCTCTAAAAGCTGTCATGTGTCCCTTTTAACACCTACTAACCATGGTTTAGATTCACTCATCCCTAGGATTCATTAATCTAACCTTGGTTATAAGAAAATAAAATAAAAAATATTAATCTTAGGTTAATTATGTTTAACCCAGTTAAAGGATCTCTATAAGCCACCACGTGTCCCTTTTAACACCTACTAACTATGGTTAAAATTCACTCAGCCCTATGGTTCATCCATCAAACCTTGGTTTTAGAAGAAAAAAACCTTAGGTTGTTTATGCTTAACCACAATTAAATAGAGTTCTACAAGCCGCCATGTGTCCCTTTAACGCCCACTAACTATGGTTAAAATTTACTCACCCTTAGGATTCATCCATTTAACCTTGATTTTTAGAAGAAAAAAAAAAATCTTAGGTTGATTATGCTTAACCACAATTAAAGGGGGCTCTACAAGCCGCCATGTGTCCCCTTTAACACCCACTAACTGTGCTTAAGATTCACTCATCCCTAGGATTAATCCATCTAACCTTGATTTTAAGAAAAAAAAAATCTTAGGTTAATAATGTTTAACTATAGTTAAAGGATCTCTATAAGTCGCCATGTGTCCCTTTTAGTACCCACTAACTATGATTAAGATTCACTCACCCCTAGAGTTCATCTATCTAACATTGGTTTTTAGAAAGAAATATATATACTTGATTTTGGAAATATATATGAACCTTAAGTTGATATTATTAGCCTTGGTTAGAAACCAATTATCATTTATTTTGTTAAATTAACTAACTTTGTGTTGAAAAAGGGTAATTTAGATATTTTAAAATGTTTAAATGATGTCATCAAAGTTTATCCATAAAGTAATGGTAAACTTAGGGAACGGTGTATCTATTACACCAAAATTAAGGGGAGGGCAGTGTAATTTCAGAAACTAGAGGAGAGGTTTCTGAAATTTCACCAAACCTCAAGGGAGATACGTGTAATTTACCCTTTTTTTTGGGTAAATTACATTGACCTCCCTAAGGTTTGGTGAAATTTCACAAATCTCCCCTCTAGTTTATGAAATTACACTACCCTCCCCTCAACTTCAATTGTCTGTAACACATACCCATTTCTATTAGTTGACTGTTACTTATATTGATGAACTTTGATGATGTCATCATTTAAACATTTTAAAATACCTAAATTATCTTTTTTTAAAGACAAAGTCAGTTAATACACTAAAATAAATAATAATTGGGCTTGGTAAGTATATACTTAAGGTTAGTATATATTTTCAAAACTAAGTTAATGGTATTTAACCAAAAACCATAAGGTAAATATATATTTTTTCTAAAAAACCAAGGTTAGATAGATGAATTTTAGGGGTGAGTAAATCTTAACCATAGTTAGTGGGTATGAAAAGGGACATGTGGCGGCCTATGGTTACCCTTTAATGTGGTTAAGCATAATTAACATAAGGTTAAAAGTTTTTTCCTAAAACCAAGGGATGAATCCTAGGGGTGAGTGAATCTTAACTACAGTTAGTGTGTTAAAAGGGACACGTTGCGGCTTTAGAGCCCCCTTTAAGTGTGGTTACGCATAATCAACCTTGGTTGGAATGATAGCATGCACTGCATGTTATGTTGGGTGGTACACGCACACCTCCTAAGCTCGCCATGTGTGCTCTTTGACATTCATTATTTGTTGTTAAGATTCACTCATCCATAAGGTTAAATAATTTAACCTTAGTTTTTAGAAAATAAATATTTAAAAAAACTTAACCTTGCTTATGAGTCACTTACTCATATGCTTAATTTTTTAAAAATATTTTCTAAAAAGCTAAGGTTATATTATTTAGCCTTAGGGATGAGTGAATCTTGACCACGGTTAATGAATGTCAAAGAGGACACGTGTCGAGCTTGGGAGCCGAACCAAGCCAAGTCATCGAGCTAGCTCATCTTATGTGCACCCCTAGCCATAACGATGTGTTTCCTTAAGTAATGAGGGTAAAATTGTAAAAGAGTAACAGTATTAACTTGACAAACCTGACAAAGGAGGGCCTTGTTATTTCAGAAACTAGAGGAGAGGTTTGTGAAATTTCAGCAAACCTCAGGGGAGATCAATGTAATTTACCCCTTTTATTTTTTGGCAAATTACATTAACCTCCCTTGAGGTCTGGTGAAATTTCAGAAACCTCTCATCTTGTTAATGAAATTACACTATCCTCCCCTCAACTTAAGTTGCATGTAACAGATACCTCTTCCCTTAAGTTGTCATTACTTTAATGGATGGACTTTGATGATGTCATCATTTAAATAATTTGAAATGTCTAAATTACCCTTCTTAAAGATAATACAATAAAATAACTGATAATTAGGCTTGGTAAGTATAGACTTAAGGTTAATATTATTTTCAAAACCAAGGTTAATAGTATAAACTTAAGGTTAATATATTTTTTTTTCCTAAAAACTAAAGTTAGATAGATGAACTCTAGGGGTGAGAACTCTACGGGTGAGTGAATTTAACCATGGTTAGTGGGTATTAAAAGGGACATATGGTGGCTTATATAGTCCCTTTAATTGTGGTTAAACATAATTAACATAAGGTTAATATTTTTTTATTTTTCTTAAAACCAAGGTTAGATTGATGAATCCTAGGGATGAGACTTAACCATAGTTACTGGGTATTAAAAGGGACATGTGGTGGCTTGTAGAGCCCCTTTAATTGTGGTAAAGCATAATCAACCTAAGGTTATTTTTTTCTTCTAAAAACCAAGGTTAGATGGAGGAACCCTAGGAGTGAGTGAATCTTAACCATAGTTAATGGGTGTTAAAAGGGACATGTAGCGGCTTATAGAAACCCTTTTAATGTAGTTAAACATAAGTAACCTAAAGTTAATAAAAAAAATCTTAAAACCAAGGTTGGATAGATGAATCCTAGGGGTTAGTGAATCTTAACCATAGTTAGTGGGTGTTAAAAGGGACTCGTGGCAACTTGTAGAGCCCTCTTTAATTGTGTTAAGCATAATCAATTCATGGATTTTTTTTCTTCTGAAAACCAAGGTTAGATGGATGAACCATAGGGGTGAGTGAATTTTAATTATAGTTAGTGGGTGTTAAAATGGTTGTAACCACGTATAATAGGGGTAATATTGTAAGAGAGTATCATTTGTTAACAGCGTTGGTATGATGAGCCTGACAGGGGAGGGCAGTGTAATTTCATAAACAAGAGAGGAGGTTTCTGAAATTTCATCAAACCTCAGGGGAGGTGAGTGTAATTTACTTTTTTTTTTTTTTTTGTGCACTCTAGTTAGTAGGGGTTAGTATCTATTTTAGGTGGAGTTAACAACTATGCTCACCTTTCTGCCACAGGATTGATCCTGGGACCTCCCTCCTAGTGAGGGTGATACACTGCCACTAGGCTATTCCTATTGTGTGTATTTTCTTTCCTATAATTAGTTTGTTTGTTTTTCCAATATTTCTTTTACTTTATTGAGAGAAGATACATGAGAAGGTGAGACTTTTTGCCATAGTATAGATATGCATGTGTTGTATTGATTGATGTGTTATGCTATGCTATATGGTTAGATTTAAGTTTTGATTAAAATTGGTCTATCTTCATTTTTTTTAACCCCAAACTTGGTTTGAGGATGTTAATCCAATTTTGAGTTAGCATGCTTGTTGGAACTACGTTAGGCTTGATTCCACCGATATAGATATATAGGTAGCCCTCTTCTAGTTCAACTCCTCTAAGTTAGAATTTTATTTGATTTTTGCATGATTATGTTTATGGGTGGATAATAATCATCATAAGATATATTTATCATTGTCTTGTTGCTATTTGAGTATGGTTCCATGTTTAGGATGATTCAATTTTAGAATGATAATAATTAGTTACTTACTTACTTTTATTATGGCTTTCATATGTTTGATTTAGATTTACGAAGTAAGTAGCCATCTTCTGACAAGGTTTGAGAATGCCTAACGCATTCCCCTAACTAAACCTATCTTATCCATTGAACTTAGGATTTCTATTTTCCCTTAAAATTAGAATAGATGATGACTCTAATTTGATAATTAATCATTATTTCTTATTATGAATTTTATTAATTGGAAATTGTGCCAAATTTCAGGTCACAGAGATTAAGCGATGAGACGTTTAAAATATTAATACTATGCGATGATACCCACAACCTGCTAAATGAAAAGCCAATTGGTTTCATCAAATGGATGATACCCGTCATAAATTCCATTTTGAATTCTCTATCATTTTCTTAAAAATAAATTTAGAGTTTTCACCAAATTGAACCTTTTTTTTTTCCTTTTTTTGAGTTAAGGTCTCCATGTTATGAAAGATGCATTACAAGCATCCATCTTAATACTTTAGAACACCCTGCCTCTTGCACCAATGGTGGGGTGTGGTCTCTCTCAATAGAGAAGTCTCGAGTTACCACTAACACAGTACTAATGTAGGTAAATGATATCCTCCTCCTCCAACAACAACAACAACAACAATAAAACAGAATACTAAAAATACCCCCTTTAGTACACCATACAAAAAATAGTCTCTATTGTCATCTTAAGTTGCTACATAAGTGTAATCGTCTTTTTAAGGACCTTTTATAAAACACTAAGAGGGCGTTTGGTAACTCTAAACTAAATAGGTAGAGCTTATTTAAAAATTGAGTTTATTTGGACTTTAGTGTGTTAAGTTAAAGTTTAATTGAATGTCTAGATCTTTTTGAAGTGGAGGTTTTACCTCTTAGCTCATGACTCCTTATTACTTTATAGGTAAAACCTCTACTTTAAAAAGATTTAGACATCCAACTAAACTTTAACTTAACAATATAAAGTTCAAATAAGCTTAATTTTCAAATAAGGTCTAACTATTTAGTTATAATGTTTGGCAATATATAAGCTAATAAGTAATTTTTGACAAATAGCTCATTTGGCAACACCACTTATCTATATAAAAAAAAATGTACTTGTTTACAATAAGCTTGTTTGGTAAATTAAATAAATAAGTACTTTTTTCAAGGGTACTTATGATCCTTAAAAAGAAAATACTACAAAAAAGATGCTACAATTTAAACCAGGCATTGCCATGTTGAGGATGGATACAGGATATGGAATGCCTGCTAAGATCAACCACTGCCTTTCATTTTTATACAAAAGATATATTGAATGTCCAACTCTTTAAGATGGATATACATCTCCAAATAATATGTAACTCATCCTTTGTGGGCATACAATGAATTCATGTCATAGAATATCTATTTTTTTAATGGTTTTAAAGATTTTGCATACAAGAAATAAAAGTATCTCTTGAAATAAGTTATAACTAATCATTCATATATCTTTAGGAAAAAAAATATTCCTACACATAAAAGTATGAATTTCGACACCACTACACGAGACATTGTAAAATATTTACTACATGAAGTACATTCAACATAGTCCAAAATAAAGAAAGAAAACTAATACATTAACTTTGAAAGATAGCATCTGCAATTGCATCTCTAACAATTAACATCTCCATTTGTTCACCCATTCATGCTTCATTAATTACAGGAGTAGCATTATCAGTATCATGATCTATATCATTAGCAATATTTTTGTTTTCATACTACTGAAATAGATAATCTGTGATATCTTCTTTCCTAATGATGAAGTTGTACAATGTCATCGCATCAACTACTATATTCCTTTGTGTTGAAAACGAATATTGAGTCATTTTCTTCAAAATGGAAAAATGAGCCTTTAGCACTCCAAATGACCGCTCAATTACATTCTTCAAAGATGAATGCACATAATTGAATGTTTCTTTTCTATCATGAGGGCGAACACCACAATGATAGGCATTCAACCAATACGAAACATTTCGGTATGGTGCCATAAAATCATGCATATGAGTAAACTCAACATCAAAAACATAATACTAATATGACCCCACGAAACAATATTTTAAATTACAATCACATGAATATATTTAAGGATATTTTATGTAATATAACAAAACAAAAAAAAAACATATAATTATATGTAAGAGCATGAACGAAATTATGTTGAGGATTACGAATAGTTACTAGTAAGACGCATGAATCATGTGTTGAGCCTTCCCACCCAACAATTATTAATAATAGAGTTCTTATGTTGGTGACCTAGTGTAATTGTAGTTGGTTTATGTATATGTTACTCCTTTTGTTTTGTATGTTTAGTTTCCTTGATATTTTTCGCCCTTCTCCATTTTCGGTCCTTTTGTTTTCTAATTTCAAGAGGAGGCAAGGAGGCTAATAGGTATTGGGTAGATGGATTTGGTTATTAGACCTATGGAATCAGTACAAAAAGACTTCACCATATTTAGCAATTAGGCAACCACCCACCTAATGGTGCTCGTGTACATTAGAGAGAAAAGTCATCCAAAAAAGGTGATTGGAGAGCAGAGGGGGAGAAGAAAGTGGGCCCATCACTAGAGTTGGATCTATTCCCATTGTGAGGATGCCCTTACCCACCCTTCCACAAGGCTATTGGCAATACTAAAGTCTTGACTGTAATTGTAATCCGTGGAGAAATTGAGCTGAATTGGTTCTCTTGAATGTTTGTGTATCTTCATTTCTCTTGATTCCTGGATTAACAGACTTTCAACAATTGTCAAACTAAAATAATTTTATATGTAAGTCATGGTTCAGATCAGCAAAAAAAAAACCTTAGATAAGTTCTCTAAATAAGATCAACATTATGACATCATGTTGATGTTCCTAAATGAAAGTCTCATATCTACAAGAGAAGTGACTTTTATCACCAACAAGACACTTTTATCATTTAAAAACACCATTTTTCAAAAATTACGAAATGTAAGAACCTGAATTTAATTTTTCGGTATTCGTGCCATTTATTTGAAGTTCCTAAAAAAATATGTTTGATTTTAATGCATTAGTTCCTATGAAAAAAAAAAAAAAAAAAAAATATTAATTAAGGCTTATTAATCAAGTAAAACAAAAATGAAAGGAAGAGGAGGTGTGGCCGTGAGGTTCCAAGAGAAGGGAGATCACATGTGGCTTATGTGAGAAAAATAATAACAAAATAAAAGGGTGTTTGGAACATCCTCCTTAGGAATGCTTTAGTGGAGCCATCATTAGGAGAGAGAAAGAGAAGTTTTTCAAATAGGACAAAAATACCTTTTTGAGAAATAAGCAAGTGGAGAATCTCTCCACTCTTCTTTTTGGAATGTTACTTTTTCTATTTTTATGTATTAGAAGAGAAAAAAGAAAAAAAACCATAACCCTAAGATTCTCTCTTGAACGTAATACCCTCTCCTAGGCAACTATGCTTTTATGTTGATCTTTATCTTTGTATTTATCTTTTATCTTTATCTTAGGAGATCTCAATGGTGGAGGATAACCATTTTCTATTTCCTATCTCTTGGCCGTGAATGCTCTTGCAAAGAGAAGCAATCTTGAAATAGGAAATTAGCTACGTGACAAAAGATCATCATTACTTTGAATGTGATCTTCATGAAGGAGAATAACCAAGGGCTTGTAGATGATCTCTTGTACGGACCTTGTTGCCGTGAACCCAAGAGACCTTCCAAGTGAGATCAGTATTGGATCTTGATTATTTTGGGATAAATCTTGCGAGCCGTGAACTCCATCTTCTCCTCGTGTAGCCTTAACCTTCATCCTTTATTCAATCTTGGATGTGGGATCTTGCTTCTTAGATCATTGTTGAGGTGTGACACTTTCCTTGGATTAAGACTTGGATGAGATACCGTTCTTAAATTCAAGATTTGATTAGAGAAACCTTAAAGAAAGGCTCGGAAATCAAGATCAAGGTTATTCGCAAGCGTAAGATCGTAGGGAAGCGATCAAGAGAGGTAAAATAACAAATCTAGGGATCCATATTTTGAATATTAACCTAAATAATGAATTAAAAAGAGTAAATCTAAGTAAGAATGTAAGAATATGTAGGATGTGAATAACTATATTTATGATTCCGTTTCATTATTTTTGAATCGTTAAAATAAGATGTGAATAACCATATTTATGATTTTGTTTCATTATTCTTAAATCGTTAAAATAGGATGTGAATAACCATATTTATGATTTCGTTTCATTATCATTGAATCGCTAAATTAGGATGTGAAGAACCATGTTAAATTTGTTTATGAGTCAACAAGGGTTGGGAAATTTTATTGAAGTGTGTGGATTTATGAGGAGAATAGGATGAATTGATGGAATTGAATTAATGAGTTATGTAAAGTCCATGTTTTTTGTGTTGGCTTATTCTGGTATCAAAATAAGTAAGTCTAGGTGTCTAGGTGTGTGTCTTGTGTCATTGCCTTCAAGTATCCACGACAAGTGAAGTTGAAGACCGAATAAGACCGGTTGAAGACTCGATTGAACATCTTCTTCGTTTCCTTCATAGGATTGTAAGTGACCTAGATACCATGTGACCATAGGTGAGAATTGACTTAGAATAATCCTAATATGATACCTTAGGTGGGAAGTGATCTAGACTAATCGTATGGACACTAGGTGGTGAGATATGTAGTGCAAAACAAAGTTAAAAATTCTGAAATTTTTCAAAAAACCAAGGTTGCTTGTAGGTGGCATATCTCCCAAACCGTAGCTCGGATTTTGCTTCATAATATATCCAAAACGACCATCAACCCGTTCTAGATAGAACAACTTGGCCGGAGTGTTCCGGAGCCTTTGCGAAGGAGATCGATCCGAGAAGGATCGTGATAGAGTGATTTGGTCGGTGGAATCCGAAGCCGTCATTGACAGAGATCAATCGGAAAATCGTGGACTGTTTTCGAGACACAAAGAGAAGTACGAGCGACTGCAGTTGATCACGGAACTTGAGAGTACGTGATGACTTTTCGAGGCCTGGAGGACTAAGAATTGAAGGATTATAGTGTCGAGTCTAAAGGAGTCAAGTTCGAGTCTTATAAGTTCTTGTTAATTTTGTCTTAGTGGATTCTCTTGGCTGGACTAGGTCCCGTGGTTTTTCCGTGTCGAAAAGAGCTACAACTTTCGTGAAGGGTGCGAGAGCCAAAAATGACTTTTGAAAAACGTATTTGCACCTCAAGGTCGACCCTGGGCATTGAGGGTCTGCCCTGAGTATAAGAAATTATGTATGACATATTTTGGCAGAACGTTGAAAATTTGAGGGCCGACCCTAGAGGATACTTGGGTTGACCCAAGTGCATAGTTGGGTCGACCCAAGTAACCCCCAGGATCGACCCTAATATGGGAATTTTACAAAAACGATTTTTTTTGTCTATTTTTGGTTTTTTAAACACTTTTAAGCAACTTCTAAACTTGGATTTTGATTCCCTATAAAGTGTAAACCCCTCTAGTTTGTGGAGAACATCTTTGGGAGAGTATAGAGAGGGTTTTTAACTCCTTCTAAAGTGCATAAAAACTCTGAAACTTATTATTCTCCTCCCCTTTGTTAGATGCTTTCATCCTAGAGTTTGCAAGCCTAAAGCTCCATTCTTGCTTGTTTGGACTTTTCCATTGAAGGAATCCATCTAGGAGTTGATTCTTATCAAACCATCAACCTGTTTTGGATAGAACAACTTGGCCGGAGTGTTCCGGAGCCTTTGCGAAGGAAATCGATCTTAGAAGGATCGTGGTAGAGTGATTTGGTTGGTGGAATCTAAAGCTGTCCTTAACGGAGATCGATCGGATGATCGTGGACTATTTTCGAGATACAAAGAAAAGTACGAGCGATTGCGGTTGATCACGGAACTTGAGAGTATGTTATGACTTTTTGAGGCGTGGAGAACTAAGAAATGAAGGATCGTAGTGTCGAGTTTGAAGAAGTCAAGTTCGAATCTTGTAAGTTCTTGTTAACTTTGTCTTAGTGGATTCTTATGACTGGACTAGGTCCCGTGGTTTTTCCCAGAAGGATTTCCATGTAAAAATCCTTGTGTTATGGCTTGCTTGGTTTTCTACTTCCGCACTCAAATTTTATCATTCCTTAAGTTAATAACTTAATTGTTAAAATTATAAAAAGGATAGATAAACTTGTAGGGAAACCGGACCATCCCCTCGAACATGTGAGTTCTCAACTCAAACATCGAATTTGAGGTTCACCGATTTTTTTTTCAAGTTATTTATGGGATTTTAATTTATGTGAGTTTGATTTTATGTTTATAATTCATGAGAATAATTATTGATGAAAAGTGTTATAATTAGGATATTGATCTTGATTAAACAAAAGTGGATTTTGATATTTAAATTAGATCGTGATTTATGTGCATTTTAATATAAATTGTGATTTTAGATTTTTGAATCATTGGAAATATGAAAGGTGGTGTGTTTCTTTTATGTTTTTTTATACGTGATTTACATTTGGGTAAATGAACCTTTATTGAAAGTCAAGCTTGCCTAGGCTTGGTTAACATAGTGGAATGAGACGTTATGATGAGATATCCTATGGCTCTTGATGGTTAGTCTTAGGTGTAATTTAAACAAAAGGTGTATCATTGTGCACTCACGAATGAAAAATATGCATAAGAATGAAGAGAGAATTAAAGACACTACGAAGATTATAAGTAAGACCAAAAGTAAAGTAAGTAAGTGAGAAAGAAAGAAAGATACACAAAAGCGATAATGCATGTTGTATTTTGCACTGCCGAATACTATCAAATGGGCGACAAATATGCACAAGTAAGTAAGCCGTCGTACCGAAAAACGTACTAAGCCATCCGTGTCAGATAATGTACGAAAGGTGGTATCTCGGTAAAGTAAAGTATAGTAACTCATTTCCTTATACGGTAAAGCGGTATTTTAATTTATTATCAATGCATGTGAATGGGTGGTTCATGAAACAATAAAGTATGAAGTATAAAAAGTAAGAAAGTATGAAAAGTAAGAAAGTAAAGAAATCAATTGACATAATGTACCTGTTTGTTTTCCGCACTCTGATTATACATGTGAATTGATGTATGAATGTGTAAAATGCATGCAAGTTAATATTCATTATATTGTTCACTATGGTCTGTTATATACACGGAGTAACTTGTTACTCAGCCAATAACTTTTGTTGTCGATAGTTTCAGGTTTTGATATTTGTGCGCCCGGTCCGTAGGAAGAAGAGGAATACTTAGAGGAACCGGAAGGTGATTATCCTGAATAAGAGCGGGATCTTGATTGTTGGCCCTACTGTTGAAATTAATTTATTAGTAGTCAAATTTTAGGAAGACTTTCATTGACTTTTTGGAGATTCATGTTTAGTTTAGTTTAGTTTTGATTATGATCATTATGGATGATCAGGATTTATTATATTTCAGTTGCAGTTAGGGATTATGAATTTAATTGATGTTATTAATTGAAGAAATTTTTAAGTTCGTATTTTAGTATGCCTTAAATGCATTTAACAGGATTGTTTGTTAAGTAAGTCACATGCCAACATTTCACATTCTCTTAGGTGGGGTTTTGGGGCACGATACGAAACTACAAACAATACGTGTTTAGATCAGGGAGGGAGAGAAATAACCAAATTAGGAGACAAAAATACATGCATTCATTATTTTCTGAATGTCAAATACGCTAAATTTACTAGTAATAGAATTACATAAAAGTATGAAGGTTTTACTGATTGAACTTTTCAAGAAAGAACCAATAACCCTCTGTAATCTAACACGTACTTCAGAAGAAATTGAAATTCAAACAAATTGAGGGTGGACTTGAGAGAGCAAGGTTCACCACCTACCTTTCAACTCTGCCCACCATCTCCAAGCGTATTGCTTCACTCCCATAGTTAAATTCTACAATTTTCTATTTCATGTTTGCCACATTAAAAAGAACAAATGCCAAGGGGACTAAGACTGCTAGTTGGTCTACAATTGGCCATGCCCTCCGCCTCGAGAGAGGGAAAGAGCATGAAGTGTTTTTATGTAAAAAAATTTCATGGCAGGGGACATAATAACCAAAGAAAGACTTTAAAATAGAACCCATCACCCTCTCAACATAGTTTTTAAGCATCTATAGAAGAAGGGAGATTAGACTAGATGGGTAGTAGGAATTGTTAAAAGGATGTCTCTCTCAATGATAAGGGCTCTCCACCATAGTAACATGCCCCTCAAAGGCCAATGCTGGTGATCATGACAACATGTTTATCAAAGTCAATTACTAAACTATAAAAAATTTGAAGTAGTTCTAATGCAATTTGATATGGGGTTTCTGGTGCAAACTGTACTTTGTTCCAAATATGAGAATTTTGCCTTGCCACTTTACCAGTTATTCATAATTTTATCTTGTTTTAGCATCACTTTTCAGAATCAAGTTTCAATTTCATATAAGACAGACATGATCGTACATTGTAGATGGTAACAACTAAAGTCGAAACATATGCACTACCTAAGGTTAGAGCCATGCTAAACCAGATTCTCCAACAAAGTTATGGAAAAACCTCACTAGAAATCAAAAGAATAATAAATAATATATTAGATAAACAAATAATTCCATGTAACATGCATTTTCTCTACCACTTCCTAACACCAGAAAATATCAAAATTAAAGGGGATAGAAAGCAAACCTGGAACTTGAAGGATAAATACACGAGCCACTAGTGTCTTCAAATCACCAAGGAAAATATAACAAAAATTAGAAACAAAAGTCAGTATTTTCTCTCTCTCTCTCTCTCTATACATACATACATACATATATATATATATATATATATATATATATATATTACAATATGTAAAGGGTAGGAAGGAGAGGAATTTATTTGGAGCTTACTTGGGTTAGATGCAGTAATGGTAGCAATGCTCGCAAAGTCACAAGTCCCTACAGCTTGGCCCTTCTTTTGGAAATAGTTGTTGACAACATATTCACCGATCAAACACCCAACAATAACCCTATTTACTGATCAACAAAATAATCCTATCCTTATGCATCGATTGAAGAACTAAATCCAGAGAAGGAGAAGAAGAAGAAGAAGAAGAAGAAGAAGAGGAGGAGGAGGAGGAGGAGGAGGAAGGACCTTACCTGAGTTTTGAGATGGAGGAGGAAAACTTCCCACGCTCCAAGCTGTTTTTCGTGTGAATGTGAGAATGGAAAATGTGGGTTTGATCGACAGAAATTCTACTTATTCATAAGTGCTTTAAATAAGTACCTATTAGGTAACTTATTTTTTAGGGGTTTAAACCACTTTCACTTATTGCTTATTGAATTTTACTAAACAAGTTTATTTATAAATAAGTACTTATTTTAATCAATAAGTTATATAAGCACTTATTAATAGTGTTGTCAAACGCCCCCGAGTTAAAGAAATGCTTACCTTTAAACACCCATATTTGAAGGTTCAAGTCCTCAGATTTGAAAAGCTACACAAAAATATAAGAGATGAGATTGGAGAATGCTAAAATATCTAGTGTAAGAGGTGCCTAACAATTACCTAGCTCTTCAAAAGCTTGAGAATGAGAGTAGGATCGTGTAGGTATTCAAATGTTGTGGGTTCCAAGCTTGGGTTGAGGAGGGGGTTTTATAGGATAATAATAGGAAGAGAAATCCTCCCACTTCCCATGTGGGACTAATGGGGTTTAGGGGTGTTTTAGCCATTTGAGGCGGAACTTTTATAAATAAGATGTCTAAAACCTATGAATAATACAATTTCTCAAAGGTAAAATATGTCCATAGTGCAAGAATAAGGCTTGATTTTATCAAAATTATGAAATTAACCATACTCTAAAAATTGAGTTTGAAACCATTTGAATTCTAGAAGATCTTGGTTTCATCAAAATTAAAAAATCATTATTGTTCTATAAATTGAGTTTTAAATTACTTAAAAGGGCTTTTAAGGTATTTAATATTATCATGGAGTTTATGTAAAATCTAAAATTTTCATTTAGGGCCAGGTCCTATTTTAGGGTAATAAAGGACCAAATACCTCTATCTTGGGGTTAGGATATAAGTGGATTTTTTTATAGTCCTACAAGGTTTGTAGGGGTAGTGAAGACTCTAAGGTAATTCCTATGAGGGAGGTTCCACTTTAAAGACTTAGAAGAGGATTCGAAGAAGAATTGAGACCATTTAGGCTCAAGAGCACTTGATCGTGCAAAATAGGGTGTCTATAGCCTTGTAGTGGTGCAAAAAGGGGTGCTTACAATCTCTGAAGTTTTCTAAGAACGAAATTTAAGAGAGTGCTTAACAAAATGAAAGGAAATTTTCTGACATATTTGATGTTCCTTGAAACACAAACATTCACTCTCTAAAAGGTCTAGGGTCTGAGATCAAATGGCACAATATTCATTTATAAGAAGACATGAATTTATTATTAAGTGTTAACATAAGTGAGATATTACTAAATGTCAAAATATATGGGTTATTCCTATATGTTAGATGACATGACAAAGGGGTATTCCTAGAAAGCAATAGATAAAAATGAGGGCCTTTATGTATTACCAATGCATCCCTATGGACCTACCCTTTATAAAAATTTTGAATAAAGCATCCTATCAAATAGGAGGAGATTCAGAGTTCAATTCCCTTGAGTGACATGGTGCGAGGGCTCACTCATACAACTAACTTACAAGTAATGAAGATAGATGATACAGCTAGAGCTATAAATGGAGGGAATTCGAAGCGACTAGTATATATCTGAATTTGTATCTGATAGCATATCCAACTATACAAATTCGGTTAAATATCCTATGGATAGTGAAATAGAGTAGGTGTATCCAACTTTGATTAAAATATTTGAATTCAGATAATATTCAAATTATCTTATTACTCTTAAATTTTTTTTTTAAATGTCAATTTTTTTTATAAAAAATATAACTAATTAATATTGTATCGTTGTCTATATTAATAAAAAGAATTTAAGTATTTTAAAATTATTAAAAAAAAATTATATTAATAAGGGTGGTTTAGTCTTATAAACTTATAATATTATATACTTATATATATATATATATATATATATAATCGGTCAGATATTTATCGAATAAGATATATCAATATTCAAGTACATATTTGATCATAAACGAATAATAAAATTACTGTTTGAATTAGCTCTACCAGATACCTATTCAGATAATTATCTAAGTAAATGAATTTGAATATGAATCAGATACGAGTAGTTTCTATCAATGTTACCTGGTTCATCGGTTTGAATTCGGGTTCGCAATTCGTCACTCTAGAGTGAACCCGGTTCGCCAGGGGTAAAATGAGATAGTTAGTTTCTCGGTTTGCTTAGTTCTTTAGTTTGGTTCGCTAACTTGGTTCGCTTATATAATATTGATATTGTATATATATATATATAAATAAATCATGTAAATAAATATATTATAAATAGGTTATTTAAAAAAGCATTAAAAAATAGATTTTATGGCAAGTTTGCCAACCCAGAAAACATATTTGCCGAACTCAAAGTATAAGTTCGCCTAACTTAAAGAACAAATTTGCTAAACCCGAACAAAAAGTTCGCCAAACCAAACCTATTGGGTTCAGGTAGCAGGTTCGCTCAATTTCACGAATCCAAATGAACCGAACCGCGAACTGGTTCGCTTTGAACCAGTTTGCAGTTTGCAGTTCGCAGTTCGCATTAGTAGGTAGCAAACTAGGTAACCCTGGTTTCCATATATGTTGACTGATAAGTACTTAATTTTACTTAATAATCCTCATTTAAATAAGCATAATCGAATTTTTCCGGCTTATATCTTTAATTTTATACGTAAAGTGGTTATTCTCTTCTCACCATTGTGTAGTTCTCTTTTGTTTGACTTAATGGTATATTTGCAAGTATTTATACATGTTGCGACCAAAAATATCCCTTGGGAGTTAGGGATACTTTGACTTGTGATGTGAAAAATCCGATACCAAACCATCCTGGAAAAATATACAAGGCACAACATAGCGGAAGCATAAAGTAGTGCGGAAGCGTAAACTTGAAATTTCTTTCTCTATACATGGTCAGTATTCCAAGTTATTCAAAGTAACGTAATCCAAAAGTGAAGTGGACATGCCCACTTTAACAAAATACAAAAAGAAACCTCATAGTCTCTCCACTCAACAATAGTCTAGATAGGGCCACCTATCTAGATCCCTGTCCTCCTGAAGCTGTAATGGGATATTCACCTCTTCTTCTGCTTATTCTTCCTCAACCCATGGCTCGGAGTTGTGAATGTTGAATAGACCTATCGACATAAATGTATGGCTGAGCATGGAATACTCAGCGAGCAATAACTACTAGCTAACAATGCTATAATAACAATAATACCACATACAAGTACTTAAAGGAATACTAATCACAAAATTCATGCTTAAAAGCCGTCATGAAAAATCTTTCATCAAAACTTATTTTTCATGAAAAACAAACCGCCTTGTTCATGCTTATGAGTTCTTATGAATGCTTATGAGCCTCGTGAGTTCTTATGAGTTTCTTATGAGCTTTTGAGTTCTTATGAGCTTTCTTGTGAGGTTCGAGTTCTTATGAGCTTTTGAGTTCTTGTGAGCTTATGATCCTTGGAGACTTATGCAAGATCTTAGACTTATACATTTCTTACGAGTTCTTGAAAGCCTTGCGAAACTTATGATCCTTAGAATTTATGCAAGATCTTAGACATGATCCTTGTGAGCATGAGGTAACCGATCTTAGAAATGTCAACCCAAAATTTGACTTTGTCAATGCTTATGCATTTATGCTTCTTTTTATGAATTTCCTTTAAAAACATTCCTTATGATCCTTGAAATACATGCTTGTGAGAAAAACCCCGATTATGTAAAGCATATTGTGCGTGGAGTACTTATGAGCATCATTATATATATATAGAATGCTTTAAACACTTCACATGGTTCATACAAGACATATTAGCATCACATCATCAAGATCTTGGCATTTAAGCCTATTTCATCACATCATACTTAAAATCACAGTTTCTTGGAAGATAATAATACTCACATACAAGTATAACTATATTCATTCTTTTATTGAAAAATCCTCAAATCTTAAACCCCTAATTACTCATTTGATCCTAATATGGTTTACCCAAATCATTTACCATTTGTATGATAACAAAGCTAGATGGTAGAGTGCTTACTATTTCTATTCAAAATCATATATTCATCCTCATTTCAATCTTGGAATCATAGCAAAGCTAGATAGTAAAATGTCTTTACTATTTGTATCATAGTAAAGCTAGGTAGTAGTAGTACTTACTTTAGAATCGAATCCTCGAGGCTTTGTGTGAGAAGGACGCCTTGGATTGCAAGATCCTTGCTCCTCCTTTGATCTTGAGAAGCCTTGAGGTGATATTTGGGGTTTCACCCTTGATCTTGAGAAAGCCTCTCCAAAACCCTAACTTTCTCCCCCTTTTCTCACAAAACCTTTCTTAGGTTTAGTGTTAGCCTAAGACCCACGAAAATGACTTCTATTTATTGCCCAAGGGGATGAAACCCTAAAAATCTCGCATTTGAGGCTGATCTGCGACTTTACTGTGCATGACCATTCGAACGGTCTATTGATCGTTTGAACGGTTATGTGATCGTTCGAATGGTTATACCTACTATTTGTTGTTTCCAAATTTTGGACTCAATATTTTCTAGGATCGTTCGAACAATCATGGAACCGTTCAAACAGTTTAGGCTACTGTCTTCAAATACTGATGTTTTATTCATCATCCACTGGAATCGTTCGAACAGTTACCCCTGTTTTCTTCTAATTTTCTCATTTTCTTTCTCATTAGCTTAGCCTTTTTCTTTTTTTCAAACATTTCAAGAGTCCATAGGACTTAGAACACATGTCATACACATTAAACAATTTAAACTTCATTTTCTCATTTTCTTTCACCAAAGAATGAACTTATAAAAAGACTTCAAGCCTTGGAACACTATTCACTGAGGCTATGACCCAAAGTTTCGGGGTCTTACAATTCATGCCCGAAAATATCACATGCAATACCTTTTTCTTAAAGAGACCTTATTTCGTATATTTTGTCTTCGCAGGAAATCCTGTCTTAGACCACTCTCGGGATTCAAGAAGGTTAAAGCTCAACCCAAAATTCCAAGGAGCAAAGCCCAAGTTCAAGCCCTACAAGCATTGGTTGAACCTAAGGAAGTCAAAACCAAGGCCCAATCCAAAGGAAGTGGACGGTTTTAGCATGATATGGAAAAAGTATTGTTTTGGAATAAAAAAAAGAGATGAAAGAATATATTATGAATAAATAAACAAGGTCACATGTCTAAGACATGTATCCCCATTTTTTTTTGGTTATTTCTAAAAGTGATCAAAGAGATGATCAAAGAAAGGACTTTATGATGGAAAAGGAAAAGGAAAAGGGAATATTATCACTTAAAAAAGATACTCCCTACCAAATTGGAAAGGGCTGGATGTCCAGTCCTATATAAACATTGGGGCACATCCCTAGCACTCCTCTCTTGGCTTTGGTTCTCTCCTCCCTTCTCTCTTCTCTCTCTTACTTTCTTGTCATTTAGTTTGTTTACTTATTTTAGTTTTTCTTTTTATTTGAGTCATTTTAATGTTTAGTAAATCATTAAAAATGATGACAACTTCAATTATGATTGACTAAACATCATTCTAAGGTTAGAGATTTGAAGTCTATTCTGACTTATGTGAACGATGTGGATGGTTTAGCTATTAATTTTAATTGAATGATTATTCTTATTTTGGTTAATTTTTCCCCTCTATATGTTCTTTGATTTCATATGGTCTATTGATATATGGAATGCTTGGATCCCCTGTGAGTTGGAGACAAAGTGTTTTATCTGAATCCCTTTAATTATTCAGTTGGATTCATAATTCGTGGTTTTATCATACTATCTTCTATCTAGATTAAATCATTATGTAATTCTATAAGTGTTTTCATACAAATCTAAGCATAAGGAGGGATAGGTGGATTCTCCTGAAGCCTTAGACCTGTTTTTTCTTGCTTTACATTTTTAGTGATTTTTGCTCAATTCTCATTGAGTGGAAAACCGATTTTAAATCTCCTCTCTTGATTTCGTTTCCTTAATTCTTATTGCACAATAGTCAATCACTGTGGATTCAACCCTATGCTCACCAGATACATCAATTGTGTCACTTGTGCACTTGCAAGTATATTATTTTTACTCTTGATTTTATGTCCATTAATTTAGATTAAATTAAGTTGTAACATTGACACCCCTAGATATGACACTCATATTGGGCCTAAGAAAAGAGACCCTCACATATGGAATGTACTCCTAATGCACAATGTTCTAAAGAGCATGATAGTGTTACTTGTGCAACTTCTTGATAAAAAGTATTCAAAATGAAAAACTATAATTTATTTTGAGATGATATTGTTGTATTTGTTTACAATGAGAAAAGATGGTTGCTCCCCTGCCTAATTGGGGGTTGATTTATACTGATTCGATTAATCCAATCATAATTTCTCTATCTTTGCAAGTGAAGGTAAGGTCCATCGCTTCATTTCGAGGTATCTTTTTAGGTAGTCTAGCTATTATTTTGTTTAAAGAAGAAATATCATAGAAATGAACACTCGAGTATTTGGCACTAAGATAAATATACGAACTTGATACTCCTTGGAACACAATAATTTTCTTTTTCATCCAAACTATTTAGGATCAATAACACAAAAAAATGTTAGTCTAGTATATTAAAAGTCATATATTTGATTAAAGCATTTAAGGATATGCTAATGGTATCCACATTTAATTTGATTATTACATGACATGTGAAATTACTTTTTCTCTTAAAATTTTGCAACCTTTAAACCATACTTTTATATATTATGATTTAACTGGTTCAATCAATTGCAAAAGAGAAAATAAAAATATTATGTCATGTGTCATTTTAATGTGTGAATGTTTGACACCTGCACTTAATGCGGGTGCCAAAAGCATTGTTTTACTATCACCATCAATGTCCTTTTGCCGTGCACCAAAATTTCACCTAGGAGAGTGTGAGACCTTGACACGTGACTTACTTATCAAACCATCTTTTTAAAAAGCATAAAGGCATAATAAAATGTAAACTTGAAAATTTCTCCAATTATCTCATCGATCAAATCCATAATTCATCATTAAAATTGAAAATATTATAAGATCCTAAATCATCCATCATGATTCCCAATTAAATAATCTTAAACTTAAACATAATTCCAAATTAAATCCAATTACAAACTCTCCAACATAATTAATTTAAAAGGTCTAATGAACGAAGATCAATAATAGGGTCATCTGTCCAGATCCCTCTATTCTTCAAGATGATCATCTACAAGTTCTTCCTCTATGTATTATTCTTCAGTCCAAGGTTTTGGTGTGTATATATCAAAGCCTGAACATGCCGAAAATAATAATTCGGTTGAGTATTGAAACACTCAATGTATATGGATTCATAGTTAACAATGTCATAAACATTAATATAAATCATATATCATGATTTAACAGGATAGTCATCATGCATACATTAATCCAAGCATACATACATAATCAGAGTGTAGAAGCATACATTATTTTTAATTCTTATTTTGTGTTCACTTGTGCTTACTTTTCCCTGTGAGTAACAATACTTTCATACTTCGACTTACATGCATTGTGCAATATCCTAATATAATCCTCACCATATATGAATAAAAATTAACTATACATTTCTTACTAAGTTACCGCTTACTTAGCATATACTTCAGTGTGCACGAGCTTACTTGATTCACTTACTTGGGCAAACATGTCTCTTGATCTTAGATTGTTGGTACTTGGGTCATACAAAACTCAATCATGCAATCATACTTATGTGATACTTCCTGTCGTACTTGTGTTCGTACTTGTGATAATGAATTAACATTTTTGTGCATACATCATTATGGTGGGTGAAGTGAGTGAACAACTGATATAATCCTTGGTTAAATGGTACCCTAGATTATTAGTCAAGAGCCAATAAAAATCCATCATAATAGCCCATTCCATTTTGATAAAAATCCTAGGCAATTGACACCATAATCTACAATGAAGACCTTAATTCAAGGCATCCCTTAACCGAACATATATCACAACATGTATAGGTACATCATACTTCAAAATCATGTTCTATCATTCTTATCATGGTTGCAATTTAAAACATAGATAGTCAATTGTCTTTCAATCATTCAGACAATAGGTCATTCATCATACATCGATTTCTCAAGTATTAGAAACATGACGATAGTAACTTTAATACCTTTATTGCACAAAATTAGGAAATTATACTTCAAACATATCACCATTCAATAATCAATGACATACATCCCTTCCTCCACATTCATACATCCATAATCTAGCAAATCAATCTGTTTCCCCTTGTTAATCACTCAAACATTATCAAATCCTATCATCTTACATCTATAATCATAATAAACTTGCATAGGATTGATTCTTACAATACAACATACTTTATACTTTATTCTTACTTCAAAACAGTCTTACTTCTCCTTATTATCATTAATGATCGTGATAAAGTCAACATGGGAAGATATATTGACCTCACTTGATCTTCTCTCTATGTCACAAGCTTGCGAATAGACGAAAATCTCGATCTCTATGCTTTCATTTTCGTTGGATTGAAAGCTTGAGTATAACCCATGGTTTCTCTCTCTCTCCCTCTCTAAGAACTCTAATAATGTTTAGAAACCCTAAACTCACAAGTTAAGGCCTATTTATAAGGTTTAAGAGTCCTCCTTAAATTAGAATTCTCAGAATTCAAATTTAGAGAGGAATCTTTGTGAAATCACATCCAGTCGATCGACCGGTTGTACAGGGCAATCGACCAATTTTCATAGATGGTCAACCGGTTTGGTCGGATGCCTCCTGTTTTTAGTTTTTGTACACTTTTTGAGACAGTGATCAAACAATTTGAGGGGCGGTCAATCAGTTTGAGGGGCGGTCGACCAGTTTGCCCTATTTTGGTTATTTTTCTCATTTTTCTTCACTCTAACTCTTAACCATTGGTCCCATAACATAAATACATATTATAAAACACGATTGCATTGATTTAAACACAAAATTTCAAGGATTTTCATTCATGGTGCATGAATTATAAGGCATTCAAGATTTGGGTCTCTACACCTTTTTTACCTTTCTCTTACTTTTTTAGTGCTTCAACTTACACTAACTCACTCCTATGCAATGATACAACCATTGGTTTTCATTGAATGTTCTAAAACATCTCAATCAATTCTCCATCATTTTATTATATGTTTGAGTTACTCCCAAATTCTTGAATGAACATTTTTTTAATCTTCTACTTTCAAGTTTTCCCTTTATCCAATAAAGCACCCTCATATAGGCTATACTCATCCTACGAATATGTTGTTTCCCAATCTTCCAATATTTTGCTTCATAAAGCATATATGCTAATATTAGTGTGATACAAACTTATTTTAAATCTTGATTGAAATGTACTAATCATATTATGGTTTGCAAGCACATCTCGACTTTAGCCACCTAACTCTAATTTCACGAGCAACACATTTTCAATCTTTGTATTCTTATGAATAACTGAGTAGAGATACAAGTATTTGTCGCTTTGAAGTATCTCATGACCATCAATCTTAACTATCATCTCACTCACATTTGTGTTCTTATTAAAGTTGCATTCTATATATTATGTCTCGCTTGATTTATTTTAAAATCTTTAGTTTTTAAGGCTCTTAACAATTCTAGTTTCATATTTTCCATCTCACTAATCTCATCAAATAATACCAGATTATTATCAATATTATATACCAAAGAATGTTCTTTTGAATATGAGCTTTGAATTCATCTATACTCAATTAAAAGACACGGTCTCTTACTTGATCTATGACATAAACCTATCATCACAAGAAATGTTTCTCATTTGCAATTATGTTCACTATAGCTTTATATACCTTAATGATATCAGAATAATTTTTCAGCACTTTTGTTCAAATGTTCACTAAAATTAATTCATTATAAACTCTATCATATGCTTTCTCTAAGTCCATAATGACCATATTAGGATTTTTTATCTTTGTTCTATACTTCTTCACCCGTTATTTAATAAAGAAGATAGTCTCACTTATAGTCCTCCTTACCTAATACCCTAGTTTCTTATCTTAAATTTATTTCATATCATTGTCTCTTAAAAATTAGGTAATTTGACTTATAAGTTTGATTTTGGGGTGATTGATGCAACTTTGGATCAAAATCGTTAAAATCACACCTGTACCTATTGGTTGAACCGATAGAATCAAGAAGCAGCCTCTCTACCTATTTTTAAAGATTCCTAAAATTGAAAACTTTAAAAACTAGTCCATAGTGCGATAATTGTTCTAACCGGGGCGTTTGAATTGGTAGAACCAAGAACTAGTCTATAGGACAAGTCGCTTTATTTTTTAAATAACGACTATGTTGGCATGACATCGCCTCACTATATACACCTTAGTTACTCATTTTTTTCTATTGAAAAAATGTTTGAATGTTGACAAAAGGTACTGAGACCGTATGGTCATAGGAAAACCTAAAACCATTCTTGAGAAGATGTGATCTTAGGACATCAAAAATGTGGGATGCCCTAGAGTCTCTGTTACTTGTTCATCCGAAAAAAGAATTTTCCTTCATTAAGTAAAATAACTTGATTCAAATAATATTACTTTAATTGATAGAATTTTATAGTTTAATTAAGTAATTTGACTTAAGTAAAATAACTTGAAAATGCTTTTATGGGATGAACAAGTAACAAGGTGTAGAGACCTATATTTTATATAGGAATTGTAAAATTTATAGGAAGGGTGTGGTTTTAGCAAAAACATAAATTGTTAAATTTTGAGATGATTTCTTTTTTCGAAAATGGATGTTTAGGTGTTAAATAAACATATGTGATTTTATTATTATGTTTAGAGTGGTTTATTCGACTATCTGAAATTTTACAACGGACATGATTTTTGTTTTTAGCCTAAAACTAGAAAATGAGATTTTGATTTACAAGGAATTTAATTTTTTAAGTATTTTTATTGGATCCAAATGAGGGGTATTTTCTTATTTTAATTAAAAACTTAAAGTTTACTTAGATGTTTTAAAGTAAAATAAGTGTGTTGTTGCTGTGTATTGAAGAGAAAAGTGATGTTGTGTGCTGTGAACTGTAGGAGAAATGGCCAAACCGGTCGACCAGGTTTCCAAATCGGTCGATCATTGTTGCAAAATTTCTCAAAAATATAAAACAGTAGCTACGTAAGGAAAACTAGTCGAACGGGTTTTCCAAACCGGTCAATCGATTTTTGGGAAAACATTCTAAAACCCTGTTTTTTGAGAATTTTAAAGGGTTTAGAACTCTAAACCTTATGTATAGTCATTAACTTGTGGGATTAGGGTTTCCTAACCATTCTAAAAGCTTTAGAGATCCAAAGAGAGAGAAACCTAGAGTTATGCTTAAACTTTTGCTTTGAGGAAAAGAAAGGTTTGAAGATCAAGAATAAGAATCCTTTTGCAAGCTTGTGATTGTAGGGAAGTGATCAAGAAAGGTAGATATATTCTCCTATTTTAACTGTATAATGATCATTGATGTAAAATAAGAACAAGTGAATTCAAGTTAATTAAGGATAAGAAGTTGAATTGTAAGCATGAATAAGCATAGATTGAAAGTAGATGCACTATCTTTAGCTAAGAATAACGTGATCAATAATGTAAAATAAGATTATGATTATGATTTTTAAATACAAGTAAAATTGAATATGGAGAAAGGGATGCATGCTTGGGCAGTGACTGAATGATTCAGTGTTTTGATGTGGGATTGTAGAACCCCGGAACTTTTTACATGGTTTGTGAATATTACCTTTGGTCGAAAGGCCTTGCATGTAATGGAAATTTATGAATTTTGAGAAAATGGTTAGTAATAACCTTGGTGCTATATGTACATAGAGGGTAAATGCCCTAAAAAGTATAGGATCAAGGTTAGAAGCACCCCAAAGGGGTTTGCAGGTGAAAAATCCAGAAAATGGGAGGTGTGATCAATCGCAGATAAGGTGCGATCGATCGCATATAGAGGAAAACTGGGAAAAACCTTCAGGTCCATGTGCAATAGATAGCTCAAGGTGCGATAGATCACACAGGGAAGTGCGATTGATCGCAGGTGGTGTGCAATCGATCGCAGACAGTGGAAATTGGCCAAAAACTTTCGGGTTCAAGTGCGCCAGATCGCCCTCAGGTGCGATCGATCGCACTAAGATCTGTGATCGATCGCAGTTGGTGTGCGATCGATCGTACACGGGTGTTGATTCCGGATTTGAGGGTTTTAACCCTTTGCCTATAAATAGGGGTGACATTGGGGGTTTAGGGATTCTTCCAAAACCTAAGGGAGAGAGATAGGAGAGGGGAGATTGGGAGAATCCAAAGAAGAGGGAGCATCTAAGATCAAGAGGAGATCAAGATCAAGGTTGATCTTCCCCAAACCAAGCAAGGGTTCCTCCATCTTTCAAGTTAGTGTTCTTCCTCAAGCTTGGGACCCCAAATCAAGGATTTTCTTCAAGATCAAGCATTGATCTTCAAGGTTATTACACCCTCCTAGTTAACTTAGAAGTAACCTAGGTTTTCCTTTGAATTGATTATGATTGAGCATGTGTACCCCTATTCTCATCTTAAACATATGATTTCCTAAATTATACAAGATAAACTAAAGATTTAAGGATGGATGGTATGTGTGAATGTTTGCGGCACTTGGATGCCATGTGGTTGTGATAGAAAATGGTGGAAGGGCAATGTACACATAAGGAACACACTATGTGTTTGATGAAATGTTGGAACAAGGAAACATGAATAAAGGACCATAAGAATGTTGAACACCACATGTTTGATGAAATATATGAATGAGAATTCAATGAATTTAATGAAGATTATGAATGCATGATTTATGTACTTTTTTCCTAAATGGTCTTCGATCAAATGCTCTACATATTGCTTATATTCTCACATGACTATGAATAGAATCGAAATGCTATATGTAATCCCTTGACTCATGCATGTCATCATGATTGACACAAATTGCTACACATAAGCACACATACATGCCTTATCCGAGGTTTTCTAGAGTACATGTATATAAGAAACCAAAGAAATGACAAGATATATGAATTAAGAAACGAATAATAAACTCGGACATCGGGCCGATCAAGGGTAGGGCATATCCTAGGATATGTCATACCTAACTCACAAGAAAACATGACAAGCAAGAATGATCAAGCCGAACTTTGGGTCGGTCAAGGATAGGGCATATCCAGGGATATGTCATATCTGGCTCACAAGAATATGGAAGGATGTTAGTGTACTAAGACCAGGTACGTGCAATAACATCTGTTCCCAAGTAAGTATGAGAGGATACTGGTATACTAAGGCCAGGTACAGGTACTAGCATGTATCTCCAAGTAAAAAGACAAACATGAAAGGATACTAGTGTACTAAGACCAAGTACGGGCACTAATATCTATTTCCAATGAATAAAGAATTATGAAAGTATGCTAGTGTACTAAGACCAGGTACGGGCACTAATATCTGTTTCCAATGAATAAAGAATTATGAAAGTATGCTAGTGCACTAAGACCGGGTGCGGGCACCAGCATATGTTTCCAAGATAAGTATAAAAGGGTGTTAATGTACTAAGACCAGGTACGGCCATTAACATCTGTTTCCAACAGATATGAGAGGATACTAGTATACTAAGACCAGGGATGGGTACTAGTATCTGTCTCCAAGCAAGAATAAAGAAATATGAAAGGATGTTTAGTGTATTAAGACCAGGTACGAGCACTATCATCTATTTCCATGCAAACAAGATTTTAAGGAACTCACAAGCAAGTTAACAAGAAAACATGCATGATTCTCACAAGACAAGAACAATCTCATAAGATGTGTAAGGTAATCACAAGATACATGAGACGTATAAGGAACTCATGAGGTAATTGAGAACACAGTTGGTTGAAGCATAAAATAAAGCATGATTTAATATAAGATGTGTCAAGATTTTATATTGTTATCTTGTCTTAGCTTCCGCATTTTGATTATGTATATGTGATGATGAACTATACTACGCATGTTATATTATTGTTATTACTATTGTTAGCTAGTAGCTTGTACTTGCAGAGTATCCCATACTCAGTTGTACCTATTGATGTCGGCAGGTGTACTTTTCGGTATATGTGCTCCGGGTCCTTAGATCGAGGTTATCAGGGAGAGTAGGAGCTTGTTCGGGATTGTCATCCAGATGTTAGGGGTCTGGACATGTGGTCTTATGGTTGGGTTGAGTGAGAGAGAAATGTATTTTGGGTTTTTATGTCTGGGGATATTCTTTCACTTGAGTTGGTAACTCAGGTTAAGAATTGCTTGTACATGTTTTAGTTTATATTCAGTTATTGTAAACAATTGCACTTGGAATATAGTCAAGTTATTAAAAAAAATTTCAATTCACAATTTAGCTTTCCTTATATGCTTCTGCAGGATGGTTTTCATGGTAAGTAACGAGCCCAAATATCGCCTAACTCCTAGGGGGTATTTTGGAGAGTTACAGGGATTATGGAATTTCTGTGCAAATAGGGACTTAGGTTAATTATCTCTATGTTTGTATATACGAAATTGATGTATGATGAATGATTTATGATGTTATGATTTATTTCAAGAACCATGAATAGGTATGTTCACTCTATGAAGTATGTGAATGATGTATACATGTTGTGATCTATTATCGAGTAAATGAGCCTGGAATTACGGTCTGGTCGCTTAGGTCATTTGTAATAGTGGTATGGGAGACTATGATCGATTTCCGATGACACTCAATTAGTAATCTAATGTGTAATTTAACCAAGGGTTTTCCTCCTCCACTCACGAGTATGATAGATACACAAGTATGATAAAATAATGATAACAATTAAGCCTCAAGTAAGTAAGTATGAATGTATGTTGAGTTTTCACAAACTATGAGTACCATCAGTCAAAGATCATAGGGGATGCGTACCTAAATAAGTAAATCCTAAGAAGTATGTACGCACCGACGAGTGCTATGGTTGGTTACTTGGTACGAATAATATATCGTAGCCTCTTCACGTATATGGTGTAGAGTTATTTTAAGTTATTGCATAAATTTATCTAAGTTGATGATGTTCATGAGATAAATAAGATAAGAATGATCACAAGTAAGATAAGATGCTCACATATTTCTGCACTCTAACTTATGTATGCATGTCATGTTAAGTTAAGTCATGATAAGTGTGTTTATGTTAATGTTTATGATATTGTTAACTAGGATTTTGTGTCTACTGAGTCACATGTACTTAGCCAATATGTTTTGTATTGGCAGGTTTAGGATTCGAGGCTGTAGCTAAATCTTGGGAAGATGAGGAATACATCAAGGAGCAAGAAGCTAATTACGGGGAAGAGGAGAATAATCTGGATAATTATTCTTACTACTTACTATGGGTTATTAACTCTATTTTGAAATAATTGTAATGAATCATGATGGATAATTCAGATAATTGAGATTTAGTTATTAATTATGAATTTTAGAAATTGATGACATATTAAATAAATAATTTTTGAGTTTTCATTTTAGTATGTCTTATATGAAATTAAGATAAGCTCAAGATAAATAGTGTCACGGGCCAAAGTTCCATTTTAACCTAAATGAGATTTTGGGGCGCGACACAAGGACTCTAGTGCATCCCATGATTTTTGATACCCTAGGATCGCGTATTCTCATGAATGGTCTTACAGTCTCAATAGCATTAGGATCGCGTATTCTCATGAATGGTCTTACAGTCTCAATAGCATTAGCATTGCTCTTGAATATTATTGAGCTTTTTGATTTTTCATTAGACCTAGAGGTTAATAAATATATGGTTGATACATGATGGCTTCAGTTGCACTACTTGATGCCTGTTGGGTGTGAAACTGTGGAGGATGAAAGTGTCAAGGGAAATAGAGGGGTTTAATTTAATTTCACTATTATTGGAATTCCTCCTTCTAGTTTCTCAGATGCGTTCATGCTTCAAGACAATATCGTAAAACGACAAGGTTTTCATGTCTTGGATTGTTTCTTGAATTCAATCCCCACCATGAGTTATGGATGGGATAATTCAATGGTTTAGTCTAGGCTTTTAGTTTTTGGTGTTTGTGATTTCTTGTTTACAAATTGCTAAACTTAAAGAATGGCAAAGCTAAACCATCAGGGGTACGAGCTTTGTCCCATTCAATAGAGACCCATACCAATGTGCCAAGATAGGTTCTGTCCAAGCCTGTCCCTCACTTGTAAGGATGAGGCCCCATCCAGGCCCAAGTTGTAGGAGGGTCTAAATTGGCTAGGCCCAAACTCTACCCTCAGTGCTAAGACTGGGCCTTAGCCTAAAAGAAGATCAAAACATTTTTTGTCATGATATTTAGCAATTTTTTCTAGACAATCACCTGCTACCGCCAGACATCAACCCTCCTTTAATTGGGCGTAGGACCGACAATGTGTTGCTAAAGAATCGAGAGATTTAGCATTTGATTTTTAACTTTGAGAGGCAAGAGAGCAAGATATAAATTGCAATAGACGGATTAGAGTTGTGTTTAGGAATAATTTTAGATTAGTAGGGTTGTTGAAATTACAATCATATCCCCACTTACTGATGTAGAGCATGTGGTTGTGAATAATAGAACGTTTAGATTAGAAGAAATTGGCCTGCCAGAGGAACAAGCATCGTATCTCTATATGGCATAGCTTCCAACCAGGGGGCGGAGCTAGTAAATTACTATAGGAGGGGCACATTTGGTTTAAGGAAAAGGGGGTATAGAGGTGGAGCCCCTGAAAAAATTTTGACGACTAAGTTTATGGGTCATTTCATCTATACATTTTGTACATATCCAACAAATATTGTTTTTCCTGGTTTACGGAGCAGTTGTCCCCTTGTCCTATAGCTATGCCCAATTAAATAATATAATATAATTTTTTTTGAAAAGTTTAGGGAACAGTTACCCCTTGTCCAATTACTATGTCCTATTAAATAATTAAACAAAATATTTAAAAGATATTTTTTAAAAAAAAATCAAGGGGACAACTGCCCCATGACTAATCCTCTAAGGTTATAACCATACTCCTTGGAGTCCAGTCACAACACAAAATGCTTTTAATTGTATTTAACAACTTTAATCTTTAGAATTAATTTTTTCCTAAGGTTAGGTGGTTGAACCCTAAGGGTTAGTGAATCTTAATCACAATCAAGAGATACTAAAAGGGACATGTGTTGACCTATTCGTTGTAACCGACTCTAAGGAGTCCGGTTATAATAGTAGATGAATCTAAATCCTTAGTAAACTATATTTATAAAAAAAAAGCCGAGGGGCACCCACCTGAGATCGAACCACAGTTAATCGTGATTGAACTCGGGGAGAGTTCAATCACACCCGCAGGCCAACACGTGTCCCTTTTAACCCTATTAAATGTAGTTAAGATTTACTAACCCTTGGGGTTCAACAATATAACCTTACTTTATAGAACACATATTTAAAAAATATATTAAACTCTAGTTAAAGATTTTTAACCCTTAGACTTGTATTTTTTAATTTATATATTTTTAAAAACTAATGGTATATTGTTGAACCCCAAAAGTTAGTGAATCTTAACCACAGTTAATAGGGATAAAAAGGGATACATGTTGGCTTGTGGCTGTGATTAAACTCTCCTTGAGTTCAATTGCAATTGGATCTCCATCTGCCCTCATGGCCATGCTATGCCCCGGGGGGCTTCAGCCCCCCCTGAAATTTTGAAGGAAAAAAAATTCCCTATAGGGCTCATGGGGGTGTAGCCTGGGAGAGGGGCGGAGCCGGGGAGGCCGGGGGCTCTAGCCCCCCTAACCTCTTGAAATAAAAACTTTTATTTATAAACGGATACAAACACCCGTGAACTTGGCGCTCAAAAAAAAATTTCGGGACAACCCCCCCCCCCCCCCCCCCCTTCAATTGTTAGCCCCCCTTGCAAGAGAATCCTGGCTCCGCCCCTAGCTATGCCCATATGTTTACATTTAAAAAAATCCCACAAAGTTTAGGTGGGGGTTTCACGTGCCCGTGGTCCTCCCTGGCTCCGCCCTTGCTTCCAATTAGCATAACTTAACACATTTCCACATGACCTAGCTTCCAACTAACATAACTTTACACACAGTTATCAACATTGCTATTATAATATATCGCTGGAAAGCTCTCGATGAGCCCTATTATCTTTATCAAAGCCTGGCATTATCGCAAAACAATTGTTTTGAGAGTAAAACTCAATTTGAAGCCAAGATTTACTATTTTAGAGTTATGTGTTTGAGTCTGTTTATAGTTTTTGCTATTTTGAAACTTACTAGGGCCTGTTTGGTTGTACTTCCATTTTCTGTTTTTTGTTTTTAAAAACAAAATTTTGAAAATTTTTATACAAAACATGTTTGGTAAACATGTTTCTACTTTCAGTTTTTAAAAATTAGTATCAAAATTTTTGAAAATCAAGGTAACAAAAATTTTCTACTACCTCTACTTTTGAAAACAAAAAACAAAAGTGGAAAATATGGACCCACCATCACCACTCATCACTACCACCACCCACAACAACCACCGCACCACCACAATACTACCACCACCACCACTACTCAGTACTCACCACCCACCTCCACCACCAACCGCCACCCACCATTGCATTACCACCACCACCACACCACTACTACTCACCACTTACCACCACCTCCACCGCCACCACCACCACAATACCACCAACACCACCACCACCATCCACCACCACCACAATACTACCACCACCACCACAATACTACCACCACCACCCACTACACCACTACTCACCACCACAATACAACCACCACCACAGCAGCACCACCACCACCACCACCGCCACACTACACCCACTGCCACCACTCACCACCACCACCATGAATTGAAATTATTTAATCATATTTACCAAATGTGTTTTTTTGTTTTTCTTTTTTAAAAATAAGTAACAAATACCAAACATGTTTCCTACTTAAAAAAATTGAAAACAAAAAGGCATTTCTAATTTTTCAAAACAAAAAATAAAAACAGAAAAATAGAAGTGTATCCAAACGGCCCCTAAGTTTGCCTTTTGGAGAGTTAGAGTTGAACTACAAGTTTGAGATTTATTTAAGCTACAAATGTAATGAGTTTTTCTTTTTCAGTTTTGATTAATAGAATTTTGTTTCTTTTAGAGAATTCTTCTCTATTTTTTCCCCGTGGATTCAATGATGGTTCTTAGAGAGACACGATGATCTCCTCTTCTATTTTTTTACACTTCAGTTTGAATCACTTACTAATGGGGAATGATAGTTTGCGCGTACACGTTCCGTGTACCCACCTTTTAAAAATAACCCCCAGATCTCCCACTCACCCTTTTCTTTTTTTCCATTTTCACGATGCAGAGTTGCCAAGTAGAGAGAGCAAAACGGAGAAGTGTTCAGATTTTGGGAAGATTATTTGAGATTTTAGGATGACGTAATCCTTCTTAATTTTGTCTTTCAGAAGATTTATAAGTTTTTGTTAATCTCTAACGATCATGGATTATTATTTTCTCATACTGATTTCGTGAATCGAAGGAGACCAATATGTGAAATCTGGGGATCGTTGGTTCAGGTGGGTGGGAAGAAGAACAACAAGAGGCTTTTGTTGCTGAAAGTTTCAACCCTTCTCTTGATTCTCTCTCTGTTTTTGTTTATTTGAAGTGCTAATGGTATTTTAGGGTTGGAATTTTGATTCATAAGTAGAGATGAAGGTATTTGGATGGAGATTGCTGACTGAGGTCTATTTGCCAGTTGCCCTTTCCTTGAACTAAGAAAATGATCTAACAATGAATCTTTCGAGACTTAAATTCTTCTTTAGATTCAGTTTGAAGGGTGTTTGCTAGGTTAGGAAGAAGAAGCTAAAGTCATTATTAGGGATTATATTTTTTTAAGATGAATTACACGTGTCGGCTTCTATATGCATATGCGTTCCTTTGGTGGAACGCGTACGCGCAAACTATCATTCCCCATAAAAATAATATTTTAAAAAACACATGCATATTGAAGTTCTGATATAAGCACAATACTTAATGAAAAGTACAATACTTAAAAAATACTTTATTATTATTGAGACTTCGAAGTAGTTTAAGAGGATACTCCTAAATATGCAAGTCTACTATTAACTAAATTTTAGTAGTGGGTTCCACATAGTTGTGAGTCCAATGGATCTCACATAATAGTAGAATTTGTTAAAAGATACTATGTCCTTTCTTTTCGTGGAACTTTTAAAGTCTAGAACTTTCATAGTTTCATACCTAATTTGGGAGTACACTTTGGGAGTATCACTGAACTAATTCTTTAACTTAATGTCTAGAACTATATTATTCTAGAGAGTACAAATATTCTACAAATATGGAACTTCCAAGCTCTACCCAAAATATTGGATGTGTAAGTTCCATTCATATAGAACTTCTAATTAAATTGATACCAATAAATCTAAGATACCATTGAATAAAAGAGTTAGAAACCCTTTCCCGTCTCCTGCCAACACTTGCCTCTTGTTCCAAAATATTAATGTTCCAAACTTTTAAAAGTTCTACCAAAAGAATGGAGACTTTTAACTACATAAGTTTACTAATAAATAGATTGTAGTAGTGGGTCCCATATATAGAAGATTAGTAAACTTTAAAAAATATAAGTTCTAAAATTACTTTTTTTTTATTAAAAGATAGAAATTTTATTGTTTAAATGAAAACAAAGATTTACAAAGAACCATAGTCATGGATAGATTTGAATCTACTGCATTCGGAAAAAGAAGAACAAATCAAAGACTATCAATTGAGAATCTAAAATTACTTAAGATAAGTATTTAGTAATAGTTTGATTATGAGTGGTAGTTGGCCCGGGCTAGGTAGGGCTGGGCTTTGCCCTACTTCAGTCCATAATTAAAAATCCCAGGCCAAGCTCAACAACTAAAGCCCAAGACCAAGCTTTGCTCACAACATGACATTGGGTGTCGGGCCGAGTTCAGGCTGGCATGAGTTGAACAACCTGTGAGCTAAGTTAAGGTTGAGTTCGGGCAGACTATAAACTAGCCCAAGATGAACTATGTATAGGTTGTATTTGGGATAAATAATATCCCACTAAATCTACAATTAATAATTTATTAGAAATATTTTAAAAATGAGAAAAACAATCTCTAAAAAGTTTCATACTTTTAAAAGTAAAATGACATATATACATATATAATATAATATATAGAACGCGTACGCGCAAACTATCATTCCCCTTATTTTATATATTTTTACATGTCTATTCTACTAAATTTAAGTCATTAATGAACTTTTTTTTTTGACTTCGTTATATGGTTAGGCCACAATCCTAGTTAATAAGTTAGGTAAGAATTAAAGGTGGGTCACAATGCTACTCAAACTCTGAGTCCTCTAACGAATGAGAGATACGAACTCCCCCCCCCCCCCCCCCCCCCCCCCCCCCCCCCCCCCAAAAAAAAAGGTAGACTAAACTATATAGTTGTATATAAGCATGATCAAGGCCAAACCAGGCTGGGCCGGGCTCTATATGGTTGTTAGCAAACCTGGCCTTCAAGTAAGCCGGATTTATAAAACGAAGCCCAACCTGGCCCACGGAGAGATGAAAAAGAACCCCCATTTTTGTGGGGTCTGACCGCAATGGGTACCCTCACTGAAGGGCCAAATTGACAGCCCTACCAATATATAGCATACTCAGTCAGAGTTCAACCAAAATGCGCTAACTTTTAGCCTGCATTAAGGTAAACTAGTTCATCGGGGAGTACTTTTCCGACCCAAAAACATGAGATTGTTCACGCCCTTTTAAAGTCGCTGTGAATCGAACGTTAATTTAAGAGCAGACACTGTTAACGGTCCAATTTATGTCATGGGTGTAGGTATCATCATATTCCTAATTCAGTTCCACATCCCAATCAGTGTTGCTTTTTTTTTGCTACCTTTTTTTTTTTATGCTTCTAACTTCTGTTACCTTTTTCGGATGAAACATAGTTAGCATTGCTGTCAACCCGCACAGGTAGCTCAGTTGTTTCGGATCTTGGGAGAGATCTCTAAGGTCTCGAGTTCAACTCCTCCCGGGCTTACCCAATGCATGTGGTTTGTCCAGAGGGACTAGTCCTTCCTTGTTAGGGTTGGGACACCCGAACAAATTCACTTTGCTTGTACAGATGTCTATCCGGAAGAGAAGCCCATCTAAATACATGTGTTCCAATTAACAAATTCAGCAAGATCAAAGAAAAATATATTTTAAGGAAAAAAACAGAAAACAAAACTCTTAAGGGTTAGTCCACATGAATAGAACATGCCAAGACTATATTAAGTTGGTGCTCAGTATCTCTACTGTTTCGCACCCACAACATAGTAAGTACAGAGTCAACAGAGGACAGACTAAAACTCACAGTAACAGTCACAACCCATAGCAAGATTGTCAAGGACAGAAACCAGTCAATTAATCTTTTGAACATAAGATAGTTTTACATATCTGCTATGCATAAGCGTGACCACTGCATATAAAGAGATAAACGCCCCTCATCAAAACTATGTTTGAGCCTCAGTAATGCATAATCGACCACGACCAAGTTTGCTGACAATGAAACAAAACTCTTTACCAGAAATTCCAAATGGTGGTGCATGAAAAGCAAATAAATGTGTATGGATGAGATAAAGGAAGGAATTACCTGTAAATAGTTCTGTACATATTTCTTTATTGTGAGGCTTCAACTTCCATAACTCCATCTTCTGCTTCGTTGATTGATGCTTTCTCAGGAGTGTTTATGTATAGGCTGCTTCGAGATTGATCTGTGAGCTGGGGCTCGGCCAACATACAAGGTGTTCTACATCCTTGGATAGAGACATTTTGTTCATCTATAGAACTCTCCGGTAAGCATCCCATTGACAGGTTCACTATGCCTGCCGTTTTGGGTTCACATGGGAGCTGAGTAGAAATGGCTGATTCAGGTATTTCAGTAGGTCTTCCAGATGATTCCAAAGGCCTGTAGAAGAGCAAATGGGCCAGGGTCCGATCTATATGATTGGTCACCCTTTCCACATCAGGATTTCTAACATACCTGCAATAACAAAATTTTACAGAAAAAATAATATAAATAAAAAGGAAGTCAAGCTTGTGCAAGTGGTTGAACTTTATAAGTATCTATGATACAACATTATAATCATTGGCTGCATCTCAAAAGCATAAATACAGTGCTGATTTGAACATAAATTCTCAAATAAAGAAAAAAAATGAACTAAGATTATTATGTTGGAAGTAAAGAGTATGAGAGACTTTTTACTTCAATAAGAAGGTTGAGGATAGGGGACTGGTTGCACAAGCAGTAGTAGTCACGAGTAATATCAACAATGTTGTAAATGCAGGAGCAAAAGTTAGCCAAGAAGAGAAATGGACCAAATTTATGGGTAGGCCTTGATCATTCAAAAACAGGGTCTGAGTTGATATGAGGTATTTAGATGCTAGGTTTTGAGCAGTGGGTAGTTACCAAACTGTGTTCATCTCATTTTGAGAGGGAGATTTGAAGAAGCAGAGATGGTTTGATACTTCCTCGTCGTGGAGTATAAGCCTTTCGAGTTTTCTTTTAGTAATGCATACTCGGTTCTCATTGTTGAGAGAGGTAACAGATTCATTAGTAGAGTACTGGATGTCAAGCAATGTGTTAAAAACAAGACTGGACATTGACCCCATCAAGGGGGCAGGTTGGTCAAAACTGGCCGAACCATTGGGTCAGCTGGATTGACCCAATTACGTCAAGTGATGCCACAGGGCTGGCCCAAGCCATTTGGAGGCCTAAAGCGAAAATTCTAAATGGGGCTTTTTAAAAATATATATATATATATTATTACAAAAAAATTAACTATAAATGGGGCCTTTTTAATATTATTTTTTTATTTTTTTTAATGGAGCCTAAAGCAAAGGCTTTGATGGCCTAATGGATGGGCTGGCCTTGTGATGCCATATATATTGTTAATACTATTCTGATAATAAAAATTTAAAACAAAATAATTTACTTCTTTTAACAATACAACGCAAGCAATTAAAAACTCCCTCTACTTCAATTTCTTCCCATGTGGCCATGATATTGTTCTTCTTTCTCTCTATAGGGTTTTTTTCCAGAACCCCTATTTTTCTTTTGTACATTTTTGTATTCGATAATTATTAATTTAAGATGCTATTTTCAATCTTGGGCTCCCTTTAAAAGCATATAGACCTAGTTTGGGCTTACATATCACTATAGATCTTGAAAGGGTTTTTTTCTTGGCTTTTACAGTGACCCAAGTGGTTTAAAGAAAACCGTTCATGTTATGCCAGGTCAAGCGGTTCGAACTAGTTCATCTTGGGTTAGATGTTTTACCCATAGAGGGTTTGAATCACACTGGTGAGGGGTCCAGCGTCGGTCAACCGGTCCGACCGGCCAGATCAGTTTGGGTTTTAAGACACTATTGTCAAGTTGCCCATGTAGTGGCTGATTGACCTAATGTGTCCATCTCTCAAACCACACTCTAAATGGGGGTCCTCGACTCTCAAACAACACAAATTTGTGAATGGTAGATCCTTAACCTTTGCTAAGTACATGAACTCTTATAGGGCTTTTTGGAAAAAAATTGAGATTTCTGAGTCCCACAAAGGTAGATCTATCACCATCCCAGAGGTTCCCACAAGCCCTGGGTGGTAGTGCGTAGTGTTTTGTCTTATTAAGTTAGATTTCATGGGTTGATTGTCTAACCTAGACTGACCCAGTTAAAACCTCTTGATCCGGAGCAACCCAGTCGACCTTGACGGTTTTCTTGAACCGTCGGGGTTATGAAAAAAATCCATTTTTTATTTTTCCGTTTTAAAATTTATGGGGCCCATTATTCCAACTAAAAAACTGATTACTAAATATAATATATATATATATAATGAGGGATTTAAAAACAAAACCCTAAAGAAAAGAAAAGGCCTACGTAGGAAAGTGGAGGAGATTAGAGATGGAGAGGGAGCTCAAGCCAATGTGAGGATAACTGGATAAGAACATACTTTTTTTCCGTTGATTTCAAGGGATATATATATATATATATATTTTACTTTAGTTTGAATAGTAATCCCCAACTTTAATAGTTCATGTTCTTAATATAATCTTTGTGTTTTTTCTATATATTTTAAATATTTTTGTGAGAAATTAAGATTACTTTGGTTTTTTTTTTTAAATATCTTTTTTAAAATTGTATTTAGATTGATTATAGTAGCTATGCATACCAATTACCAAGTATTTGTAAAAATGTCTAATAGGAGTGTTGGAAGTGTTATACTACTAGTTAGAATTGTGCAATGATGAGTTTTCCTTTTAATTAAAATGTTAGCTTTTTTTTATTTAAGTTATTATTATTTAAATCTCTTGAATTAAACCAGTTAATAAGGAAAAAAAAGGAAAGTAAAATTCTCAAATTACTAGTTTTAATATTATATCTATAGAAAATATTTTTATGGCATCACTTGACATATTGGGTCAACCTGGATTGAACTGACGGTCCGACCGGTTTGGACCAACCACCCCCTTGACCAGGTCAATGTACGGTTCAGGTTTTAAAACATTGGTTCAAAACAAAAGGTTAGGAAAGGTCAGAGTTGAAGCAGACGTCATGCTCATGCAACTATTTAAATGAGAATAATAAAGGAGATAAGAGGGCAGATTTTTTAATTTTATATCCGGACACTTGTGGAGCCATCAGAAAAAAGAGGCACCATACAAAGGTCGGAGTCAATAAGCCTTTGATGCATGTTGATCGCCCCATTAAAGGGTTTTCAGTGGGGTCCTCTTTGGAAGACCATTCTTCCCATCTGGAGGAGATCCCTTCTGGGTCGGTTGCAATGGGGCCATGCAAGGATCCGATCCTTTTGCTCCAGCTCCAGCCTTACGAAAAAGGGGAGCATTTTGAAATACATAAGAAAGAGACCTGATCAAAGGAGCATGTTGATCAACCGTTGTCTTCAATGGGGATTCCAGGGTTAGTACAAACTACTGGGTAATCATCAGAGTGAGGAATGCGTATCAGGTGGGATCACATAGGTGGGAGCACCCTTACGAGTTTGCCCAACTATTTATTCTCTTTTCTCCATTCCCTCTTTGCTGGCTTTCATTCTAAAGAGGCACCAAGATATTTTTTCTGGAATGATCACGAGGCAGCGAAAAATATTATTTGGTGGAGTGGAAGAAAGTGTGTGAGCCCATAGAAGGGTGGTTTAGGCATTTGTACCATTCATATGGACCAAGCCCTTTTAGCTAAATGGCTCTGGAGATTTAGGGGGAAGATAGTCTTTGGCGGAAAATGATCGTAGCCAAGTATGGGTTGTATTCAGCGTGGAATCCTAAGGATGTGAGGGTTTCTTATGGGGTGAATGTGTGGAATACCTTTGTTCAAATGAAGCCACAGTTCAATAACCACATCTTCTATAGAGTAGGGTGGGTCGGGAGATAAAATTTGGGGAGGACTCTTGAAATCTGTTGAAGAGTCTTATGAGCTTTGTAATGGTGGGTGGTTTGGCTCCTAACCAGAGAAAAAACTTTAATGATTGTCAACTGGAAGACTTTGTTAGATTATTGCACCCTTTCTAGTTGCATTCGTAACCTGTTGGTGGGGTATGGTCAGGGTTTGGGCGGGGAATAGTTAGGGCCAGTTTTCTGCAGGATTTTTCTATCGGTCTCTGAGGGTAAACCACTGCAGTTATTTTCCTTACAGTGGTTTGGAATCCAAGGTTAACATCAAAAATGGCCTTTTTCGTGTCGACAACATACTTGGACAAAATTCTTACCTTGGATCATCTTTAGAGCATGGGGCTGGAGGCTTGCAAATCAGTGTCATGTGCTTTGCCAATGAGGAGTCAATAGATCACTTAGTAGTTTTCTGCGGAATTTTTTCCTTTCCCATTAGGGGTGCTGTGGGTTTTCCCAAGGCAGCTTCTCTCTCTTAATCCCCGGTTGATTTTTTTGAGTGGAGGATGCTACCCAGTTTCGGGGGAGAAAATTTCAAAAATAGGAGATTTTCTGGTGTGGGCCCTACATGAAACTACCTGGTTCAAGTGACTCAATTGCAGGGTAAGGGTTTGAAAACCCTAGGGGGCGGCACCTTAAAATGCTAAATAATTTGGGAGAAACTCAATTTCTTTCAAATTAGTGCCATTTTGGTAATTGTAAGCTAATTTTAAATTTTGTTTTTAATTAAAACGTCTTGAAGATTTTGTTGCTTAGTACATGTTGCTAGACATTGACTTTTGTTGGTAGAATCATTGGTAAATTAGAAGTTGTTTTGGTTTAGCATTTAGAGTCTAAATATAAGTATTGGTTACTTTAAAGTTCTTTTATTTATTTGAGTTAAAGCCCAATATAGAGAGTATTAGAGTTGAATGGCTATACCTTCCCATATAAATTTGTGTTTATTCTTTTTGAAGTAGAGTTTTAATTATTTGGGAAAAAAATTATAGCAGATTTTAATGTTCTTAGTTTGCTAGTGCTGAATCTAGTATGGAGGTATTTGATCCTTCATTATTCCAGAGAGATCGTGAAGAAATATCCAAGGGTGTGGACTCGTCCAACACTATCCATCAATTCAAAAATATATTTCATAAAATGTTCTCCACCATTATTTTGGATCATCGTAGTTGAATAATTATAAATGCTTTGTTATTTTGGGTTTATAGAAATCACCTATCTAATCTCTTAGAATATTCCGAACCTAGCTAGCTGAATGGGACCCTAGATTTTGAAACCTAGATTTGAATTTCTTAATATCGGAATATTTGGATTATTCTCTATTGAGATATTTGATATATCTTAAGACCTAAATTGGAATTGATTATCAATTTCTCTTGAATATCAAGATCTGGAAATTTTGGTTATATTATATGGGGTTATATTTACTCTTCAAATGAAATCATTATATTTGGGATTGATTAGAATAAAGAATGTGCTTTAGGGTGTAGAATTTCCCCTATTGAAGAAGCTTGTTATTATTTGAGAAGCCCTAAAAGCAATATCTGAATTTGTTTAAATTCCGGACTCACTCATCTGCCCTGGGCTAACTCAATTGTGTGTGACTTTGATGTTCTCGAAAATTCCATTCTTCGAAAAAAATGAAAGACCACCTACTCCTAGCTACATCATGTTGTTTTGCAGATTTAACCACTATAAAGGTGACCAAAACAGATTACATTAACAGATAAAAGGAAAAAGGAAAAAAAATCTAAACAGATGCAGGAAAATTTGGAGCAATAAGATGGATTTTAGTCAGGATTTATTCGCCAGTTTGAAAAAATTAGCTAGGATCAATGTGGAAAAGATACACTTATTTTGTCTCGCATTCTTTATCTGGTACTCATGTCTCCCCTCCAACCTTAATTGATTAAACAAACATTAAAGATGAATGCATAATATGACCAAGGCTGTAATTTCTAATGCTTGATATGCAACACAACCAAGTACCGTTATCAACCATAGGATAACTAAAGCTGATGCAGTTTGTTTGGCAATATCTGAATTTGGCAGCTAAATGTACAAGGATAGATGAGTTGAGTCAATGAAAAACAGAGAAAATAACGATGAAATAAACAGAAGAACTAAGACAGAGGTTAGGTCTATGCAGAAGAAACAATAGAGAGTATATTTAAAAAGCAGAGTGATTCTTACAGGTAATTTTGATGGAAAATGACCATTATCGGATGTGCTGGGCAAGGGATTTTTAGAACTGGTGGTCATAGAGTTAAAAATAACAAAATAAAATTTAACTAAGTCAAGTACTATCATCTTTGACATGGATGGTAGTTAAATAAACTCAACAGATGGTGCTATTGGTTCCTCCCAATGGATTTATACAAACCTCTAGATTTAATATTCAAGACAACGGTTCCAAGTATCTGTTGGTATATGTAATATTCATAAGGCGATATCACCTAGAGTATCGTTGGTTGGTTAGGGGCTCCGAGATTATGTTCATAAGACAAATTTTGTAGGATAGTGGGAATTGTCAAGAAAATGCATATTTATGTTTTATCCAGTGTTTTAAAAAGCGTATGAGACTTACGCCTCGAGGCTTGCCTCAGGGCAAGGCTTAAGGAAAACGCTTTGAGGCTCAACCATGAGGCTTGAATCTCATGAGGCACACGCCTCATGCCTTAAAGCTAGATTTATGTCTATGGCGTACATCTCATACATTAACTAAAATTAGGTTTCTAGCCACAAGGTCCACAACTGAGGCTAAAAATCAACTAATTTATATAGTATTTCCTATGTGCACATGTGCGCCCACATGAACACAGTGTTATATATATATATATATATATATACTATAATCTTTCATTAATTTTTTGAATCTTTTTGCATTTTTTCTTATATTTTATTTATTTGTTAAAATGAGAGAGCATGAAGCTTTCTTGTGAGACTTACGCCTCATGCATCTTGAAATCCTAACGCATCACCTCAAGCTTTCACGTTTTAAAACATTGGTTTTATCATATATAGTAAAATACTATTTCTTTTCAATTTGATGATAGGAAATTTAATATACCTCCCCCTGTGTTGGAACATGCTAGTTTTGAAACCTGACTGGGTCAAGTGAGCATTTTCCACATTCAATTTTGATAATTATTTTGCTTTTTTCAATTGCTGAGAGTGTGAGCCGTGATTTATTATATCTCTTTCTGTGACGATTACTCATTGGTCAATAACCTAGTAACCGTGTTCTAGTCACCGAAATAGCTACGGTCTGAAAAACAATTGTGAGACCCTTGATTTAAGACGTATCGGCCGATACGGACCGATAGGTATCCTGTTTGAAGTTACTCGGTACACTAGTATGCTAAAAAAAAAACTCCACCATATTGACCCTGTATCGAGCTGATATGGGACCGATACAGTCGGATACGGGAGATTTTTTAATTAAATTCTTTTTCCTCCTATTTACACTAAGATCCACCACACAGACTGAATGAACAAAACTTATTTACATAAAATATCATTTAAGTAAATGAATTAAATTAATTTTATCGAGCTGATATGGGACCAATACGGTCGGATACGGGAGATTTTTCAGTTAAATTTTTTTTCCTCCTTCTATTTACACTAAGATCCACTACAGAGACCCGATATGTACACAACTTATTTACAAAAAATATCATTTATGTAAATGAATTTAAATGAATTTTACTTTCATTTACTTAAGATATTTATATGTAATAAAATTATAACCGCATTTGAATTCAATAAAAATTATTCTGGGTCAAAATTCCTGAAAAAAAAAGTCAATTTTTCTAGTTCAAGAACAAAATCCTCTTTTTAGCACCTTTTAGGGATTAGGTCAAAATTTTAACTTTCAAACAATAAGACATTTCACAAATATTAAAATTTCATAAATTCTACTGTATCAAAACATTATTAAAACTCAAAAGTCTAACAAAAATCTTACATTTTAGTCTTCAAAATTTTTTTCATCTATAGGGTCAAAAAGTGAACTAATAGTATAACAGTTCAGAATTTTAAAAAAAATATTAGATTCAAACTTATAATTTATGGTTGTAAATACCTTCTTATTTAACTCATTGAATGTAAGGTTTTAATATCTAGATTGTATGTCTTATACTTGGTAAGTGCTATGGTTTGTATTTTCATACTTGTTTATCTGCACGCATGCCTTTTTTAACATATAAAATTTTTAACTCTGAAATTTATAGTTCTAAACATAGTTGAAGGCCTTTATTTAGTTCTTTTAAAGCTTCTATTTGAATTAAAAGAAGTTTTATGTGAGGTATCCAAGTTTTTCCTTGTGTATCCAAGCGTTTCTTAGTCCATCTGATACGGTCTGATACACCGATATGTATCCTATTTTGGATTTACCGATTCAACACCCAATACCGATATTTTGAACCATGGTGAGACCTTAGTTGTGCTCATAGTAACAAAGTCAGGGTTTGGGAATAATTCGGAAAGGGTCAGGTTCGAAAAATTCGGGAAAAAATAGAAAAAAATAATTTAATAATTATAAAAACATACCAAACAATTTTTTTATAAATATACAAAATAAGTAGTTTTTTTTTTTTTTTTGCCAAATTCAGAAATAATTTGCAAATTTTTGAAAAGAAATGGTGTTTTTTGTTACACTGGTTATCCACTAGTTATTATTGATAGATTTTTATTTTTTTTTATCAATATACACTAGTTATTATCGAGAAATTTTTTCATTTGGATTTCATGTATTCATGCATATTTTTCTTTTTTTGCCTTTTTCTTTATGATTCAATGTCTACCTTCTGCAAATGAATAATCTCTAATTATCTTAGTCACTTTTAAATATACTAATGTCCATATGACTTATATCATAGCATAGTTAACTTCATCAGAATCAATTTGTTTATGTATAGGACTCTAGTCATCCCATCCATTGTATACAACACAAACATTATTCTTTCACGTAGATTATTACCTTCTTCAAAACCTTCATTGTTATAATAATTTTAAAAAGGACTTTAAGACTTACGAGTAAATGTTTTTGCCTTTGACTTGTGAAATGCACTATTTATTTGATCAAACAACAACTAAAACAATATATCAAGGTTCATGGGGGTGCACAGAAGATTTTTGAATATATTACAATAATTGATCCCTATCTAGTACCTGGGAGGAGGGTTTCAAAGATATGGATATTCTGGCTCTCTATTTTCCTTTGTCTCTATATTTTTGACAGAGAAATATGTTCTGAACCGATAATTTTTTGTGGTTCTTCATCATCACTATACAGATCAAAAGTGCACTAGGGTTTCTCGAGAAAGAAGAAAACAAGCATAATATAAAATAAATAAATAAGATAGCCAGAATTAAACTTCTATGAGTTTAATTCTCTTGTAGCCAAGGTATATAAGAGAGAGAGAGAGATTGGGGAGAGACCTTGGCGCAATTTGTTTAATGTTGTGTTGCTATTTTCTTTATCCTTTTTTATGATTATCATAAAGATTAATTACAAACTCAATTGAAAGAAAGAAATCAGAGGACTAGATAGTATGATTCCCCTCTAACACTTGGGTCTATCTTATTTGATTATCACTATAAGGGCTCTAACCACCACATCACCCTATCACTTCCCTTGCTACTTTTTATTTAAAAAATATCAGCAACAAAGTTTTTTTTATTACAAAATGTGTTTGATTTGTTACTAAGTTAATTTTGAGCTTCATTTCAAGACTTATATAACACTATATCTTACTTGGTAAATGGATTGGAATATAGTGTTTCTTATTTTTTTTCGTAATCATCCCATAATATCCATATTTTTCCATATATATTTTTCTACTTCCAACATTTTTCTTCATTTACGATTTGCATAATGTGATATAACTATTTTTCCCCAAAGGGTCAGCCTTATGAATCTTGTTCTACTATTTTATTTTATTAAAAGCTATAACTTGGTGAAATCGTGTGCTATAAAGCTTTCCTCACTATCTCCATAAACTTCATTTTTTTGTCTTCCCTTCACATTTGTAGAGCCTATAACCTACACCAATTTACTCCTCACTGGAGTTGTTATTGGTCTTTTGTTGAACACATTCAAACCATCTCAGTTGAATCTCCCTTATTTTATCGCCTATTGAAGCAACTTCGAAATTCTCTTGAATGTGCTCATTCCTGATCTTATCCTTCCTTGTCTTTCCACTCATCCATCTCATCATCCTCATCTTAGCTACACTAATCCTATGAATATGTTGCTTCATGGTAGCTCGAAATTCTACTCTATATCTTATCGTTATCTTACAAAATTTTCCTTTTAGTTGGATCGGAATGCGTCAATCACTTAACACTCTAGAAGCACATCTCCACTTTAGCAACCTAGCTCTAATTCTATGGGTAACATCCTCCACAATCCCTCCATCCTTATAAATAATTAGCTCAGATATCGGAATTGGTCGCTTTGGGTATCTCTTAATCATCAGTCTTAACTGTCATCTCCACCCTATTGTGTTCTCCCTAAAGTTGTATTCCATGAATTCTGTCTTGGTCCAATTTATTTCAAAAATCCTTAGATTCCAAAGTAACCCTCCAAAAATCTAGTTATGCATTCAACTTTGTTTTAGACTTTTAGTTCCATTAAGTAATACCATGTCATCTACAAATAATATATGCCAAGGGACCTTCTCATAATTATGAGCCATGAATTCATCCATAACTAATGTAAAAAGATATGGACGTATAACTAACTCCTGATGTAAACCTATGGACCTAGGCTATTCATGTTTGACTACCAATTGTTCTCAGATAGTTAAAGCTCCCTTATACAATTTCTTTACTAATATCAATATATTTTCTTAAAACTCTCATCTTCACCAACAACCACCAGATTAATTCTCTAGGGATTATCATATGCTTACTCTAAATCACTAAATACTATACGGAGAATGTTCTTCTTTTCCCTAAAATTCTCCATCAATTGTCTAAGTAAGAAGATAGCCTCAATAGTAGACCTCCTTGGCATAAATTAAATTAGTTTCTGAAACCCTAGTGACTTGTCTTAACCATAGTTACCTAGTACGGGTATGGGTATAATATGACAATGATCCGTTCTAGAAGTTTGAGTGTTATACGGCAAAAGTACAGAAAATTAAAAAATAAATAAAAATAGGAATCATGATACTAACTAATAATAATCAATTAATATGGAATATGCGTTTATAAGTCATCTAACATCATGTGTTCCTACTTCCAGCATTTTTGTGCATATCAACGACCAGCTGACATCATAAGGTCAATCTTGTTCAACCTTCTGATCCTACTAAATTGACAATGTTCTCCCCTTGCTGATTCAATCTCCAGGTTTGATTTCAAAAAACTCTAAATAACACAACAAAGAGCTTACTAGACCCTATTAGAGTTTAAGATCTTAATTACTGGAAGTTATAGCACATGATTGTACCATTAAATCCATTGACCAGTTTAAGGTTGAAAAGAACATTCATTCTTCATGAGTCAATAAAACCTACTACTAGAGTCAATTGTAAAATATCAACAATCCAACATTAACTTTAGTAGTCAAAATGTTGCCTAGGAAACCAATAAACCACCGCCTCGCCAAACCAGGACCCCTATCACCTAACCATGATTTAGGCGGCTAGTCACACAATTTTTTATAATTTCCACGGAAAAGGTAAATTTTGGTCGCTTAGGCATCACCTAAGCAACCCCCCTAGTCTAGTGAAGCTGCAAGGTGCCGCGCTTTGACTACCCTGACATGAACAGAAATCTCCATAATCTTGAGAAATTTATGACAGGTTACAATTAACTATATCCATGATTGCAATCAAAAATGTCAAATTTACACACATATAAACCTCAGAATTGCATTTGGGTTTCCTAACCTGTTTTGACTGTTTATTTCTTCTTTTGCAATAATTTCACTTGCATCCCAGCTACTTTTGTTGGAACTGCTTGTATCACCAGCAATATTCCTTTCCACTGCACTTTGAGCCAACCGAAACAAGCTATCTCGAATACAAAGACTTATTCTAATGTCCAACTGCAGAAAAACACTGCTTTAGCAATAAGACCGTAAAAGACTCAAAAATTTTCTATCTTGAACAATACTACATGTAAGTAGCATGTACCTTTCGGATAACATCTTGAAGCTGATCAAGTGTTGTTTCCTCCAGTGAACAATCATTAGTCACCATAGAGTTTGTATTGGAATCATTTTGTTCTAGAGGCGAATTTGGCTCCAAAGATGAAGGAATGCTTAGGTTTTCTTCAAATTCAATGTCAATTGCCTCTAGATTTTTGCACTGATTTTCTTGTGGACACTTTTGAGTAATGGAATGGTCTGTATAACTGACTTGATGACTAAACTGCTGTTGTTGTTTCTGAATGGCAAGCATCGCCTGCATTTGCTGCCGCCTCCTTAATTTTTCAATCTTTTCCTGAGGTGTCATGGTCAGAGGTGTCACAGGAGCATCTGGTGACTTCTTTAAAGGATTTGCATGGTTCAGGGATCCCATGGAAAATTCATAACAACCAAGTGCTGGTTGATGCTTGTCCCTCTCAGAATAGATGTGTGGAAACAGAGGCATGGCAGGAGAATGGTTTTTAGGACTTCCATACCCATCAGACAAATATGGAGGGGAGGTATGCAGGTATCTTAAAGACTCAGGTCCTCCAAATTGCCTTTGTGGACTGAGGACTGAAGATGGAAAAGTTTGTATCATAGAGGTTGCTAATTGATTCCCAAATTGCTGGAATTGGTTTGCAGTCGAGTACTGGTTACCACACCGATCCTGCAACAAGTTCTCTTCACTTTCTTCTTCTGATTTTTTCCGGCATTTCAACAGTTTTCTTTGCCTATTTAGCTGCATAAATGAAGACACAAGTACAACAATATTGATGTTTCAAACAGGAAAAAGGACTACCAAGAATTCCAATTTACTCCAGAATTTGAAAGGATTATGTGATTCTAGGAAAAGGAAATTCCAGAGTGCTACATGCCTATTAAATGACGCCCTAGTTGTTAATAGTAACGGGTTCCATTTCTGAGAGGGTGGGAGTTTGTATATACTCTCCACCTGCCCACTAACTGAACAGATACTAACACCTAACCGGAGTTGCGGCCTAAACGTATATCTCGAACCAAAAAATAAAAAATAGTAAAAATTTAGACATCATTTAGTAGGCATATAAACATGAAAATCCTATTTTTAAAACCATATAATTGTCACAAATTCCCTTATATACTGCATATATCCGAAAAAAAAATGTACAGTTATGAAATATATAGTATGAGGAGTGAAGTAAAGGCAAATTGTGACTTTGTTCATCGAGCGAATTCAAATGTCAGATCATCCTGGTATAGTATCCACTCACCAAATTCGCACAAGACAATCCTAGATCATACACTATTAGATCCCTTCCTCTTAGACGACAACTATTTATCAGATGTTCAAGACGACAAGACCATTTAAGAAAATATGAACTTTGAATCTGGCCACTGTGAAGGGTGGTGTAGCATTTGCATGGTGTGGAATAATGACCATATGGCTGAGCATACATAATCTTCACCACAGTATTATGATTTTTTTTTAAGTATAGTACTTGAAAGAAAATCCAGTAAACTCAACCAAGATTATCATCAAAATTAGAACCCAGAGTTAAATAAGAGAAATGTGATCACCAAGTGATGATATTCTATGCCTGTATTTGACATAGATAATTCAAATAGAAGATTTGCATCAAGTTCCAGTACGTACTTGGATAACATTCTAGCCAACTTCACAGGACAAAAAAAACTCATGTTTTTAGCGAGGAGCATGGGTATTTCATTAGCAAATTTAGAGCACTATACATTGTTCAATGTGGACAAATGAGTACTTTATAACTGGCCAAAGCTGTCAAACAAACTACCTTGTCAGAAAATTCATTCTGAGCTTCACCATTATCACTAGCAAGGCAGGAGTTCGACAATGTTATCTTTCCAACCCTGTCCAAATCTGTCTGTGAAAGCAAACATGCAAGTGATTTCTATTCTTTGTTCAAACCATTTAAGTGAAAAAAATGCAAATGTTAAGGACTGATCATCCTGTATATTTATGAATCATACCTTCTCATCTGGTAAGGGCTTACTTTTACCTCCAGGAAATACAACTAGTGGACCAACAGAAGAGCAGCATTGTTTTCCAGCAACCTCATCCTTGCTTACATGCACATTTTGTAGACCATGAGACGTGGGATCAATCATCCCCCCACAGCCAGGGGTAAGAAACTGATCTTCTTGTTGCTCAAATTCTGTTTTAATATCATAATGCTCGGACCTCTTCCTCAATGCTCCTAAACCTGAACTTGGAGAACCCACAGGCAAGGGAAAAGATTTTGCTAGGCTGTTAATTACATCTGTAGAAGATGACCATAATTCATCTGCATTACCAAGACTTTCACATCCAAATATTGGGTCATCGTTTCTGCAAAATCATCACTTGTGAGGATAGCGCGTCAGATAGATAACATTGACCTATAAGATTAATATTTTTGCATTATCACTCATTACCAAGGGCCACATTAATATGCTGTGATGAGGAAAATCCATCAGGTGTAGTGAGAAGCATGCAAAGATCATTTATTACCTAAAGATTCTATCAAGATCATCGAAGCACCCAATGTTATCCCAACCATAGTCAAGAAAGTCATTATGCTCTTTATCCTCATGCTCATCTCGGAAAAGTTCAGGCTCATTGTCTAGTTGAGCCCTTTCAGCTGTTGAGAAACGTCATATCTTAGAGATGGTCTTACTACAAAGCATGCAATCTGATCAAAGAAATAGAATTGTAATCACATCACCTCTAGCTGAATTGATGTTGGTCATTTTGGTTAAATCATTATATGCATCAGCACCCATGGAATCCTGACCATTTCTGGCAGGAGAGCCTTTGCTGCATGCAGCATATGGTAAAGGCAAATCAGGCCATGAATCCATGTGAAGTCCTGAGGTGGAAAGTCCTTCATTTGTGTCAAAGTGGAAACAGCTTTCCAGCTTACAGCCATGGAAATCGGTTTTATTTCCCGAAGTATTCTGATTTGCAGGCTTAACAGTACAGCTTTCTTGATTCCATTGCTTCTTGCGGTGATCTCCAAATATTATTGGAGATTTCTTTTCATTTCCCTTGCGATAAGGCACAATATGATCATCACTCTCAGTGGCCTCATCCCATATTAAGTCCGCAAGCTGCAAGAATAAATAAATAAAATAAAACAGGAGTTTTAGGCATCGCCGTAACTGAAGATAATTACAACAGAAACCAAGTGGACAATATTAGACTAGGGCTTACTCTTCGGCCCATTGACAAGAAAAAGATCATCAAAATCAAATAAAAAAATTAAGATAACAGAACAAGCATCTCAGTTTTGAAAAAATAACAATGCATATCTGTATGGGGATATTTCACTGCAAAGTTGGGAAGACAACCTGAAGCAATGCCAAACAGTGACATTACAAGAGTTTCAGTAGATTTGATTAAAAGCATGGGGTACATATTTAACCAAAAAAAATTTCAAAGATCAAAGAACACATTCAAAAAGCTAACTGAAACCTGTAAAACATGCATTCAGTTTGATAATTAAAAACATTTTATGAGAAAATCTTATAATTATTTGGTCGAGGTCCGGAGAATGGACCTTTTTCATTTAATCCTAACTAGCTTCATCTTTTCATTTTAGCCCTCACAAAAGAGCTTAATAAATTTCTCCATGAAAGGGAGAGAGGAAGGAGGTATTCTAACACGCAGCGAAAGATTTTTGCTGGCCAAACTACTCCTTTGACCTCATTGAAGAGGTAGATACTTTGTGAACATTCCCGAGGATCGTGGAGAGAGGAAAGGGATACTTGATTTCTATTTGAGCTGAGGCAGAAGGGATCAATGGGTTAGCAGAAATGGAAGCAGCTGAGAGGATGCACTATCGCCCTTCTACCAAAAAGGAATCGTAGCTGAGAATAGACTAGACTCAAAAGGTAGGTTTGTGAAGGTGGCTGAGACTTATGATGAAAGGAGTAGGTGTGTCATATTTTCGAAGGGTACGAATTGCAACAGATGGGGTGTTTAGAGGACTTGGTGCATGATTTTCTCGTTATGGAGATCCCAAAACCTCCAATAGTTCATCTAGCAAGACCTCCAAAAAAAGGACCTGTTTAGCAGATAGGGCTACTACAAAAGAGATAGAGGCTCAGTCAGTGGTTGAGATCAGATGGTTAAAGCCATGAAAACAGAGTATAATCAGAGGGAAAGATGATTCAGTAGATGGAAGTTTGCTGCAGTATGCAAATGCAACATCTAGGGTGATACTATTTATGGGACTCGAGAAAAGGAAAAAAAAACATACAGGTTTACGGGTAATCTATATTCCACACCTTTCTTTCCATTTAGTGACCGGCGAACAATCTTCTTCATTACATTGGAAATAGATATGGCCCGAAAAAAAACATACAGGTTTACGGGTAATCTATATTCCGCACCTTTCTTTCCATTTAGTTCTTCTTCATTACATTGGAAATAGATATGGCCCAAATGCGTAGAAGAGATTTGAATCACATTGCTTTGCAAAGGTTTAGGTTTAGGTTTCTTGGATGGTGACCAGCCATTAATACCTTATCCATAGATAAACGAGTTGGAGAAAGATAAATCTATATCAAAGGACTTCCTTTCCATCTGTGGAATTGAAACATGCTCCAAATTATTGGGGAGGTATGTGGTGGGATGGACTATGGAGTAAACAGACAAAAGTCTCTAACCCTAGAAAATCTAGATAAAATCTAAATGAAGCTGAAAAGAGCACTCCTAGTCCTAGGAATCTACCGATGGTCATTTCAACTATCGGTAGAGGCACTTCCTTTGCAGTTGTTGTCAATGAAGATGATAACCAATAGAAAGACATGGAGATGTAAGAGGTGGTGCCCTCACAGAGTGTTAGGATCCCATATCATAACAAGAGAAAAACAATAATGATCGTTTCAAGAAGATCAATCTCTTAAGAATTTAGAGGTTTTTTTTATTAGTTCCTTCTCTCAAGCAATTACACCTATTTATAATTAAAACAAAAGACACCTACTAAACTTCCTAAAACTAAGGATCTCAAAGATCTCCACCCTACTGATTAGCATAATAACAATAAAGGACATATTTCCCCAACTTCCTCTTTTCTATAAGACTCCCTTTCCCTCCTACGTAATCTACTAACCCAACTTCCTATTTCTCTATTAATCTAATATGGAAAGTGAAGGGTGAAGAAAGAAGGTTCCCAACACAGAGTATAGTTAGAAATCAGGAAGATGGAATGAAGAATATGTTTCCCCGAGAGGGGACATAAATGAGTCGGACAGATCAAAGAAAGAGGATCCCAATCAAAAAGCCACCCCAAGATACATGGCATGACCCTCTGCAACTTTTTCTAACTATGACTATAGGGTGCCTGGGTGCGGTAGAACTGCAGTGTTACAAATCTCATTCTCAGTTTTTTATCAGCCGAAGTTTTTCTCGGGAAATTTTCAAATCTGATTTTTTTTGGGTATTTCTAGCCGAAATTTCGGCAATGATTAAAAAAATATATGAAATTACATAAAATAGTAATAAATATCACTAAGTTATAAATTCATAAAACCAACAACATTGTGTATTTCTCTTGATATTTTTGCAATCTCGGCTAAATCTCATGATATATACGGAATAAAAAGAGAAAATTATATTTCTCGCAAGATTTTTAAAATATAGCAATAAAAACGGAGTTCTAAACTTTAAATGTTTTTCTCGGTTTTTCTCGAGAGAAATTGAGTATTTCTCGGCAGATTTGTAATAGTGGGTAGAAGTAACCTAGATAATTAAAGGATGGATTCCATGCATTACAGAAAAGATTGAATCCCAAGCAAGTCCTTCTAGATGGTAAGAACGGAAAACCTTGCTCCAAAATCACCTTGTCAAAGATTTTTCTGAAGGAGAGCTAGAGGTGGATCAGGTCATAAGATGGGTATAATAAGGACAGTATACAGCTAATGAAGTGGTTCTGATGAATTGGGGTGGTAGTCTCTTGTTATTTGTTTTCCCTTTTGAGGTAGAAGTGTTTACTGTTCTTTGTGGAGGGAGTATGAATTCAAGGGAGGCTTTTGAGGCGAGATACATGGCATTCAAGTGCTAAAAATTTGAGGTTATCGTTCGGCATCTCACTATGGTAGATTTAGAAATGGTTACTGGTTAGTCGGGGAATCTGATATATAGCAGCCCAAAAGCTGTCATATGTCCTTGAATTTCTCTAAAGTGATCTCCCCCTGCAGTCCAAGGAAAAAGACATGTGCCACATGGCACGTGTATTGGACATCAAACCAATGCTCTCTTAAAGATACGATAATATCGTATGGAGAGGGGGAAGTTAATCCCCCTCTCATTCCTGGTCATGTCCAAAACAAAGATGACAGGACTTACCTTGTATCCGTAGGGAAAATTCCAAGTGGGTCGGTGTGGATACCCGAAGGGACTAGTCCTTGGCTCGAAGGGTTTGGGACACCCTCAGTTACCCAAAAAAAAAATCTCCTGCTGAGGCATGTGTCCTCCTTTGGGAGGACACTCAAGCACACAGCCAATCTGCTCATGACAGTGGGCAGGTACCTTTACAAGGACTATGTCCTCCCTATGCATTTCATGCCAAATCAATGGATATACAACTCGGCTGTGTTGTTGTTTGTGTTGGAAAGGACAAATTATAGAAGTTCGTTTCTCAGGCTCACGGAATTCTTCAAGGAGTGCACGACAAAAGCCACTGTAATTCCAAAGGGGCTAGCGGTAGTGGGTGGAGGAATTTAACTTTTGTTATTAAGAATCATTTCATGTTCCCCGTTATTCAGCAACCTCCTTTGTTTCACTAAGCTCATCCTTCGATAGGGTGGCATGCAAAGTTTCTCAGAGTGGAGGTGTGGATATTATAAAGATCACATATCTGGAGGAGAAAATTTTGGGGATATGGTCCTTAGTATCCGTTTGTAATGTGGTGGGGAAGGTGGACCTGTGGGATGATGGGAAGGGATTAGCAGAGAAATTGAGCGTTTTTATCAGAAAAGAAATTCATCTCCCCACTTCTCGTATGCAAAATTGAGGGCTCTCTTTTTTGTGAGGTTTGAAGATGTACTGAAGATCAGTTAGGAAATCATGGGCGGCTGTCTTCCACCCAATGGCTGCCTTCAGAAAATTCTCTAACTCATGAATCTCTGGTGTAACCTAGATGGATTTGAGTTCATGGAATACCCTTTCACCTATGGGTAGATTCAACATTCAAATCTATCAGATATTTGTGTGGAGGATTCGCGGGGATAGACCGTAAGAAAATAGATGCTAATTTGTTAGCTGCCAAGATTAGGGTGAAAAGGAGGGACCTTAGGCGAGTCCCTAGATCAATCCATATGGATGATAAAAGAGTTCTTTGAAACCCTTATTGAAGTCGAAGATGTTGTTAGGGGGGATTTGGAAGCACTACAACCTCGTATCCCCAAGGTTTGTTGGGAACTTGGGAAGAGACAAAAATGTTGAGATATGTTATTATTATAGGTGTAGATACACAGTATCATGTCATTAAGGGTACTATTGTGAACTGACTTTATGAGTGATATAAATAATAAAAAGGAGGAGTCAGCCCCTAATCTTTCTCTACAATTTTTCTTTTCTTCCTCCATTTTTTCCCAGGAATTAGTCGGGTGCTCTAAGAGGCCTAGAAGCCCTCATCACCAAAAATAAATAAAAATCTTTCTACTTGGTATCAGAGCAAGGTTTTTTGATCAAGATAAGCAAATGAGTACACAAAAAAGGAAAAACCATACGACTGACATCAGCAACTCTATGGACGCAGTCCCCCTAGAAAAACTAGAACAAGTCAAAGGGAATGTATATCTAGTTTTTTTGGTGTAGATTTTAATCTTCCAGAGTGTTTTGTGAGGAAAAAAAATCAAATTTTGATTAATAAATCTGGTAAGGCATTTTTGCCGGGAAAATTGGTAATGTTTGATGAGTTTGAATATTTCCGAATTTCTGAAACTTATTTGAGGAAGTTCCGTGAAGAATTAAAGATCAGAGAGGAAACAATGGTACCTTATAGAAGTTGCTCGAAGCCTACTCAGATGAATGAATGTACCGAAGAAGTTATGGGCTAAAAGCCTGAAATGGTTCTTACAGCGACCTACCTTATCAATCGTATGTCATCTCCGGCTACTGCAGTTGAAGTCTCCATATACATTCTTTGTCCAGATCAATCCCCCATATTTTATGAAGGCATTAGGAAGAAGCTAACCTGGACAATTACTAGAATTGTTCCTCCAAGGCCTTAATCCCCAAGAAAGCAGGAGCATAAGATTTGAGAGATATTTGCCCTATCAGCCTAGTGGGAAATGTTTACGAGTTTTTTTTAAAATCGGTTAGTTGGAAGTGTTTACAAGTTTATGGCAAAGGCTTTGGATTTTCGACTAGTGGAATTGATGGGAAGATTATATCTCTTACTCATTGCCTCAGTTAAGAATAGACAGATTTTAGATGAGGTTGTAATAAAAAAATGAGTGGATCCACATGGAATTCCAAGGTACTCAATGAAAGGTGGACAACAATCAGTCAAACAAAATACGAGAATAAACAGAATGTCAAGAGTCCTGAAACTCTTTGCTGCCATATTTGTTTCAATCTGAAAAGACGGAAAGAAAGTGAGGCCTCTTGTTTCCTATCATTTTTGCTCTTTGTAGAAAACCATTTACAATTTTGCTGCCTTCATGAGAACCACTTTGGATGGAAGTTCTGAAGTACACCCCCTTCTTCTTGGTTGGTTGCTTAAATATTAGGGCTTGTCTACATCTATATGACTTTATAGAGAGGAATTTAAAAGTTGCAAAATCCTACTCAAGGTCTTAAGTATGGAGTCGTTGGTGTTCATGCATGAACAAGCTCACTGCATTAACAAAGTATAAGATGTCTGGTTTCATAATTGTAAGATGAGTCAACTTTTCCACAAGTCTCAAATATGGGAAAGGATCGATCAAGAAGTCTTCATTACGAACATCCCGGCCATAATTCTGCTCCCTTCTTCAATCAATTTTTAATTTTTTTGTTGGAAGTTAATAGTTACAACTAAGGAGGAAGCTCTTGAACAGCCTGAGTCGTCCTTTGAACTAAGATTTGACAACATCTCTCAGGTGAAACCTGAGAGGAAGGAAGATTTGTTGAGTACAAAGTTGAAAGTTGAAGACTATGACGTGCTAGCTTGTGAGCAAAAACATTAGTTTGTCGAGGAGAGGTAACCAAAATACCAAATGGTGAGGAATATGCACCAGCTTCTGTTTGATGTCTTCCATCACTGCTGCAATCTCCAACGGATTAGGTTGATCTGGGTGGAGTATTAGATTCGCAATATGTTCAGCGTCCACTTCAAACTCCACATGCGTCCATCCTTCCTACTACACGAGAGGGTGACTAAAAAAAATTGCCATTTCGTCCAAGGGGATGACTGGTGTCTGTGCTTTTACCCTTGGTGTCGCCCCCCTGAAAGCTTTTATTAGAGATCTTTTCCGCCTGTAGAATAATCTGAACTGGGTTTGGCTGCATAGAATGGTATAGCTTAGCATTACGAGCCTTCCAAATGCTCCATATGATGGAAGCACAGTATGAGATGTATCTCACTGAATCATAGAATCTGAGCTTCAATCTGCCCACTGTGTTCACCACTCTCTGAAGTGTCTTAGATTACTTTGGTGAGTTCTTATAGATAAGGATGATCCCCACCACACACTCCGTGCTAATTGACACTTAAAAAATAGATGAGTAGTAGATCCTGTGTGTTGATCGCAAAATAGACATCCATTTTCAATGGGAATTGTGCACTTAGAGAGGGCTTCTTGATTGGGAATTGCATCATGGAGGCATCACCAAATAAACCAGCATATTTTCGGGGGAAGGGGCAGCAACTTCCATAAAACTTTCTAGACGTGAGTGGAAACAACCTGAGATGTGCTTGCTTTCCTAGCTTGACCCTTGGGATAATCAGCAGCATGTTTATGGTGCACCGATCGCAATGAGAATTGTCCACTCTTCTCATAGTACCAAACCAGTTCATCCATTTTACCTTGTGTGCTGAATTGGATTTGGGTGACTGCTTTGACTTCTTCAATCAATTGGATGAAGCCCTGACTTGCCCATCCCCCTTCATCAATCTAGCAATAGTCATGCCATATACCAACCTTAGATATTGCAACAACAGTCCCCAAAAAAAACATATCCAAAAAAAAATCTTTAAATGTCCATGTCTTTAAGTGCCTGATGGCCCCTTTGTAATCTTCAAGAATACAAATAGTCAAATATACAAAAAAACAAAGGAGAATCACAACACCTTCCCTCTATTCTTCAGAAATCTAGTCATCAAAAATCCTTATCCCAAATATTTGGGATCATCAACACAAATCCTGTTTCGCTATTCCATGACTTCGTTCAAATCGTGTACAATAAAATCGTCTCGCAGCGCACACATGCTCATGTGCACAGGCACGGGCTCGGACACGGGTTCAGTTTCGGGTCAAGTGCAAGCAAGGACAAGGGCTTGGGTGCAATGGCACTTTGCGCTTCGTACGTGCGCATCGCCGAGGAGTCGTATTAGAATCATCCAGTATTTTGATTACCTAAGAGTCGTCCATGAAGTTGATAAAATTGATTGTGTGGCCACGTGTCCACGCAGTGAAGTAATGAGGTGATGGGTCAATTAGTCTCCCATAGAACTCCCTGGTGATCAGGGTCGATCAGGATTGTCTAATCAAGGTGACTCCATGAGTTTGCTGCCCCAAAGAAGTACACGACTCAGTTCAGTGAACCGTGTCTCCAGGCTTTGGAAATGAGACCTGAGACTATAGGGAATGTACCCATTGGATGGGCAAGCCCACCACGCTCCCCTTTATAAGGAGGGAGAGAAGAGTTTTGTACCGAAGTACATAAACTCTGCTGCAGTGAGCCTATCCTGAATCATAAAGAAGAAGATCTGTCTGCCACAGAAGACCAAACCAGAGAGTAGCAAGCCTGTCCCAAGTCTGTCAGATTAGAGTAGACCTATCAAGCCCAGTCCATCCCAAATAGAGACAATAATAGAAGATCTCCAAAGTCAAGATTGACAGCCAGCCCATTCTAGAGAGCCATCTCCTTCACCTCTCTTCTCATAATAGAAATTCCACTTCCAGTGGCATCTAAAAGTTCAATCAGACTAGTCTATCTAACAGTCCATCTGGACTACTGATTGCTATCTATAATTGTACAAATTGCTTAAAGAGATCTACAAATCTTGAATCTTCGGTCACTGACTTTGTCAGAGACTAGTGCCCACCTAGATCATATAGAAGATCCTTTGTCAACCAAAAACCATAATTGGACTTAATATAGAACATAGCAAACCGAATCAACCACAAATCTGTGACCCAGCAGACAATAACTGGCTTAACTGCAGACTCTGACCAAACAGAGAAAACATGATTTGATATAATCCAAAATGTAGCCAACCAGAGATTAATCTAGTTCTAGATAGCTTTGAAACAGAAAAAAGAATAAGCCTACTCTTATGCGGAGCAGAATAGACCATGTGTCTAAAGTCCAAACAAGATAAGATAAATTAATCAACTAAACCAGGCTTCATGGTACTTTATAAGAATCTAATTTTATAGAGAAATGTCTGCCTTTTCAAAGTATCTAGGGCATCCAAAAGGATGTTAGATGCTCCGCCTTCCGCTAGTAATGCAAACTCGCTGGGAAAGACTAGAGCTGAATTGAATCCCAAAAACAAAGCTGCCACATCGCTTACACGTGGGAAGCTTCAACTATCTTCAAAAAACACTCAAAAAGAGTGTCTCTCAGCTGAGTATTTTGCTTTCTTAGTAGCCCGATTCATGCAGTATAAATGGGAAGTTTCCAAGAAGTAGTACAAATCCCATTCACTCGTGAAAGGAAATAAGAGCACCAAGATCAAGGTAACAAAAAAAAAAAGTTTAATAGAAACAATTGAAGGAACAACACAAGGCAATCTAGGTTCGAGCTATGGCACACAGTGGACATGGACTACTAATGAATATGAGCTTCAAAAATAAAGCTGCCACATCCCTTGCATGTGGAATGCTTCGACTATCTTCTAAAAAGACTCCAAAAGAGCATCTCTCAGCCCGAGTGATTCTGAATCTTTAGTAGTCCAATTAATGCAGTTTAAGAGGGAAGTTTCCAACATGAAGTAGTACAAATCCCATTCACTCGTGAATGAAAATACTAATACCATGATCAAGGGTAACAATATATCAAAATAGTTAGTGTAAGAGAAACATCTGAAGGAACAACACAAGGTAGTCTGAACCGGGTTCGAGCTATGCCCCCACATGGACATGGATCATTGGTGAATATGGGCTTCAGAGACTTCTATCGCGTACTTAAATCTCCCAATTTCATATCATTTCTACCCCATCGCTAAACTACACTTTCAAAGAGATTGCCTCGATTTTTCCGAGTCCATTTAAAGATCAAATTTTCCAGTTTGAAGTCCATTTAAAGAGCCAATGGCTTAGTAACATAATATTACCATGTTTCTCTTTCCATATCGATAACAGGTTCAAATGCACGGTCTTAGTAGCTTCCCAATTCAACAGAAGAGCGTCGTTTGGATTGGAATTTTTTGGCCAAAAATCAATTCTAGTAAAATTGATTGTGTAGAAATTAATGGTTAAATAATTATTTTTTCAAATAATACTGTTCAGAGAATTCGTAGGTGAGCCTCTCAACTTCGTATTCTCCGAACACTATTATTTGAAAAAATGATTATTTGATCATGAATTTCTACACGATCAATTTTATCAGAATTGATTTTTGGCCAAAAAAATCCAATCCAAACGCCACCTAAAACATGATTTAATGATTCTTTTATAAACAACACAAGTACATACCATTACAAAAACCCCAAAACCGCAAATATAGTAACAATCATCACAGAAATTCCCCAGAAACTTAACTACCATAAGAAAAATGGTAAAACAAAATGATTTAAACAATACCCATTTAGTTAATTCATCTTTTTTTTTTTAATTTCTGTTTCATCCCCATGTTAGCATATGAATTGGAGAATTCGGGGAAAAAATCAAAAAATATAACAGGCGAGAATCAGTGGATTACCTCATCGTTGTTCCAATCAAACATCTCTGAAGAAACTGCAGCAGATCTCTTTACCAAAACCCACAGAGATTAACCCAAAACGATCTTTTCCACCCATAAATTATCAGAGTCTCAAGATTGCTGAAAATACCGTTGAGAGGCATCAATTGATCAAAAAGAGCGAAAGCAGAGAAGCTGAAGAGGAGGAGGAGACAAGAGAAAAGTAGGGCGAGTGTGGGGATGCCACGTGGCATAACGTGGAGGGAAGTGAAGTGAATGAGTGGTGTAAATTTCTTGTGCCATGTGCAGGTTGTGGTGAGGAAGAGAGACAATCAAATGGTGCAAACTGATTGGCTAAAACTACGTTTTGAATTTCATTTGGGGTTCATTTGGACTTCATTTAAGTTTGATTCGAGGTGCGCCTATGGTGAGTTATAGCTAGTGGCTGGACTTGTTTTGGGGGTCGCTATCAAGGTTCGGCGTGGACCACGTTGTCACCGGTTCGCTCCTCGCTCTCATATAGCAGCCGCCCCTTCAACTGCCATTAACTTGGGTTAGTTTTTTTTATCCTTGGTTAAATTTTTTATTTTTTATTTTTAACCAAATGATAGATGGGTAAAACTTAAGGGTGGACAAATCTTACCCACGGTTAAATGGGGTTAAAGGGGGGACACATGGCAAGAAAAGGGGAGATAAGAAATGAGAGAGAAGGGGGAAAATGAGAAAATACCTCTCATTTCACTTATTTTTATTAAAAACTTAACTTTTCATTTCACTTATTATAAGATTTTAATCAAAATAAGAAAATACCTCTCATTCGGATTCAATAAAAATACTTAAAAAATTAAATTCATAATAAATAAAAATCTCATTTTTCAGGTTTAAGCCAAAAACGAAAACCCTATGTAGTGTAAAAATTTCGATAGTCAAATAAACCACTATATCTCTACTATTATAATTAGAGAATGAATGATAGTGTTGACTAGTGGGTGTGATTGGAAAACAGGGGAGATAAGAAATGAGAGAGAAGGGGGAAAATGGTTTCCTTTTTCTTTTTTTGTAGTCCTAAATCATTTATCTATCTATGCAGGAGGTTAGCGGGTTAGAACTCGAGGGTGGGTGCTCAACGACCACACCAGGACTCGAACACGAGTCTCTTCTCCTTAAAAGGAGATACACTACCACTGGGACAAACCCAGGCGTGTGAAAATGATTTCCTTCAAAAGTCCCGTTAGAAGTGGTAACCACTCACAAAGGAACAGAGAGAAGAGACACTTCATTCAGAAGTCGTGTTGGAAGTTGAAGGAGGTATCTGTATAGAGGATTGTAGGCACTAAACAATAAGAAATAAAAATTTGTTCTCCAATAACTAAAGGACATGTGGCATAATTTCTTAAAAGACTGTTTAGTGACAAAATCAATGTCCCACATGGTATGTTAGGGTAGGCTTACGTGGTAGAATGAGAGAACATGTTCTCCCATAGTATTAAGTAGAGTAGTGATAGGCGTACTCATGAATTCCATTTCCAAACCTAAGGCATCAACTCATTGATGGATGCCCCCTTTTAAATACTCACCATTCCTATCAATTCATCAAGGGAACAAAACTACAATGTAAACAATCTAGACGTAGCTTGAATCACATGAGTAGTAACGAATACTAGAGAGAGAAGAAAGAGAAAAGAAGAAGACACCACAAACAGCCGTGGGCCAAGACTGTTTGGACAATATCGGAAGGTATCGGGATGATATGGAGTGGAGGAAGAGAGACACGAACATTTGAAAACTCTCTGGAATCCGTTTCCTCCCTAATAAAACAAATCAAACATAACGCTTATACCTATTTACTTCCTTAGAAATTGGAAACGTATATTGGTGATGGGAGAGATGAAAAGGTGTGGGGATTCCTTAGAATTTGAAACGCGAGAAGGAGAAGGGTGGAGGAAATGAGAGAGAAAATGTTTGGGTCCCATTTGTTAGTTTTAGATTGCTCACGTGGCCTTACAAATCAATTGAGAAGAGTCCTATGTGACATTCAGAGAACACATAGGTGGCGTCCATAGAAACACTCTAAGTGTGTTTTATAGTAGTAGCATAGATAGATATATAATTTTTTTGGTTCGAGATATACGTTTAGGCCGTAACGCTGGTTAGGTGTTAGTATCTGTTCAGTTAGTGGGTGGGTGGAGAGTATATACAAACTCCCACCTTCTCTATGGATGGAACCGGATACCTCCCCCCAAAGCAAAGGATACACTATCACTGGGACAAAGCTCTACCTATGTCTCTTATTTGAGGGTCGATTTGACGAAGCTGAATGCAGACCAAATACATTGGCCCTCATCCCACAACAAGTTGACATGTGTCTCTTTTGACACTCTTTAACTGAGGTTAATATTCAATAACCCTTAGGGTTCAACCAATGAAGAGAGGTGATTTTGATTTCAAAGTGATGGGATTCACTGCAACCTCAATCTAGCCTAAATCTGTTATTCAAACCATTCTAAATTGAGTTATTTTGAAAGAAATGATTAATAGATCAATACAAGGAATAAGGGAAAGAAAGAAGGAAGTGATTCAGAGGGAGAGGAGAAAGAACAATGAAGAACAATGGTGACAAATGACTTTTCTTAATGAATCCTTTACTTTCTTTCTCTATAAATTCTGGTTAAAAATCTTATTTCTCTAGGAAATCTTGTTAGAAATGGGGGAAAATCTTCTCTCTTCAAACAAGAGGGGGTCACCTCTATTTATAAGTGATCAACATAAATCATAACTGATTTGTACAGTTAGCATAACCATTTTTGTAACCGACTTTAGAGAGAAAATATTGGATTTTATCAAGATAAATGCGTTTTTCACTATAACTCCTTTAAGCTTTTATAACCAAAGCTTTCGGATATATTCTTCAAAGGTTAAAAGCGGTATTCATAATACTCATCCTTTAACAAATTCTATCTAAGCTATCCAAATCACAACTCATCATCCTTCCTCAAAATGGTTGGTAACTACATCGTGAAAGCGGGTCATACATTTTTATGGTGTACTGTTCTTTTGAGGTAATATATAAGTGTTCAGGCAACAATACTCCTCTAAGTAATAATAATAATCATAATAATAATAATAACCATCTCAAGTCCAATGGGGAAAGTGGAAGTGTTGGACGAAGACACCCATCTAGTCATGCCTTAAGAAGAACTGAGGAAAAATTCATCCCCAATACTTTCTCCCTCACTGTCAGCCCAAGAAGTAATTCATGCTTTACTGGAATAGGTGATGAGGGGAAACAGCCACACTCATTCCCACGAGGAGGTAATAATCCATACCATTCACCCCTAACAAAGCAAATCTTCTTTCTAGTATATGTCATCATAAAGGTACACAGGGAGGTACTAATCCATACCATACCCATTATCATTAGAAATGCATTGAAAGCCAAAGAGAGGCATTGAAGCCATATTGATCATCAAATGCGTTAAAGCCCAAAACAACATTCAAAGGCGTTAAAACCTGAATCAGCATTCAAAGGCGTTTAGATCCCATATCAGTATCCAAAGACGTTTAGAGCCCAAATCAGCATCAAAGGCGTTAAACCTATAACCAAAATCAATGGCGTAAGAACCATAATCAATTATTAATAGCGCAAATACTATAATCATTTACAAGAGTCATTAAAGAGTAAAATCTCTTTAGAAGAACTAAGAGTATAAAAGCCTGAAAACATCAATATTATTTATCAATGGTCATTAATGATCAAAATCATCATTTATCAGATAAACATGTTTATTTTAATAGCTTTATCTAACTATCTTTCATGGAATTCTGTTAACCAAATCTCAAAGGAGGATCTTTAGCTTTTAATATATTCATAACATATGTTGAGTCACGTGTCATTATTTTATTGAATTATGAACAATATTTTTAAATTTAAACCCCATATGTCAAACTGTCCAACAACCAGTAACCTCGGTATTTTGAAAAAATATTATAAAAAATCTAACCACAGTGGTTAAAATTCCTTAACTAGAATTCAAAGGGTAGTTAAAGAAATTCTACGAGTAGGCCAGACGGTTTTGGTCTGGTGAGGGCCAGATCAAATTTGATCCCGTTTGGGGACTATGTTTATGTTCCGGCCTAGTATCCTCTCAAGTTCAAACCAGGGAGACTCTCTCCGGTTTGAACCCCTAGAGGTCGCCACGTGTCTCCTTTGACACCCCTTAGCCATGGGTAAGGTTCACCCACCCCTAGGGTTCACCCGGCTCATCTTTGTTTTTTTTTAAAAAATTATTAATCATTTTCTTAAAATTAAAAACTGTTTTTAATATTAAAAAAACTCTAAAAACTGTTTTTTTAATTTAAAAAATAATAATTAAGATATAAATAAAAAACCAAGGATGGGTGGGTGAACCCTAGGGGGTGGGTGAACCTTACCCATGGTTAAGGGGTGTCAAAGGAGACACGTGGCGACCTCTAGGGGTTCAAACCGGAGAGAGTCTCCCCGGTTTGAACTCGAGAGGATCCTGAGCCTTATGTTCTCTGATCTCTCGTTGCAGTTTCACCTCTTTTTTTGAACTGATGAAAAACCTGTAAACGCAATTAGGTCAGAAATATGAGCGATCTAATCTCCGGAGCAGATTCTAGGGCAGCAGAGACAAAGACTGGTTTTGATAATGCTCGTATCGCAGAGGTTAAATCATGGCTTGTTTCTCAGTTCGACGCTGCCGGAAAAGACGTACCGGAGTTCGAATACACTCCTCGAAGCATCTCTCATTTGCATAATCTTGCTTCAATCTCTCAGGCCAACACTCAGGCTGCCGGAATCGTCGCTTCCGATCTCCGTCAGAAAGCCGCAGAGTATCGTTCCCAAGGTTGTTCTGATTTCTCTACACATTTCTCATTCTTTTTCTCTGTCTCTCGGAACAATTTTTTGATTTTTTTGATTTTTTGAAATTGAAGCTGCAAGAATCAGGGAGATATTAGAAAAAGCGGGGTTGGCTCAGGAGAGTTTAACATCAAATGGGGTTGCATTAGCACAGATTCTTGCAAATGTTGCAAATTTTTTGAATATAAGGGATACTGAATTGAGCAGGTGTATGGTTTTTCCATTTTGGTATTTCGTTTTAAATTTTTTTTTTTTTAAATGTAGATTAAGAATTTTTCTGGTTTTGGGGAAACGAATTTAGTTTTCTTGTAGCAATTGGGGATATTTATTTGAGAAAGACTGCTGTGGAGGACAAAAGGGCTAAAGTACAGAAGGATTCCAATGTTCTTCTTGATTATACTCGGAAGGCGATTGCAAGGCTGACTTATTTGAAAAGGTCAAGCTATGAAAATTACTTTTCTCTTCGAATTCTTTTTAAGTTCAGTTTCTCATCAGAAACCTAATTTTCAACTCTTAATCCAGTGGGTGTTTCTTAGAAGAAAAATTAGAATTTGTGTAAGAGATGCTTTCGTTTATTTGCAGAATCCTTGCACAGTTGGAAGATGATGTAGTTGCTTGTGAGGCTCCAATGGATAACTGGAAGACAAACTTGGCAATTATGGTCGCGAAAGAGCGGCAGTACTTGCAACAATATTCTAATTATCAGGTTCTGGCCTCTTGTTTTCTGGTGTTTTCTTTCTCAAGTTTCTTCACACCATCCTATAGAGTTTAGAAGCAGGGATTTTAATCGATTTGAACTTTATAACTCCTTAGCTCCACAAAAAGGGTGAAATGACTAGAATAATAAACATGACTTGATTGAATTATTCCATGTGTAGATTGACTCAACTAAGCCTCACTAGTGTTTTTTTTCTCCTTGTTTGAAAATAAGACTGCTCCTTGCATCATACCATATCAGAAGAAAATTGTAGAATTACAGAAGAAGCCACGATGGCATAGTCATGTCAATGGGTGGAGTTTGTAGGTTTTACCATTTGACATGATTTTTACTGAAGCAGGATACAGATTTGAACACAACTGTCTTATGTTATAATCAATTGCCATTGGCAATTGATAAAAGCTCATAGAGGCGCATTATGTGGAGGTCTTTCCTTCTTGCTATTTTACAGGGTATTTGTGAGAAATGAAATGGTATAATTTTTGCGGATACGTTCTCAAGTTCTTTTTACTAAATTGATTGAAAATATCAAAGTCGAAGTTTCTCATCGGGTTTTTACATCTTAAGATTTTGGAGGGTTTTTCCTTCAATGTACTCAAGGCGTCCAGGCGATGCCTTGGCGATAGGGGTTCCCCAGGCAAGGTGTTGCCAAGGCATGGCTAAGACGAGGCCTAGACAGCCAAATTTTTTACTTTGTTAACGAGAATATAAAAAATAAATATATTCATATAATATTATAAATAATGAAATTAAGAATAAAGCATAAATGAGATAAATGTCACTTTATAAAAATAAAGACCGTAGTTTAGAGAAAGGGAAAGAGACAGCCAGATGCAAAAACCCTAGACAAAAATTGTTATATATGTATGTTATGTTTAATATTTTGTAGCTAACTCTTATTGGTTTTGTGCACTTTTGTCATTAGAATTCTAGTGACCTGTGATGAGTTCTAGGAACCACTTAAGTGACCTCATCTTAGTGATTGCTTGCCTGAATAGGCGACATGAGCCCCTAGAAGAGGCGGTGGTCGAGGAGTTGCCTAGGCGACATTTTGTCTACACAGGTTTTCTTGCTACGATATGCTTAGGGTGCATTTGTGTTTGATTTTTTTTTTCTGATTTAATCACCAAAAAGTGGTTTAAAAAATTATCTTTTCACTAATCATGTTTGGATAACAAGTGATTTAATCACTTTCAGTGTCATTTTAAGCGTTAATATCTCAGCTATTTAATATTTGATTAAAATCACAAAACGACTCTCTCGAATCTCAGTGGCAACGAGCAGCACAAAGGCACGCTCTTCTTCTTCTTCTTCTTCTTTGCAAACCCTAGCTCGAAATGCCTTCTTTGGAATTCAAAGATCCACAAAGAGATTTGAAATGCCTTCTTCGGAATCTGAAGATCCATAAAGAAATTTTGCAAACCCTAGCTCAAAATGTTTGAAATGCATTTGAGTTGATTGTTCTTCATTAATTACTAATGTTAATTGTATGAAATTTGTTTATTTTTTTTTTATGATTTTGACTAGCACATTTACCAATTTTTAGGTTTGTTTTTTCTATTGGAGCAGGCTTAGATTGTTCACTGTAATTTTTAGTGTTTTTGGAAAAGTTCATTGTCCCAATAATAATCTAATCAAGTAAATGTTCTTCATTCGTTATTTTTTAATTGGTTCTTATCGGCTAATTCTATTTATTGGTTATTTCTTCACTAGTTGATCTATATAATGATTCAGTTTTTGTATTTAGTGATACTGCCTATCTGATTTAAGTTTCCTAATGTAAATACTGATGTACTGGGTCCAAAATATGTATTTTACTCTAGTTAGTGTCATTTGCATAGGTTCACCTATTGTCCAGGGGATCTATCTTCATATATCAGCCTTATTCTTCAATTGCAGCTGCCTTTTTTTATAGCCTAGAACGTAGAAAAATTGGGAACCAAGCTCTCAAAACCGGTAATAATACGTAGTCGTTCCCTCAATTTCATCATGAAAGTTTCCTGAAATTTTGGATTTTAAGGATTGTCTTCACTGATCTCCACCAAGTAAATTCGGGTCTCAAGGGAAGGACCTTCCTCCTTTTAGGGATAGTTAGTTATTTATTTATTTTTGAAAAAAATGGGACCTGTCGATGTCATTGGGTCAAATGAAGTCTTTTGGTCCAATTATTTGACTAGGTAGACTCTTGATACCAAAGATGGAGATATGGCAGCAGGACTGTCAAGAGATCCAAGGGCATAGCACCTGGGTGTCCTCAAATAGAGAGCCAACGAGGAAATCAGATTGGGTGTTGAGTCATATTGAGGGACTCAAAAAGTTCTTAGGCCTCTCGTTTGAGGGGCATGAGGAGGAAGCAAGGTCTTTGTTTCGGAGTCTTGAGGCAGGGGAGGGGGGATACTTCCAAACCCAAATCCACTTTAGGCCGGGGAGGAATGTCAGGCTCTCAGCAACGAAACTGAAGAGATTGGAGTGTAATGTCAACCACAATAAAAGAGGGTCTAGAGACATCGAGTGTAGTCCTACGATAGGTAGGGGTTGTAAAGTTCTTAGATGACAAGGTTTTCCATCATATCTTGGAACATTAGAGGTCTGGGTCATTAGCGCCTAAACCGGAGATGTGGATCATCCAAAGCAATTAAGAGATTGATGAGATCTAAGAGGCCGGTCATCCCGTGTATACAAGAGACGAAGTTAGAGTTGGTCCAAGACTGTATCATCAAGGACATTTGGGATATTTCGTTAACAAATTGGGCAGAGTCATTCCATCTTTAGGAGTGTCAGGGGGTATCCTTTGACTTGGGATAAGGAGAAGTTGGAGGTATTGGAGTCAGAATTGGGGGCTTATTCAATTTCTATCTATTGTCAATGGCTAGGAGAGGATATTAAATGAGAATTCTCAGGGTTTTATGGTCCATTAGGGGGAGGGGGAGGGGGAGGGGGGGGGGGGGGGGGGGGGGGGGGGGGGGTAAGATGATTTTGTTTTTTGGCATGAATTAGATGATGTAAGTGCTAGATGGGACGTTCCATGGATTTTGAAAGCTTTTATAGCATTTGATTTTTCGAGGAGAGAAAAGGAGGCTTTACTTGGGCCCAATCATCGATTCATCGTCAAGCTGGTTGGATAGATTTCTATGCAATTTTGAATGGGAATGCCATTTCCCAGAAATTATCCAATCATCCCGTCTGAGACATACTTCAAATCATGTCCAATTACTCTAGAGTCTAGATGCTTCAAGCTCGGCTTGGCTTATTAAAAATTAAATTTTAAATAATAACAATAATATTATTAATTATTATTATTATTATTGTTATATATATAAATAATAGTTATATTATTTATATATATAAATAATGATATATATAAATAACATATATATATATATATTATTTTATATAATATTCGAACCGAGCTCAATCCTCAATCGAGTTGAGCTTCAAGCCGAGTTGAATCAAACAGGTCTTGGCTCGAGGCCTCGAGCTTGGCTTGAATGCATTTCAAGCTAAAAAAAATAGCTCGGCTCGATTGAGCCAAAATTTCAAGCTTGAACTCGGCTTGATTGAGCCGAGCCAAGCCGAGTCTTCGAGCTGGCTTGGCTTGGATACACCCCTACCCAACATTGATCATTTGCCATCCAAACTTTCTTAATCGGGTCCCAACCAAATCCACTAACTCGAATTACCTTATTCCACGACCTTCACTGTAATCTCAAGGCATTCAGATCATTTTTTAGTTGTTGATGTGAGTAGCGACGACCAATCCTCTTGTTGAACTTATTTCTTATAATTGTCCACCCAGTTTTGTTGAACGTACTACCGGCCTATTCCCTTTTATAGTTTGTTCATTCGCCAACTCAATAAAAATCTTATCTAGACCATTTCCTGTCCATTGTGCAGCCTTGGATTTGCTAATTTTGTCACCTTCAATGTTTTCCATCTACCAATTCAAGAAATTCACATACATTAAATAAACAAACATATATCATACATTGTGTAATGTGCTATATACATTCTAGATAATACCCAAGGATGCTTTCAAACACTTTGCCTACGAAGTTTGTAGATCTACTGGTCTTTAGTTAACTAAAAGCAGGGAATGGATTTTACTATTTCTAAATCAGCAATAGCACCCTCCTTCTATCTTCTCCAAGAGGGTCTTAAGAATGCCATAAACTTCACCATTTTCCGATGGTGTGCATTTGACTAAATATGACAAATAAAATTATTACAGCTGAAATCTTTCTAGGTTTGAAAATTCTGCCCATTACCAACTGCCCAATCCATCCGTAACCCACTCAATTTCCACAAGCAGAGTTTGATCCTCTCTCTCTCACTCCAAGTCCATGAATCGAAGAGAGTAGACAAATAACAAAACAAGCTTGTCTGCGAAGAGTATTATATAGTGTGAGGGGCTGAATTTTCAATCATTATCAATGGTTGGTTAAGAAGAAACAGTGAGGTCGACTAAAGAAGACCAAGTGGTTGGGCTAATCTGTCCCTTTCCCACATTAACTGGTCTTCTTGGTGGATGGATTTGGTCTTTGACTCTTGAGGCTGGCACCAAAAGAGTGGCCAACAGCAAAGTAAATTTCAAAAAAAAAAAACTTGGGCTCATTTGGATTTACTTTCAGAAATGTAAGCAAAAGGTTGATGCAGGCACTCTTTTATTAGAAACAAAGAAAATTGAGGGATTTAGGGATTTTTAGCACACAATCCGTCTTTTAACTGAAAATTGGATTTTATTTCCAAGAAGAAATAGATCATCACATCCTTACCATTTAGATTAGATTCATCTCCTCGCATGCTACAATAATAAAAAAGTGGGTCCAGGCTTCCAATTTTGGTACTCTGCACCACATGCCACAAACCAATTTAATTTTGAGTGCACTAATTTTGGGACACCACCTAAACATTCAAGCTAAAGGGATTGGGTGGGTGCACCGATTTTAGTACATCCCCTTTGTGCCGAGTCATAGGGTGATGGTATACCAGTACCACTCTCCACCCCTACCTTACTTCCTCCTATCCTCTCTCTTAACCAGTGTTACAAATCTCGTTCTCGGGTTTTTATAGTTTTTCTCGGGAGAGTTTCAAATCTGAAGTTTTTTTCCCAGGTATTTCTCGCCTAAATATCGGCAATGATTAAAAATTACAAAAAATAATACAATAATTTTTGGTATTTCTCGCGATATTTTTAAAATATTGGCTAAATCTCGCGATATTAACGTAATAAAAAGAAAAAATTATATTTGTCGTAAGATTTTTAAAACATAGCGATAAAAACAAAGTTTTAAACTTTAGATATTTTTCTCGGGTTTTCTCGAGTGAAATTAGGCATTTCTCGGGAGATTTGTAACAATGCTCTTAACTACCAATTTCTTTCACCCCTACCTTGCCTCCTCCTTTCCTCTCTCTACCTACCAATTTCTCTCTCCAACCATACTTTTTCTCAATATCTCTTCTCTCACCCTCACATTCCTCTCTCCATTACCCTCTTTGTAGTCTCATGCCCGTGTGATGTGTGCCAGTGTCTGACCATTTGATTGTCTTCACTTATTCTATATTTCCATCCTGGATATTAGGAGTTTACCTGGTCAAATAATTAGACCATAAGACTTCCTTCCAGAGAATAGCCCAATGACATAAACATGTCTCATCTTTTTTTCAAAAATAAATAATTAACTATCCCTAAAGGGATGAAGGTCCTCCTCTATCCCAACCACTTGAGACCCGAATTTACATGGTGGAGATCAGTGAAGAAAATCCTTCAAATCCAAAATTTCAGGATGAAATTGAGGGAATCGCTACCTATTATTATTGGTTTTGAGAGTTTGGCTCCCAATTTGTCTAGGACCTAGGCTATAAAAAGAGGGCAACTGCAATTGAAGAAAGATCTCTTGGAAAACATGTGACCCTATGCAAATGACACTAATTGGAGTAAAATACAAATTTTGGACCTGAGGCATTAGTATTTACATCAGGAAACTTAAATCAGATAGGTAGTATCACTAGATACAAAAAGTGAATCATGATATAGATCAACTAGTGAATAAAGAACCAATAAATAGAGTTAGCCGATAAGAACCAATTAACAAATATTGAATGAAGAACAATGTCACAACCATGATTTACACTTGAACTTCCAAATTGAAATTCATTTATAAATACGGATTGTGAACTTAATAACATACATATGCGGAAGCTAGATTTGAAACCATTCATGTTAGTCACCACAGTAAGTTCATCATGCTTGAGTTAATTACACCCACTTTACAATCCAAGTCCTTTAGAAAATTTTTATTCTCGAGTCCAGGTCCTATCATCCTTCGGTCCGAGCACCTTCTAGGTATTATCTGTGACATAAAACGTCGAATGAGCTATGAAGCTCAACAAGTAAAATCAATCCCATTACTTCAATCCATTCATTACTCTTACTTTAATCTTCTTAATGTCATCTAGTCGTGTGTTATTATATCTTACTTTAATCTTCATAGTGTCATCCAGTCGTGTGTCATCATTACATACTTTACGCAAAGACATCAATTAGACTTAAAATATGACAAACGAAAGATAATCCGTAAACGAAATCAGTTATCAGAATTACAGAACTTGAAAGTTTGCGAATAAGGTGTAGTAAGTAATGATGAAACACTACTAGATGACACTATGAAGGTTAAAGTAAGAGTAATGAATTGATTGAAGTAATGAGATGGATTTTACTTGTTGAGCTTCATAGCTCATTTGACTTTTTATGTCAACAGATAATGCCTAGAAGGTGCTTGGACCGAGGGATGATAAGACTTGGACTTGAGAAGGAAACATTTGTAAAGAACTTGGATTGTAGACTTTTTTGTAATTAAATCAGGTATGACGAACTTACTGGGGTGACTATCGTGAATGGTTTCGAATTTAGCTTCCGCATATGCATGTTATTGAGTTCATAATCCGGATTTATAAATGAATTTTGATTTGAATACATACTTTACCTCATTCTTAAATCTTTTGAGTTCTTTATTTCTTATAGCTGATTTCATTAACTGATTATCTCTCACTTGTCACGTTTAGGTCTAATTTCTGTCTTTGCGTAACATCTTCTTCTTTATTCGTCGTAACATCTTCTTCTTTATTCGTCATAACATCTTTGTTCACATCTTTTATCCCGAGCTTATTAATATTCCTCTCATCCGACAAGGAGTCATTCCCGAAATAACCCGTCCTATCTTGGCACTCACCTCTTTTTAAGAGTTCTGTACCTTAAGGATGATTGTTAGTCGATAAATTAACATTTTGTGACCCGCACCGTCTTGGCACTCACCTCTCTTTCACGGGTTATTTTACTTCAGGGGTGATTGCCACGTCGATTTAATTTATACCATCTTCTTTGGTGTCATGTATTTTAATTAGGTCTTTCTTTTTGTCCTTTTACCTTTACCATATCTGAAAACATACTTCATTTCTTTTCAAATGAGTCTTTCCTCCCGAAAGAATCTTACCTCTCGTAGGAGTCTTACTTTCTGTAGAAGTCTTACATCCCGTAGGAGTCTACCTCCCGAATGAGTCTTACCTCCCGAAGGAGTCTTACTTTTTTTTTTTTTGTCTTTTTCATTTATCGAGCGATCGTGTCATTTCGTCCTTCCAATTTTACTTCTCTCTGAACTATGATTTAAAAAAAAACATCTATCTACAAATTGTGATTGTATCATTCCATTATCATATTATGTCAGGCGGAGAGAAATGTTTGCTAAATTACATAACCACTCGCAAAACCCAAGTGACTTACTCAATACTACTCAGTTCATAACTTACATTTTAGTATACTATCCTTCTCATACTTAGAATTCAATCATTCATAAAACACTTCACAGTATAAATTGTACAATAATTGCATGCTTGTCAAAATTATACTCACAGGTTTAACACAAAAAATCCAGCAAGACAACTTGTTACTTAAAAATTCATATATTTAAAAATAACCATTAGATTTATATGATTCTTACTTTATTTGAAAGCTAACTTATAGTAGAACATTTTCTAATTGAAATCACTAAAATCAGAGTTTAGATGGGCAAGTATTAGCTGTTGGAACAGAGGTCATTTTCTATGTCGGCACTTTGCTGACTTACTGATCTCCGAATTTCCTCAAACCAGTGACGTTTGAAAGATAGGAAAGTCTAGATAAACATATAAATATTTTAGCTAATTTAAGTGGGTATTGGCTTAGATATGACCCTATGAACAGAGAGGAGTCAGACTGTGACTGTAGGCCAGGGAGATTCTTCAGGACCATCTTACATGATTTTTAATTTAAAATCCAACTGTTGGATCCTCTTCCATTTCACACCATAAAACCAAAATTATTTCATCTAATTAGGGTAATAATCTTATAGGGAGATCATTAGTGTAACCCCTTTCATACATGGTTTAAAATTCCAATACGTATCGGCCAATACGTATCTGTTTTGGAACTACCCGGAACCCGGTACACTAGTACACTGAAAAAAAACTCCCTCATATTAACCTGATACAGGCCCAATTTTTCAGTTAAATTTTTTCGCATTTTATTTACACTAGGATCCATAGCCCAGACCCGATACGCACAACTTATTTACATAAAATATTCTTTAAGTAAATGATTTTAACTTATTTTTTTTTATTTACTTAAGATATTTATATGTAAATAAGGTTATACACCTATTTGAATTCAATAAAAATTATATTGGATCCAAAATCCCGAAGAATAAAAAGTCAATTTTCCAGTTCAAAAACAAAATTCTCTTTTTAGTGCCTTTTAGGGATAATGTCAAAATTTTAACTTTCAAATGATAAGGTATTTTTCAAATATTAAAATTTCATAAATTCTACTATATTAAAACTTTACCAACACCCAAAAGGCCGGTAAAAAAAGTCTTATATTTTAGTCTTAAAAAATATTTGCATCTACAGGATAAAGTCAATTAACGGTGTACCAGTTCAACATAAAAAGACTTAAATTCAAACTTATAATTCAATACATTCTTATTTAACCCATTGAATTAAGGTTTTAATATCTAGATTGTATTTCTATACCTAGCTAAGTGACTATGGTTTGTATTTTTATACCTGTTTATCAGCACGCACACCTTTTTTTAAATTATAAAATTTTTAATTCTCATATGTATAGTTATAAACATAGTTGGAGTTTGTTTTTAGCTTATATTTATATTAAAAGAATTTTTATGCAACGTTTCCAAGTTTTTCTTTGCGTATCCAAGTGTTTCTTAATGTATCTTATTTTATTCACCATATCCATTCAATACGGTCCGATATATATCCTGTTTTGGACTTACCGATATAACACCCGATACTAATATTTTGAACCATGCTTTCAAATGAGTCATCATAATATGGTAAGTGTAAGGCTTCCTACACAGAATTTTACAAAACCCATAGAATGGCATGCATGCATACAAAATCTCCCTAGAATATCATGACTGTTTACACAATTTCATAGATTCTCATGCATGTTCACAAATTCCATAGATTATCATTGCGTGTTAAAATTTTCTTAGATTATCACCCATACTTATAAATCTCGTAAAATATACCAACAATCACAATATAACAATCCCAATTATCTTTCATAATTTCCAATTAAAATAAGGGAGAAATTTTCTTACCTTTTGTAGAATTTTTCTCAAATTTCTCTACAAATCCCTTCTTCTCTTCTTCCTTTCTCTCCTGCCCTTTCTTTTTCTTTCTCTCCTATCTCTATCTCTCTCTTAGCTTAGAGACCAAGCACTATTGGAGATAAAATGAGGGAGTGGGTGTGGGGGTAGACATTTATCTTCTTAAGGGTGTTCTCTTACTTCTCCAAGTGGCTAGGCCACTTCATGCACAAAGGCATGTGCCTACCAACTTTTCAAAGTGTCACATGTAGGCTTTTATATGTCACTCATGTAGGGAAGGGGTTTGTTTAGTTGTCAAACATGTAGGCTATCTCATGTGTCCCTCATGTAGGAAATGGGCTTGATTAGGTAAAGCCCACAAAGACATAGACCCTAATGACTTATATAGGTAAGGCCCACTAAGACAGACCGTAATGGGCTACTATGTATATATACATATATTTAAGCCATTTAGTATCTTTATATTATACTCTATTATCTATATTTGTAATTTTTTATTACTATCATTTTAATATATGGTTCGTGCACGATATATTGATCATCACAAATATTGTAATAATAATAAAAAAAATACGGATCGCTACAAGAAATTTATTTATAAACTATTTTTTTTTATTCCTATAAAAGTACGGGTCATGACAAACAATTTATTGATTAGATTATTATTGTGATTTTGAACCTTTCCAAAAATCCTAAAAATTACAATGAATAATCTAAGCCTGCTCCAATCGAAAAACCCTAAAAATTGGGGAAAGTGGTAGTCCAAAATCATGAAAAATTAACAATAAGTATACAATTAGCAATAATAATTAATGAAGAACCATTAAAATCAATTGAATCTCAAGCATTTTGAGTTAGGGTTTGCAAAATCTCTTTGTGGATCTTAGGATTTTGAAGAAGGCATTTCGAGTTAGGGTTTGCAAAGAAGGCGGCGAACATACTTCCCACTGAGAGTCAAGAGAGTCATTTTGTGATTTTAATCAAATCTTAAGCAGCTCTCAGCTGTTTAAGATATTGCCGGTTAAAATGACACTGATTTTTTTTAAAGTGATTAAATCACTTGTTATCCAAACTTGATCAGGGAAAAGATAAATTTTTAATCACTTTTTGGTGATTAAATTGGAAAAGATAAACCCAAATGCACCCTGAACTTTTTTCCAAGGTTTGAAAATAGTTAAGGCCTTAAGACTTAAGTAATCTATTTGTTGAGATTGAGATTCCAGTTTTTTGATCGGGCTCTAGAAAAACTATAGGCCCTTGGATATTGTGTCATTTTATCAATCATATCTTGTAGTTGACCTCCGAATTGAATATTTTGTCCTTGTTTAAGGTCAGCTAATAAGATGGGAGATTGTCTTGCTACAGGTGGAAATGTGGAATTGCTTTGCTTGTATTGCGATATCATTTTCCTGGTTTTGTCCCAGTGACATATTTGCTTATTTTCCAAACTTCTCTTGCTCTTCTTACTTTTATTTCAAACAGTTTTTTTTTTTTTTTTTTTTCTGTTATTTATAAAAATAATACTCTCTCTCTCTCTTTTCCTGGGTGGGGTAGGTGCGGTGAGCCGGGTTTAGGAGGATTCTCCCAACTACTAAAGAATGATCCATTTGATAGTTTACAATGGTTTCAATCAGTGTTCAAAAACTCGGCGAGTTGACTCGGAACTCGGCCGAGTCAACTCGACTCGGCTGGGTTTCGATCCAACTCGCCGGTAATACTCGGTAGTGAAAAAACCGAAAAACTCGGACGAGTAAAACCGAGTTTTACCGATTTCAAGACCCGACCCGACTCGCCCGACTCTTAACGGGATATAACCGGTATTTTTTTTTTTTTAAAAACCTCTTATAACTCGATGGTTTGCTTTGTAGGGTTTTTTTTTTCTCAAACGAGAGCTCGAGCAGCAGCAGCAGCAGAAGAAGAAGAAGAAGAAGAAGAAGAGGAAGAGGAAGAGGAAGAGGAAGAAGAAGGAGAAGGAAAAGGAGAAGGCGCACCTGTGATGATCTTCTCTGCGGCATCTTCTTCTCGAACCCCTTTTTTTTTTGAAAATCTGTAAGTTCTCCTTTGTAAAGCCTCTTCTTTAACCTTTTTTTTTTTCTTTTGAAAATCTTTAAAAATTTAAGCCTCCTCTGCAAGCTTCTTCTCCATAACCCCACTTTTTTTTTTTTTAGGGCTTTAGGGTTTCGAAATTTGAGAGGAAAGATCTGCAAAGTTTCAACAAAGGAAGGAAGACGAGAAGGAGAAGGAGAAATAGCCTCTACTCGTAAGTTGTAGCCCCAACTCATTTCATTCGTGCTCTGTTTTTTTTTTTTTTGAAGAATCTTCAATCGAAATACATTCCATGGTAAATCTGAAATGTAGCCCATATTTCTTTGTTAAAAAAACCTATGAATTCGAGCCCTCAGCCATCGATCAAAATTTCTTCTTCCACTTTCTCTTTCTAGGCTAACTATTCTGCAACTATGAGGAACACAAACAATAGAATAGAAAATTTTTAAGATAATGACCAGTAGGATTCCATCCATCTATGATCTACCATATACATGCTGTTTTTTCTTTCAATCCTTAATTCCATATGCATGCTATTTTTTTTCAATCTTCCATATACTGTTTTTTTTTTCCTGATCATGCTATTTTTTTTTTTTTTGAATGTTGAATGCAGCCTCATTCAACTTGCCCAGCTTTTGTTCTCCTTCAATCCTTTTTTCCTTTGTTAAAAAAATCTGCAACAGTAAAATACAATAGTAGTTAGTAATGGTTTTGTAGCCTACAAAAAATCTGTAATTTTGTATGTTTGCAGTAGAATTGTAGAACTAGAAAGTAGAAAATTAGAAATTAGTCTACGGTTTTTACTTTCTAATCTCTAATCTATTATTAAAGTTTTGTTTGCTTTAATTCAAAATAGAAATGGCCACTTCCAGCAGCATGGCATCAGCAACTTCACCGCCAATTCCTCCAGATGTGGAAGTAGACACTTCCCGCTTAACTGACATAGGTTGGCATCATGGCACCCCAATCACTATTGATAAAAAGAAAGTGAGGTGCAATTATTGCGGGAAGGAGATGCATGGGGGGATTCATCGATTGAAACATCATCTAGCTAGACTGCCTGGTGATATAAAGAAGTGTGAGAAGGTACCTGAAAAAATTTCTAAAGAGATAAAACAGTATTTGGAAGACAAGACTCAAGAAAGCAAGAAGAGGAAAGATCACAAAAGAAATGTGGGGGTTTTTGGTTCAAGTTCAACTGCTGAAGAAGAAAATGAAGATGAAGATGAGGTCACGTGCCTAACTAAAAAAGCTAAGGAATTTCCAAAAGTTGGCACGGCACAACTTAGGGTAGACACAAGTTTCAATAAGAACTCAAGAAAGAGGGCGTGTGAGATCATAGCTAGGTGGTTTTATCATGCTGGTATCCCATTTAATGCTGCGGACTCGATATTCTTTCCAACGGCATGCGAAGCAATTGGCATGTTTGGTAAAGGGTTGAAGCCTCCAACACCTTATGAGTTGGCGGGACACTTTTTAAAAGCAGAGGTGGAGTCCATAAATCTTTATCTTCGGGAGTTCAAGGAGTCTTGGAATGAAACTGGATGTTCCATAATGTCTGATGGTTGGAGGGATCAAAAGGGTAGGACACTTATTAACTTTCTAGTGTCTTGCCCACGAGGCATTATGTTCATCAAGTCAGTTGATGCGTCACACATTGTAAAAGATGCCAATAATTTGTTCAACTTACTTGATGAAATTATTGAGATAGTGGGGGAAAAGAATGTGGTGCAATTGATAACAGATAATGCAGCAAATTATGTAGCTGCTGGGAAGCTTCTGATGGCGAAAAGGAAGAATTTGTTTTGGAGCTCTTGTGCAGCACATTGTATTGACCTCATTCTTGAAAAAATTGGAAAGTTGCCTCCAATCGAAACAATAGTTGAGAAGTGCAGAAGTATAACCAAGTTTATTTATAATAAAAGTCAAGTTTTACACATGATGAGATCCTTTACTGATGATAGAGAGATTCTGAGACCGGGAGCTACTCGCTTTGCCACAAATTTCATTCTTATTGAAAGTCTTATTGAGCAGGTAATTTTTAAAGTTTTAAACTCTTTTAATTTGGAAGTATTTTCTTTTCAAATTTTAATATTTACTTCTTTGTTTTGTTGTTATTCCAAATTTATTTTAGAGGGGCTCCTTGAAAAAGATGTTTCTTTCAGAGGATTGGGCGAAATCAAAATTTGCTAATCTTGAAGAGGGGAAGTGTATTGAGAAGATAATAACAGACTCTTCTTTTTGGCGAAAGATGGAGAAAATCAATAAGACGGTTGTTCCCATTATTCGGGTCTTGAGGTTAGTGGATGGTGACAAGCCAGTGATGGGGGATATATATGATAGAATGGATCAAGCAAAGATTGAGATTGCAGAAGCTCATAAAAATGATGAGAAATCTTATAAAAAGTATTGGGACATCATTGATGCAAGATGGGATTCGACTCTCCACTCTCCTCTTCATGCTGCGGGTTACTTTCTGAATCCAGCAATTCGATATCGTCCGAATTTCTCAACACATCCCGAGGTTCGCCGTGGATTGCATGAAGCAATAGCACGACTTGAAAATGATATAGATATTCAGATCATAGCGATGGATGGGGTATATTATTTACAAGATTATAGTTTTTAATGATCAAAATTAAAATTACTATGTGTCTATTCCAAGGTCATTATAACTTATATCATATTTTAATTATTTTTTAGGTTGCTATATTTGCTTCTGCACAAAAGGCATTTGGAAGTGAGCAAGCGATTCGTAGTAGAACTAAGTTGTCTCCTAGTGAGTTATAATTTAATTTAATATTTAGTTAATTTATACATTATGGTTTCTATATTGATCTTTGATATTATACAATTATAATTATATTATATTTTGCAGTTTCTTGGTGGCAATCCTTTGGTTATGACACTCCAGAACTCCAGCGCTTTGCCATCCGTATCTTGAGTCAAGGTTGCTCTTCTTCAGGTTGCGAAAGAAACTGGAGTACCTTTGACCAGATCTATACAAAGAAAAGGAACCGCTTGAAGCAAGAAAAGTTGAATAACTTGGTGTACATTCACTATAACCTGAGATTGAGGGAAAGACAACTGAGAAGACATGCCTCAACTTATGATCCTACAAATATTGACAATGTCTTAATTAATAATGAAATTGACGAGTGGATTCATGAGCATGATGGAGACTTTGATGGAGATGACTTGAGTTGGTTGGATGGTGATGTGGATGCAAGCCTTACAACAATTAGAGAGGAGTCTAATGAAGTGGAGGAAGACATGGATCAAGACAATGAAGATGATATTTGATCATTTTATGATATTTTTGTATTTGATGATATCTTGAATTCTTGATGTTGAAACTTGGAAGAATGTTTTTTTTTTTGGACTTAGATCTTGGAAGTCTTTTTTTGAGAATATGATGTTTAGTACTTTGGGGTTCTTTAATATTTATCATGAATGCTAGTTATTTGAATTTTGATGATACTCTTGTTGAATTTTAAAATTTTTTTATTTAGAATTTTATAATATACACGTACATATATATATATATATATAAAATTATATATATTTCCGAGTCAGCCGAGTTTTTTTCGAGTCTTCCGAGTTACTCGACCCGACTGACTTCCGAGTCGAGTCGAGTTTTCGAGTTTTTGAACACTGGTTTCAATTACTCATTGATGGCATCCATAAAAGGTTTGCCTTTGGTATTCCTGTTTTATGAAAGGTTTTATTGTGGGGCCAATTTAGTCCCTTAGATACTCAGTCAACTCGTGGAATTGCAACCATCCCGGCACAAGTAATACAGTTTTGGTTGCTTACATTAATGCTGTTCTAACATGATAGATTGTGGGATCCACGGTTTTGGAACCTTGTAGCTATTTTAGTAAGGAACTTTATTGAGTCATTTAATGAAGGGCTTGCTCTTTGTTTAATGTTTACCCTTATATTATATTACTTATCCAGGCATGTATTATGTGTAACATGACGTGGAATTTAGATGCTTGCATTTTGAATTTGTATTTAGTTATGGATTTGTGCTTATGTACATGATATTGACAAATTCTAAAGATTAGGTTTCAGGGTATTTTGGGCTGCCCCAATTTCTGGATTGAATCATTTATTTTGGGCATGCATTCATGTGGTTGTGTATATGAGCCATATGTTTTGGCTTATCTATATTTAAAATTATGCATAACTCATACCTGAGAATTATTTGGGAGCAGGCAGTACTAAATCGTGTGGGGTACACCCCAGAGATTAGCCATGGTGTGTTGGTTGAAATGGCTGAGCATAAGCAGGAGTTGGAGACGAAAACAAAGCCTATCCTCGACACCTTGAGAAGCTACCAAGACTTGCCTCCTGTACTTCCCTTATTTCAATCTGAATGGAGTCATAAGTAAGCATTTGATGCATTTTCTTCCCAGGAAAATTAGTGATTTCAGAACCATTTTTTTGTGCAGGATAAAGCTTTGGCTGCTTTAGCTATTGAGGACAAAAAAAGGCAGTTTGCTGCTGCAGAGAAGTACCTTGAGGAAGTGCTGCATTCAGCTCTTGCCACTACGGAATAATGTCTTGGTGCGTTTATTTTTAACATCGGTTTTGTTTTTGCCTGGATTCCATGTATTTGATCTTTTTCTCGAGAACAATATGTTTGTATGGAGTGATGAATTATTTATTGGACAGAGGTGTTTTGTAGATAATAGTGGTCCGATACAAATGCCTGCTATTTGATTTTTTCGATTAGTAAAAATGGCAATTTTATCAAAGAATAAGAATGTTGAAGTAATGGGGAAAACTGAAAAGCATTTCGCGGCCCAAAAGACCAGATTACATGTCTAAAAAAAAATCTCCCAAATTCCTTTAGTTCCTCCATTCTTTTGTTGGAACTTTTAAGTCTAGAAAATTCATTGTTTCATGCCTAATTTTACTTGATGTCTAGAACTATATTATTCTATAGAGTGCAAAAGTTCTACAAATATAGAACTTTCAAGTTCCACCAAAATTTTTGGATTTTTAAGTTCCATGGAACTTCTAATTAAATTGAACTCAAGATAAATTTGAGATACCATCGAGTAAATAGGTTAGAAACCCTCTTTCCTCAGACTCTTGCCTCTTGTTCCAAAACATTAATATTCCGGATTTTTAAACGTTCTACCAAAAGAAAAGGAGCATAAAACTCTTTCAAAATTGAAGATCATTCAATGAGAAGCCATCCTCTATCTGCACACACTGGTAAAGAACGGCTCCCATCATAAAGTCCTTCTGTTGTGCTCTTTTTCCGTACACTCAAAAACAGCCGATTATGAAGACTCTTCCAGAGTATTTGTCCTCAAAACTTCCTTGAAGCTTCTGAGACAAATTTTGCACCAAATTAGAAAGGAGATAGGAAGAAGCTCCACACTTCCCCCACAAAAAAGAAAGGCTCAGGCATATGAAATCCAACAGCTAGGAGTCACTATAAGCCAGAGTGACAAATCTTGACTGTCCATCCAACAGGTCCTCTAGATCAGGCAACAGACAGCCATATCTTACAACACTAGATTTCTGCACTTTGAACAACTGCCATTTACGTAATATAATTTTTCCAGATAAAAATGGCTCTTTCTAAGACACCAACGGAAGACACGAGATCTTCTCCAGTTGGTGCTGGCGAGGAGACTGCCAATATCCAATCTGAAGTCGTCTAACACACCCTTTGCATGCCAATCAAGACATTGGTTTGTATGCACACCTTAATAAGTGCGAATAGGGGTGTGTGGCGCCTTCGGACCAGTGCTTCACCAACTGGAGAAGATACCAAGTCCCAACAGAGGGGATGATGTGGCGTAGTGACGACTCCTACGTGTAAGAATCAAGGACTGATTCAGAACTTTTGGATCCTCCCATACTACATTTTATAGTAGAAGTGGAAGGAAGTTGAATATATTTCTGAGAGTGTTTTTTTCTTTTGGTAGTTAGGAATCTTAGAAGTGGGTTTCTTGCCCAAGCCTTGTTGGTCTCACACTTTCTTCCCTCTATCCACAGCTACCAAAAGAGGAAGATAATGGTCGTACTGCACATAGCCTTCTCAGCCTCAGAATAAAACACCATGTCCCTCATACACTCTAGTTGGAAACCTTATCGGCTTCCTCCAAAACTGTCACTGCTTTTACATTGGGTTGCCAACATGCTCTCAGATACCCCGTTAAAAAGCCTCGATCGGGCTTCCTCGGCACCTCCGGCAGCATTTGCACTGCCCAACCACATCAATATCGTGCACCTTCTCTGCACCAACTTCTCCAATAATATCAAAAGGCTTAAAAATTACATACAGATATACAGCAGGAGGTGATAGACTGATAGGTGGAAAAAAAGTAGAATAGGCGACTCTGCTGGGGATCGAACCCAGAATCTCTGGTTTCGTAGACCAGCGCCTTATCCATTGGGCCACAGAGTCACTGTTATACTAAGCGCTTGACCAATATTAACATGATAACTTAATAACATGACTGGCCACAAGAAAAGAAACAATACAATGGATCTACGTTGGCAATGGTAGGACTGCAACCAATTTTCTCTTGCAGATGCCCGTGTGACACTCGGGCATAGCCTCTTCAGCCGATGCCTGTAAATGTTTTCACTAAGGAGGTGATAGCGTGCATCTCACACATACCGCCCACCGTGCATACCTCCCCAACTTATCACATGTCCTCTTTACACTACATAACTGGTGTTAAGAATCACTCACAATTAGGGTTAAATAATTTAACCACGGTTTTTAGATAAAAAAATATTTTTACCACATGAATGAGTGAATCATAACCAAGGTTAATTTTTTTAAAGATTAAGATTAGATTAACTAACCCTACGGACTAGTGAATCTTAACCATAGGTAATTGATGTTAAAGAGAACATGTGGCAAGCTTGGGAGGTGAGCAAGTACTACCAACTAAACATGCGAGATGCATGCTGTCACCTCCCACAAGTCAGGTAGAATGCAATCTTAGTTATAAAATAATAATAATTTTTTTAAAAGAAAAAATAATAAAAGAAAATGATTAAAATATATGAAAGCTCTAATGATATTTTTTAGCGGGTAATGAGATCCCAAGCCAACACACTACTTATCTAAATAAAAATTTAAAAAATCAAGGAAAAGAAAAATGTAAAAACTATGTACTTGTTCAATATTCCAATTCCCGGCAATGGCGTCAAAACCTTACTTAAACTTTAACTTTGTTCTTCAAATTTTGTTTTTCTCGAAGGGTCATTTTAAAAACTCTTGTGAGGACAGGTGAAGGATGTGTAGCACAATAATAAAATATTTGGGAGTTCGATCCGCATAGATTGATTCATTTGATAAACAAAAACAATAATGAAGAAAAAAAAAGTGATTGTGATCATAAATTATAAAAATAATAGAAGATTTTCCATACTTCCACCATTTTTTAATATTAAATCACGTGGGTGGAACTGCATAATTTTTTTTTCTTACAAATAATATTTGATAACTTTGTGTGTGATGTGAATTGCCATGATGAGTAAATATACAAACTTTACTACACAATTTTTTTAGGTAGTGCTAGGTGCACTCCAATATTTGATATTTGCACCCTATTTATAATTTTTTTTTCAGTTTCACATTTGTTAATAGCAGCACCCCATCTGATCCAAACTCAATTTTTGGATAGTATTTGATTATGGTCCTTCAAAGTGTGATTTGTTTTCAAGAATTTAGCTTTTATTATTTTTTGATTTGGTGGTAATTGTTTGTTTTGCAACATGTTTGTCGTGGATAAATTTTGTGTAGCTCCTCCACTTATATTGATCATGCTCACATTTTTCTACATGCCCATGTTACAAATGTATTTGTGCCTAAAGTTCCATGAAGGGTAATAATTTTTTGTTTTTGGTTTAATGTCAAGGGTTGATTTATTTTAATTACATCAGTAACATGAAAAGATCTCCTCGGTCTTCTGATCACTGGTGTCCTATCCAAATTTTTGGCCCTCCCAATATCAATCTTTTCTATTTTTTTTGTTATACTCCCGATATCAATCTCACGCCACAACTTTAGAGATCCTTTAATGTCATTCCTGAGTTGTGTTGCAATTTATGGCCTCCACTGAATCGTTGAAGAAAGGTTGATGATATAGCTCAGCTTTCACATATCCAAAACTATAACTAAGATATATATATATATATATATATATATATATATAAAAGTATTTTTATAAATTTAATGATGTACAATGACTAATTTTTAATAACAGTATGCAATCATCAAATAGTAGGGTGCACCTAACATTATCTTTTATTTATTTATTCTTTATATTCACTTGTGAAAAGATATTCATTCCAAAAGGTATGTTAGGGTGCGAAACTTCCAAGAAATAATTGGCAAAAGCCTCATATTTCGAAGTTCTCATGGTGGCAGTGTAAGTGTTGCTATTTTTAGGGGCTGTTTGGATATATTTCTGTTTTTCTATTTTTATCTTCTGTGTTTTAAATTAGAAATCAATTTCTATTTTCAATTTTTTTAAATAGAAAGCATGTTTGACATTTCTAATAGTTATTTGTTTTAAAAAAGGAAAAACGGAAACACACGTACATAATACTAAGTAAACAATTCCAATCCATGATGGTGGTAGTGGTGGGTGGTGGGTGGTGGGTGGTGGTAGTGGTGGGTGGTGGGTGGTGGTGATGGTGGGTGGTGGTGGGTGATGGGTTGTGGTTTGGTGTTGGTGGTGGGGTGGTGGGTGGTGGTGGTGGTGGGTGGTGGATTGGTGGGTGGTGGTGGTGGGTGATGGGTTGTGGTTTGGTGTTGGTGGTGGGTGGTGGTGGTGGTGGGTGGTGGATTGGTGGGTGGTGGTGGTGGTGGGGTGGTGGTTTTAGTGATGGTGGTGTGACACCCAATGCTTTTTGTTTTTTATTTAAAAAAATAGAGGTAGTAGAAATTTTCTGGTAATCCATAATCTATCAGAGCGCAGCAGCGGGGAAAAATTTTGTTACTAATTCTTAAAAACAAAAAATAGAAACATGTTTTAAGTAAATTTTTTTAAAATTTTGTTTTTAAAAACAGAAAACAAAAAACGGAAGTACAACCAAATGAGGCTGTTATTACCTTTATTTTTTGGTAAAGAGCTATTACTTGAATACAATATATAAATCATTAAATTTTCTTCTGAAATTTTTCCTTTTAAAATCCAAAAATAACAATGCCATGTGTTGCACTTATATGAGAGTGGAAAAAATTGAATTGTGCCATTGAAGATCGAACCCCAGCCAATTGCGATTGAACTAGGAGAGAGTTCAATCGCTTCAACAGGTCAACAAGTGTCCCTTTTAACCTTCTTAACTGTGATTAAGATTCACTAACTCAACAATCTAACTTTGAATTTTAGAATTTGTTTGCTTTTAAAAAAATAAACTTTAGGGTTAAAATTTCTTAAGTCAGAGGGTTAATTTTTTTTACTAAAAGCCAAAGTTATATTGTTGAGTCTTAAGGGTTAATAAATCTTAACCATGATTAATAAAAGTTACAAAAGACATGTGTTGACGTATGGGTATGATTAAAGTCTCGTACCATTAGGTTGGTCTTGCCTTGAATTAATTAGGTGTCACTTGCACTACTTTTGACCCTAGGCTGTTTTTAAAATTGCGCTTGCTCTCCCTCTAGTTACTTAAGGTGTCATCTCATCTTACTTCTGTATCATTTGTTTATGAATGTGAGTGCGAGTTGGGTCCACACCCGTCTCCTTATTGGTTCAAAGGACACGATCGTGCCTTTCACGCACAGTAATGCAAGTAACACTAGCACTAATACGTGTCCTAAATGTGAATGCATGCGTGGAATCTGTTCCTACCCCCACCTGAACTAACCTGATCTGACCTTGGTAGGTATGAACGCATGGAATCTATACCTGCTCCATCTGATTTTTGTCGCGTACCCTAAACGATTACGAGTCGTAACGTTTTTTGATTTTCGCCAAAGAAGAAAAAACAGTTTTTTTTTCTCTTGTTTGTATCGTCTTTTTCTCTTGTTTGTATCGTCAAGAGACCTCCAAACACTGCCCACTGAATCAGTCATCATGATTGATGACTCACAGCGGTACCACGTGTACGACCCTGATCATGATGTGCCTTTTTTTGTCAAATGTAATGCAGTGTGATTCTTTATAGCCGTCCGATGATGAACGGTGTGATATAAGTACAATAGTATTAGGACTATCCTATGATTTCCCACTTTGATTTTATTTCTCTTGCTAAGAGAATTTAATAAGAAACATTAATTAAGATAATAAGCAATTAATTGGAAAAAACAAAACAGGTAGGGAGAGATTAATATATTGTTTATTAATAGTACAAAATCAAGGGCGTTTATTTCCAAATGGGTAACATTAGCATTATATAAGGGATAGCAATGAAGCAGCCTCCTTACAAAACATTCCTGCTCTAAGTTCAACAATGGCTACCCTCTGTGCTCCTGACCACCATTCTCCTGTTGAAGATGCAGAGATTCTTAGGAAGGCTTGTCAAGGTTGTTTATCTATTCATTTGTATGATCACACACTTGGATCCATTTCTTTTAGTTATTTTTCTTGCTTTTAAATCCACCATTTGTTTATATTACTAACACAGATCCATGTTTAGATTGTTTTTTATTCATGATTTTGATCATTCATGCTTCCTTTCTTTCTACGCATCGTAACGTTTCTATTATCTTTTTATGTTAATCTAGAGATTTGAAGATCATTTATTTAGACTTTATTGAAGTTAAAATTTTAATTTTTCTAATATATATATATATGGTAGCATTTTAATGAGCCATGCTCATTGAAACTTGTAATGAGTGGTCCCTAATAATGTGACACGTGGCAAGTTGTTTTGGAATCTGACCATTTGATGTCAAGACGAGTTGCCTGAGAGACGTGACAAAAAATTAGCTCGATTGGACATTTATAGACCGTCTGATTGAAGAAGAGAAGATCAGTCATTTCTATATCTTAAGTAGGGTCTAGTGAATCCTAAGGAGTTAATGCTGCAAACTAGGTTCTAATCGGATGGTCTAAACAAGTCCGATCAGACTATTTTTTTGACACGTGTCTCCAATGACCCAACTTAACATCCAACGGTCAGATTCAAAAAAAGTATGCCACGTGTCATCATTCTAGAGGGATCACTCACTACAAGCTTCAATGAGCATGACTCATTAGTATCCTTCCCTATATATATATATAACTTTTTTTTATTCATGAATTTGATCATGCATGCTTTCATTTCTTTCTACACCATCGGAACATTTTTATTACTTTTTTATGTTAATCTAGAGAATTAGAGATCATTTAGGCCTTGTTACGGTAAATTTTCAATTTTATAACTACAAAATAGCTTAATTTATGTTAGCTAAAGCAAGAGGGTATCTGTTGAAAGAATTTGATCATAAAGTAGTGAAAATTAAAGCGAATTGTTTCAAGTTTCAACCGATCATCCTAGTGTAAATCTTTATGTTCGAAGATATGAAGTAAAATGGCGTTTTCTGCGAATTCTTTTAGGATGGGGGACGGATGAGAAGGCCTTAATTTCGATACTTGGGCACAGAAATGCAGCGCAGAGGAAGCTAATCAGGCTAGCTTATGAGGAGACTTATCAAGAGGATCTTCTCAAGCGACTTGAATCTGAGCTTTCAGGAGACTTCGAGGTTTATATTCAAACTTGATCATATTTCCTCACATAATCAACATAATCCCTTTATCCATAATCTGTTCCTCAATGAAAATTTTAAAATTGTATTAATGTGAACATAGAGAGCGGTATACCGTTGGACATTGGATCCCCCCGATCGAGATGCCGTCTTACTTAACGTGGCATTGAGGAAAGCAATACCTGATTACCGGGTAGTCCTTGAAATTGCGTGTGTCCATTCCCCTGATGAGCTCTTAGCAGTGAAGCGGGCCTACCAGTTTCGCTACAAGCATTCCCTGGAAGAAGATGTCGCGGCACATACCTCAGGTGACATCCGTAAGGTATGCTTTAGATATCAAAAAAATTTACATTCTGTAGTTCCTTGCATGAACAGATACTAATCATACTAACTGGGGTTGCGGCTTAACCCAAAATAAAAATAAAAATTTATACATATATATAAACTTATGCTCTTCTGGATCGTGATTTTTGTTACAGCTTTTGGTTGCCATAGTGAGTACATATAGGTACAATGGTGATGAGATAAATGCAAGAGTAGCACATTCGGAGGCCGATAGTCTTCATAATGCAATCCAAGAAAAGGCATTTAACCATGAAGAGGTGATTAGAATCTTGAGTACAAGGAGCAAGGCACAGATCGTCGTAACTTTGAACTGTTACAAAGATGATCATGGCACTTCCATCACTAAAGTACAGATAAGAGGCCATTTCATTTCATATAATCGTATTTCTAGTTCTGTTTCGACTTATATTAATACATGGGTTGCTATTTCTAGATTTTGTTGGGCAATCCCTCTGACGAGTTCTTGGCGGCTTTGCGAACAGCCATCCAATGCATCAACAACCCTCTAAAGTATTTTGAAAAAGTGAGATAGCTATAGATGAAGTTTTACATATCAATGTCAACTTCAGCTTTGAGATTCTGATGGGGTCATGGGATTGTGTGTTATAGGTGTTGCGCAATGCAATCGATAAGGTGGGGACTGACGAAGACGCGCTCAGCCGTGTTATCGTCACACGTGCAGAGAAGGACTTGGAGGAGATCAAGGAGCTGTATAAAAAGAGAAACAATGTGTCTCTTGAACATGCTGTAGCCAAGGACACTTCAGGGGACTACAAGGATTTCCTCCTTACTTTACTAGGGAGCAAAGCGTTCTAGCTCAGTTTGTGAATTCCAGTAGCTTTGTTCTGCTTCGGTTTGTGGTGGTGTGTGGAGCATAGGCTCTTTGATGATGTCTACTGGACTTGGATTTGCTTCTGATTTCAATTATTTGTCGTCTGTTTTTGGTATCTTGTTTAATTTTGATTAGCCTTATCTATATTTCAGAAGCATGATATATTGCTGAAAATATACTAGTAGATTACAATTTTGTTTCTAAGTAATTGCTGAGGATGTATTGATCATATCTATGAACTATGGTGTTTTTGATTATTTTTTCTTTTCTCAAGTTACTGCATTCTACTATGGCCTTCATTAACCTTGGATGAAGTGATGTAAAAGGAAGCATATTAGGGAGTGTTCGCTTGGCGAGAAAGTGGGTGAAAGAAAAGAAAAGAACCTAAAATTTTCTTCCAAAACAACCATCAAAAGATGAAGTTTTTAAGTGAAAGTTTGTCATTATTGTGAAAGTGCAAGAAAAAGAAAATGAAAGTGTGTTTCTAGCAAACCAAACGTAAGACATTAAAGTGCAAGAAAGGTCACTTTTTTTTTACTTTTCCTCACTTTCTCGCCAAACGAGCACACCCGAAGTCGAATGGATGATCGAAAATAAGTTTCAAGTACATAAGAAAAATTGGGTAATCAGGGAAGCTAGGATCCTCCAATCAATGGTTTTCACAGAAGGAAATTTTTGGCTGGAATTATAAGAAATTCAGTCCACTACATCTTTACGGGTAATGAAGTGAAAAACATGGACAATGATGGTTCAATTTGATCCAAAAACTAACTCAATATTATTTAAAGATTATCGAAACTCACAAGCCTTTTCGGGCAAGACTGGGGTGGTTGTACTGCTCTGATCTGCTATGGAATAGATGAGGATGGATGAGGAATTATAACTTCTTGGGCTTGAATTTTTCTTTGGTGGAGAGAGGAAGATAAGTGTAAGAGAAAACACAGTATCCTTTGTGAATTGTGGAGTTATGTTGAGAAGTAGCTACTAGTTTAACAACTAAACATACCATACATAGAGAAGGAGTACCAGAGATCGATATTATGGTCAGTCACCGCTCGCTCACTGCATAGGTAGAAGCTATTCTGTTTCTTTAATAATAGAAACAAGTATATCACACTTTTGCAGCATTTTCAAATGCTAATGTTGCAGAACAAATATGAATTCTACACATTGTAGAATCAAATTTGCTTTCCGTGATAGAACTATAATCAATTTGCTTGATACTGAAGAGATATCAATAGGGATAGACACAATTTATGATTTTGAGTTTTCATTTCATGGGGACAGAAGACTCGTAAAGATGGAAAAAAGAACTCCAAAACATAGAAATGTGTAGTCTTTTCTTGACCAGGCTCCCTATAAGTTTGACAGTGCTTGAAATATAACATATCCTTTTGTGTTCCTTATAAATACCCAATTTTTACACTCTGCCTTAACCATGGTTAATATCTTTTAACCATGGATATCCCCAGCTGAGCCCCAGCCAAACCCTAGATCAAACCTGAGTAAAACCCTAAACCCTAGGCCTAATCCTAGGTAAACCTCAGGTAAAACCCTAGACTAACCCTAGGTAAACCCCGATCAAACCCTAGACCAAACATTAGGTAAATCCTGGTCAAACTCTAGGTAAACCCTAAACCCTAGGCAAACCTTGGCTCAAACCCTAGCAACCCTAGGTAAATCCTGAACCCAAACCTTAGGTGAGTCCTAAGTCAAACCCTAGGCCTAATCCTAGGTAAACCATGGTTAAACCCTAAGCCTAACCCTATGTCCACCTAGGGCCCATTTCAGGCCCAAGAACCTCTAAACCGCGTCCAAACTCCCCTGTGGGTCCAAACATGGGCCCATAAGTCTTTAGAGCCCAGTGCAGTGGGGCCCACTTGCTCATTTTGAAAATTCAAATTAATGGCGGCAATAACTTTACCGCCATTACCCTATATAGCAAAATGAACAGTGCTTTCGGCCCAATCGTGTGAGGGCTGGGCCATTTTTGGCAAAAGTCCTAAATGGCGGTAATAACATTACCGCCATTCTTACAGTGGCCTGAACAAAGAATGACAGTAATATTATTACTGCCATTTTAGTTTTTCTGTAAAACTCGCAGCTGGCCTCCCCCCTGCAACTCCAATCCTCTCTCAGCTTGTCCCCCATGCCTATTTTAATCCCCTGGCTACCCCTAGGGTCTCCCTCTTCTTCTATAAAAGCCACCCTCCTCCATAGTTCAAACCCACTCCTCAACTTCCACACTAAACCCCTATCTAACTTTGGCCAGCCTTAGTTCAGCCCTACTCCACCCATGCTTGTACCTCAGGAGTATCCCAGACTTCCCCAGAAGCTGTCACAGGCCCTTCACCAGCCACTACCACCGTGCACTAACCACCACTATCGTGCAGTCGAGTGAGCACCAAGCTTGGGTAGGGCCATCCCTATCCCTCATCTCTTTCTATTCAAGCATTGTAAACCCTTGGTCCTCTTCCAGAGGCCTTCTTTTTCATTTGGTAGCACTTAGCACCCAGAGGTCCCCCTACCTCACCATAGGTATGGAGGACCCTCTCGAGGGTTAGTAGCTCTGGCCCAAGGCCCCCACCGAGTATGGAACCTCGCCACATATTCTGGGAGACCCTCAGCCCATGATGGATCCCCTAGTTACGACCTGGCTCAGTCCCAAGGGGGACAAAGCATTTTTCTGGTGAAAACCAGGAATGACGGTAATCTCAGTACCGCCATTCTTGGCTTCTTACAATACAACACCTATTGCGCCCTCTTGGGTGGGTCCTAGTTCAATTCAGGGCCATGGTTGGACTCCTCAGGTCCTCCTCTATCGAGTCTGGTCATTCTAGGCTGATCCCTTAAACATAACCATTTTTAAGGTGGCCTAAACCAGACCCTGTCCAGAATGGCGGTGGTCTATCTACCGCCATTTTGTTATTTCATGTTCAGTGACTTTGACCCACTGTGGGGCCCACTCTAGACCACTCCCTGGGCCCACCAAAGGCCCAGGGCCTTCCTGGCACTTCCCACTTCACTTCTGTGGGTTCAAAACCCTCTGGGTCAGCTCCTAACACAAGTTACAGACCAGTAAACCAGGGTTAAAATTGCTTCTGTAATGATGGTAATCCCATTACTGATTTTTAATCTTTGGGCTTTTACACATGGCCCAGACCTGGTAAGAGGCCATTCTAGGCCCTGTCATATCCTCTGGGCCTACCCTGACCTGCCAGTATCATTTAACTAGGGTTAACCTAATTCCGATTAACTTTTAACCATGGTTAAGCTTCCCTTAACCCATAAAAAATCTAGAAAATTCTGTAAAATTTCAAAATATTGCTATGTGTCTAAAATGTTACTATTTTGACCTCTTTACCATGGTTAGCAACCATAACCATGGTTACTTTACCAATTTAACTCCAGTTAGCAATCCTAACCTCGGTTAAATCCGTTTTTGGCTTACTGGGCTCACCATTGGCCTACCAGGCCCAATTTCAGCCTACCGGGCTTGACTATACTTTCCTTAGCTGTAGTTAACAATTCTAACCATGGTTAATTTGACCTAACCTCGATTAGCAACCCTAACCTTGGTCAAACTTTACCTTAGTCTACCAGGCTTCTCTCTTAGCCTATTTGGACCTAAACCTTAGTCTACCGGACTAACTCTAAGCCTACCGGGCTTAAACCATGCACTTGATCGACCAACCCCGGTCAACTAAACCATAGTCTACCAGACTAGTCCATTAGCCACCCTTGATGCACACACACACCCCCTAGCCTCGGCACGGGCTCATGTGCCAGAACTACGCTCGGTCTGATCTCACCCCCTTGTGAGTACGTAGGCAACCCAACCCGGGTTCGACCTTAGTTAGCTTTTCTTTCTTAGATTAGTATCATCTTAAACACTCAGGTATTTGAACAAATTTTGACTTTAATTGGCTTAAACTTAGAAAGTAGGGAACCATTGAAAAATGGAAATCTCAGGGTGCCTAACCCCTTCCCCGGACTTAACTGAACCTCTTACCTTAATCTCAAATCGCAGACCACGACCTTATCCAACTTCTCGGAGACTTATCCCTTCTGAATGAATAGGTGGCGACTCTAAAACAATATCAAATTCCGTGAGATTTTTAGGGTTCCAAAACCCATACTCACAGCTTTAGCGACTCTACTGGGGAGCAATTAACTAAGGTTTAACCCGGAACCTAGGTCAAGTCAATCAAAGTCAATTTCTTCAAATGCCTATGTATTTAACCTAATACTAATCATTTCATCTCTTTGGTTTAATTGTGTACTGTGCATATCATACATTACATAGTAGTGTAATGTCCTATTAAACCCAGTAGACAGACTTATTACGTTAACGATTGGTGGATGATCATCCTCAGTGTCAGTGGCTTAAAGGTCTTGGAGGTTCGTTGAATTATGGCTAGTGGATGATTACCCTCAGGGAAGGATTCTGAACGCTCCCGCTTACACCAATCGTCCATTTTTAGGTATGTTCTATGCCAGAGAGTCGTATATACGGTGTTAAGTAATCCCCCCATCCTGCTAGGAACACATTTGCATCAAACCAGTATTCATACATATAGGTTCGGCTAGGGTATAGTCTACATGCAGCCCATTTAGGGAGGGTTATTCTGAACCCTAATCTGCTTGCACCTTATACCTGTCTCCAACCATGGTTGACTATCCACGTATATTTTACCCTGATAAGCACTCACCTAGGGGCATGTAATGAGCTAAACCTATGCTTGTAGTAAAACACATCCAACCCTGCATCCCGACATAGCATATGAGGTTCAAATCTCAGGCAAACAGGTCTTTACTAGACCTATCCACAACCTTGACCTGATAGGCCCCCGATTTCTAACAACCCGGATAAAGCACGTCAGACCTTCGTCTGTCTGCCCTATCGGATCACATGTGCCTTGTCACACCCAATCAAAATCAAGAAAAATAAAAAAATACAATCATCATCATTTTGTATTTTTCATCTGTATACATAGTACACTCACATTGAGTCTGTCTTTTATCCAGGTAAATGGCAGGTCTTTCAGGGATTGTCCAGTTAATTGGTCAACCATCACGGCCCGTGCATTTGACATCTCAGGCACCATGTGACAACAACCTCCAGAAAGCAATTATGGCCTTCACTTCGAGTCAGCGTCTCGCTTGGGCTCAGTACTACAAAATCGGGTCGATCTTAGACCTGTCCATGGTTAAACCAGACCTGCGCCTCATAAACATTGCTATCCAATGTTGGAACTCATCACATATGGTGTCCTACTTTGGTAAGAATGAACTGTGTCCAACACTGGAAGAGATTCAGGGCATTCTGGGTTTAAAAATAGATGATGAAACCATAGTACCGCACTACAAGACAACATATTAGGCAAACCTCACAAAGTTCTTGCATATCAAGCATGCCTGCTTGCAGCACAGTCCTAACGGCTCTTTCGATTGAATACCCGTAGAGTACTTCAAAAAGTAGTACAAGCGCAAGTGGGACCTTGAATCCATTATAGCTGAACTTCTGAGCGTCACTTCCCTTGCACTGATAGTTATGTCTCAGTTGATGTTCCCAAAGTGCTGCTCCCTCGCCGAATCAGTATTGGTAGGGATCATCGAAGACATGTGCAACTCCGGATCAGTCGTACCTGTCATCCTTGCAGAGCTTCTCAGGGCTCTCAACCAAGTAGCGGACCACAGAAAGGGTATCTTCTATGCTAGTGCACCACTCTTACATTTATGGTTGGTAGGATATCTGCCTACAGTCATATCAGTGCTAGTCGACTTCTGCGAAGCCTACAGTTTACCCTGAAAGATTTCTCAGAATCAGGGCTTAATACTCCGATAGCGACTATCGACGTTAGAATGCTCTATCAACTTCTCCAAACCCTGTTAGAGGAGGAGATCATATGGCAATGTGAGTGGCTGGTCTTGAAAAAGCTACCTCGCGTCATCATAACCAGAAGGCGATGCATGATCCTTGTCGGTCTAACCGGCTTCGTAGTCTATACACCACTCTGAGTCATTCGACAGTTTGGATTCCCTCAACTTATCCCAATGATAGACCAGTAGGGAAATGACTGGACCAACTTCTCAGTGCACTCTGACAGCCTCACCCAACACTTACAGTCAGCTTGGCGAAGCTCCAGACGAGATCAGTGGCCGGACTATGTGGTTACATCAGGACCACCAACCGATTCAGCATACCGACTGTGGGTGGAAGATCCTGACATTCTATCTGATATGTCTGCACCGAGAGAATTGCCAACACCAGTCTCAGCTCCATCACACGGAACCACACCCTTAGCTAAAATGGTGGTTCCCTAGAGAGACATCTTCCAGGAGAGACAACTTCAGATCCAGTAGAAGGAGAACAGGCTTTGGAAGGCCCAACAGGCATTTAGGCTACATGAAGCGGAGCAGAACCGTGAACGCCAGGCCATGCAGGGGGGTAGATCGATCAAATTGAGCAGATAGTTCGATCTTGTCAGAAGAAGCGGAGAGGCGATGCTAGAGAAACAGCCGTTATCAGGGCCCAACTGCACTTCTACCAAGAGCAACTTGATAGTGCAAAGGCCGAGATGACCGACCGAATCCGATAGTTCGGATCTCGAATGTTCTATGCTTCTTAGACAATTGACAACATGGAGGTTGAGGTCACATCCCTCCAACAGCAAATCATAAACCTAAACGGAGTGCCCCGGCCACTTGACTTTACGATCCCTGACGGACCTGCCTAAGATCGAGTCTTTTTCTTTTTTTTCGAGTTGCACAGTCCTGTACTCACTTTGCATGAGCCGACCCATGACTGCAATTCTCGTAAAAGTAGCTGCTACAGATGCAATCTTAACAGATGTACCAGTCACGAAAGAAGCATATAGTTTAGCCTCTACTGACAGTCAGATGGGATCAATGGTAGAACCTTCGGACCAGCATCAACGAACCAGTGAGATTCTGCAATCTCACGAGATAGATATCACGGCCATAGAGGCCAAGTTAGACAGTGTTCTGGAACCCCTGAAGATTTTAATTGGTGCTTGAACCGAAGAACCCTCTACTCGGAACCTTATCGGAGAAACCCCTGAACAGCCTTATCTAGAGCCACATCAGCTTATCCTTATCATCATTTCAAACCCTGGACTCACAGTAGGCAGAGGTGAAGAGTATGATCAGTATGAGGAGCAGCCCAAGGCCTCACATGTCAATCAAGACCGGCCATCATCCTCAGACCCCACTCCATCCCTCACAGATCAGCACGGGGAAATCAAGCAGATGAAGGAGGAAATGAGACGGATGAAAGGGGCATCTACAAACCCCAGTCTATGATTGGAAGACCTAACTTTCTCATCTGGGGATGTTGTTCCCCCAGGTTTCAAGGTGCCCGACTTTGACAAGTACGATGGCACAGGCTGCCCGAAACAACATCTACAGTTGTATCTGGGGGACATGCTCCAGCACAATAAAAACCAGTCTCTACTCATCCAGCACTTCCAGAAAAGTCTGAAGGGGGCAGCCTTTACATGGTGGATGTCGGTTAAAAAACAACGAGTCAAGACCTGGCAGGATGCCATGGATAGCTTTATAGAGCAGTACTCCTTCAATCAGGAGCTCCAGTCTCAGAAAAGCCAGTTGGAGCAGATGTACCAGTGTAACAACGAATCTTTCCTGGAGTACGCCACCCATTGGAGGAAAATGATAGCAAAAGTATCTACTCTGATCCTCAAAACGGAGTTTGCAAACATATTCATGGGCACTCTGAAGCAGCCCTACTTCACTTTGATGGTGACACTACCAGTCATAGATTTTGGCACCATTGTTAAAATCGGTGCTCGCATTGAATCAGCTATTCAGAGTAGTGTCATTCACTCCAGCCTAGGGCTTGCTCCCCCAGAATAGCAGCTTCAACAAGCAGAAACAGTGGTCCATGTGACCAACACAGAAAAGAAGATGTTCAAATGGTATCTTCCGCAACACCTATCAGATTATCAATGCCAGCCACTCAGTCTCAGACAACATTCGGAAACACCCGATCGGCTAGACAAAACCAGGGGCAAAATCGTCCCCCCAGAAATTTTACTCCTCTTCCCTACACTCTTAGCCAGTTGCTAGACTTTCTGATCAAGCAGGGTCTTCTTACTTTGAGAGGCCCTACTTCTCTCTTACCTCTAGACAAATAGAACAAAAACTACAACGTCGATCATCACTGCGTCTTCCACCTAGGCCCAAGCCATGTTACAAGCTACTGCATTGGTCTGAAGTGCGCTATCCAAGATCTACTGTATGAGGGAAGAGTTGAACTGGCCCCTGATAATAATAGTATCAACCAGGTGTCACTGCCCCCACACAACAATCAGGTCAACTTCATTGAGTGGGAAGAGCCTGGGGCAGGGCAGCCGATACCCAGCGCACCCACAGTTGATGACGACATTATTAGGCCTTCATACCAGCCTTCAATCATAATCCTATTTCTCCAGTCTAACATACAGACCATCCAAGCTCCAGTACAGATCCCTGTCCCCGAATAGATCATCTATACTATCCCTTGCCCTGTAAACTGGCCCACGGCCCCAGCTCAAGCCTCCACCTCAATAGGTCCCATCCAGATCCCTTACATCCCTTCTCTACCTTTCAACCTCAACCATGTACCAGCTCCACGCTCTCTCATCCTTGAGAGTGAGAGCATCGCCTACCTCACCAGATCTGGTCGGGTTCACCAACCCCTAGTAGTAGAGCTGGCAAAGGCAAAGGAAACAGAGAAAGAGAAATCAGGGGTGTCAAACCCTGAGAGAGAAGTAGCAGACTCGGCAGTTCTGCTAAAAATCCTGGAAAAGGCAGAGAAGTTCAACATTACTCAACAATTGAGAAAAATCCCAGCACAGATTTCCATCTTGGGTTTGTTAGACATGATGCACAGAAAATTCATTTAGATTGTAAGATTCTTATTAATTTGATTAATAGAGACTTCTTCTTTATCTATTGTGTATTCATTATGGGTAATTGACCATGATCATGAGATGATCTACACAATATGAGATATCGACAAAGGTCCTTAGGATATATTGTAGGAAAGCTATGTGATGGGAATATCATAGGCAGATATACCTTTCTAGTTCCTTACACCTTATATAGTCACAGCTATGGGTGAAGCTGGGCACTTCACTTATATGGCTGCCACAATGCTAAGATGTTCTCAATGGCTGAGATGTAGTTATATCTCAAACTATTGTAGTGAAGACTACACATCAGCATATGGGTAAAGGGGATCCGGATAAAAAATTAAGCGGAAAACTGGATCCCGATGAACTTTACACCATAGAAAGCAACTAAAACTATCTATTCGTTTTAGTCTTATTACCTCGGTGAATGATGTTCACCGGTGAAGCTAAAACCAACTCGAACCGTCAGAACTCTTTGTAGAGATTTCTTGAAGAAATACTCGAAACTCGATCCTTGTTCTTTGCTATCCTGGCGAAGATTTGGAATATCTAATTGATATTGAAGAAACAAAGAGGAGAAGATGGAAGTTGGTGTAGATTTTCTATTGTCAAAAACTTAGGGTTCAAAACCCTAGCCTTCAAAATAACTTTGGGCACTCCCTTGAAGTTCACGAAAATCCAAGAGGGCCTTTCCCTTGGCTCACACGAAATTCCCTTTAGGGTTTTTCTTTCTTTCCTCTATATGCTCACGAAAATTCTGGGGAGAACAATAATTCTATCTAGCACCTCATGGTTTTCTTGGAGAAGAATTTATCAAAAACTCTTTTTGAATAATAATGATTCTCATCATGTGCCCACGGTTTGGTGTTGGGGTTATATAGATGTGGATCTTATCCATATCTAGATTTCTTAATCATTATCCAATAATGATACTTATCCCTTGGAGTTTCTAATTTAATAGACTCCTAATTAATTCATAATTAATTAGTTGTTATAAGCTTTCTAATTTAGGATTCCTTTTCCTAAAAGGATTCCTAATTAAAGGGATATAACTAATCTCCTAAATTGTAGGGATCCAACCAACTCCCTACATAATAGGGATTCTAATCTAATTAGAAACCACAAAGGGATGGGCGTGAGTTAGTGATGGGCATGAGCAAAGGGGAGTCTTGAGCTCCAAGGTTTGACTAAAGTCAAACTTAATCTCTTAGTTTCTTGTTTACCAAGATTGGAATCTAATTCCATAAAATAAGGATTTATTATTCAATAATTATTCAACTAACCTAATCCTAATCCAATTAGGAGAGCTTAAATGGGCACCCCACCCTAGGGTTTAAATCCATGGGCTTGGGCCCCACATTAAAGGTCCATACTTTATGAGTTTATGGATATGGGTCAAACCCATTTCCCCTTTAATTAAGTTAATTAAATAATTCTAATATAATCCTTTAATTTAAATTAAAAATTAATTTAAACTATAGATAACTTTTAATCTATTTTAATCAATGATTAACATTTAATCATTTAAACAATTGATTAGCTTTTAATCAATTTATGAGTTTGTATTTCTTATGTGAGCATCTCCACAGATTACTCTAGGACATTCTTACCTTGGCTTACCCAATGTTATCCCATTGACCCTAAATAGGAATTTCATCGGAATTGCAAGTGACGTGATATATCCATGTTGCAATTGAATCTCAGTGTAAGAACATTAACCAATACGGATCCAGCCACATGAACTTTTTAATTCAATTGATCATTCCAATTACATTATCCCTAATGGGCATTCGAGATTATTTATACTATCTAACTCGTAGCCCATTGCACATCATCCGGGTTTCCAAGACTTCTGATTAAGCCATGAGAAACATTTTCTCATGTAAAACATTTTGAGAAAAACATTTTTATAAGTATAATATATTTTAATAAAAATATATTTCAAACTTATTTTGTTTCAAAATCACCTGCGCAGGATTTAAGCTTAATCGACTGTCTTACCCGGAATTTGGATAATCTCTCAAATTAATGAGTATAAATTTCTTGTTTGAAATTCATCATGACTAGAACAACTTCTGACTATCAAACTTTCATCGTATCGTAGTCCCTAAGGTAGAGAATACTTTAGTGTAATCAAAACAGTCAGATTACTGCTCATTTATAAATGAACTCATCAGATCTAAGGATCATTGAAACTGTTCAATGTGAATGAGAGACCAACTATCTGATAGTATGTTTATGCAAGAGGTCTTCCATTGCATGCAATCAGTCAGTGTACATTTAAGCACCCATATGCTGATGTGTAGTCTCCACTATAGTAATTTTAGATAAAACTACATCTCAACTATTGAGAATATCTTAACATAGTGGCAGCCATATAAGTGAAGTGCCCAGCTTCGCCCATAGCTGTGACTATAAGGTATAAGGAACTGAAAAGTTATATCTGCCTGTGATAATCCAATCACATAACTTTCGTACAATATATCCTAAGGACCTTTATCGATATCTCATATCATATAGATCATCTCATTATCATGGTCAATTACCCATAATGAATACATAATAGATAAAAAAGAAGTCTCTATTAATCAAATTAATAAGAATCTTACAATCTAAATGACTTTTCTGGGCATTATGTCTAAAAATCTCCCACTTGCCCTAAAATTCACTGAGTTATAGATTTCAATCTCATATTATCTAAGTGTGTTACAAATACTCTATCCGATAAAGCTTTAGTCATCGGGTCAACAACATTAAGTTGAGACTTAATCTTTGTAACTACAATATCTTGCCTTATCTCTCAATAATCTCATTAATGAGAAGATACTTCCTCTAAATAAAAAGTAAGCCCATAATCTCTAGTCCTTTTCAGGTACTTCATGATGTGCTCCACAGCGGTCCAATTATTTGATACTTGGATTGCTTTGGAACCTACTAACAACTCCCACTGCATGACAGATATCCGGTCTAGTACATAGCATGACATACATGAGGCTCCCCACTACCGAAGCATAAGGGCACCTCGTCATCTGCTCGATCTCATCAGCTGATGTAAAGGCTATCTTTTCAGACAAAGTGACACTATACCTAAAAGGAATGAGTGTTGTCTTACAATCACTCATATTGTACCTAGACAAAATCTTGTCTATGTAGAAAATTTGGCCTAATCCCAACATTCGGCATTTCTTATCTCTTAGAATCTTTATTCTGAGAATATAGGATGCCTCTCCCAAATCTTTAATTGAGAAATGCTAAGAAAGCCAAATCTTGACTGATGACAACATCCCTACATCATTCCCAATGAGTAGGATGTCATCTACATAAATAATTAGGAATACTACTGCTCTCCCACTGTCCTTCTTATATATACAAGATTCCTCTAAATTCTTTTGGAATCCAAATTCTTTGATCGAAAGATCAAATCATTGGTTCTAGCTTCTGGAAGCTTGTTTTAAACCATATATCGACTTGTTGAGCTTGCATACCATGTTCTCCTAGTTAGGAGCAATGAAGCCCTCAGGTTGCATCATATAGATGTCTTCATCTAACATTCCATTAAGGAAAGCAATTTTGACATCCATTTGCCATATCTCATAGTCATGGTGTGCAACAATAGCCGGTAATATCCTGATGGATTTGAGCATAGCTACAGGTGAAAAGGTATCCTCATAATCAACTCCTTGAATTTGAGTGTAACCTTTTGTAACAAGTCTAGCTTTATAGGTCTCCACGTTACCATCAACACCATTCTTCCTTTAGTAAATCCATTTGCATCCAATTGGCCTTATACCATTTGGTGGATCTACTAAAGTCCAGACAACGTTGTCATACATGGAATCTATTTCAGCATTCATGGCTTTATTTCATTAAGATGCATCTACATCTAATGTAGCTTCCTGATAAGTATTAGGATCTGTATTCTCATCATCAGGGGTAACTAGATAAACTTCATTATTGTAATACTGAAGTCTATCTGGTGGTTTAGAAACTCTTTCAAACCTTCTCAGTGGAACAAAATTAGAAGAATCAATAGTGGAAGGATTAGGTTCATCTTGGACATTGGCTATGTTGTCTTTCATCTCATGAAATTCAACCTTCTTAAGAAGATCCATTTCTTCCTCCAAGAAAGTGGCATGATGCCTATCAACTATTATTTGGTCTGCCTTGGAGTAGAAATAGAAACTATTAGTTTCTTTTGGATATCCTACAATGTTCTATTTTTCTGTTTTAGATTCCACCTTAGTGGGCTGGATTTTGCGAACATGCGTAGGACAACCCCATACCCTTAGATGTTGTAAACTAGATTTTCGCTCAGTCCACAATTCATAGGGTGTAACCGGTATAGACTTAGAAGGAACCCGGTTCAGAATATAAACAACAGTTTGTAAAACATACCCCCAAAGATAGGAAGGTACATCGGCATGACTCATCATAGAGCGAACCATATCTAATAAGGTTCGGTTTCTTATTTCAGAAATACCATTTTGTTGATGTGAGACAAGACTTGACCATTGCGAGATAATCCCATTATCTCTTAAGTAATCCATAAAATCATTGGTGAGGTATTCACCACCTCGATCTGATCTAAGTGTCTTTATGGATTTGTCTGTTTGACTCTCAACTTCTAATCTGAATTTTTTGAACTTTTCAAAGGTGTTAGATTTGTGTTGCATCAAATAGACATCTATATCTAGAATAGTCATCGGTAAATGTGACAAAATACCGGTATTGCCCCCGTGCAACAATGTTAAATAGACCACATACATCATTATGGATGAGTCTCAACTTGTCTTCAGCTCTTCCTACCTTTTTAGGGTAAGGCTTCTTGGTCATCTTACCTTCGAGACAAGACTCGCAAGTAAGGAGTGGTTCTACCTTGAGAAATTCAAGGGGACCATCTATTACTAACCTCTTGATCCTATCAAGATTAATATGACCAAGTCTCTTATGCCAAAGATAAGTAGACTCTGTGCAATGTCTCTTCATTCCAAACATTCTAGATGATGAGACATTGTCACTTTGCAGACATTCATTATTTACCAAAGAAAATATTAAATAAAGACCATCAATGAGATTACCAGTAATCAAGACCATTCCATCTTTCTTAGTTTCAACAATTGAATTAAAATTGATAGAGAATCCATAAAATAAAAGTCTAGATACTGAAATAAAATGTGCAGAAGGCACATAAAAGTAGTCTTCTAAAACTAATGTCTTTCTATAAGGTAAATAAAGAGTAAAATCGCTTATTGGCTTAACTGCAACTTTTGCACCCTTGCCAACTTTAAGCCTCTGCTCCTGTCTTGTCGGTTTCTTGGTTTCCTTGAATTCCTACAACCAATTGCAAACATGTACAGTGGCTTCAGAATCCATGCACCATGAATTAGGGAAACCATCTAGAAAGTTTGACTTAATAGTAAATAGTACTTCAAAGCATCTTATACCTTGAGTACTGGTGCGACCCTTCTTAAGAGTTGCAAGGTAAGTCCTACAGTTCCTCTTCCAGTGGCCTATTTTACCACAGTGGAAACACTTTTCCTTGCCTTTGTTTTCCTTGCTAGCATCTCCTGAAGAACCTTTGGTAACTTTTGCCTTACCACAATTGTCTTTAAACTTTCCTTTACCCTTGTTTCTCTTCCTTTTCTTTTCAGACACTATCACAGGTATAGGTTTTTCAACAAACATAATTTCACCATCAATATCTTTTCTGATTTCATCTTCCACAGCCAATAGTGAGTCTAACAACCCACTAAGAGTCATCTCTAACTTGTTTATACTGTAATTCACTACAAACAAGTTGAATGACCGAGGGAGTGACTGTATAATAGTATTGATTTTGGTGATATGATCCATCTCTCCACCGTACATCTCCAGTTCTTTAATAAAACTCATCATTTTCACGACGTATTCTCTGACTAAAGTTCCGTCTTTCATCTCAGTTATAAGAAGAGACCTTAACGTTGTTTTGTTGGCAGACTTATTCTCTACACCAAACATCTCATGAAGTTGTTGCAAAATGTCTGAAGTATTATCCATATCCTTATGATGATTATATATGATATTGGATAATGAAGCTAACACCCAATCTCTTTCTATTTGATTAGAACGATTCCATAAATCCGCTTCAGCCAACAGATCTGGTGTTGAATCCGGGAGAACCATAGGTATAGGAGTTGTAAGACATAGGGTAAATTTTTCAGCAGAGAGTACACGGTATATCCTAAATTCTCAGTCTACATAGTTAGTTCCAACTAACTTCTCATCATGAAGAATTTCAGTCATAGGGTGAAGGTCTGTCATGATCTAATCAAATGACAAATAAGATAGTATTAGGGACCTATTGTATTCATTAATTACTATTAGATTATGGGTCTGTTTCTAATAGTATTGCCAATTTAGGAAGTTTTAATTAGCATCGAAAACCTAGACACTGGCTTAATGTAATCCTGCCTTTGGGCACAACATCACATCACCTTGAATAGGTAGATAGAAACTATCTTCTCAATTTTCATAGATCTCATCTTGTGAATTATGGAGCATTCGATCTACTATCTGATCTATAAGGGACGTTATACTCACGCTTTGGTGTTATTGTATAATATCTCTTATTCATGTACCCACCTGCCATAAACCTAATAAACACCTAGCGAAACCTCACGCTTTGACATTATTGCTCTCCACTATTTGCTTATACAGTCTTCACCATGTTCTCACATAGGTGAGAGGGATTGGGCCCGGATTTGGCTTGTCAGCTTACTCACACTCCCCACTATAAGATCACATAGTGTATGGTAAATGATCATAATACTTAGGGACTTGTCCCCAGTCTTATATACACATGATATATTAGGGCAATTATTTCAACAGAATAATTAAACAAAATTAACAGATATCATCTCATGATAATTAAAAAACAATAAACACATTCGAGATTAATCGCTATGGGCCAATTAAAATTAAAATGCATGGATGCAAGAGAATGAGAATAAAGGTAACTTGCAAATTCCTTCACAATTCCTTTATCATCTTATCGAGATCATCATCACAGCATCCTCCTTTGCAGAATCTCCACCAATGCATTATATGAAATTTACATGGCATTAGGGAAACCAGTATTCTATTCGCCCTTTTCAGGAAAACTGAATGAATCCACCCGTTACAGTTTTGCCACAAACCTACTACATATTATCCTCTAATATGATTGAATGAATGAATGATAAACAATTTATCATAAATATGAATTTAACTCTAATCTCATATAATTAAGATGCAATATGGTGATGGAGTAATTTTCTGATATTTAAAAGGATTAAAAAATTGATAACAATTATTAATTTGCTCGATATAATCTATATCTTATATAGATCAAACCCCGGAGAATAAAACAATTATATTTTACTTAAAACAATTTTCATAAAATTATTTTTAAAATATAAGATAAAATTTTCTTAAGTCTCTACAATATTTTATTTCTTTCTTGAATGCAAGATCTTTTCTCGATTGCAAGATCCTTTCATATAGATTGGTTCTACTACTATCCAAGATTGGTTCTACTACTATCCAAGATTGAAATAAAAAATTAAGAGAATCGAAAATCATAAATATAATTTCATCATAAAACAAGGTTTTATAATTTTTCGAATAAAATCTATTTATAGGAAAAATCATTCATTAATTATTTTAAACAATGAATAAATATGTATTAAATGATCAAATCATTTAAAAGGGATTTTCAAAATAAAATATTTTTTTCAAAAATAATTATATCACATATAATACTAGTTTTTAAAATTATTTAATTACCATTATCAAATCTCAATTGTTAATATAATAAAATTAATTATTTAATTATTCATCTCATGAAAAAATAAAAAACAAAATTATGAGCATCATTAAATAAATAGAATTAAATTCATCTCATGAATCAATTCATCTATTTAATTATCCTTTAATACAAACAAAAAAAAATACTCTCTAACCTAGAGCTCTGATACCACTTGAAGGGGATCCGGATAAAAAATTACGTGGAAAACTAGATCCCGATGGACTTTAAACCATAGAAAGTATCTAAAATTATCTACTCATTTTAGTCATATTACCTCCGTGAATGATATTTACCGGTGAAGCTAAAACCAACTCTAATCGTCAGAACTTTTTGTAGAGATTTCTCAAAGAAATACTCGAAGCTCGATTCTTATTCTTCGCTATCCCTGCGAAGCTTTAGAATCTCTACTTGGTATTGTAAAAACAATGAATAGAAAATAGAAGTTGGTGCAGACTTTCTATCACCAAAAACATAGGGTTCAAAACCCTAGCCTTCTAAACAACTTTGGGCTCTCCCTTGAAGTTCACGAAAATCCAAGAGGGCCTCTCCCTTGGCTCACATGAAATTCCCTTTAGGGTTTTTCTTTATTTCCTCTATATGCTCACGAAAATTCTGGGGAGAGCAATAATTCTCTCTAGCACCTCACGATTTTCTTGGAGAAGAATTTATCAAAAACTCTTTTTGAATAATAATGATTCTCATTATGTGCCCACGGCTTGGTGTTGGGGTTATATAGATGTGGATCTTATCCACATCTAGATTTCCTAATCATTATCCAATCATGATACTTATCCCTTGGAGTTTGTAATTTAATAGACTCCTAATTAATTAGTTGTTATAAACTTTCTAATTCAGAATTCCTTTTCCCAAAAGGATTCCTAAATTAAAGGGATATAACTAATCTCTTAAATTGTAGGGATCCAACCAACTCCCTACATAATAGGGATATTAAAATCCCTACTAAATAGGGATTCTAATCTAATTAGAAACCACAAAGGGATGGGTGTGAGTTAGTGATGGGCGTGAGCAAAGGGGAGTCTTGAGCTCCAAGGTTTGACTAAAGTCAAACTTAATCTCTTAGTTACTTGTTTGCCAAGATAAGAATCTAATTCCATAAAATAAGGATTTATTATTCAATAATTATTCAACTAACCTAATCCTAATCCAATTAGGAGAGCTTACATGGGCGCCCCACCCTAGATTTTAAATCCATGGGCTTGGGCCCCACATTAAAAATCCATACTTTATGAGTTTATGGATATGGGTCAAACCCATTTCCCCTTTAATTAGGTTAATTAAATAATTACTAATATAATCCTTTAATTTAAATTAACAATTAATTTAAACCATAGATTAACTTTTAATCTATTTTAATCAATGATTAACATTTAATCATTTAAACAATTGATTAATTTTTAATCAATTTATGAGCTTGTATTTCTTATGTGAGCATCTCCATAGATTGCTCTGGGACATTCTTACCCTGGCTTACCCAATGTTATCCCATTGACCCTAAATAGGAATTTCATCGGAATGACAAGTGACGTGAGATATCTATGTTGCAATTGAATCTCAGTGTAAGAACATTAACCAATACGGATCCTGCCACATGAACTTTTTAATTCAATTGATCATTCCAATTACATTATCCCTAATGGGCATTCGAGATTATTTATACTATCTAACTCATGGCCCATTGCACAACATCCGGGTTTCCAAGACTTCTGATTAAGCCATGAGAAACATTTTCTCATGTAAAATATTTTGAGAAAAACCTTTTTATAAGTATAATATATTTTAATAAAAATATATTTCAAACTTATTTTGTTTCAAAATCACCTGCGCAGAATTTAAGCTTAATCGACTGTCTTACCCGGAACTTGGATAATCTCTCAAATTAATGAGTATGGATTTCTTGTTTGAAATTCATCATGATTCTAGCAACTTTCTGACTATTCAACTTTCACCGTATCGTAGTCCCTAAGGTAGAGAATACATTAGTGGAATCAAAACAGTCAGATTATTGCTCAGTTCTAAGGATCATTGAAACTGTTCAATGTGAATGAGAGACCAACTATCTGATAGTATGTTTATGCAAGAGGTCTCACATTGCATACAATCAGTCTATATACATTTAAGCACCCATATGCTGATGTGTAGTCTCCACTACAATAGTTTGAGATAAAACTACATCTCAACTATTGAGAACATTTTAGCATAGTGGCAGCTATATAAGTGAAGTGCCCAACTTCACCCATAGCTGTGACTATATAAGGTATAAGGAACTGGAAAGTTATATCTACTTGTGATAATCTAATCACATAACTTGTCGTGCCCCAAAATACCCCCTAGGAGTTAGGATACTTGGCGACGTAACTTATCCTTAAAACCATCTTGCAAGAGTATACAAGGCAAGTTAAATAGTGAACTGAAAATTTCTTTGATGACTTAATTGTATTTCAAGCGCAATTGATTACAATACCTGAAGATAAACTAAGACATGTACATAAATCCTTAACTCGAGTTACCAACACAAGGGATACGCATATTCCCAAAAATAAAACCCAAAATACATGTCTCTCTCACTCAACCCAACCATTGGCCACATGCCAAGATTCCTAACATCCGGACGACAATCCCAAGCAAGCTCCTACTCTCCATGAACTTCCTTGATCCAAGGATCCAGCGCATATATAACGAATTGTGAACCTGCCAACATCAATATGTATGGCTGAGTATGGAATACTTAGCGAGTACAAGCTACTAGCTAACAATAATAATAACAAGAATAAGTCATGCGTAGTACAGTTCATCATCATATCAACATAATCAGAGTGCGGAAACTAAGACAACACAACGAATGTAAAATCTAGAATATTATCTAGTGAATCATGCCTTATGTTCGTGCTTTAACTAATCTTGTTCAATTACCTCGTGAGTTCCTTATACGTCTTATGCATCTTGTGGTTACTGTACACATTTTATCAAATTCTTCATTTCACTTGTCTTATTTAGCTAGTACCTAAACTATGAAATGGATGGACGTACTAGGATCTTGTCATTCTTGCTTGTCTTGTTTGACTAGTACCCGAACTATGAAATGGACGGACATATTAGGTTCTTGTCTTATTTAACTAGTACCGAACTATGAAATGGACGGACGTACTGGGTTCTTGTGAACATACGAGTTCTTATGAGTTCTTCACTAGTGGCGCCCTTCGTACCATCCCACTAAACACCCACCCAAAGTAGCTTGGAAATATTAGATGGTTAGTGGCGCCCCTCGGGCCATCCCACTAGCTTACGAGTTCTTACAATTTCTTCACGAGTACTTACGAGTTCTTCACTAGTGGCACCCTTCGTACCATCCCACTAAGCACCCACCCAAAGTAGCTTGGGAATATCAGATGGTTAGTGGCGCTCCTCGGGCCATCCCACTAGCTTACAAGTTCTTGTCAGCTTATTCTTATGAGCTTATGATCCATCTTCATGCTATCCTCATACATGTGCATAGTGCTTGTGAGCTTCATAGAGGAATTGTGAACATCATAGTAGTCATTAAAGGCGTTTCGAAACATTAAATACAATGCATAGAGTAGTGTGAGCATCATGGAAATCATAGAAACCATTTAAATTATGGAGAACATTATATAGCATTCAAACATTTCTATAGACATGTGAGGTTTAACTAAACATTTAGGACATGTTAGCAAATTTACCAAATTGGGAAAAATCCCTAAATCATGTCTTCATAGTCTTGAGTTTTATTTCCATGCTTGCATTTCATCAAACACGTGATATTCAACATGTCCTTACGTCTTTTAACTCATATTCTTATAATCCTCATTTCAACAAACATTTGGTGTGCATATATTATGTGTACATTGATTTAAGGCATTTCTATAATCATGGAACAACTCAAAAGCATCATAGTATACTTGAAAATTATGGAAAATGGAAATCATGGTCATAATCATCATACCTTAGGCATACATAGCATATAGCATAGTTACATAGCCTTATTACATCTCAATTATGCTTAATAGTCCATACATTTAGGGAAACATGCTTAGTTTGGAATTTGGAAATAATCCTACAAAATCTCAACATTGAAAAGCTTGAAAACCTAAGTTGGGATCTAGGTTATTACTAGGTTAACTAGAAAGGGTGTACTAACCTTTGAAATCAACCCTTGCTTGGAGAAAACCCTTGTTTGGAAAACCCCCTACTTGATAGAGGATGATCCCACTTGAAGAGAATGCTTCAAGCTTGAAAGAGGGGAAGATCTAACTTGAGATCCCTTGATCTAAATCCACAACCTTCCTTGGATCCTCCCCAAATCTTCCTTCTCTTCTCCTTTCCTCTCCACAACTCTCCTCTAGGTGGTAACCAAAAACCCCCAAATGTGATCCCTATTTATAGGCAAGGGGGGTAGAAACCCTAAAAATCCTCAAAAAAGAGAACAATTTCGTGCACCTACGATCGTTCGTAGATTTCATAGTGAGTTTTCAGCATTTTCGGAACTCTACGATTGTTCGTAGGTCGTTTACAAATGATCGTACCTGGGACAGAATTTTTCCAGTTTTTTCCGCTTTGGTATTTCGGCCATAACTTCTGACTCATTTATCAGATTTTGATGATTCAACTTGTGTTGAATTCTAAATTCGAAGGGGAACAAATTTGATTTTTTTAAAATTTTATAATTCTTATTTATTCATGGACCAATTTGCCCCTAAATCTGAATGATCTGCAATGGGTTGTGACAGCCCAGATTTGCAGCCGACCCGATTTTGGAAATCCAACTTTTAACCTATCCCTGACTCAGAATGTAGAAAAATGATCAACATAAACCTCAAAGAAGGTTCCAATACATTTCCAAAAATTCAAGAATCACTCGATTCGAATAAGCAGTGACAAAACTAGAGCTTAATAAGGTTGAGGGTGCATTAAGACATACCCTTTTTAACACTTAGAACAGTTTTAGTGTTTTCACAATTTTTTCCCTCGGGTCCAACACCCTACTCACAGCTCATGACTCATTACCCCATAGGTTTTTAACCCACCTAGTTGATCATTGAATTCACACCAATATGCATGAGAGGCCCTGGCCTCTTTATGCCTCGCGCACTAGCACTATTTACTTACAACCCATTAAACACTTAGGGTATTTATACCTTTGCTTTTACCCATATAGAGTATACTTATACTCTCCTTTTGAGACTCAATACACTTACCTAAAACCCTCACTTGACTCACCACACTACTAAGAACGAAATGGAAGACCTTAGGCCTTTACACACACACACAAGGGCACTATTCACTGATAATATTCATAACACAATGAACTCGAATTCCGGGGTTCTACATAACTTTCCTACAATATATCCTAAGGACCTTTATTGATATATCATATCGTATAGATCATCTCATGATCATGGTCAATTACCTATAATGAATACACAATAGATAAAGAAGAAGTCTCTATTAATCAAATTAATAAGAATCTTACAATCTAAATGACTTTTCTGGGCATCATGTTTAACAATGGGTGCTTAAATGTGCACTGACTGATTCATGCAATGAGAGACCTCTTGCATAAACATTCTATCAGATAATTGGTCTCTCATTCACATTGAACAGTTTCAATGATCCTTAGATCTGATGAGTTCATTTGTAACTGAGCAGTAATCTGACTGTTTTGATTCCATCAAAGTACTCTCTACTTTAGGGAATACGATACAGTGATAGTTGGATAATCAGAAAGCTGTTCGAGTCATAATAAATTTCAAACAAGAAATCCATGATCATTAAATTGAGAGATTATCCAAGTTTCGGATAAGACAGTCGATTAAGCTTAAATCCTACGCAGGTGATTTTGAAACAAAATAAGTTTGAAATATATTTTTATTAAAATATATTATACTTATAAAAAAGTTTTCTCAAAATGTTTTACATGAGAAAAAGTTTCTCATGGCTTAATCAGAAGTCTTGAAAACCCGGATGATGTGCAATGGGCTATGAGTTAGATAGTATAAATAATCTCGAAGGTCCATTAGGGATAATGTAATTGGAAAGATCAATTGAATTAAAAAGTTCATGTGGCGGGATCCTTAATGGTTAATGTTCTTATACTGGGATTCAATTGCAACATGGATATCTCACGTCACTTACAAATCCGATGTAAATCCTATTTAGGGTCAATGGGATAACATTGGGTAAGCCAGAGTTAGAAGTCACAGAGCAATCTGTGGAGATGCTCATCTAAGAAATACAAGCTCAAACTATTGATTAAATGTTAATCAATTATTTAAATGATTAAATGTTAATTAAATTAATTGTTAATTTAAATAAAATGATTATATTAGTAATTATTTAATTAACCTAATGAAAGGGGAAATGGGTTTGACTCATATCCATAAACCTATAAAGTATGGACCTCAAATGTGGGCCCAAGCCCATGGATTTAATCCTTAGGGTGGGGCGCCCACTTAAGCTTTCCTAATTGGATTAGGATTTGGTTGATTGAATAATTATTGAATAATAACTCTTTTATATATGGGATTAGATTCCAATACTTGGAATGCAAGAAAGGAGTAAGAAATAGAAGTTTGTTAAAACTTGGAGACTAAGGTCCAAAGGCTCACGCCCACCCTATTCTCACACCCACCTTTGTATGAGGTTTCTAATTTGAATAGAATCCTAATTGTTAGGAATTTGTTCCTAGAATCTATGAATTGGTTACACCCCCTTTAATTATGGAATCTTTTTAGGAAAAGAAAACCAAAATTAGAAAGTTTGATTTCATTAATGATAAGAGTTATCATTATTTAGTAACTCTCTTTAAGGGATGTTTCCAAATTGGATTAGGATTTGAATTGTTCAAATTCTATAAATATCCCATGTCACGCCCCAGAATACCCCCTAGGAGTTAAGGGATACTTTAGGTGTGATACTTCGTACCTGCCAAACCCTCCTGTAATTAACAAGAGAATACAGTACAAAAAATGATAATTAGAGCGCAGAAGCTAAATATAAATGCGGAAGCGCAAACAAATTTTTCCTTTCTTTATAATGATCCAAACTATAGTATTCCAAGTGGACATAGTTATATACAAAACATGTCTAAGCCTAAGGTGGACAGGCCCACCTATCAAATACAAAAGACAAAATACGACTCTATCTCGCTCAATAGTCACCCCCGTGGGGCCAGTGGTCTAAGTCTCTAGCCTCTGCTTGAGGCTCGACTGCTAGATCCTCATACGGTTCCTCCTCGCCGTAGTCCTCCTCTATCCAAGGACCCGGATCACATATGTCAAGAGGAGCTCGTGTACCTGCCGACATGAAAGTACGGCTGAGCGTGGAATACTCAGCGAGTACAAAGTCCTAACCAACAATGGTAATAACGAACAACATCATATACAAGTAATAGAAGGAGTACAATTCATAATCAATTTCTAACGGCATCATACGTAAACGTTTTATCAAGTATAATTGTTATGAAACCAAAACACGTCTATGAATCATACGAAACCCCTTTGAGTTATCCTTTCAATATTTCTTATGAGCCAGAGGTTAGCACCCGCATATCCCTGGGCTACTAACCTCCTTGACAGTACAATATATTTCTTATGAGCCAGGGGCTAGCACCCGTGTAATCCCTGGGCTACCAACCCCCTTGACAGTACAATATATTTCTTATGAGACGGGGCTAGCACCCGTGTAATCCCTGGGCTACCAACCCCCCCTTGACAGTACAATATATTTCTTATGAGCCAGGGGCTAGCACCCGTATAATCCCTGGGCTACCAACCCCCTTGACAGTACAATATATTTCTTATGAGCCAGGGGTTAGCACCCGTATAATCCCTGGGCTACCAACCCCCTTGACAGTACAATACCTTTCTTATGAGCCAGAGGTTAGCACCCGTATAATCCCTGGGCTACCAACCTCCTTGACAATACCATTTCTTTTCTTATGAGCCAGAGGTTAGCACCCTTATAATCCCTGGGCTACCAACCTCCTTGACAATATCCTCCATCTACATATGTGCTCGTGCATAGCAATCGTGAAATCATGATGACATATAGCATTTTAACAATTCCCAACTCACGTGAGAATTTAAGAAGCGAAATAAACACATGTATACAACTTGCCAAATGGGGAACATTTATGTGACTCATGCTTTCAAATCTTAGTTTATTCATGCATTCTATCAAACATGTGGTATTCAACCTTTTTACCTTTAGTTATTTCATATTTTCTTATTCGAACATTTCATCAAACACTTGGGGTGTGTTCATTATGCGTAATATGCCCTTCCACCATTTTTCCATCATTCAATACATCACAACATGGCATCCAATCGCCTCCACTCCTCATCCATTCATACATTCCACCATTTGTTTGTATTATCTTATTTATGTTTTAGAGATTTAGCATATACCAACACAAGGGAGCAATGGGGAAGATCTAACACATATTTACTTAGGAAAATCCTAGGTTATTACCAAAGTAACTAGGAAGACTGTACTAACCTTGAAAAGGGAAAGAAAAATCCTTGAGGATGATGTAGAAACGCTGCCCTAGCTTGGAAGAGGTACCCCACACGAGCTTGAGGTTGGATTTGGAGAATCCAAGCCTTTAGAACGGTTCTAGGGTTCTAAAACCCTTGATTCTCTCAAGTGGAAAACCCTAGATGTAAATCCCCCTTCTCTTCTCTTCTTCTCTCTCAAAACCTTCCAAGTGAGGTGAATGAAGCCCTAAAGGCTCGGGCAAGCCCTTATGGGTAAGGGTTAACACCCAAAAGATGAAAACGCCCTTACTAAAAATTCTGCAAAACTCGATAGACCGAGCGATCGGTGCTTATGACCGATCGATCGGTTGCCGACCGAGCGATCGGTGTTATTGACCGATCGACCGGTCAAAAACATGCTCTCTGGAAAATTTCCCCATATAAAATTTCTGACCAGTCGATAGCCATCGATCGATCGGTTTTGGACCGATCGATCGCTGATGAGGACCGATCGATCGGTGCTCTGCAGGTTCCACTATTTTGACCATATCTTTTGACTCGTTCGTCCGATTTTGACGATTCAACTTGCGTTGGATTCTTCTTTCGAAAACGGAAATTTCTGACGTTTCGGAATTTCCGATTTCTCCCTTATTTATTAATTATACTATGAGGAAGGCCAATTGGTAACGAAAATGCCATTCATTAAAGTTGGAAAAGTCCGGGGTGCTACATCCCAACACCTCAAAACGTGGGGGATATATTCATTATTGATTTTTCTCTTCCCTCTCTCCAAATTGTGAGCAATAGAAGGGAGATTTCTCTCCCCTCCAATTTCGTGAGCCCCCCTTTGGTGTTTTTCCAAGTTTTTGATACTTAGGGTTTTGAACCTTAAGGTTTGTGAGATAGAAAGTCTTCTCCAACATTCTTCTTCTCCTCTTTGTTTCTTCAAGACCAAGTTGAGATTCCAAACCTTCGCGGGGATAGCGAAGAACAAGGATCGAGCTTCGAGTATTTCTTTGAGAAATCTCTACAAAGAGTTCTGATGGTTCGAGTTGGTTTTTGCTTCACTGGTGAACATTATTCACTGAGGTAATTTGACTAAAACATGTAGATAAAATTATTTGTATTCTATTGTGTAAGGATCCTTGGGATCCAGTTTCCGCATAAATTTTTTATTTGGATTCCCTTCAAGGTCTTCTTCTAACATCCGAGCATAACCAGAAACAACTTCTCTGGGTATTTAACAATGCCCACGTAATAACAGACATCATGCCGAAGAAACTGGGGCATATGGTGGGGCAGGTACTCGAATCCAGAATCATCTCTTTCACAGAAGAGGAAATACCGGACGGTGATAGGGATCATACCTGGGTTTTATACATCGTAGTTTAGTGCATGGATAGGACATTATCTTCAGTGCTGATCGACAATGGCTTTAGCCTAAACCTCTGCACTCTCTCAACACAGCAAAGCTTGGGACTGAACCTTGATCAGGTGAAGAAGAGACTCATGACAATCAGGGCTTTCGACAACTCTACCAGGCAGAACCTGGGTGACATTGACTTGACCATCAGGGTCAGACCAACTCGGTTCACTACAAACTTTCAGGTCGTGAATGTGCCAGCTTCATTTACCTTACTCCTGGGAAGGCCATGAATCCATGCAACCGGAGCTAGCCATTCCCTCCTCTCTCTACCAGAGAATCAAGTTCATCCAAGATGACTACTTGGTCGTGATCCCTTCAGAGGAGATGGCTAATTTCTTCGGGGACATCCAGGAACTGGGGTAAGGTACCACCTTTATGACATACCAGTTTGAACAAGTCAGTTCTATCGCCAGGGTAGAAGAGTAGATTAAGCAAGCAGTGCCTCCATTTGTCAAGATAATGGCTAGAATGAACTATCAACCAGGGTCAGGCCTGGGAGTCAAAAATTAGGGCATGAAAAAGAGATATGTGGCTCCGCACTACACGCCACCATTCGGATTGGGGTATAAGCCCATGTTCGAGGACTATCTCTCCAAGCTTACAAAGAAGAACAGTCGGTCGGTGAAACTAGAGCCCCGACCTCACATCTTTGTAACCTTCCTGGTAGGGACATTCAAACCCTACCCAGATACATCCCTTGCACCAGTTGCACCAATTTCAAACCCCAGCCCAGTGTTGAGTTTTCAGGGATTCCCGATTTAGAAATATTCAGCATGACACAGATGTTCGATGAGCTGACTATCGAAGAAGCCGTAGAAACAGAAAATCCAGTAGGAGAATAGGTCTACACCCTATTCAACAACACCAAGGCATCATCCAATCACCGACCAATGATCCGTTGGTGGACCGAGGCTCTTATCATCGAGGCCATTCAGGGCCGAGGAAAGCAGAGGGTAGGGCAGGTTGTTTCAATCAAGCAGTGATCGAACCGAAGCACCATTCTTCTCCTCTTTCTATCTTCTCTTTTGCTCCCATTGCAAAATCCAAATGTCAGGCCACTGTCGGCCTCTTTTTGTCAAGTCACATTTTGTAAACGGTAATAATTTGTTTTATAAATGAAAAATATGATATTTTGACTCAAAAACATATTTTGCATAAAACATTTCATCTAGCTGATAATGAAATCACACAGAATCTTCCCCTGGAAGGCCTTGTGTCTTGAAGCCAACAAAATTAACAAAAAGTATGCTAAACTAAGCTTAATGATTTGTCAGGAAATCACATCTGATAAGAATATCCCCGAAACCCACCTTGAACTTTTGAAAATTGAGTATGACTCAGAACAGGAAGAGGAACCGCCTGAAGAGATTCTGGACCTCCTAGAACACAGCGAAGGGGTCCTGTAGATGAACATCGAGGACAATGAGACTATAAACCTGGGATCAGAAGATAATCCTCAGCTCGTTAAGATTGGCACGACCATGAGCTTGCAGCAGAGAACAGATATGATCAGCTTCCTGAAGAGCTACAGTGATGTCTTCACCTGGTTATATGCAGACATGCCTGACCTAGATCTAGCATTGGTAGTACACAGATTGCTCTTAAATCCAAAAGTCAGACTAGTTAAACAGAAATCGAGATGGATGAGGCCCGAATGGTCGCAAAAGGTCAAGGAAGAAGTTAAGAAGCAGATTAGTGCAGGCTTCCTGGCAGTAGCAACCTACCCTGAATGATTAGCCAATATTGTACCGGTACCCAAAAAGGACGGCAAGGTCCGAATGTGTATCGACTACCGAAATCTGAACAAGACAAGCCCTAAAGATAAATTCCCTCTCCTTCACATCGACATCCTGGTTGAAAATACAGCAGGGCATGAGACACTCTCATTCAAGGATCTTTTCTCCGGATACAACTAAATCAGAATGGCAGAAGAAGACATGGAGAAGACCTCTTTTATCACACATTGGGGCACGTTCTGCCATAAGGTAATGCCCTTTGGGCTCAAGAATGTAGGGGCAACCTATCAGAGGGCCATGAAAATTTTATTCCACGACATGATCCACAAGTCAGCTGAAATTTATGGAGATGACATAATCATAAAATCACCTACTGCTAGGCAGCATTCGGAAGACTGGAAAAGACTCTGTGACAGACTCAGAGAATTCAGCCTGAGACTGAATCCGGTCAAATGTGTCTTTGGAGCCTCATTAGAACAGCTCATTGACTTCATAGTAAGCAAAAGAGGCATCGAGATCGATCCAGCTAAAGCCAGAGTTATCATCGAAATACTGACTTCCTAAACTGAAAAGGAGATCTATGGTTTCCTGGGTAGAATTGAGTACATCAGCCAATTCATCTTTTAGCTCACTTGGATATGCGAGCCGATCTTCAAGCTTCTCTGGAGGAATACACCAACAGTTTGGACAAACGAGAAGCCTTTGACAGAATAAAGCAGTATCTTCCGGAGGAATACACCGGGACGACCACTGTTATTATACATCTCAATGTAAGAAACCTCAATGGGGTGCGTACTGGCACAACATGACGAGACAGGCAGAACAGAACAAGCCATCTACTACATCAGTATGCGACTGCTAGAGTACGAAGAGAGGTACAACCCGCTCGAGAAAACTTATTGGCACTGGTCTGGGCTACTCAGCGTTTGTGGCACTATCTACTTTCCTACCCAAAATCTTGATCTCCTGGATGGACCCAAGCACCTACTGGAAAAGCCAGCCACTATCGGGAGGACAGTTCGATGGCTTATGATGTTGTTTGAATTCGACATCACGTACATGACTCAGAAGTGAATCAAGGGGTAGGCAATTGCAGATCACCTGGCCCATAATCCAGCACAAAACTATGTGTTAGTACATAATCAGTTTCCAGATGATGCCATCCTATAAATAGAAGCAAAAGAGCAGCAATACCTCGGTTGAGAGTTATACTTCGATGGAGCCGCTAATAGTCATGGGCACGGGGCAGGAGCAGTCTTGATCTCACCCAAGGGGGCACACCTCCCTATCTCAGTCAAGCTGTGATTCAGATATTCAAATAAAGAAGCAGAATATGAGACATACATAGTCAGACTGAAAGAAGCCCTGGGCATCGGGATTGAGGAGATAGACGTCTACGTCGACTCATCCTTGGTATTCTATCAGGCAAATGGATCTTGGGCCATCCGAGAAGTAACGTTAGTCCCGTACCTAGCCTACCTCAATGTGCTAATCACACAATTCAAAAGAATCAACTTCAGTCACAGGTTCAAGAACCACAACAAATTTGCCAATGCATTGGCTACTCTTACCTCCATGGCTCCAATCCCTAGGGGCATCATGCTTTGGCCAATCAAAATTCAATAGCAGGATTATCATGTCTACTGCCTGGAGATTGAAGATGTATCAGATAACAAGCCCTGGTATATAGACATCAAGCAGTACCTCTAGGACGAGACCTTCCCACTTGATGCTACCAAAATAGACCACCGGGCAATCAGAAGACAGGTCATTCAGTTTGTCATCTCCAGAGGAATCTTGTACAATAGATCGCCAAATTTGATCTGGTTTAGATGCCTCGACACTCGTGAAGCAGCACAGGTAGTCGAGGAAGTTCACGGAGGAACTTGCGGCCCACACATGAACGGGTTAATGCTCTCTAAGAAGGTACTTAGAATGGGCTACTATTGGTCTACAATGGAATTTAACTATTGCCAGCATGTACAGAAGTTTCACCAGTGCCAAATCTATGCTGACAGAATCAATACACCACCAACTAGGTTGCACAATCTCACCGCTCCATGGCCATTCTCAGCTTGGGGCATTGACTCATCGGGCCCATAACCCCGAAAGCATCAAACGGACATCGATTCATCCTGGTTGCAATCAATTACTTTACAAAATGGGTTGAGACAACCTCTTATGCCAACGTCACAGCCTCAGTGGTTCAGTATTTTCTGAGAAAGGATATCATCTGACGGTATGATGTCCCGTTCGAGATTGTAATAGACAATGCTCTCAACTTCTGCAATAAGGGGATGACTGATCTCTGCCAGAAATTCAAAATACATTATCACAATTCTACACCATACAGGCCTCAGACCAATGGTGCAGTTGAAGCCGCCAACAAAAAAATGAAGAAAATCATAGAAAAGATGGCAACCAATTACTCCGCCTAACATAAGATGCTCCTACATGTACTCATGACATACAGAACGTCCATCTGAGCTTCAACTGGGACAACACCATTTTCTCTAGCTTATGGTATGGAAGCACTCCCTATTGAAGTAGAAATTTCATCACTCTGGGTGTTAGTGGAAGCATAAATCTCAGAGGCAGAATGGGTACAGACCCGGTACGAGCAGATGAATCTGATCGAAGAGTGGCGACTGAAAGCCATCAACCACTCTCAGGCATTTCAGAGGTGCATAGGTAGGGCATTCAACAAGAAAGTCAAACCATGAAGCATCGAAGTTGGTGACCTGGTTCTCCGGAAAATGTTGCCAAACCACCCTGACCTAAGGGGCAAATTCATGCCCAACTATGAAAGCCCATACATCGTCCGAGATAAATTATCAGGCGGCGCCCTTCGACTCGGACGTATGGATGACGAAAACCTCCTATAGCCCATCAACGTGGATAAAGTCAAACGATACTACGCTTAGGGTCTAGATCTGATAGGCGCATTGCACATGTAGATTCTCTGAAAAATGATAGGAGGCCATCTTTGGCACACTCCTTATCCCCAATAATGTAAACCATTTTCAAATTAATGAAATCTGCTAGTTAGCTCCCTTGAGCCTAACAACCTTTCTTTCATGAAACCTTTTCAGGAACACTCTCCCTTGCCAAGATGTGACATTCGTCTGAACTACGTCATGACTTGATCCTGCAAAGGGTACGTAGACAACCTGACAAATCAGGTGCGGTCACTAAAGGGATCAAGATATTTCCAGAATCATCTCCCAAACAGGGATCCAACCATCTCCCAAACCATCCCCAATGGAGTCAAAGCCTCTCTAAAAAGGCATCCCCACAGAGTCCAAATAGAGCAAGAATCCTCTCGACTTCCCCTGACAAGTCAACTCTCAAGGGTATAAAATTTCCATCAAAGGAAAACCCAAAATAGAAGTCGAAACATTCTCAAAGTCAGAGACTCCCCATAAAGAGAAACCTCTTCGGAATCTTTTCCCAAGTAGAGACAAGCTCTCCCGAAAACTCTTTCCCCAAGCAAAGACAGCCTCTCTCGAAATTCTCTCCAGCAGAGACAACCTCTCTCAAATTTCCCAGCAGAACAAAAAAAAAATCAAATTCAGCAGAAAATCTCAAAGTACAAATACCCAGGAGAGTACAACAGGAGAAAGCTTCAAAGATTAATTACAATAGAAGAAATCGTAGGGTGTCCCAAACTTCGGTCCCCTATCCTGTATTTCATCCTACTCTAAGTACTTCTAGATCTCCTAGAAATTACGAGTGCAAGCACAGTATCACATCTACATCCTCAGCGAAACACAAATCGTTGACAGATTGCCATTTAAGACAATGAAGGGAGAAGACCTATTTTCCTTGACAAATCGCGGGCATGAGTAAAAAATTGGCAACGACCTCATTGCGTAAAATTTACGCGACCCTAGACTTAGTCTTGTGACTAAGGACAAAAAAGGGACAAAAATCAACTAGCTTCGTATGCATGAGGAAAACCGGCAACGACCTCATCACGTAAAAATGATGTGAAACCCATGACTTGGTCATTCCAAGGGTAAAAAAGGGAGAAAAGTTGAAGAGCAATTTGGTAACAAAGTCCGGCAGTGATCAGTCTTGCTGAATTCCCAACAAATCTCCTGTATGTTGCCAATAGATGGCACCGAGAAACAAGATTCCCTGACAGTAGTCTCCAGTAGATATCACAACTCTCCAGCAGACAGTTGACAATCTCCAACAGAGTGTCACTTCCCGATCGATCCTCAGTAGTGGTCTACAATAGTGTCATATTCCCCAGCAGATCCCTAGTAGAGACCTCGAATTGTTTTCTACAAACACTCTACTCAGCAAGAGTATAAAAGTTTCCATTTACTCCCCAACAAGCTTCTCCCCAACCAGAGTCCAATCTCCAGTAGCGGCGAGACAAATAGGTCTACCCCCAAGCATCCCCGGTAGTGACAAAGCCTCTTCTAGGTCATACTCCACCATTCGAGAGTAAAAGACAGACTACAAAAATCTCTTAAGTCTTGACAAAGACAATTTCCTGACAAATATAAAAGCTAGCTAAACATACTTTCTGTTAAAAACAAAACTTTTGCAAAAGTTCGACACTTTTCTAAAAATGTTTTTTCAAAACAGAGCTTCTGGTACCGAGACCTTGTCGTACCAACCTGCATCAGGTAGCCCCCAACAAAGACAAGCAGAAGAGCCAACAGCATGCATCCTCACGAGTCATAATCAACAGAGTAATGGGAAAACATCCTCGCCTTTATACCCTACATGACATCATCAAAATCTAGCGCTCCTGGGCCATTTCAAAATTAATCCGACTAGCGCCTCTGGGACATGCCACAACCCTTTCCACACCCCTGTGTGTTTCTGACATCCCAGGTGAGCATCAACATAACACACTTTGTCGGTACCTCGCATGTCCCCTTTGACACCCCGTGTGTCTTCGACACCCTGTGTGTCTCTGACACCCAAGTGAGTATTGACATAACGCACTTTGTCGGCACCTCGCATGTCCCCTTCGATATTCCCGTGTGTCTTGATATCCAAGGTGAGCATCGACATAATGTACTTTGTCGGCACCTTGCATATCTCCCTTCGACAACTCCGCGTGTGCTTGACATCCCAGGTGAGCATCGACTTAACGCATTTTGTCAGCACCTTGCATGTCCCATTCGACACCCCCGTGTGTCTCTGACATCCTAAGTGAGTATCGATATAACACACTTTGTCGGCATCTCGCATGCCTCGATATCCCAGGTGAGCATCGACATAACGCACTTTGTCGGTACCTCGCATATCCCCCTTCGACACCCCGTGTGTCCTTGACATCCCAGGTGAGCATCGACATAACACACTTTGTCGGCACCTCGCATGTTCCCTCTCGACACCCCGCGTGTCCTTGACATCCCAGGTGAGTATCGACATAACTCACTTTGTCGGCATCTCGTATGTCTCCCCTTCGACATGCTGCGTGTCCTTGGATTGTTTTGGCTGCGTACCTCTGGGTAATGCCATAGCAATCAATCCGGCTAAAGCCTCTGGGCCTCACCATCCCTGCATCCATTAATCCCCAGCATGAGTAGACAAAACTACTTTCTATTCCCCAGTAGTGGCCATACCACTTCTGCGCATTCACCACTTGCACATCATGCATGTATTTTATCATCCCTCAAAACCCAATCGTAGTGTAAAAATAGGATGATTCCAGTCCTTGTGATTCAATTGCTAATTCGGTACTCCCCAGAAAAGAGGGGCAGTTGTAAGCACCCAATTTTTACACTTTGCCTTAACCATGGTCAATATCCTTTAACCATGCTTATCCCCAGCTGAGCCCCAGCCAAATCCTAGCCTTAGTTAAACCCTAGGTCAAACCCGAGCAAAACCCTAAACTCTAGGCCTAACCCTAGGTAAACCTCAGGTAAAACCCTAAACTAACCCTAGGTAAACCCTGAACCCAAACCCTAGGTAAACCTTGGTCAAACTCTAGGTAAACCCTAAACCCTAGACAAACCTTGGCTCAAACCCTAGCAACCCTAGGTAAATCCTGAACCCAAACCCTAGGTGAGTCCTAAGTTAAACCCTAGGCCTAACCCTAGGTAAACCATGGTTAAACCCTAGGTCCACCCAGGGCCCATTTCAGGCCCAAGAACCTAAAAACCGTGTCCAAACTCCCCTGTGGGCCCAAACATGGGCCCATAAGTCTTTAGAGCCCAGTGTAATGGGACCCACCTGCTCATTTTGAAAATTCACATTAATGGCGGTCATAACTTTACCGCCATTACCCTATATGGTAAAATAAACAGTGCTTTCGGCCCAATCGTGTGAGGGATGGGCCATTTTTGGCAAAAGTCCTAAATAGCGGTAATAACATTACCGCCATTCTTACAGTGGCCTGAACCAAGAATGACGGTAATGTTATCTAGCACCCTGGAACTTTTCGTGCCTAATGAACTGTGTTCTCGTAGCCAATTGGCCTTTTACGTAGTGTAATTAATAAATAAAGAAGAATTTGAAGATTTTGAAATGCCAGAAATGTTCCTTTTTGAAAGACAAATCCAACGCAAGTTGAATTGTCAAAATCCGACGAACAATTCAAAAGATATGGCTGAAACAGCAAAAACCGCAGAGAACCGGTCACTACAGATCACTCAGTCCAAAACCAATCGCTCGGTCCACAACCGATCGATCGGTATCTATCGACTGGTTAACTTTTTTGTATGAGAAAAAATTCCAGAGAGGGTGTTTTCAACCGATTGCTCGGTCGAAAACACCGATTGCTCGGTAAGCGATCGATCGCCCGGTCCTGACCACCGATCGCTCGGTTTTTCACGTTTTGCAGAAATTTCATTAAGGGCTCCTTAGTCTTTTGGCCGACACCCTTTGGCTTTATAAGCCTTGCTCGGGCATTAGGTCCCCACACACCATCCTTAGAGAGATTTTGAGAGTGAGGAAGAGAGAACCTAGGGTTCCTAAGGTCCCCTCTTGCATTGAGAGAAAGATCAAAGGTTTAAACACCCTAGAATCATTCCAAAATCTTGGATTTCTCCGATCCAACCTCAAGCACGTGTGGAGTCCCTCCTCAAAGCTCGGGCAGCATTCCAAGGTATTTCTCAAAGGGTTTCTTCCCCAAATTGAACATACTTCAAGCAAGGGGTTTTCCTTTATTATTGGGATTTCAATCAAGGGTTTTCATCCAAGATCAAGCTTTGATCTCAAGGTTAGTACACCCTACTAACTTCTTTAGCAATAACCTAGGTTTTTCCTCTTCAAAATCATGATTTTGATCTTGTGTTCTTCTTTCCTTGAAATGTATCATTTTCCCTAAATATAAACAAGATAAATAAAAGGTATGGATGTGTGGATGAGATGGTGATTGAGGTGAGGGATGCCGTGTGAATGTGATGGATGTTATGTGATGGAAATGGTGGAAGGGTATCCTACTAATAATGAACACACATTGATGTTTGATGAAATGTACGCACTAAAGAATCAAAATGAAATGACTATGAATGTGTTGCACGCTATGTGTTCGATGAAATACCCAAATGAGAATTTAATGGATTAAATGAAGAAAATGAAAGTAGGCTCTATGTGATTTTCCTTACACATGATAAGTTGATCAAATGCTCCATATGTTGATTAAATTCTCGCATGATTTTATTAAGAATGAAAATGTTATACATCTTCCCTTTTGTTGTACATGCTATCATGATTACTACAAGTGCTACACACACCCACACATGCATGCATGAACCGACATTTACAAGCATGAGTAGTTAAATGAAATGACAAGGAGGTTGGTAGCCCAAGTGAAGGGTGCTAGCCTCTGGCTCACAAGAAATGACGCTAGTACATGTCAAGGAGGTTGATAGCCCAATTGAAGGGTGCTAGCCTCTAGCTCATAAGTGAAGGAAACAAGTACATGTCAAGGAGGTTGGTAGCCCAAGTGAAGGGTGCTAGCCTCTGGCTCACAACTAAATGAAATGTCAAGGAGGTTGGTAGCCCAGGGATGTGCGGGTTCCAGCCTCTGGCCTCCCCCCTGCAACTCCGTTCCTCTCCTAGCTTGTCCCTCACGCCTATTTTAATCTCCTGGCTACCCCCAGGGTCTCCCTCTTCTTCTATAAAAGCCACCCTCCTTCATAGTTCAAACCCACTCCTCAACTTCCACACTAAACCCCTATCCAACTTTGGCCAGCCTTAGTTCAGCCCTACTCCACCCATGCTTGTACCTCAGGAGTATCCCAGACTTCCCCAGAAGCTGTCACAGGCCCTTCACCAGCCACTACCACCGTGCACTAACCACCAATGTCGTGCAGTCGAGTGAGCACCAAGCTTGGGTAGGGCCATCCCTATCCCTCATCTCTTTCTATTCAAGCACTGTAAACCCCTGGTAGCTTCCAGGGGTCTTCTTTTTCATTTGGTAGCACTTAGCACCCAGGGTTAGAGGTCCCCCTACCTCACCATAGGTATGGGGGCCTCTCGAGGGTTAGTAGCTCTAGCCCAAGGCCCCCACCAAGTATGAAACCTTGCCACATATTCTGGGAGACCCTCAGCCCATGAGGGATCCCCTAGTTACGACCTGGCTCAGCCCTAGGGGGGACAAAGTATTTTTTTGGTGAAAACCAGGAATGACGGTAATCTCAGTACTGTCATTCCTGGCTTCTTACAATACAACACCTGTTACGCCCTCTTGGGTGGGCCTTGGTCCAATCCAAGGCCACGATTGGACTCCTCAGGTCCTTCTTTACCCAGCCTGGTCATTCCAGGCTCATCCCTTGTGCTTAATCATGGTAAAGGTGGCCTAAACCAGACCCTGTCCAGAATGGCGGTAGTCCATCTACCGCCATTCTGATATTTCATGTGCAGTGGCTTTGGCCCACTTTGGGGCCCACTCCAGACTACTCCTTGGGCCCACCAAAGGCCCAGGGCCTTCCTGACACTTCCCTCTTCACCTTTGTGGGTTCAACACCCTCTGGGTCAGCTATTAACTCAAGTTACAGACCAGCAAACCAGAGTTAAAAATACTTCTGTAATGGCGATAATCCCATTACCGTCATTATTGATTTTTAATCTTTGGGCTTTTACATATGGCCTATACCTAGTAGGAGACCATTCTAGGCCCTGTCATACCCTCTGAGCCCACCTTGACCTGCCTGGACCATTTAATTGGGGTTAACCTAACCCCGGTTAACTTTTAATCGGGTTAAGCTTCCCTTAACCCATGAAAAATCTGAAAAATTTCGTAAAATTTCAAAATATTGCTATGTATCCAAAATGTTACTGCTTTAGCCTCTTTATTATGGTTATCAGCCCTAACCATGGTTACTTTACCCATTTAACTCCGGTTAGCAACACTAACCTCGGTTAAATCTATTTTTGGCCTACCGGGCCTAATATTGCAGCCTACCGGGCTCACCCTTGGCCTACTAGGCCCAATCTCAGCCTACCGGGCATGATCATACCTCCCTTAGTTGTGGTTAGCAACCCTAACCTTGGTCAAACTTTGCCTTAGCCTACCGGGCTTCTCTCTTGACCTACTAGGCCTAAACCTTAGTCTACCGGACTAATCCTAAGCCTACCGGGCTTAAACCATGCACTTGACCAACTCTGGTCAACCAAACCCTAGTCTACCAGACTAGTCTATTAGCCACCCTTGGTGCACGCACACACACCCCCTAACCTCGGCACGGGCTCATGTGCCAGAACTACGCTCGGTCTGATCTCACGCCCTTATGAGTATGTAGGCAACCCAACCCAGGTTTGACCCTAGTTAGCTTTTCTTTCTTAGATTAAACACATAGGCATTTGAACACACTTTGACTTTAATTGACTTAAACCTAGAAGGTAGGGAACCATTGAAAAATAGAAGTCTTGGGATGCCTAACCTCTTCCCCGGACTTAACCGAATCTCTTACCCTAACTCAAATCACAAACCAAGACCTTATCTAACTTCCCGGTGACTTATCCCTTCTGAATGAATAGGTGGTGACTCTAAAACAACATCAAATCCCGTGAGATTTTTAGGGTTCTAGAACCCATGCTCACATTCCTCACAGAGCTAAAGGCAGCAATTAGGTGTGTTAAGTTTTAACTTTGCAATCTAGCTGATTTCGAAAGTGTAAACTTAGCCAGTTTAATTAGCAAACGACATCAAAGGAATTCATAATGATAGACTATCCATCTTTAGTTTGGACAATTTAGAAAAACAATAATCCAAATATATAACCACTTACATATGAAAATCTCAAAAAAAAAAAAAAAAGGTTAAAAAATTCTCCTTACAAAGGTACAAAGCATAAGGAGGAACCTCAAGAGATAAAGAGCTTAAGAGGGGCATTAGGTAATTATAATCAAGCAAGATAAACTTCTGTAGGAATTCGAAGTAGTAGACAGAATGCTTAATTTATTAAGGTTGCTCTTTATGGGATCACAATACTCTTACAAACATGAGACAACACACAGTGAAAAGCTCAACAAGAGGGAAAATTAAATTCCATTTTTGTTCTATCACTGGAAGGGTGTTCTTACTTAATGATGATGCCGTCCAAGAGTGACCATGGATGTGATTTGAACATATAAAATAGATGTTTGAGGAGAATGTACGAAGGCATTCATGAACTGGTACACATAATCACATTTGCACAACAAATTAATACAGACTTATGTCCATGGATGGGCTGGAGAACATGGTCCAATAATTATATCAAACAGAATTCCTACTATGGTTGTATCTGAGCCGAGCTCGAGCTCGAGCTCAAGCTCAAAAAACTTGGCTCGAAGCTCGGCTCAAACATAATGGCTTGGCTAGAGCTTGATTCATTCAAAAACTATTTTTATATTTAAAAACAATTTGTATAATAATAAGAATAATAATAATAATTATAAGTAATATTTATTGTTATTATTTTACTAATATATAATATAGTATTCAAACCGAGCCAAGCTCAACCCGAACTGAACCTCAATTGAGGCGAGCGGAATCAAATGAGGCCTAGCTCAAGCTTGGTAGAATCACAGTTTCAAGCTTGAATAAAAGTACGACTTGGCTTGATGAGCCAAAAACTCAAGCTTGATCAAGCCAAACCAATGAGCCAGTTTGGCTTGAATACACCCCTAATTCCTACCCGAAAAATGATAAGATGTGATTAGTTTAATCACCATTCCACGGTTTGAGATTAAAATGAGAGGTGATATTTGAATGATTTTGAGTCCCCATCTTCAAATTCATCAATTTATCTATATCAATCTCATTGCTTTTTTCTTATCCTGTCTGTTTGGTTGATTCATTCAAAAACTATATCAATCTATGATCCCCCCTTGAACCTCCCTGACGGTAGCTACTACTGATATCAAAATTTGTAGTTAAATTTGGGTAGTTTCACAAAATTTGTAGTTAATTAAGCAAGCAATGACTAAATGTGCGTTGAGATTATGGATTTGGAATTACCATATGGCTGTTTCAAATACACCTAATAGTCCCACATCGGTGGACAAAATTAACACTTTATATTAGGGAAGCTTTAATTTCAACATTAGAGCAATGATAAAACGATGTGAAACGGGGTTTCTGCAATGACCCATCTTGGACGAAAAGATGCTTTATTGAGCTTTTTTTGCCTTGAGAAACACATATTTAAGAGCATGAGATTTTAGGTGAGGCCTGGTTTCGGGGGTCTCAGAAGCTTTACCCTATATTTTTTTTTGTTTTGGAAAACGGACCCAGGGTCAGCTTCTAAGCTGACCCCAGTGACCTCATTGGTCTGAACCCCTTTTTTACCATCCATCAATTGTGGTTAACCCATAGGGTTAACCAATCTAACCATGGGTTTTAGAAAAAACAAAATTACTAATTTTAATTTAGTTAAGATTAACAATGGTTAAATAGGGGTTAAAAGGAACATGGGACACATGGGTCGGCTTAGAAGCAGACCTGGGTAGGACTCTATTTAAAATGATTTTGTTTTTAACACAGGAGTCAACATTTAAAATGAAAATGTTTGGCCAACCATGCATTTAGTCGGTCGTCCTCATATGTCCACGTCCCCCTTTTTAACACTCATTAGTTGTAGTTAAGATTCACCCACCTCGAAAGGTGCATCTATTTCACCTTGATTTTTAATGGAAAAAAAAAGAATTAACCTTAAATTAGTTAAATTTAACAACAACTAAAGGGGAAGACATTTGGCTAGGTGGCAGCTAATCACTGCACTATTCAGAAATCATGTATGATATGGAAAAATCACCATTCAAGTTATGACTAGGGCGTTTGGCAACACTACTATTAAGTAATTATTTACTTATTGGTCAAAATAAATATTTATTTATAAATAATTTTTTTTCATAAAAATAAATAAGCAACAAGTAAAAGTTGTTAAGACAAAAAAGTAACCCATACTTAAATGGTTGATGATGCTATCACTGAATTATATGTTATTTCAGTTTTTACGGCCTGCGCAGTAGTCAAATGTCTATATGATCTTAACAAGAGAACCATAATAGGTGGTACTACATCATGATTATGATTTGGTTCAAATTGATAGACCACATATGTACACTAATCTCGAAGTGGAATTCTTATATTTGCCTTACAACTATTTCTTGTTTTCGTACAAGATTTCTTAATATTTTCATATCTCATATCCTTCAAACGAAAACCATCCTTGGATTAACAAAATGTTCTATTCACAATTACACATTCTCTAAAATTTTTATTTTTTATTGTTTTTTCGAATACAAAACCCAACCCTTTTAGCACAGTCATTGTAGAACTCTAAAGCATCATCTTCATATCCGAATTCCTTGTCAACTTTTGAGGCGAAATCGCTCTTACACTTTTCATACATTTTCATTTATAAGAAGGATATTGACAACGAATGAGCCATCTATAGATTCATAACCTTCAGCCTCCATGCATTTTTCTATTTTTATCTGAATACTTCCATTAATATAGACGAGAAAGGTGCATTATGAATGGGATGCTTCTTAAGCCACATGAGATGTACAGCGTGAGGTTCCATCTTAGTTAGGCATCACGTGATTGGCATGCTTCTTATACCATGTGCAAGCACCATGTTCTGGCCACTGTTAGGAACCCAGGGATGAGGACAGATGATATACTTCCTGATAGGAGTGATCCTAAGATCTAAGTTCTAAGGAGGGAAGATTTTTCTTCCGTGACATGACAAACTGACCTCTCACCATTTATTAATCCACTAACTATAACTACTGAAAATTAGGGTGTTATCGAGCCGAGCCAAGTAGTGGGATGTTCAAGCTTGTTTATTAAGTAAATGATCTCGAAAATTAAGCTTGAGCTTGACTTGTTTATTAAATAAACGAGCTCAAGTAGTTTGCAAGCATCTTGATTCATTAGATATAGCTATTTATTAGGTTAAACTTTTACTTTATTATCCTTGTACAGGTAAAAAAATTATTGTGTTACCTAAAATTTTAGGAAAATTTTGTAATTCTATAATGGATATTCATATTATGTAAAATGCATTATACATTATTAATCTTCACCAGTTTGTAATAAATATACTTAATTTTAAAATTTAAATGAAGTAAGTATATTTAAATATTTTAGCAGATTAATTATATACATAATCGAGCCGAGTAGGGGTGTGTTCAAGCTTGACTTATTTACTAAATAAACGAACGAACACGAGTTTTTGACGAGCCTAGCTGTTCACGAGCTCCTTTGTTTGATAATCACCCCTACTGACAATAGATAAATGACGTGTTTAAATATGAGCCAGAGTTCTGCTTCCACGCGTGAAGCGTAGCTCCCTATTTCAATGCAATGGTTGGTGGTAGTTCTCTAATTATGAGAAAAGACAGGGTTGGTGGCAGAATAGGGGAGCTCCGACTCGTACTAAGATTAATCAATGATGCCTCCACCCAAAAACAAATTTACAGCCCCCAAATAATCTCTCATCTTTTTCCTTTTCGAGCCCTACTACCATTCGTTTCATTCACGAACCCAACCCTATTTTATTGAGTGCAAATCCTCTAGTCGAGACCTAATATCAGAATTGGAATTAGGGGCCTATATACCCAATTAAATTTTGACACCTTAAACAGCTCCCACATGCTCATTTAATGCACAAAACTTCTGTTATGTCTCAGTTCCAATGCAAAGAAAGGGTGAATAAGTAATTGATTATTTCGCCTTTTGACTTCACATGAGAGGTAAATAAGCAATTTACCATTTTTTCGGTGACTCCGTGGATATACCTCAACTTGAGGTAATAAAGTAAATTTTGTTTTTTTGTGTTTGTTCATGTTATCTATTATGTCTATTTTTTCGTATCTCATAAACCCTGTTTAAGATTTATTTCCAAACAAGTAGAGTCTTTATTTTCAAAAGTTAAATATAAGGTGGAGCTCTGCCTCAAGGTGTTTGAGCAGAGCTCTCCCTTCTAATGAGAAAAAGGTAGTGTCAGTCTTGCAATTGAAGCATAGCTCCGCCGCATATTTAAACTCTGTTTTAAAAACCTAGGTCTTTCCTACAACTTGGCTTTTGTTTTGGAGCTATGCGTAGCCCTAAATTTATAGAATTTTTTAAAACTTAATTAAATGGTAATTTTCTTTTGAGAATGGAGACCAACAGGAACAGAACTTAACCAGGATGACAATTTCTGACCCAATTCATCAACCTTCCTGCCATTTTCACCAGGGTCAGGTTGAGGTTTCGACTTTACTTTCGTTCACAATCAGTTCAATTGTAAGCAGGGTTGTGTTCAAGTTTACGAATACATAATATATGTCTAAGTTCATAATGTTTACACAAGATAAATAAGGGATGAAATCCAACAAAAAAGACACTTGCAGTAATAGAATCCTTGGGAAGTAAGACTATAGATCTGTATGTACCTCACAGATTAGTTCCTGGAAGTACCCCCCAGAAGTAATAATAAGGACCTTCAGACAATCGCCGTCCTGCCGAGACTATCTGCCCTCATCAGTCATCATTTGAGAGAACACTTGGCTTGCCGTTGTCCCCGAAGCCTCGTCAAGAAGGGGTAATTCATCTCTCTCAATTGAGATGCTAAATGTAGGAATACGCTGAAGATTAGACAAGGGGAGCTCGGATGCAACATTGGTAGCGCTGTCCTCATGTGGATCTCTGTGCACTGCAGTCACTTGAAGCTGTAGTGCATACTCCAAATCCCACAACACATCACCCATACTAGGCCTGTCAACACCAAATTCACTCAAACATTTCTCCGCCGTCTCCCCGTATTTCCTCAGAGAATTAACATTGATGTCACCCACTAATGAAGGATCTATAATCTGCTCGAGTAACCCCTTCTTATGCCACTGCATTGCCCATTCAGCTAAGCTCGCCTGCTCCCTTGAAAGCAAGGGATTGATGGCCGGTCTTGCACAAAGTACTTCAAGAAGAAGGACTCCGAATGAATACACATCTGACTTAACTGTTAACTGTTGATATCTGAAATAATCTGGATCAAGATAACCAAGGGTGCCTTTTACGGCGGTGCTGATATGGCTTTGCTCGAGAGAATGCCCCAACTTCGAAAGTCCGAAATCAGCAACCTTAGCAATGTATTTCTCATCAAGCAATATGTTTGTGGACTTAACATCACGGTGAATGATTCCCTCGGCTGAACCCGTATGGAGGTAATGAAGACCCCTTGCCGAGCCAATGCAAATCTCAAGCCTTCGCTTCCATGACAAAGATGGTAATTTTGATTTGTAGAGATGATCCCTCAGTGTCCCTTTTGCCATGTATTCATAAACCAGTATCATCTCTGAACTTTCATCGCAATACCCAATTAAGGAAACTAGATGTTTATGGCGAATTTTCGATAAGATCGTGATCTCAGTCTGGAATTCCGGTAGGCCCTGACCTGACCCTGGCTCACTTCGTTTCACAGCAACTTTCAAATTGTTCCTGAACACCCCCTTGTAAACTTTGCCGAATCCACCTTCACCAACCAGCAATTTCTTGTCGAAGTTGTTAGTGGCAAATTGTATCTCTGAAAGAGGAATCTTTAATCCAAGGTTCATATTTGGAATAAGGGAGGCATTGTTGGTCCCTTCAGATGTCCTACCATATGAACTCCCTTCATTTCCGGGCCAGGCCGACCATGTCACAATTTCAACAGGCTTTGATTTCCTGCACTTTAGCGCCGCTAGTAATCCAATTATCAGTATGCAGATTAGAGCAACCCCTCCTGCAACTGAACCAACCATAAGAACAACATTCTTCCTCTTCTTCGAGTCGCTTTTCAAATTACTTGAAATGTTACTCATCTCCATGATCTCCAACCCGTTAAGAATAGCTTGTCGGTACACAGCTTTTAGATAAGTAGGATCATTCCCCATACCGACACTGATATACATATCGTCTGACTTACCAGAATCAACCACAAAGTCGACGTAATAAGGAGCTGCCAGTCTTGTAGACACATTAGAGAGATCGATTTTCCATCCGTGATTTATATAGGCAAAGAACTCAAGATTATAAGTTGATTGACTAACAATGTCGCAGAAGTGCATCCGAACCAGATGCCTTACACCCAAATTTACTCCAAACTTCCAAGTTATGTTGATAAATTTTGTTTGCAGATTAACTTCTTGGGCCGTTTTGTAGACATTGTCTGGAGCAATATACTGACCCAGATCATTACGGTAGTTGAGGCTCCCAGAGTAAGCCGCAGATTTTTCGGCGGCCTCCGGTGTACTAAGATAAATATCGTCCGGAATCCAACTTCTACGAAGAGTGTCACTAGCACTATCCGGTGTGAGCTCGGGACCTCCAACATTGATCCTGTAGATGGTCTCTAAGACCTGGGATAACAGACCCTTATAAGTTTTATCACCCCCTAGAGGAGTTATGTCGGGGTGTTCGTCGGTGATGAAGTTTTCAGGGATAGGGAAGACTTCAATAGCATTGACGAAGGCGAAGGATTTTTCTGTATAAGGGATAAAATTGATAGCGAAAGTCCCATTATGGATACTAAGTAAATACTCCTTTATCACTGGTAGTTTGGTGTTAATATTAGGAACGAAGTTAAAGTTTCTTAACAGTGAAAACCCAGTAACCGAAACGTTGAAGACAGCGGTGGAAAGATTAGTGTTCTTAGAGGAGAAAGGGTAGAAATGGAGGCGTACCAGATGAGTACCTGTGACATCGATATCGAACTCGTAGTAAGAAGGGCTTCTGAAAAGTATTGCAGTTTGATAAAGCAGCGATGAATTCTGATTGTTCTCGGCATTGAGAGAGGTATAATGGGGTGCATGTAGGGAGAACGAAGCGGCCGGTCTCTTGTCTCCGACGAAGATCCGGGTGTCGACTTTCTCATTAGTTTCTGAACCACAGTTTATGAAATACTTATCAGGAAGATAGTAAGCGTAGGAGAGAGGTTGTAAGAATGAGAATTGGAGAAGAAGAAGAAGGAGAAGGTTTCTGTGGCTCTGAAGCGTCTCCATGGAAATGAGGAAATGAGAATTGGGTGCAATAAGGAGGACCTAATACTAATAATATCTGGAGTCAATGATGTTGGCTAAGAAGAGTCTACTAGTCCCATGTGGCTAAGAAGAGTCTACTAGTCTTTCTTTGTCCATGAAATGAGGAATTGGGATGCTTCAGTTGTAAAAATTAAACAAGGAGGGCATAATATTGATAATATCTGGAGTCAATGATGTTGACTAAGAAGAGTCTACTAGTCTTTCTTTATTTAGGATTATTTTGCTTGATTTTATAATTTTAATACAAGTTTTTATTGTGAATTACAAAAATTACAAAAAAAAAAAAAGTATTTATGTACAAAAATAAGATTTGGAAATAGTCCTTAAATAGTAGAGAGTTAGGATCGGATTTATGCTTTTAACTACTTCTTCTTCTTCTTATGATTATTATTATTATTATAATTATTATTATTTCTTAAACTTATTTATTATAAATTAAAATTTATCACAAGCTATGATATAAAAAAAGAAGTTATAAGGATTCTTTTGTATTGATATAAATAACATTACTAAAAATATTATATATATATATATACACTAGCGGGTGGCACGTCCGATGCAGGTGAGAGCGAGGAGAAGGAGTTAACCACAGTTAGGAGTTAAAAGGGACACGTGTTAACCCGGGTGTGCTATTGAACTCTCCCCAAGTTCAATCGCGATTGATTGTGATTCTATTCTTTAAATAGATAGATGAGGGTAGTTTGGGAATTAAACTAAACATTAAATTAAAGTTTTGTTTTACATAAGGGTAGTTTAGGAATTTCGGAAAATTCAGGCTACTACCTCTCCCATTATAATAGTAAAGATACATATATATATATATATATATATATATATATAATATAATATAATATAATATTTCAGGTCAAATCGAGCTCTACATGGGCCAAATTTTTTTTTTTGGTTGAAATGATATTATGTAACTAACACACGCTCTAAACACACATAGTTAGACCAAGGGGCGGAGCCAAGGGGGGACCTGGGGGCGCGTAACCCCTAAAAATTTTGTGATATTTTTTTTATAATGTATATATATACTTATATATGACATAACTGCATGCGGGGGCATGGAGGTGGATGCAACACAGCCAATTGCAATTGAACTCGGGAGAGTTCAATCGCACCCACATGCCAACATGTGTCCCTTTTAACCTCCATTAAATGTGGTTAAGATTCACTAACCTTTGGTGTTCAACAATATATCTTTAGTTTTTTTGAAAAAAATATATATTAAACAATTTTAACCATAAGAGTTAAAAATCCTTAACTAGAATTTAATATTTTTTTAATATTTTAAAAACTAAGGTTATATTGTTGAACTTCAAAGGTTAGTAAATCTTAACCACAATTAATGGGGGTTAAAAGGGACACGTGTTGGCATGTGGGTGTGATTGAACTCTCCCAAGTTCCAAGTTCATTCGTGATTTGCTTTGATTCGATCTCAAGTAGGTGCCCCTCAACTTTTGATTTAAAATATATATATATATATATATATAGTTCACTACGGATTTAGAATCCTCTACTGTTATGACCAGGAGTCCTTGGAGTTGGTTACTACCCACAGGTCAACACATGTCCCTTTTAATACCTCTTGATTGTGATTAAAATTCGCCAACTCTTAAGGTTCAACCACCTAACCTTGGTTTCTAGATTAAAAAAATTAACTCTAAACATAATAGTTATTAACTAGAGTTAAAAGATTGTTGTGTTGTAACTGGAATTTGGCTATAACCGTAGAGGATTAGTCATAGGCCAACTGTCCCATTGAATTTTCAAAAAAAAAAATAAAATCTTTAAACTATTTTGGTTAGTTATTTAATAGGGTATAGTCATTGGACAAGGAGCACTGAACTTTTCAAAAAAATTTAATTATTTTATTTAATAGGACAAAGTCCTATGGCAAAGGGACAACTGCTCCCCTGAATAAGGAGAAACAAAGTATGTAGGATGTACAAAATGTATGCCACACTACAATGACCCACATACTTAGTGGTAAAAAAAAATTCGGAGGCTCCGCCCCCGAACCCCCCATCCCTTAGACCAAATGTGACCCCCAATAATAAATTCTTGGCTCTGCCCCTGGTTAGACCTAAGGTAGCCGCTAAGGTACCATAAGGGTAAGTCCTACCAACCACTCCAAAAGGGCCTATCTTAAGAAGGGTTGAGTTCAATTTTGCACTGCATCCTAGTTAGCAGTGCAAAATTGCATCAAGGCCACGTTTCAAGCGGAGGTCTTGGGTTCGATTCCCTTCCCTCTGTTGGCCATCCTCAGGGATTTATCCCTACTTACCTGATGCGTGTGGCTGGAAGCTCTCCACGTGCCCGGGGGATTAGTCGGGTGCTCGAAGAAACCAGACACCCTTGTCACTGAAAAAAAAAAAACTATAAAAAATAGAAAAATAAGAGGTGGATAAGGATGGTTGCACAGAGATATTGTTTTTCCGAGAGAGAGAGGAAGAAAGGGTTGGGGCCAACATAGGACCACAAAAATAAGGGCCTCCTCCATGGCTCCATGTGCCATTGATGTTGTTTTTGTTGTCAATTTCAACTATAATAAAGTAGATGTAATACGACAATGCTCCACCCAGTGGGCACTAGTCTTGCATCTAACCTTCCCTGTGAAAAAGAACTAGAAGATTTCAGTCTCTCCATCACCAAAATCATACAATTTCAAGTCTTCTAATCTAAATCCAAAAACATTCAAACAAAATCCTCATAAAGGGCTCAGAAAATCAAAGAGCCCAATATCAGGGCTCTTGCAGAGATTCAAAACTGAGGAATTTCTGGAGAAGCATATCACCAAGTCCTTTTGAAAAGATTCCTGGATATTAATCAAGAACCGCTTGATAACTTTTTTTTCTTTTGTATAACAAAACTACTTGAATACATACACAAAAACTCACCCACCAATGTATATAGCTTATTCTGATATAATCCTAAAAAAATATAGTTTACTTGAGAACTTTCAAATTTGTCATATATTCTTGTATATAGCAAAAGATTAGATTATTTAACCCTAAGGATGAATGAATCTTAACAACGGTTAACAGATGTCAAAGAGCACATGTGGCGAGGTTCTAAGTTTGTCTTATATTCTTAACCATGATTAAAATGAGAGGTGATATTTGAATGATTTGAGTCCCTCTTGAATTTCATCAATTTATCTTAGAAAAAATCTATATCAATCTTATGGGCCAGTACTGTCATCATTATCTTAGCAAAATCTATATCAATCTTATGGTGGACGGATGAGAAGGCCTTAATTTCGATACTTGGGCACAGAAATGCAGCGCAAAGGAAGCTAATCAGGCTAGCTTATGAGGAGACTTATCAAGAGGATCTTCTCAAGCGACTTGAATCTGAGCTTTCGGGAGACTTCGAGGTTTATGTTCAAACTTGATCATATTTCCTGATAATCAACATTATCCCTTTATTCAAAATCTGTTCCTCAAATGAAAATTTTAAAATTGTATTAATGTGAACATAGAGAGCGGTATACCATTGGACATTGGATCCCCCCGATCGAGATGCCGTCTTACTTAACGTGGCATTGAGGAAAGCAATACACGATTATCGGGTAGTCCTTGAAATTGCGTGTGTCCATTCGCCCGATGAGCTCTTGGCAGTGAAGCGGGCCTACCAATTTCGCTACAAGCATTCCCTGGAAGAAGTTGTCACGGCACATACCTCAGGTGACATCCGTAATGTATGCTTTATATATCAACAAAATTTACATTATGTAGTTCCTTGCGTGAACAGATACTAACCATACTAACTGGCGTTGTGGTTTAACCCAAAAAATAAAATAAAATTATACATATATATATATATATAAACTTATGCTCTTCTGGATCGCGATTTTTGTTACAGCTTTTGGTTGCCTTAGTGAGTACATATAGGTACAATGGTGATGAGATAAATGCAAGAGTAGCACATTTGGAGGCCGATATTCTTCATAATGCAATCCAAGAAAAGGCATTTAACCATGAAGAGGTGATTAGAGTCTTGAGTACAAGGAGCAAGGCACAGATCATCGCAACTTTGAACTGTTACAAAGATGATCATGGCACTTCCATCACTAAAGTACAGATAAGAGGCCATTTCATTTCATATAATCGTATTTCTAGTTCTGTTTCGACTTATATTAATACATGGGTTGCTATTTCTAGATTTTGTTGGGCAATCCCTCTGACGAGTTCTTGGCGGCTTTGCGAACAGCCATCCAATGCATCAACAACCCCCTAAAGTATTTTGAAAAAGTGAGATAGCTATAGATCAAGTTTTACATATCAATGTCAACTTTAGCTTTGAGATTCTGATGGGGTCCTGGGATTGTGTGTTATAGGTGTTGCGCAATGTAATCGATAAGGTGGGGACTGACGAAGATGCGCTCAGCCGTGTTATCGTCACACGTGCAGAGAAGGACTTGGAGGAGATCAAGGAGCTGTATAAAAAGAGAAACAATGCGTCTCTTGAACATGCTGTACCCAAGGACACTTCAGGGGACTATAAGGATTTCCTCCTTACTTTACTAGGGAGCAAAGCGTTCTAGCTGATCAGTTTGTGAATTCCAGTAGCTTTGTTCTGCTTCAGTTTGTGGTGGTGTGTGGAGCATAGGCTCTTTGATGATGTCTACTGGACTTGGATCTGCTTCTGATTTCAATTATTTGTTGCTTATTTTTGGTAACTTGTTTAATCATAATTAGCCTTATCTATATTTCCGAAGCATGATATATAGCTAAAAATATACTAGTAGATTACAATTTTGTTTCTAAGTAATTGCTGAGGATTTATTGATCATATCTATGAACTATGGTGTTTTTGAGTATTTTTCTTTTCTCAAGTTACTGCATTCTACTATGGCCTTCATTAACCTTGGATGAAGTGATGTAAAAGGAAGCATATTAGGGAGTGTTCGCTTGGCAAGAAAGTGGGTGAAAGAAAAGAAAAGAAACTAAAATTTTCTTTCAAAACAACCATCAAAAGATGAAGCTTTTTAGGAGAAAGTTTGTCACTATTGAGACAGTGCAAGAAAATGAAAGTGTGTTTCTAGCAAACCAAACGTAAGAAAAGTACAAGAAAGGCCACTTTTCTTTTACTTTCCCTCACTTTCTTGCCAAACGAGCGCACCCTTAGAAGTTGAATGGATGATTGAAAATAAGTTTCAATTATATAAGAACAATTGGGTAAGCAGGGAAGCTAGGATCCTCCAATCAATGGTTTTCACGTGGGGAAATTTTTGGCTGGAATTATAAGAAATTCAGTCTACTACATCTCTACTGGTAATGAAGTGAAAAACATGGAGACCGACGGTTCAATTTGATCCAAAAACTAACTCAATATTATCCAAAGATTGCCGATAGCTTGAATTCAAGAGAAATAATGAGAAAAAAAAAATGGTAACACTACTATTAAGTAATTATTTACTTATTGGTCAAAATAAGTATTTATTTATAAATAAATTTTTTTCAGAAAAATAAATAAGCAACAAGTAAAAGTTGTTAAGACACAAAAGTAACCCATACTTGAATGGTTGATGGTGCTATTATTTCAGTTTTTACAGACTACGCAGTAGTCAAATGTCTATATGATCTTAACAAGAGAACCATAATAGGTGTACTACATTATGGTTATGATTTGGTTCAAATTGATAGACCACATATATACACAAATCTCGAAGTGGAATTCTTATTTTTGCCTTACAACTATTTCTTGTTTTTGGACAAGATTTCTTAATATTTTCAAATCTCATATCCTTCAAACGAAAACCATCCTTAGATCAACAAAATGTTCTATTCACAATTACACATTCTCTAAAATTTTTATTTTTTATTCTTTTTTCGAATACTAAACCCAACCATTTTAGCATAGTCATTGTAGAACTCTAAAGCATCATCTTCAGATCCGAATTCCTTGTCAACTTTTGATGCGAAATCCCTCTTACCCTTTTCATACCTTTTCATTTATAAGAAGGATATTGACATCGAATGAGCCATCTATAGATTCATAACTGCAGGAGAAAATTCCTGGACTCGCCACGCGTCAATAGCTGTAATGGTCTCTGATTCACTGGTAGGAAGAAGATAGCGAAACTCCACCTGTGAATGAGTCAGAGGGGGCGGGTGTGTACCCTGAAATAGGCTCCGATGATAAAGTTAGTACAAGGCACAAGCATATGAGCATGATAGTGTAGAGATACTTATCGTGAGGTCATTGAGCATATGCGCTTGAGGACGGGCACTGGTGTTGTGCTCTAGAGGATGAGCTATGGAGAGGTATAGGACGTAGCTCAGGTGCAACACAAGATGTAGCTCGGGAGGCACAGAGGACGTAGCTCTCGGACAACGTGCTCAGACAACGCAGCTCGGACAACGTAGCTCTCGGACAATGGGCTCAGACAACGCAACTCGGACAACAGGCTCAGACAATGCAGCTCGGACAACGTATACATTGTGCATCAGACAACGAGTATATTGTGCAGCTCACAACGGACAACGAGCTTGGCACTATTCATAACAGACAACGTGACAACGGATTCGGCACTATTCACATCAGACAACATGACAACAGATTCGGCACTATTAACAGCGGACAACGCGACAACGAATTTGGCACTATTCACATCGGACAACGTGACAACGGATTCGGCACTATTCACAGCGGACAACTCAACAACGGATTTGGCACTATTCACAGCGGACAACGCGACAACGGATTCGGCACTATTCACAGCGGACAACGCGACAACGGATTCGGCACTATTCACAGTGGACAACGCGACAACGGATTCGACACTATTCACAACGGACAACGCGATAACGGATTCTGCACTATTCACAGCGGACAACGTGATAACGGATTCGGCACTATTCACAGCGGACAACGGATTCGGTACTATTCACAGCGGACAACGCGACAACGGATTCGGCACTATTCACAGCGTCAGGCACCAACTCAAGTATAATTGCACTCATCAGATGATCAATTGCAAGGTCGTGCAAGTGGCAGTGTGACCGTTTAGGGAGAGCATCTGGCGGACATGGCATTTGAGAGAATCCGGTGGCCATAATCGATTATGAGGCCATAAAGAGCATCAAGTAGCCGGAGAACACCAAAGGAAGATGAGAGAATCAGGTGAGTGGCCGCCTGCTTAGCCCTTCAGGGTAAGGGAGTAAATGACTCAAGCTTCCCAGATCTCCATCTCCTTGTTCTTCTTCTGCCTTTCTTTATTTCCTCTCTTGCCTTCCGCACCATCTCCTTTTCCTCTAGTGATTCTTGCTTATTCATAGGCGTTTGGAGTCATCATGACTTGTGTAGTCATGATGAGGTCACCTGTCAGACAACACTCAAGAGAGCCAGCACATAGCCCAAGTGGGCTTATGTCGGCTAAATTGTTAGAATTTGTTAGCATGAGAAATTTCTATTTTACCCCTTCTTTTTACTCCTTTTTACGAATTTTATCCCTTACACTTAGCCCCTTCTCGGTGCCTTGGACTCCGTTCGAGGTGCCGAGAATACTTCATGGATAAAATTCTCAAAGACGATATCCTATATGCTGCACAAACAAACAAGTAACTTGCTTAGAGCGTCAAAGGAACATGGATCTACCCGGTCCACAGACGCTGATTGTGTTCCGCTTTCCGCTCTCTTCCGTTATAAATGCTTCATTCTCACTGATACGTTGTGCTTTCACATGAAGACTGATGTTGTAGAGGCAGAGCTCGTCGAGGAGTTAGAGCGACTCATTGACAACGAGGCCGAGCTTGCGAATAACAAAGAGGAACTTTCATCAACCAGGAAGAGCTTGTGCCAGCGAAGATGAGCTTGTATCAGCCCCTAGTTAGGTCAGAGTAATTGCTTCTCATGCATAGTACCTCAGAGCATGTGTAGAGAGCACGAGAATGTACATGTATCACAATACCAAGAAAAATGAAGTCATTAGGTACTTCGAGCACGGGGAGGTGCATGAACACGTGAAGATACATGAGCACAGGGATTCACTTGATAAACACATGAATGAGTTTGTAGTAAAAACCATCATAAATATAGACAAATGCTATCTCACGTGAATGAATCGTAACAGGGCATCATGACACCTTGCTCAGATTGCATTGCATGAAGATAAGTCAATTGGTCGCTTAACGGACAATGCATCTGACTGAGTCACAGAGGTTCTGTAGTGAGCATCATTCTTAGATATGTGTTGAACCGTGTGGTAAGACACCTTACTTGGATGACATGTCATTGATAAGCTACAAGTGTCCCGTCACCGTATTCGGATATATCAGATAAGACATTATTTAACATTGTATTTACGATGTTTTTTACTTGATATGACATTGGTCGTTTCTCTTGATCCTTCACTTGATAAGTCACTTCGATAATTCACTTGATATTGAAAATTCACTAGAGCATGCATTGGACAGTTCAATTGATAAAGTACTTGAGAATGAGAATGCACTCGATAATTACCTCTTGATTGTTGCGATGCAGTGAAAGCCCCATTCAGACGTAGAAGACGCTCGTCATTTGCGATTGTCTATGCTCCTTTGCCTCATTCCCACAGATGACGCCAATTTGAAGGGGAAAATTCCCGGACTCGCCACGCGTTAGTAGCGGTAATGGTCTCTGATTCACTGGTAGGAAGAAGATAGCGAAACTCCACCTGTGAATGAGTCAGAGGGGGCGGGTGTGCACCCTGAAATAGACTCCGATGATAAAGTTAGTATATGGTACAAGCATATGAGCATGATAGTGTAGAGATACTTATCGTGAGGTCATTGAGCATATGCGCTTGAGGACGGGCACTGGTGTTGTGCTCTGGAGGATGAGCTGTGGAGAGGTATAGGACATAGCTCGGGTGCAACACAAGACGTAGCTCTGGAGGCACAGAGGACGTAGCTCTCGGACAACGTGCTCAGACAACGCAGCTCGGACAACGTAGCTCTCGGACAACGGGCTCAGACAATGAAGCTCGGACAACGGGCTCAGACAAGGCAGCTCGGACAATGTATACGTTGTGCATCAGACAAGGAGTACATTGTGCAGCTCACAACGAGCTCGACACTATTCATAACAAACAACGTGACAACGGATTCGACACTATTCACATCAGACAACATGACAACGAATTTGACACTATTCACAACGGACAACGCGACAACGAATTTGGCACTATTCACATTGGACAACGTGACAACGGATTTGGCACTATTCACAGAGGACAACGCAACAACGGATTCGACACTATTCATAGCGGACAACGTGACAACGGATTTGTCACTATTTACAGCGGACAACGCGACAACGGCGACAATGGATTCGGCACTATTCACAACGGACAACGCTATAACAGATTTGGCACTATTCACATCGGACAACGTGACAACGGATTCGGCATTATTCACAGTGAACAACGTGACAACAGATTCGACACTATTCACAGTGGAGAACGTGACAACGGATTCGGCACTATTCACAGCGGACAACGCGACAACGGATTCAACACTATTCACAGCGGACAATGCGACAACGGATTCGGCACTATTCACAGCGTCAGGCACAAGTTCAAGTATGATTGCACTCATCAGATGATCAATTGCACGGTCGTGCAAGTGGCAGTGTGACCGTTTAGGGAGAGCATCAGGCGGACATGACATTTGAGAGAATCCGGTGGCCATAATCAATTGTGAGGCCATAAAGAGCATCAAGTAGCCGGAGAACACCAAAGGAAGATGAGAGAATCAGGTGAGTGGCCGCCTGCATAGCCCTTTGGGGTAGGGGAGTGAATGACTCAAGCATCCCAGATCTCCATCTTCTTGTTCTTCTTCTGCCTTTCTTTATTTCCTCTCTTGCCTTCCGCACCATCTCCTTTTCCTCTAGTGATTCTTGCTTATTTATAGGCATTGGAGTCATCATGACTTGTGTAGTCATGATGAGGTCACCTGTCAGACAACACTCAAGAGAGCCAGCACATAGCCCAAGTGGGCTTATGTCGGCTAAATTGTTAGAATTTGTTAGCATGAGAAATTCCTATTTTACCCCTTCTTTTTACTGCTTTTTACGAATCTTATCCCTTACAATAACCTTCAACCTGCATGCATTTTTCTATTTTTTTCTGAATATATAGTTCAATTAATATAGACGAGAAAGATGCATTATGAATGGGATGCTTCTTATGCCACATGAGATGTACAACGTGAGGTTCCATCTTAGTTTGGCATCACGTTATTGGCATGCTTCTTATATCATGTGCAAGCACGATGTTCTGGCCACTGTTAGGAACATAGGGATGAGCACAGATGATATACTTCCCGATGGGAGTGATCCTATGATCTAAGTTCTAATGGTCCATAGAGGGCTCCGTATCATAGTATTCTTCTTCTATCCAAGGCTCCATACCACAGACATCGAAAGGAACACGTACACCCGTGGAAGTCAATAATTCGACTAAGTATGGAATACTCAGTCACATACAAACTACTAGCTAATAGTGAATATTATCATGAACATGCAAAAGCTTTGAATATATAATCCTTGCAAGTAGTTTCCCCAACCCCTTTCCTTAACAATTTTCGTGTGAAATCAAAACCAAGTAAATCTTGTGGGGTTATGTGATAGTCATGTTTTTAGTGAGTTCTTGTGAATTCTTGCGAGAGTTGGGATTCCTTGTGAGCATGCGAGATCTGAGTATGCATGATTTCTTGTGAACTTGTGAGCTTGTGAGACATGACTACTTCTGAGTCCATGTATAGTGGGATTCCTTGTGAGCTTTGAAACGATTTAGAATACCAACCCAAACTTTGGCCTTGTCACTTACCAACCCATAGTTTGGCCTTATCAATACTTGTGAACTTGTGAGAATTCTTTTTAACAAAACCTTGCTTATGAACTTTTGGAAATACCTTTCTTGTGAGAAATCATCGAATTATGCGAGACTTGTGAACATAATGCTAGACTTGTGAACATAAGATGCATATAGTACTTGTGAATATCATAGTGAACTTAGAAAACATGTAAACATAGAATCATGTTCATAAAACATCAATAGTAGTGATAGCTTACATACCATATATCAATCATCATCCAATCAATGCAAGAACACCCTTAAACATAATGTTTTGTCTTAAAAATAATAGCACAAGGTAGGTAGTAGAGTGTATCTACCTTTCTAGATCAACCCTTTGATCTTAAAATGCTTTAGAACGGTTGAGAAGCAAGAAGGAACACCTTTTAGCTCGAGAAATCAACTTAAGAACATCCACAAACCAAAACCCAAGCACCTCTTCCTTCTTCCTCTTTCTTTTCTTCTCTTTTTCTCTCTTTTCTTAGTTGCTCTATGGTTTGTGAAACCCTAAGGCACGAAATTGGACTATTTATAGCCAAAGGGAATGAGACAAAGACTCATACATCCTTCAAAATATCTCAGAAGGTCGGCCATAGGTAAAAACAGCATGATCAGTCGACCAGTAGAAAGGATCGGTTGACCGGATTTGCCTGTTTTTCCCCTATTTTTGGCATGTGCTTTGCTCTTTTCCCCTTCTTCTACTTAGTCTTCTACTTATTTTACTTTAAAACATTTAAGTTAATGAAATAACCTTTCATTTCATTAACTTTAAGTTTTAAATTAAAATAAGGAAGTACCCCCTATTTGAATCCAATAAAAATACTTAGAAATTCCAATTCCTCATAACTCAAAATCTGAATTTCCAGTTTTAGGCAAAATCCGATAATCTGGTTCGTTGTAAACTTTTTCATTGTCCGGGAAAACATTCTAAACATACAAGTAAAATCCCATAAAATTACCTAAGCTTAGTGAAACTACAACCAATCATTTCCGGGACTTTTTCTCTCAAAATTCGGAAAATTACATTACATGGTCACTATTCACCACACTATTCATAGCACTATTCACAGGCTATGAAAGTGAGATCCGGGGTTCTACATCCTCCCCCCTTTTAGAAATTTTGTCCTCGAAATTAGGTCGATCCTACATACATAGAAAAACATAAAACAACCAACTTTACATACACAAACAAAATACTTCTCAAACAAGTGAGGGTGTTTCTCCCTTACTTCAACCTCGCGTTCCCAAGTAGCTTCCTCCGTAGAATGGTGCTACTACTTCACGAGGACTAGTGGGATCGTCTTGGTGCGTAAGACTTGATCTCTACAATCCAAGATCTGAGCTGGTTGCTCCACTAGCGTAAGATCCTCTCTAATCTCCACAGGATTAAGGTCAATGACATGCGAAGGGTCCGGCACATATTTCCCGAACATGGAAATATGAAAAACGTTATGGACCACCGCCATGTGAGGAGGTAAGGCCACCCTATAACCGACTTCTCCAACGTATGTGATCACCTCAAAAGGTCCCACATACCTAGGGCTAAGCTTTCCCCTCTTGCCAAACCTCATAATTCCTTGGCTCAGAGAAATCTTCACAAAGACCCGATCCCCAACCTGGAATTCCAAGTCTCTGCGGCGAGTATCCGCATAGCTCTTCTGCCTATCCTGGGCAGTCTTCAACCTCTCTCGAATGACCCTGACTATCTCGACAGTATTTTCGATCAACTCAGGACCCAAAACCTTTCTCTCTCCAACCTCATCCCAGTAAAGAGGAGACCGGCAACTTCGCCCATACAAGGCCTCGAAAGGTGCCATTTGGATGCTCGCCTGATAACTGTTGTTGTAGGCGAACTCAACCAAAGGTAAATGATCCTCCCAACTACCCTGGAAGTCTAACATGCAAGCTCTGAGCATATCCTCAATCACCTGGTTTACCCTCTTGGTCTGCCCATCAGTCTGAGGATGAAAGGTGATGCTGAAATCTAACCGAGAACCCATAGCACTCTGAAAGCCCCTTTAGAACCTAGAAGTAAACCTCGGGTCCCAATCAGAAACAATGGTAACTGGTACCCCGTGCAGCCGAATCACCTCCTTGTGTATAAGGCTACAAGCTGGCTCATGCTGTACGTAGTCCGATACGGTAGGAAATGTGCAGACTTTGTCAACCGATCAACTACTACCCAGATAGCATCGGAGTCCCTTGCTGTCCTTGGCAAGCCAACTATGAAGTCCATCGAGTTATTCTCCCATTTCCATTCCGGAATAGGGAGGGGCTGTAAAAGACCTAATGGTCTCTAATGCTTTGCCTTCACCTGCTAGTACACCAAACATCTAGAAACATACTATGTGACTTCCCTCTTCATGTTTCGCCACCAATAGTGCCTCTTGAGATTCTGGTACATCTTAGTACCTCCAGGATGTACCGTGTACTTGGACTGATAAGCCTCGTCCAAGATCTGATTCCTCAACACCACGTCGGTGGGAACACACAACCTGCCTTTGAATGTGATGGCACCATCACCATTCAAAGCAAACTCCTGACTGCCACTATTAACCAACTTGTCTCGTAAGCAAGCAACTCTGTATCCAAACTCTACAACTCCTTAATCGGAACAAGGATATAAGGCTTGACCGTAAGATTAGCCATGACTGGTCCAAGAGTAGGAATGCTGAAGCTAGTATCGAGGTTCACCATTACCTCAAACATCTTCCACTCGTGAACCATCATGTAAGCTAAGTGTCCAAGAGGCTTCCTGCTAAGAGCTTCTGCTACCACATTCGCCTTACCCGAGTGGTATTGGATAGTGCAGTCATAATCCTTCAGAAACTCCAACCATCTACGCTGCCTTAGATTCAGCTCCTTCTGGGAAAACAAGTACCTTAAGCTCTTTTGGTGTGTAAACATCTTGAACTGCTCCCCATAAAGGTAGTGATGCTAAATCTTCAGTGTAAAGATAACTATAACAAGCTCTAGATCGTGCGTAGGATAGTTCTTCTCATGGTCTTTCAACTGTCGGGAAGCATAGGTAATGACCATCCCATGCTACATCAGAACACATCCTAGGCCGATAAGTGACGCATCACTGTAGACTACAAAACTGTCGCTCTAAGATAGGACTGTGAGAACAGGGGCTGTAGAGAGCCTTTTCTTCAACTCCATGAAGCTTGCCTCACACTTCTCACTCCAAGTAAACTTAGCATTCTTCCTTGTAAGATAGGGCACCAGGTGTCAAGACATCCCTAAGAGCTTATTAACTCGAGTCAAATAAGCTTCGAACTTAAACTAGTCACACTAGGTTATTTTATCAATTCCAAAACTCACACAGTTTAACGCGAACACTCTCTGCTTAATAAGGCAAGAGGCTTGGTTACTAAGTGCAAAACCTGGTCAAGTAACCCATTTTTCTATCACAAATTTTTTTTTTCCAGTTTATCCATAGGTGGTGTTCAATTTCTAGGTCATCCAACTTTATGTGAGTTAACAAAAGCATGAATCAATTAGTTTTTTTTCAAACCCCACTAGACAATATGTTAGAGTGCTCGTGCTTATATCAAAGTGTATTAATGACTCATTGAAAATTTTTCAGCTTTAATAGTTCAGTCAAGGGTTAAAAATTATGTCTATTTGGGATCATGTGTTCTCAAATTTAACCATATCAATAAAAATTGTATTCCCCTGTATGTATAACAATCTTTAAAATTCAAAATAGTTTAGTTGGAGTAAATTCAGTATTTAATGTCTTACATTATTGCATGGTTGCACAATCACCCAAAAATAGTAAATAAAATAATGACTATTATTTCCCAACCCCGAACTTAAATATTACATTGTCCTCAATGTAAAAATTAAATTCAAGTACAGAAGAGATTAGAACAATAATACCTGAATGGTGATATGCAATCTATAGTGAAAAGGTTAAGGGGATGACAATGATTATCGAAGGTATAGAAATCACCCCAAACTTCTTCCAAACAACACCTAGCAGGGTTAGTAAAATACAAGAAATACCCACACAAAAAATAGATGCTAAATCAATCAATATATCTTAGTTATATATAGAAACCATCAAGCAAGAACAAAAGTGAGATATTTTAATTTTTTTTTTCGAGTTAGGCAAATGATCTCCCCCATTGGCGATCGATCACTCTTTGTTTTTTCCCGACGATTGATCTCCCCTAGGTGCAATCAATCACCAAAAACGTAGTTTTGACAAGTTTTATTTTTTAAGAATAGGGTGGTGAATTACCACCCCAAACTTGAATTAATGAAAGAAATAAAGAAAGATCTTATACTAGACTTAAGAGATTGGGTTGCCTTTCTACAAGCGCTAAGTTTATCGACTTCAGCCAAACGACCTCAAAATAATGAACCGTCTAGGTAGATGGGATCAAGTAAGGCGGAATGTGTTGGGCCTTGGCCTTGAGCACACGCCCATCTAGATCGGAGAAGATGAATTTCTTATGTCTGACAGACACCAATTTACAATATCTACTTAAAGAAAATAGATACTTACAATACTCTCCTGCTTTCCAGAATTGGAGTAAGCTTTTGTAGATCTACAGTTTGGGCAATTTGGTAACTAAAAAACACAAGTATTTCAAATAAACTAAAATAAAATAATATTTTTATATTTTTTATATGATTTATTTAAAGTTAATCTATTAAATTAACACCTAGCCTGTTCCAGCAATCCCCGGCAATGGGGCCAAAAATTGGTCGTTACACAATTTAATTTTTCCTTATAGTAATAATTCCGTAGAATAGTAGTAGTAAGGGTGTCAAACTTCTGAGGACTGCGCTAGTTTCGTGGCCTTTTGTAAAAATTAATTTTAAACTAATGAGCAACAAGATTAATTGATTTTATTGAATTTAACCTAATTAAACTATCAAATTTTATTTAACCTAATTAGTAAGATCTTTTGGTTATATATCGGTTGAGAAAATCTAGGGTGTTTGAATCCACCAATTGCTTCATCACTAATCTTACTTTGATTTTATTCAAATTTCTCAATTTGCAAACATTACAGTGAGATTGACAACACGTCCCCTCTCAACTGATCAAGAAAGATGCAAGAGATTAAATCTTATGCATATCGTATCTTCGGTTGACACGAGTGATATACATTAAACTAGGGTAGTATGATCACTCGTCTTCCCTTAGCATAAAATATCTTTAGATTTATTCTCTTGAACTATTAAAATCATTGCATAAAACTTATATTGAAATTCTAACGAAAATTAATACAAGTGGGTTCAATTTCAATTTCTTAACACCTAAGACAATGATACAAATTCTATTAAAATCAAATTTAAATCCAATAAATCCGGTTGTTAAAACAACCCTCTCATTATGCAATCAATGTCATACAAATAAGAAATCTAAATAAAAACAATGAATGACACAGTTACTTGGCTAGAGTTTCATTGAAACCCTAGAATGGAAAGTTAGTTCATTGCGAGGGAGGAGCACACTGTCTTCATAGAAAAAAATGAAGAACTCATCATTTTGGCTTCCTTGATCTCCAGAACTTCTTTTCTTTAAATCTCAAAATCTCTATATAATGATTATGGCTAAGGGTTCTCGTATTTATAGAGAAAGAGAGAAAGATAGAGTCCTTGTTACATTAAGAGTTCTAATTGAGGTCAAACTCTTATTTTCTCTCTCTAAACTCTCTTAGGGTTGAATGGGGATAAAACCTTCACTTAAGTAGGCAATAATCGAGTTGGAAAGTGTTTAGAAGTGTTAAAAATACTATTCACGAAACATGATTCATGCAATACCATTCATCCTATTTACAACTTTGCCACTGAACTTTGAATAATTCTAGAGAGCTCAATTCTTATCAGATTGATTTGAAATTTAAACCATAACTACTTTAGATCATCTAGAATCTATCCAAAATGTTTCATAAATTTTGGATGAAGATAAATGACCAAAATACCCTTCTATTAATAGAGAGGTGGTTTTGGCCAATCAATCCATCAAGGTAGATTTCCGTGATTTTGATCTCTTTTATTCTTCGTTATTGATCTTATCCTTTATGAGATTCTTATGAGTCTTTGAAGTCTCTAATCTTCAATTTTATTTTCTTTTCCTCGCATGAACTTGAAAAGGATAAAAACAACCAAGTACCGTAAAACAGTTTAAAATAGAACTCTAAGGAACTAACAAGTTTAGTTTGAGGTGCATAAATGTGTAACAATTAGCACTGATCAATACCCCTTGTAAAGTATGGTTTTGAAAAAGGGTATGTGGTACCCCGTGGTAAAGTATATTTGAAAAGTATGGACTCAAAGTGTGTTTTGAAAAGTAGAGCTCAAAGTATGGCTTGTAAATTATGATTTCAAAGTATGTTTTGTAATAAAGAACTTTATGAAGTAAAGAACTCAAAGTAAGAATGTTTTGAAAGTAAAATTCAAAGTATGTATATATGAGTTTTCAAAGGTATGGTTTCCGCATTCTGATTACAGTGCATATGTAAACTATTTACGATTCTACGCTTAATCAGGTTATTTTTATGTTATAACACTGCTACTTAATGGTTGGTATACGCTGAGCTATTCAATGCTCAGCCGAACTGTTATTTTCGGTAGGTTACTGGTTGGATGGTTGTGCTCTTGAATCACAAGTTGAGGAGTAGTATGTCGAGGAGCCGATAGGCGGTTATCATGAGGAAGAAAGGGACCTTGACAGGTGACCCTATGGTTGAGTGATGAGAGGGAGAGACGTGTATCTAGGATTACTTTGTGGGGATTTTGTATCAGACTTGAGTTGGTAACTCAAGCGATGGACCTTGTATATAGGTTTTAGTTTCTATTTCAATCATTGTAAATATTAGTATTTGGAAGATTACGTCATAAAGAAGAAATTTTCAGGTTCACCTTTTAGCGTGCCTTATATGCTCTTGCACGATGGTTTGAAGTATAAGTCACGATGTAAAAGTCTCATTACTCCTAGGTGGGATTGTAGGTCGTGACAGAGTTGGTATCAGAGCCTTGCCATTAGGTCCTTTAGGGATGAGTCATTTGACTTAGGGTTTTCTTCCAAGTTTAGCATTCTCCTTCTAGTTGGAGTATGTTCTAGGTATAGGTTTGATATCACAACACCAGTATAAGAATAAAGGTAGTAGGGAACTCTCTCCCGAGTTAGACTAATGGATTAGCCTTAGTCTTAAAAGTCTAGTATACTTAAGGTCTTTGCAAAACCAAGGACTCAGGTTACTATGTATTTACTATTATGTATATACTATTCTATGTATACTAGAAAAAAAATAATACCCTAAGGATTGAAAGTTCTTAACTAAAGCTAAAGGAGGGCTATATAATTATCCGAATTCAATCGCAATTAAATCAGATCCAGGCTTTAATTGGGCATAATCATGGGACATAGCTATAGGGCAAGGAGAAAACTGTATCCTGAACTTTGGAAAACAAAATTTATCTTTTATATCATTTAATTTAATTATTTAATTGAGCATAGCTATGAGGCAATGGGACAACACCCCGTAAACAATGAGAAACAATATTCGTAAGATATGTACAAAACATATGGATGAAACTACCAGAGAATTTAGCTGTCAAAAAAAAATTTGGGGCTTACACCCCCGAACCCCCATCCCCTAAGCCCATCATATTTCGTACTCACATAATCCATCAACAATTGCTACTATTTCTCAATCATCCATGGGTTCCCCCACTACTTGATACTCCTGGCTCTGCTCCTGCTTTAAATATGGTTAAGCTTAAGAAAATTAAGGTTAATATTTTTGTTTTTAAAATTTAAGGTTATATTGCTTAACCTTAGGAGTGAGTGAATCTTTACCATGGTTGATGAGTGTTAAAAAGGAGGGCATGGACCGATCAACACATTTTATTACAAGTCAAAGTCAAATTCCGCCATAAGTTAAAACATTTCCCGCAAAAAAAATGTGTCAAGGAAAGAGCTCAATTACGCATCTTTTCATCCAAGAATCAGACATTGGTGGAACCCTGTTCACCTCAATGCACGTCTTATCATTGCTCATATTAAAAAGGTGAAGCTTCCATAATATAATGTGTTAAAATGTTGACAGCTTACCGATGTGGGACTATTAGGTGTATTTGAATTTTGAAGCCAAATGGTAATTCCAAATCCATAACATCAGCGACATTGGCATATACAACCAATTAACCAAACAGACAGGACAAGGATATTAAACTTGCTGCTTCCATTACTTCAGCTGCTACGTCAGATGATATGAGTAGAGGTGAAATTTTTTGATGCCAGCACCATTGCACCGTTTCTGAGAGATCTGAAGCAAATATCTTTAAAGGCAAAAACTTAGCTCTTGTGGATGCCCGAGCTGGCCGCTCGGGCATCCACAAAACATGGGACGTGTGGCATTTTAAAGGAGAAAGATATCAATTGGGGAGAAGCCAAAATTATGGGGAGAAAGTGAAATGACTTCTCCCCCAAATTATCGCCCGGTGTCGCATGTTTTGTAGATGCCCGAGCATGACAATACTAGCCCATGAGATTGATTTAGATTTGGCTGAGATAAATTGACGAATTTCAATAGCGGGACTCAAAATCATTCGAATATCACCTCTCATTTTAATCTCAAACCATGGAATTGTGAATAAAAAGTAGGCATCTCTAATTGAAGAGTTTTGTTTTTAATGTACGATACAAATCTTGGTAGCACTGGTGAGTTCCTACAGGTACGAGGGAAAATTCGGAGGGGCCAAGACACTGTGTTGAAGGTGTGGCTCAAACATACTCAGAGTCAGTAGCTATTTCGGTCGACCGGACCTTAAGGACGGTCGACCGGTTTTCATGGACCAGTCATAGGTACAACTACAATAATCATTTCGGTCGACCGGATTTTCATGGACCAGTCATAGGTACAACTCCAATAATCATTTTGGTCGACCGGACCCCAAGGTCGATCGACCGGTTCTCGTGGAATCTACCTGTTTGGTCCAGATTTGGCAAGTTGATCAAATTTGGGGCGTTCTAATTGTTTAGGACTCTAATATAGGTCTATAAATATGTGCTATAGGTTTAGGGTTTCATAGTAGAGATAATAGAAAAGGATTAAGAACTCAAGGGCTTAGGAAAAGGGAAGGAAAGAGATTTTTTCATTGGGTTCATTGATAAGGTGACTTGAGTGGGGTATACAAAGGGTCTCTGAGCTTGTGTTGGGATTTAATTTGATAGGAGAGTGATTTTGTACTGGTTTCTAAAGGTTTTTTTGAATAAGGAAGTAGTAATCGAACCTTGGCCCGTGGTCTTGGATCTTGATCTCTAAGCTCTTCTTCTTCTCCAAGCAAAACCCTTTGCAAAAACCTAGGTTTAACTCTCTCTGGGATTTATGAAACTCTTAGAATGTTTAAAACCCTAAAATTCATGAGTTAGAGGTCTATTTATAGACCCTAGAGTCCTAGCACTTACTAATTCTTGGAATCCCATTTTAAAAAGAAAGTTTCTAGGCAAAATACTCCATGGGTGGTCAACCAGTGGAGTAAGGCGGTTGACTGGTCATGGTCAGCAGTCGATTGGTGGGTTTGTTCCTCTCTTCCAAATTTCCCCATACAATTTTTCTTCAGTGCATGAAGGGGGGTCGACTGGTCTCCCCTGTTTTCTCTTGTTTTGGTTGTTTTCTTCATCCAAACACTTTTTTTTAATAGAGCAACTCAAGAGGAGTGGGGGGTTTGGTGGACCCCTACCAATTTATTGATAGAAATTTATGGGGGTGACATGGAACTAGGGGGGGGGGGGGGGGGGGGGTATAAAACCTTACCCCTACAAACCAAACCTAGCCAGAACACTTAATTATGGACTTCTTTGAGAATACCCAAACCTATTTTATCCATGAAGATAAAAGATCTTATATTATAAGGGGTATCATGGATCTCATCCAAACACTTAATCAATTATTATACATCATGTGAGCATGAGACTTTACTCACAAGTAAATGTTAGAGTCGTCACCTATTCATTCGGAAGGGATAAGTCCCCGGTAGTGGATAAGGTTTTGGTCTGCGGTAGAGGTCTTGGTAAGAAGTTCGGTTAAGTCCGGGGAAGGTGTTAGGCACCCCAAGACTTCCATTTTTTAATGGTTCCCTACTTTCTAGGTGTAAGCCAATTAAAGTCAAGGTTTGTTCAAATGCCTAACTGTTTAAGATAATACTAATCTAAGAAAGAAAAGCTAACTAGGGCCGAACCCGGGTTGGGTTGCCTACGTACTCACAAGGGTGAGATCAGACCGAGCGTAGTTTTGGCACATGAGCCCGTGCCAAGGCTAAGGTGTATGTGTGTGTGTGTACACCAAGGGTGGATAATGACCTAGTCCGGTAGACTAGGGTTTGGTTGACCGGGGTTGGTCAAAGTGCATGGTTTGGGCTTGGTAGGCTTAGGGTTAGTCCGGTAGACTAGGGTTTAGGCCCAGTAGGCCAAGAGAGAAGCCCGGTAGGTTAAGGCAAAGTTTGTGTAGAGACCCAAATCATTTTCATGCTTTTTATTCAAGTATTAGGGGTATAATAGTCCTTGTGATGTTTTAATGCTTATTTAATTATATTTAACTAGTGTGGTGTGATCAAGGCTTAATCAAGTTGTAAAGAAGAGGGATGTCAAACATACCCTCAACTTTAGGAAGCCCTAGTTTTGTCGCCGCTTATCAGAATTGAGTGATTCTTGAACCATTAGAAATGTATTAGAACCCTCTTCGAGGTTCATGTTTAATGTTTTTCTAGATTTTTAGTCTAAGCTAAGTCAAAAGTAGGTTTTCCAATGTTTTGTCTGCTTAAATTGCAGACCAGTCAGCTATAGAGCCTATTTAGACCATTATAAACTAAACATTAGGATTTGTCCATTAGAGACAAAATTGTTCCCCTTTGAAAGAAGAGTCCAACGCAAGTTGAATCGTCAAAATATGATAAGCGAGTCAAAAGTTATGGTCAAATACCAAAGAGAGGTAAAAATCAGTCGGAATCCGGAAAGGAGGGCTGCGATCTATCGCAAACTAAGTGCGATCGATCGCAAAATAGTTGGATCTATCGTAAATTTCTTCAATCGATTGCATTCAGGTAAGTTTTTTTTAATTTCTTTTCGGGTTTAAGTGCGATAGGTCGCACCAAAGGTACGATCGATTGCACGTGCACTCAATTTTTTAAAAAGTCGTATTTTTGGGTTTTTAACCCTTGGGGCGATAAATAGGGGTTCTATTTCGAGATTTTTAGGGTTCTAAATCATTTCTAACCTAATTTGGCAAAGGAAAAGAGGAAACCTAGGGTTTTAAGGGAGAAATTTCTTGGAGAAGAAGGAAATTGTTAGGAGAGCTTGGAGATCTTTCTCAAAGTTTCTTGGGAGCGATTTGGACCCAAGGGAAGGATCCCTAAGGTCGATATACCATCCAAATCAACCCGATTATGATGTTTTGTGAATGTTAGTATAATAGAAATGATAGAAATAGAAATTAGATATGTTTTTCCCTAATTTTGTATGAATTAAGCTATTATGGATGAAAATGGGGTTTAATAATATGGATGAAATGTATGGAGGATGGGAAATACTATGGAGGATGTGATGAATGTATGGATGTGGATTGTATTTGAGTTGCATGGATGGATTATGGTGTGGTGAAATGTTGAAAATGGGAAAGGGCAATGTATTCATAAACTACGCACCCAAGGTGTTTGTTGAAATGCTTGAGAGGTTAACTACTAATATGGTACTATGGAATTGTTGGAAATTGATGATGAATTATGCTAAGAATCATGATAGAGTATTTATATGTGAATGTTTTGTTAAGTTAAGCTTAATTATTTGCATTGTAATTGATATTCGGGAAGGTAAGAATTTAGAGGAAAATCTTTTAAACTGGGAGTTTTCTAACTATATGGTATGGGATAGCATAGTGGAGTTTTCATGGTGGGAGATCAGAATCTAAACGATTACCAACTTGAATGTTAATTGAGACACTTATGCACAAACGCACGTGTATGTTAAGATACACATGTGGACCACAAGCATAAGCATTACATACCCCTGATGTTCTGAATAAGCCCAATGAGGGATCTGAATAAGTGCATGTTCTGAATAAGCTGCTCAAGACTCATAAGTATAAGAATTGCATATGCCTATCATTCTAAATAAGCCCAATGAGGGATCTGAATAAGTGTATGATCTGAATAAGTGCATAAGCATAAGCATCTCACCAGCACGTGGTCTCACAAGCATAAGCATCTCATAAGTATGTTGTCTTCTAAGTCTAAGGTTCTCACAAGTACACTAGTCAAGGTGATAATATGATGTATATGAGCACATGTTCTTCCACACTTTGATTATGTTATTATGCTATTGGATATGGTTCTAACTAAGTACAAGTATACTATGTTGTTAGCTGGATTGTATATACATCGAGTACTTTTGTACTCAGCCAGACTTTTGTCTTGGCAGGTTTAGAGCAGGAGCACACGGTGGAGCCGTGAATTGAGGAGGCTTACGTCGAAGGAGGAGAAGGTGAGCCTTCTGAGGAGGGAGCCAGGGGTTTTGATGGTTACCCCTATTAGCTTATGTTTTGTTTTGGTTAAGAGATTTGTAATAGACTCTTAGAAGATGTTATTTATTAGACTTCTTTATAGTTGTGTATCAGACTATTTTGCTTATAGTGGGTTGTATATGTTGGCTATAGACTTGAGTAGGATGGTTTGAGTTTATAATCAGAATTTTATTATCCTCATTTTTGGAGATTCATGTTAGTATGCCTTGTATTTATGGATTTTAAGCAGTTTAAGGAAATGTGACGATTCCAAAGTCCTATTTTAGCCTTACAGGATTTTGGGGTTGTTATAGAGGTGGTATCAGAGCACATGATGTTAAAGTCCTTAGGGCTAAGGTATTAAGCATAGGATAAGGGGATTTGTCTGACTTAGGAAAGCAACATCAAGTCTAGGACTTAGACTAGTCTTAAGTTTAAGTTGAAAGCTATCAATATCTTTTGAATGATTTCTAAGAGATGTGTGGTTTATGATTGACTTCAGGATTGATAAGTCATGAGAAGAGGTGCGAGGAATAATAGGAATGGAGGAGGCAGTGTGACTGATGGGGATACCCCAGAGGGTGCACGCCAGCCCAATGAGAGTCAGGCTATGGAGGCTATTACAGCAGCTATAACTCGACAAGCAGAAATCATGGTGTAGTAGACTGCCTTATTAGCAGCGGGGTAAGCCAGGCAAGAGAGGCTAGTTGAGGTCCACCCACCCCGACATCACGGAGTGAAAGCATTCAGGAGGATAGGTCCTCCAGCTTTTTGTGGGAGTATTGATCCTATGGTAGTTGAGTGGTGGATTATGCAGTTAGAGAAGATATTCTCTGTGCTCGAGCATACTGAGGATCAGAGAGTGAAGTGGGCCTCCTTTGTCATGGAAGGAGAGGCGGAGCATTGGTGGAGGTCCACGACAGGAAGAGAAATGAAGAGAGAGCAGGACAGCCATGGACTTGGGGAGAGTTCCTCGATATCTTTTATGAGCAGTACTTCCTGACTTCAATGAGAGAGCTGAAGGAGATTGAGTTTTCTACTCAATAGCAAGGGAGCATGTCAGCGGCTGAATATGAGGCCAAGTTTACCGAGCTGTCTAAAGGGGTCTCAGAAACTACATCAAGGACAGGGTTGAGATCTTGCGTCTTGAGACTTTCTGGGAAGTTAGTGAGAGAGATTTGATCGCTGAGAGGAGATTGGCAGAGTTTTTGAGGAAGAGAGGAATGCAAGCAGATAAACAGAGATTGCAGGATAAGAGGCTAAATACATCAGGTCCTATGCCAATTGCTAGGCCTACCCCATATCAAAGGCCTACTCAGGTTACCCCACCTATTGCTACGACTCAGTTGTATGATGTATGCAGCAAATGTGGAAAGAGGCATAGAGCAGGAGAGTGTAGGGCAATTAGTGGAGGTTATTTCCATTGTGGAGATGTTTCACACTGGATGTGAGATTTCCCACTCCGCATTTAGCAGGGGCTTCAGCCGACTCAGCCATAGGGAGGCAGGCCACCGATGAGGCAGTTGATGTAGCAGAGGCCACCCCAGGGCCCGAGACCACAGCAGCCTTGCCAGCCAGCTCAGGGCCGGGTGTTTTCCACATCAGAGCAGGATGCATAGGTGTCCGATGACGTTGTGTAGGATACGTTTATTTGTGATTTTTAGTTAGTTAAAATATTGTTCTAATGCTATGTATGTGATGTTAAATATTATGCATGAATATGCTTTATGTATGATGTATGTATGTATTCTTGATTTGACAATTAGCTTTGTATATTAATTCAGGCTCATTGTTGATAAATGATTTTCTCACTCATGTATTGATCGATACTGGGTCTACTTACTCCTTCATCACATCTAGTTTTGCACGAGAGTATCTGATGGAGCCAAGTTTGTTAGACCGTGAACTGTCGATCGCCACTCCTGTTGGTAGTTCAGTCATCACCGATAAGGTCTATTGAGCTTGTGATATTCGAGTGGGTCAGAGAGAAATGCCAGCTGATTTGATTGTCCTTAAATTCCAAGACTTCGATGTCATATTAGGCATGGATTAGCTTTCCAAATATCATGGGCATGTCGACTGTTTTGGGAAGGTAGTCAACTTTAGGCCAATCAGTGAGCCCTCTTTTCGTTTCCAATGGTTGAAGAAGAAAGAATTAGCTCGATTTACAGCATTGAGTCTCGCTACCTCAAAAGCATCAGATTCCTCAAGTATCTCTGTTGCAGAGGAATTCATGGATGTCTTTCCCAAAGACTTGCCGGGTTTGCCGCTGGATAGAGAAGTAGAGTTTACAATTGAATTAGCCCCGGGTACGGCACCCATCTCCAAAGTACTATATAGGATGGCTCCAGCATAGTTGAAAGAGTTAAATGAACAGATTGATGAATTGCTTGATCTTGGGTTTATCCGCCCAAGTGTATCACCTTGGGGAGCTCCGGTGTTATTTGTAAAGAAGGATGGTTTGATAAGGATGTGCATCGACTATCGGCAACTGAACAAGGTCACTATCAAGAAAAAATATCCTTTACCAAGGATCGATGACTTGTTTGATCAGTTACAAGGGGCTAACTATTTGTCCAAGATTGATTTAAGGTCGGGCTACCATCAGTTGAAGATAAAGGCGGAAGATGTGCCAAAGTCTGTATTCAGGACCAGATATGGGCATTTTGAATTCCTAGTCATACTGTTTGGTTTGACAAATGCTCCAGTAGCATTCATGGATCACATGAATAGAATCTTAAAGCTGACACTTGACCACTTTGTGATTGTGTCCGTGGATGATATTCTGGTGTACTCCAGGACACATAAGGAGCATGAGATGCATCTTCAGGTCACACTGAAGACACTTCGTGAGCATAAGTTATACGCCAACTTAGCAAGTGCGAGTTTTGGCTAAAAATGTAGCATTTCTAGGTCATGTAGTGTCTGGAGAGGGGATTTCAGTGGATCCTTCCAAGATAATAGCAGTGGAAGGATGGGGAAGGCCAAAAGAGTATCACAGAGGTTCGACGCTTCTTGGGCCTAGCTGGATATTATCGGAGATTTGTAGAAGGATTTTCCAGCTTGGCAGCTCCACTCACTCACCTAACTTGAAAGAATGCCAAGTTCGAGTGGAATGAGAAATGTGAGAAGAGTTTCCTTGAGTTGAAGAAGCGTTTCACCACCGCTCCGATCTTGACTGTTCCATCCGGTAGTGAACGTTTTGTGGTGTACAGTGACGCCTCACTCATTGGGTTAGGTTGTGTTCTTATGCAACACGGGAAGGTGATTGCCTATGCTTCTTGGCAGTTGGAAGACCACGAGAAGAACTATCCTACCCATGATTTGATTTGGCAGCTTTAGTCCTTGCTCTCAAGATCTGGAGACACTACTTGTACGGTGCGCAGTTTGAAGTATTCACCAATCATAAGAGTCTAAAGTATTTGTTCTCGCAGAAAGAGCTGAATTTGAGGCAATGCCGTTGGATGGAATTTCTCAAGGATTATGATTACTCTATCTAATACCACTCGGGAAAAGCAAATGTGGTGGTAGATGCTCTAAGTAGGCGATCGACTGGATTCTTGGCACACTTGATGGTCTAAGAATGGAAGCTACTTGAAGAAGTGTCTAGCCTTGATACGGGTTTCAATGTTGGAGCGTCTGGAGCTTTGTTGGCTAACATTATGGTCAGGCCAACCTTATTGGATAGGATTAAAGACCTGCAGTGCAATGATGGAGAACTGCACGCTGTTATGAACAAGTCGATTAGCACCGGGTTTGAGGATTTCTCTTGGAGAGATGATGGAATCTCTTTCAATGGTAGATTTTGTGTTTCGGATAATGAAGATTTAAGAAGGGAGATTCTGGATGAAGCATAAAAGTCCAAGTACACTGTCCATCCGGGAGGTACTAAGATGTACCAGAACCTCAAAAAGTATTTCTGGTGGAAGGGTATGAAAAAGGATGTGGCTACCTACGTATCCAAGTGTTTGGTGTGTCAGCAAGTAAAAGCCGAACATAGGAGACCGGTTGGACTCCATCAGTCACTTCTTATTCCCGAGTGGAAGTGAGAAAATATCTTCATGGATTTCATTATTGGTTTGCCAAGGACAGTGAAGAACTTTAATGCCATTTGGGTTGTGGTCGGCCGATTGACTAAGTCGGTTCATTTTCTTCCGTATCGGACTACTTTTAACTCTAACCAGTTGGTCAACCTATATATCAAGGAGATAGCCCGTTTGCATGGAGTGCCAGTCAGTATTGTATCTAATCGAGACCCGAGATTTACATCCAGATTTTGGAAGAGTTTTCAGCAAGCCATGGGTTTCCATTTGGATTTTAGTACGACATTTCATCCGCAAACAGATGGGCAAACTGAGAGGGTAAACCAGATTATAAAGGACATGCTACAAGCTTGCATGTTGAACTTCCAAGGTAGTTGGGATGATCACCTACCGTTGGTTGAATTTGCCTACAACAATAGCTATAAAGCGAGTATTCAGATGGTGCCGTTTGAGGCATCTATAGGAGGTTTTGTCATCACCATTGTGTTGGGATGAAGTTGGTGAGAGGAAGCTTCTGGGTCCCAAGCTCGTTGGTCAGACTGTGGATAAAGTTCAGTTGATCAGAGAGAGGTTGAAAGCAACTCAGAGTAGGCAGAAGAGCTATGCCGATACTTGTAGGAGAGATCTTGAGTTCCAAGTCGGAGATTTTGTGTTTGTCAAGATCTCACCTACGAAGGGAGTGATGAGATTCGGCAAGCGGGGCAAGCTCAATCCGAGATATGTGGGTCCTTTTGAGATCATCACCCGGGTCAAAGAAGTTGCTTAACAGGTCACCTTACCACCTCACATGGCAAGTGCGCATAATGTCTTTCACATCTCTATGTTGAGGAAGTATATTTCGGATCCTTCACACGTCATTGATTTGAAACTGTTGGAAATTCGGGAAGATTTGACTCTAGTGGAGCAACCGGCTCAAATCTTGGACTGGAAGGAGCAAGTCTTGTGTTCTGAGGTCATTCCTATTGTACTCTTGCAATGGAAGCCTCTCTAGAGAAGAGGCTATTTGGGAGAGAGAAGCTGAGGTCCGCGAAAAATACTCGCACTTGTTCACCTAAGGTACGTAAATTTCGGGGATGAAATTTTTTTAAGGGGGGAGGATGTAGAGACTCGAATCTTTTTCATGATTTTTATGCAAGTATTAGGGGTATAATAGTCATTGTGATGTTTTAATGCTTATTTAATAATATTTAACTAGTGTGGTGTGATCAAGGTTTAATCAAGTTGTAAAGAAAAGGGATGTCATAACATACCCTCAACTTTAGGAATCTCTAGTTTTGTCACCGCTTATCGGAATTGAATGATTTTTGAATCATTAGAAAGGTATTGGAACCCTTTTCGAGGTTCATGTTTCATGTTTTTCCAGATTTGTCTACTGAAATTGTAGACTAGTCTGCTATAGATCTCATTTAGACTATTAAAAACTCAAATTTAGGATTTGTCCATTTGATACAAAATTGTTCCCCTTTAAAAGACGAGTTCAACGCAAGTTGAATCGTCAAAATATGATAAGTGACTCAAAAGTGATGATCAAAATATCAAAAAGAGGTAAAAATCAGTCGGAATCTGAAAAGAAGGGCTACGATCTATCACAAATTTCTATGATTGATCGCATTCAGGCGAGTTTTTTTTATTTTCTTTCACGTCTAAGTGCGATAAATTACACCAAAGGTGCGATCAATTGCACGCGCATCCAGATTTTTTTAAAAAGTCGTATTTTTGGGTTTATAACCGTTAGGGCTATAAATAAGGGTTCTATTTCGAGGCTTTTAGGGTTCTAAACCATTTCTAACCTAAATTGGCAAAGGAAAAGAGGAAACCTACGATTTTGAGGGAGAAATTGCTTGGAGAAGGAGATTGCAAGGAGAGCTTGGAGATCTTCCTCAAAGCTTCTTGGGAGCGATTTGGATCCAAGGAAAGGATCCCTAAGGTATATATACTATCCAAATAAACCCTTATGATGTTTTGTGAATGTTAGTATAATAGAAATGATAGAAATAGAAATTGGATATGTTTTCCCTAATTTTGTATGAATTAAGCTGTTATGGATGGAAATGGGGTTTAATAATATGGATGAAATGTATGGAGGATGCGAAATACTATGGAGGATGGGATGAATGTTTGGATGTGGATTATATTTGGATTGTATGGATGGATTATGGTGTGGTAAAATGTTAGAAATGAGAAAGGGCAGTGTATTCATAAACTACGCACCCAAGGTGTTTGTTGAAATGCTTGAGAGGTTAAATACTAATATGGTACTATGGAATTGTTGTAAATTGATAATGAATTATGCTAAGAATCATGATAGGGTATTTATATGTGAATGTTTGTTAAGTTATGCTTAATTATTTGCATGGTAATCGATATTCGGGAAGGTCAGAATTTAGAGGAAAATCTTTCAAATCGGGAATTCTTTAACTATATGGTATGGGACAACATAGTGGAGTTTCCATGGTGGGAGATTGGAATCTAAACGATTACCAACTCGATTGTTAATTGCGACACTTATTCACAAATGCACATGTATGTTAAGATAAGAGTCTCACAAGTCACACATGTGAATCACAAGCATAAGCATTACAGATGCCTGATGTTCTGAATAAGCTCAATGAGGGATCTGAATAAGTGCATGTTCTGAATTAAGACTCATTAGCATAAACATTGCATACACCTGTCATTCTAAATAAGCCCAATGAGGGATCTGATTAAGTGTATGATCGGACTAATGCATAAGCATAAGCATCTAACAAGCACGTGGTCTTATAAGCATAAGCATCTCATAAGTATATTGTCTTATAAGTCTAAGGTTCTCACAAGTACACGAGTCAAGGTGATGATATGATGTATATGAGCACATGTTCTTCCGCACTCTGATTATGTTATTGGATATGGTTCTAACTAAGTGCAGGTATACTATGTTGTTGGTTGGATTTTATATATACCGAGTACTTTTGTACTCGGCCAAACTTTTGTCTTGGCAGGTTTAGAGCAGGAGCACATAGCGGAGCCGTGGATTGAGGAGGTTTACGTTGAAGGAGGAGGAGAAGGTGAGCCTTCCGAGGAGGGAGCCAAGGGTTTTGATGGTTACCCCTATTAGTTTATATGTTGTTTTGGTTAAGAGATTTGTAATAGACTCTTAGAAGATGTTGCTTATTAGACTTCTTTATAGTTGTGTATCAGACTATTTTGTTTATAGTGAGTTGTATATGTTGGCCATGGACTTGAGCAGGATGGTTTGAGTTTATAATCAAATTTTATTATCCTCATATTTGGAGACTCATGTTAGTATGCCTTGTATGTATGAATTTTAAGCAGGTTAAGGAAATGTGTCGATTCCAAAGTCCTATTTTAGCCTTGTAGGATTTTGGGGTCATTATAGTTTGAACAAGGTCAGGGTTGCTAACCGGGGTTAGGTCAAACTAACCATGGGTTAGGGGTCTAGTTAGGAGCTAACCCAAAGGTCAATGACCCATCAGGGTTGGTCAGTGTACTCCAGGGAAGGTCCTGGACCTCAAGTGGACCCTGGACATGGTCTGGAATGGGCTTGGCGTTGGCCCAAAGGCATTGCACTTGGTAATCTGAAATGGCGGTAGAGGGACTACCGCCATTCTGCTAACCTTTATTTTAAGACCTGTTAACCATGTTTAGGCAACTATGAGCAACCTGGAATGACGAAGGGAGATGGCTAAGGACCTGAGGGGTTAAATCATGGCCCTGGATTGGACCAGGGCCCACCAAAAAGGGGTGTTACAGGGCTACAAAGGAAGACCCTAGATATGGCAGTAATTATTCTACCGCCAATCCTGGAAAATTTCCAGAATACTAATTTTCCTACTAAGTGTTGTACCAGTTGAGTTCCAGGGATTCCCTCATGGCTTAAGGAACCCCCAGAACCTAGAGGGGAGTTCTGTGATAGTGGGGGCTTGCACCCATGGCTTTAACCTCAAGGGTATTCCCCCACACCTATGAGGAAGGTGGGAGGAACCCTATCCTTGGCTTGGAAGTGCTATAACCAAATGAAAGTAAATAGGGGACCCCTAGAACATGACCAAGGGTCCCTTATAATGCTAGAACATAAAAGAATAAGGGGATAGGAGGGTGCTACCGATGGAGCTTCAACCACGGTGGAAGAGGTTGTGGCTACTATGGTGTAGGGTGGTGGACCTGGGTGAGGCCTGAGGCACTACTGGAAGGTCTAAAGATCGAGCTCAAGTGGAATGCAAGGTTGGAGTGGGGCTGTCCGAACTCGAGTAGAGGTTTGATATGGGTTTTTTCGAATCCTTAAACCCATGGAGGAGGTGGGATTTTATAGATGAAGAGGGAGGACCCTGGGGCAGTTTGGGAACTCCTACAGGCATGGCAGACAGTAGGGAGGCGGAGCATAGTGGTCCAAGGGGTGGCCAGCTGCAGATTTGCAGGAAATCCAATAATGGCGGTAGTTATTCTACCGCCATTCTCAGTTTTTTGCTAAAACGGGACACACCCCTTTGCACTTAACTTTATTTCACTGTAGCTTTGCCATACATAGTAATGGTGATAATGTTATTACCGCCATTACAGAATTTTGAATTTTTGGGTGGTGAGGCCCTCTGCAACGGTCTCTAAGGTATGTAGGCCTACTGTTTGGACCCACAAAGGTTTTAGGCTTCAGTTTTGAGGGTTTTTGGGCCTTAAGGCTGAATTAGGGTTTGACCAGGGTTTAATCAGGTTTACCTAGGGTTAGGCCTAGGGCTCGACTAGGGTTTGACCAGGGTTTACCTAGGATTAGGGTTTGTCCTAGGGTTAGGCCTGGGGTTTGATTGGGGTGCACCTAGGGTTAGGCCTAGGGTTTAGGGTTTGCTCAAGTTTGACTTAGGGTTTGCCTAGGGTTTGACTAAGGCTAGGATTTGACTGGGGCTTAGCTAGGGATAACCAAGGTTAATGGTGATAACCCTGGTTAAGGCAGGGGTGTAGAAATTGGGTGTTTACACATCAATTTTAAATTATATAAAAAATTCAATGCAGTAATTTGACATAATTACCAAGAATATTATTTAATTGCACAAATATTAATACATGAAAGTTTGGGTCTCTACATCCTCCCCCCTTTATTAGAATTTTGTCCTCAAATTTACAAGATTACATAAATTGGTGAGGATATTTTTCTCAAACTTCATCTTCACATTCCCATGTGGCTTCCTCTACAAAATGATGTTGCTAAGGCAGGAGATCCAAGCAAATTGTCTTCGTGCGAAGGACTTACTCCTTTCGATTCAAAAATTGAGTTGGTGGCTCAACTAGAATCAAATCGTCAGGAATCTCCAACGGTTCAAGATCAATAACATGAGATGGATCTGGAATGTATTTCCTCAACATGGAAATTTGAAATACATTATGGATAGCCATCATATGAGGAGGTAGGGCAACTCGATACCCAACTTTCCCAACTCTAGTAATGATTGTAAGCACCCAATTTTTACACCTCATTGTTAACCATGATTAATGACCCTAACCATGGTTAGCTTGCCCTAGGCTTACCCTAGAACCAACCCTAACCTCAACAAGGGCCTAACCCTAAAGCCCTAAACCGTTGCTAGTCCTAGCCCTATTTGACCCTAGTCTAGCCCTAACCTGGCCCTAGTTTTAGCCATAGGCCTAACCCTAGGTCAAACCCTAGTCTAACCCTAACCCTAGGTGTAACCCTAGGTCCAACTAAAGCTAGCCCTAGGTCCATTCCCAAGAGCCTAAGGCCTAGCCCTTAAGTTCAAACCCAAAGCCATGGCTAAGACACTAGGCCCAAGCCTTTGGCCCAAATCCTCAAGCCCAAGATGCGTTAGCTCATAATCCATGGTCCAAAATCTCATTCCCATGACCCATTGTCCATGAACCAAACTCATTTCCCCTTTCATGTCTACCTGGACCTAAAACCTGATTGTAAACCTGCCCTTGCACAAAAATGGAAGTGCGTAGGTTTGCCCTCTGCCTCCCCTACTTCTCTTGTTTCTAGCTGCCTTTGTATATCTTCTACACCCTATGGGTTGACTCCCACTTTATTTTGAGGGCCTCACCTACCCCTTGTTTATTCAAAAACCATGCTACAAGCCTTAAAGAGTCTAAATATACTAGTCGGTGTATAGCTTTGAAGCAAACTTAGATCATTCACAACCCTTTAAACTAGCCCCAAAGCAACCTTCAAACCGTCCATATAATAGCCTAACATCACTTGCATGCACTCTCGGCAACACACCACTCTCTACCTTGTTCTTCTTCTCTGGTGTGGCCAACAAAGAGAACAAGCAGTCCCCTTGTCCCTCTATCTCAGATCTGGACCAACAATAGTGCTTCTAACAGCCACCACATTAGCAGTCCTAAAATAGCCCCAGTAAAACTCATGATTCGAGCCTCCTATCGTAGCTTTAGTAGCCACCTGTAGAGCAAATAAGAAGAAGAGAAAAAAAAGGAAGGTACACCTGAAACCACCCCTATTTCAGTTCCTAACCACACCCAAGGCCACCCCAATCAACCCCTGTCTAGCCCTTTCCTCAGTTCACTTTCCCACCTAAAATACCAGCCCAAAACAGTCCTGTGTATGCCCAGGTCTGCGGCCCAAACAGTAGCTACGCCTCACCATCTTTCGTCCCCTCCATGCTCAGTCGGTAACTCCAATAACCCTCCTTGAAGGGTCCTCGCTTGGCACACCTAGAACAGCCACCTCGCAGCCTTCTTCACGCACCAATAACGTCCACATATCCCTTCCTCATTCTCGACGACAGTAGCAGGTGAATCTCCTATCCTTTTCTTTATTATTTTGTTAAGTAGATTAGTTGATTAAGTTTGCATTTCTTTTAATTTATAATCTGTAAAAAAAAATGTGGTTAGGTTAGAAATACGTGGTTAAGTTAGTATTAAGTCCAATAGATATTGGTACTATAAATAAGATAGTTCTCTTTCGGCCATTTTAAAATTCTGCTTTTCAAAATCTGTTTTTTTAGATTGGCTCTATTGTTTGGATAATTTGTTTTATAGGTTAGCCTTTTGATTAATTAACTAAATTAGTTTTTTATTTTATTTTTCAAATAAAAGCTACTCAGAAGGAGTGGGGGGTTTGGTAGACCCCTACCGGTTTATTAATAAAAAGAAATGGGGGGGGGGGGGTGGGGGGAGATAAAACCTTACCCCTACAAAAAGGAGGGGGGGACATAAAACCTTACCCCTACAAAGATTCAAAAACATCGGGGTGACATAAAACCTTACCCCTACAAAGATACAAAAGAGGGAAGAGGGAATTAAAAACCCCCACCCAAAACAAACTAAACAAAATACTCTAATTTGACCAAGGCCCACTTTATCCAGAAAGATAAGAGCCCTAAGATTAAGAGAATTGTCCTGTAAATTCTGAATCAAACCCAAACCTTGAATATCACACCCGTAGTTAGCAAGGAAATCAGCAACCTGGTTTGCTTCTCTATAAATGTGGGTAAAAGTCGAGAAAATTTTGTTGATTCTTTTAATTCTTTGATTCCAATATCAGGCAGACCAAGGGTGATGGCATTTTCCATTCCATGCATGAACAAGAGTTTTAGAATTAGATTCTACCTCAATCTGAGTAAAACCCATGGAATGATAGAGCGATAAACCATTAAGGAGGGCTCTAGTTTCGGCAATATAGCTGGTAGCATGATCATAAAATGAGAAGAAGTTGGCTAACATATCATCATTCAGATCTCTAATGATTCCTCCTCCACTAACTAACCTAGGGTTACCTCTAGAGGCTCCATCCACATTAAGCTTTATATTACCTGGAAGAGGCTGAGTCAGAAATATGATTTCTGACCTGAGGAGGAGGAGTCCCAATGCCAAAAAGATAGGTGTCCAGTCTTTTTTTGGAGGGAATTTCCCCCAAGTCCACTAGCCAAGCTTTAATTCGAGCAATGATGATGTCTAGAGGCTTTCTAACATTCTTGAATCTTCTCGAGCATCTCTCCTTCCAAATTTCCCAAATAATAATAAGAGGGAGTAAAGTGTAGATGACATTGTGATTTCTCTCAGGGGCTCTGAACCATCACTTAAGAAAGCATTGAATTGAGTCACTGGGCTGAAGGGCAATGGAACAAAACCTAGTAAAATATCTCCAAATTCTAGCTGCAAAATCACTTAGATAAAGAAGGTGAGACAAAGTTTCTATGTTACCGGAATTACAACAATAACAACGACTGACCAGAGGAATACCTGTAGATTGGATCAAGTTACTGTCGATACAGCACCATACATTACCTTCCACCCAAAGATCTGAATTTTTGTTGGAGAATAGAGTTCCATATATTCCTACTCCAGTCATTACAGGTGTTACTTATTCTAATAGATTCCCAAGCAGATTTAACTGTAAACTTGCCATTCGGACTTGGATTTCAGATAAAAATATCATCAAAATCAGAAGTAAAAAAACCTGTAGCTCTAATGTCTTATTTCAGATGATCATAAATATGTTCATTAACAAGAAAGGAATCCCAATTATGATTAGAATCAAGCATGTCTGAAATAAAAAGAAAAGACTAGGGAGGATAAATAGCAAAATCACTTAAAGGAACCTCTCTAAACCAACAGTCTTACCAGAAGTTTATCTTGTAGTCATTTCCAATTAAAGCAGTACATTTATATATCACATCTTTACACAATTGGCTAATTTTGATCCAGGTTTTTGAAGCACCAGAGTTATAAGAAGCATGCCAAATATGACTAAATTGAAATTTATTCTTGAAAAAGTTTGACCAAAGATTATTTGATTGATAAACATGTCAAACTTGTTTCATTCTAAGGGCATTAGAAAAATCATTCATTTTACAAATACCAAGACCCCCTTCCAACTGGGGAAGGGTACAAGTATTCCAGTTAATCCAATGACGTTTCCTAGCTTCATTCATATTGTTCTAATTTTTTTTTGCCATAATTCTATCAATCTGATAAATAATCCCTTTGGGCACATGGATGCCTGCAAAGAGATAGGTGGGCATAGAGGCTAAGACATGTTTAATCAAAGTAAGCCGACCCCCTGATGATAAAAGTTTTGCCTTCCAACCTTCTACCTTAAAAGAGATTTTGTCAATCTTTTTAAGGCGATCTTTATAAAGAGGGAATCCTAAATAAATAAAAGGGAATTTTTTCCTTGGGATACCCACCCAATTAGAAATATTATCTATTCATTCTATTTATCTTATCAGAACAATAGAAAGAACTTTTATTTCTATTAATTAATTACCCAAAAGCTTTCTCATATTCTGTAATGAAATCAAATTTATTTTTAATATTCTGCTTCCTACCATTACAAAAAATGAGGGTATCATCAGCAAAAAGAAGGTGAGAAACAGGAATACCGTACCTCCCTAATTTATAAGTAGATGAAAGACTCTCAGATATGTTTTTTAAACCCCTACTAAGTACTTCTGCAATGATGAAGATAGCTGGAAATAAAGGGTCACCTTGGTGAAGACCCGCGAACTCTGAAAAAAACCTTGAAGACAACCATTAATAAGATTAAAGAATGATTGATTAATAAGGCAACCACGAATCAATCTAATGGAATCCTCTTTAAAGCCTATCTGTTTAAGGACAAAAAATATAAAGTTTCATTTCATTCTATCATAAGCTTTAGGCATATCAAGTTTAAAAATAACATTACCTCCCAAACTTTTCCTATCAATGTCTTGCACCATCTCTTACGCTATACTAACATTATCTAAAATATTTCTACCTTTAAAAAATGCATTTTGCTCATCAGAGATAAGGTTAGGACGTAATAAACCAATACAATCAGCCAAAATACGAGATATAATCTTATAAAGAAAATTACAGAAGCTGATAGGTCTGAAATCCAAAAATGTCATAGGAGAGTTGCATTTAGGAATTAATGCAATGGCTGTAGCATTTATAGCTCTAGGAATTTCAACAGCCAAGAAGAAATAAGAAATAACATGAAATAAGTCTTCCTCAATAATATTCCAACATGAATGAAAAAAATGTCCCAAAACTCCATCAGGACCAGAAGCACTATCCGCAAACATGCTAAAAACCACTTTTTTAACTTCTTCTAGAGAGGGAAGAGAAGATATAGAATTACTGTTTTCCTCATAAATGATACAAGGAATATGATGTAAATATTATTATCAAAAATAGTATTATCAGAAGAAAGCAAATTTCTAAAAAAATTAACCGCTTCATTTCCTTTATCTTCTTGAGATTCTAGCCAATTGCCTTGAGCATCTTTAATTCTAGATATGCAATTACACTCTCTTCTAGATTTAGTGATCAAATGAAAGAATTTCATTTTATTATCACCTTTTTTAAGCCATTGGACTCTAGATTTTTGTCTCCAGAATATTTCTTTATAAAGAAGCAGAGTCTGCAATTCAACTTTGAGGTTAGATAAAGAGTTATTTTTAACAGCATCCTAGGATCTTTGAATATCATCTTCCAATTCAGCAATTTGGCTCTTAAGAGAGTTAATTTTATGAAAAATGTTACCAAAGACTACTCTATTCCAAGTTTTTAATGAATTCTTTAGCTTTTTAAGTTTAAGGAAAAAAGATATGAGTGGATTGACTAAGATAGGAGGCCCCTACGATTCAGAAACAAGTCTGGAAAAATCCGAGTGAATAATCCACATTTGCTGAAATTTAAAAGATGAGGGCTTTCTAGTTAGATTGTTACCAAACTCTAATAAAATCAAAGCATGATCCGAAGCAATTCTAGATAGATGTTTAACCGAGGAAAAATTGAAATTATTAGTCCAGGCAGGGTTAAACAAAATACGATTTTAACGGGCATAAATACGATGCATACCTACCTGGTTGTTGAACCAAGTGAACCTATTACCTGAGAAGCCCATATCCATCTGACCCAAAGCATGAATCATATTATTAAAATCCTCCATAGAGTCCATGTTAACCTCTCTGCCACCTAGCTTTTCATCAGAGAGGCTGAGATAGCATTAAAGTCACCACCTATGAAAAAAGGACCTGAAAATGCTGAAAAGGCCACACAAAGATCTTCCCAGAGCAACAACCGTTCCCTTCTAGTGCATTTAGCATAAATGAAAGCACATCTAACAGTGTTAAATTCTATAGAAGAAACATCAACTACAAGCATTTGGTCAGAAGTTGAAACATATTGTACTTGAAGATGTTTTTTCCAAAAAAGCCAAATTTTAACATGAGAAAATTAGGCATCTAAATGAGAGTCCATATTAATAAAAGAACAGACTTCTTGAAGAATATCCTTATTCTTTTTTGGTTCTATAATGGCCGATAAGTCAATATGATTTGAAGAAATCAACTGTTTTAGTCGAGCTTTTGAAGCAAGATTGCCTATACCACGAATATTCCAAATAAGAAATTTATTCATTATTAACAATATTTGAGTTGGTAACCAAAGAAAGGATCGCTGATCTAGATCGAGTAATTCTACCTGTTGTAAGCATAGGATTAGCATCTTTAACTTTGTTCTTGTTTATTTTCTCCTGATAAGAAGAAAATAAATCAGAATTTAGCAACCATTGGTAAATTTATTCCTTGCATCCTTAAAGCGATCAATATCCTTTTTTAAGAAAGGAGTTATATGGGAGTGATATTCAAAAGTTTGGGAATTTTCCCACAAATAATTTCTTGAACTCAGATTTTGTTTTGTTTTGGAAAAAGCTTCTAAAGGATTGCTCATTTGCTCCCACATGCGATAATGTAAAGGATGGTTAAAATTAGCATTATCATGAGTCTGTCTTCTATTATTATTCATAAGAATTCTCAAATCCGTAATAGAAAGACTGATTTTGTTATTTATCAAAGATCTATTAATTAAAGTTTCTTCCAAATCATGTTTGTCAGTATCTAAAGAAATCATAGGAACAACAACTAGACTAGCAGCATTGTTCGATTCGGGTTGAGCATCGTTTAATTTATGAATATTTGAGATAATGTTTATAGATTCAGTTTCCAATAAGTTAATATCTTTAGGATGAGATATAAGTAACTTACCTGATGTAGGGGACGAGGAGGAGCCTGCAAAAATCTGAACGTTTCCCTTTGCTATGGCTGTATCAGACTTGCCGAGATCAACCTGCTCGTCACCCAGTTCAACTGTTTGGTTGTGAATGCCATCAGAATTTCTTGTACTTGTAGCCATATCCAAAAGAATATGTTTCTGATATTCAACTTGAAGATTAAGACCTGGATTATTTTCTGAGTTGAGATCTTTATTTTGCAGCATTAAAGGGGAATCCGAATCTCTAACATCTCCAGATTTTTTCCAGCAAACTGTTTCACAACCCATTGTTTGGTTGTGACCTTTTGCGTTTCCTCAACATCTTCCTTGCTTTCCATATCCTTTTCCTTACAATCTGAAGTATTCAATCTAGATTTGGATCTTTTTTTTTTTTCCCACAAAAGCTTCTTACAAGAAGTGTAAAACAAAATTTTTTTTTCGTGTTCCACAGTTTGCCACCGACCTTGAGTCCCCAAGCCCAACCAGAATCTGTCCGGGTTTGGTTTTAGAAGATCAATCTCTATACAAATCCTTGCTGCACTCGGTCTTGAAATTGATTTCGTGGCTCCATTGATTTTCAGAACTTTCCCAAAGATACTTCCAATAGATTGAAGTGCTGAGTCATTGAATAAGTGAAGAGGAAGGTTGGGAAAGCAAACCCATATTGGGACTATGGATGATTCTGTCCCTGAGATGAACAATGTTGTCCATTTCAAAAACTGAAACAGGAACCCTTTAATGTAAACCACCTCTTTGATCTAGATCAGTAAGAAATCATCCTCCGAAGTAAAAAGAAACAATAAGTGTCTCGAGTCTAGAATACCCAATGTAAAACCCATTCGGAGTCCCTCAGATTTCATCATATGAGCCTTGATATCATCAAGGGATGGTCGGCCATAAGAACATTTTGCCACTAGGGATAGAGCATGAGGTTTGGCTAAAACAACATTTTCTTCATCTGAAAAAAAGATGGCAGACTCTCTCTTATATGAGGAAGGAGACTTGAGAGGAATAGAGGAAGAAGAAGACATTGAGGGAGGTTTTCCTACTATTTCTGCATAAGAGAAGGTGGAGTTGGGCGGCTGGCCAGGGGGATCTCCCTCCTTGCTGTCGGCTGCCCTAGGGTTTTCCATGAAACCCTAGCAAAAGTTACACCAAGGACTTGCTAACATGCACCTAAAAATTTAAATTGCTAACTTGCACCTCCAGAGCTCTTTTCCCCAAAATTTCTTGATTCCAACTAATTTAGCTTTTGGTTAGTTTCAACTTAGATAAAACTCTTTTCTATTAGTTAGATCAAACTCGAGACCATTAACCTTAATCTAAATCCGGGACCTATCCCTCAAAATAAATAAGTAGTGACTCTCAGTCAAACCAGTGAGTAAAATTCGTGCTCACAATGATCTCAAAGGGGCCGACCCACATATCTTGGACTTAATTTATCCCGCTTTCCGAATCTCATCACTTCTTTAGTTGGAGAAATCTTGATGAATACTTGGTCCCCAACTTGAAATTCTAAGTCTCTTCGGTGAGTATTAGCATAACTCTTCTATCTACTCTGAGCAGTCTTCAACCTTTCTCTGATCACTTGAACTCTGTCTGTAGTCTACTTAATGAGTTTAAGATTGTACACGTAAATTTCAAGTGTCTTTTGATGAGTAGACATCTTGAATCTTATTGTCAAATTACCTCCATTGTTGTATGAAGTTTATTATTTTATGTGGGGAACTATCTTTCTAATCCGGGTAAACCCGAATATTAATTACCTTCCCGATTTGGGGAAGAACCTCTCATTAAGAAAAAGAATAAAAGAAGAACAAATATTAAAATAAAGTATTTTATTTATTCAAAGGAAGGGGATGCCCAATTCCCATGTAGGCGTTAAAGGGTGCCCCATTGAGGTCTTTGTATCAAGAAAAGAGAATAAGAAAAAGAAGTGGCCATGTTGAAGGGTTCACCTGATATTCTCCATTGGTGGGAGAGTCTTCTTCTTCACTGAGCTCCTTGCCATAAGCTCGTTGTGTATTCCTATTTTCAGGGGAGAAAAGTCATTTTCTCTGGATCTGAGTCCCGTCTCCTAATCCTTTTTCTTCCTTCTCATTGGAGTTTTTTGTGAGAAACTCCCTTTTTTATATGCTTTGGAGAGTCATTTTTGGTCTCTCATTTGACTTCCTATTTTTGGGGAGGTCAAAAAGGGTTTCCCTCCCCTTGGAGAGGGATACCTGTCTTTGATTGCTGATTCCCTGGGATGTACAGGAATCCTCCTCCTTTGAGGATTCCATATTGGTTTTCCTTCTTGCGGAAACCTAGGAAGATAAGATCTTTCCCCTTTTAAAGGGGAAATAATATTATCTTCCAAAGGGAGAGGAGATTACTCTCCTATTTTGAATGAGATGTTATGGGGTACCCATTCATTGGGATTAAAGGGGGAACCTTTCTCTTGGGATCCCCAATAAAAAGCATAGGATTCCCCTTTTTAGAGATATTTTGTTATGTGGCAATCAAGTACTGACTGCCAACTGGGGGAGGGATGACCTAAGTCCAAAGACTACCTGGTCCCTGGACCAGGTCAAAGGGCACTGGCTTTGGTCAATCCACGGGCTAAGGAAAGGGTGGACCATGGGCTCGACCCATGATCAAATTAGGTCCATAGGTATTTTGATCGCAGACCAAGTCTAACAAGGGCTAGCTTTGGCTAGCTCGTGGACTTGACTCTTAAAGTCTATCCACGGACAGACTCTAAGAGTCAATCTGAAAGGGTTTAACAATGTCTATCCACGAGGACAGACCCTGGATATGTGTCAGTCCCATAGGGACTGATAGAATGCATTTCCATGGGGCATCATTGTCCTACTACTAACATTAAATGCTGGCGGGCTGACGGTAAGCTAGTCACTAACCAGTTGGTGTGCGTGCCTTTGGTATGTGAGAAGGTGAACTGCCCATTTTATGGGTGATGATTAGGTACAAGGACGTGCATCATGCACCTGCGCTACGGAGAGTGAGATTTCACTGTCCACAAATGTCTCTCTGGATCTAAACGGTTGAAAATGATTCAGCCATACAGATTCAGCCATGTGGTAGTGATCATGGCGAGGCTAACAATCTCCCCACTCAGTGGGTTGTTCCTTAGCTAGAAGCCCACTACGTGGTGGGGGTTTCGAGAAACCCTCATGATGAGGGTTACTCATCCTCAGAGTTTAGATAGGGGGAGATTTTCTCCTTCTATCTGGTTCGTCCCTTAATTGGATGGCCAGGATCCAGTTTAAGGGGTCCCTATATAAGGGACCCTTAGCCTTGGGGGAAGGCATTTGCCTTCCTAGAAATTACAGAGCTTAGAGAACTCCGGTGAACCAGAGCTCCCTATTTTCTCTGATTTTTCTGAGAATATCATTTTCTTCTCCTAGTCCTACCTTCTTCACAAGGTGGGTTCTCTTTTGGGTTAAACTAGTGGTGGGAAAGAGCATTTGGCTCTTTCCTTAGTCCAAATCCTTGGAAGAAACCCTTTCTTTGGGTTTCTTGGCTAACAGAGGAAGCGATGAGGGATTTTCCTCATCCAGGAGCTTTGAAATTCCCTTCTCTGCATTCTTTGGGGTTTTCCCTATTGAAGGGACCTCTGGAATACCCTTTTGAGCTTCCTGTATTTTCTAGATGGCACTGAAATTCCACGGTTTTTTGATAAGTAAAACTTGACTGGTAACCAAGAAGGCGACCTATCCGTAGACTTGTGTGTGGACTAAATTTTCTCAAGGACTCTGTCCGCAAGCTTAAAACAGTGCCCAGGACTTTGTGTCCACGGGCTCTGATTAATACTCACGGGCACTATGCCTGAGGGCATTAATTATTACCCGTGGACATTATGTCCACAGACTGGACTTTTGCAATTTTGGCTAAGTCCTCAAAATTTTCCTTAGACCATTTCTTAAACCACTTATGGCTATTAATATTTAACCTTTAAATATACCTAATTAAGTCATTTCATAACTAAGTGTGCTTTGAATGCCTTGGTATTTTAACTTAGGGGCTTATTGGTAAGCCTAACCTTGACCATTTTGGTTGAGGCCTAGGGCCTATTTGTGACCCCAAAATTAGGTTATCTCGTCCCGTTAAGGATATTGCTAAATTTTAACGACTTGTTTGACATACCTGATCGATTTTGTCTTCTTCTCAGTGTAAAATGACTATTTTATCATGACATTTCACAGGTAAAGAGGCACTTCATGAGTTGAAGATTGATGAAAGTGACAAGACGGGGCAGACCCTTACCCGTCACATAGAGATAACTGACCAGGATGGTGTTGGCGAGGTCGAACTCATTGTAATACTGGATCTGGCAGACTAGGTGGCAGAGCGTCACGCACCTGTAGCCTTTTTCGACCCTAAGTTTGGTACTATTGGTAGTCGAAGTGAAGACAAAGTTTTATACTTGATGTCGATTAGAGAATCGGACCCCCCTAGGGATGACCCTATGAGAGTGGTCAAGGACATATTCGACATGCGACTGACAAGAAATGAGGAAGTCCTTTGGGATAATGATATGCAGTAGAAAGGTGCTTGCACAGTTGACAGCCGGAATTTGTGGCCGGCATGGGTTCACGACATTTATGTCCAGTTTTTTGCAGAGTTGACTGAAATTGGGATCCTAGGAGCAATGGTGTTAGTCCATTATGAATATAAGAGGGATGCACGCTTCATATGCAAACTATTGAACCGTTGGTGTGCTACGACCAATACCTTCCACATGGCTTGGGGAGAAGTTGGTCTTCCGATGAATGCCATGTATCACATCTCAGATTACCCCTTGATGGGGCCATGTATGAAGAATTTACACCTTTTAATGACAACCTTTACTCCGACGAAGTTCTTTGTTGTACGAAGAAGTTATTTGTGGCTTACAACACCATCCTTGGATAGAAATTGAGTGAGGCAAAGGGCGCGAAAGTCGTGGCGACGACTGAGGAAGAAGAGGATGAGACTGCTGAAGTTGAAGCTGAAGAGATGGTTGATGCAGTAGAAGTAGGGAAGAAGGTGAAGATCTCCTCAAATGAGAAAACTTCGTAGGATTTCTTTGACTTTGTGGTTGAAATAATTCTTCCATGGGAAGCAATGTGAGTATTCGAAGAATCCGAAGCCCTCCCCATCTGACGAGGAAATCTAGAGTTCTGATATTATGACAACCAATGGTATGAGCCGGGAAGGCTATTTAGCAGCCTTCATTTCATGTTTGCTTTGTAGCTTTGTGCTGCCCTCTCATCGAGGAGAGGTCATTTGCCCTGAGACTTTTGTAATGGTGGGCAGGATGGCTATGGGAATGAGAAACTGTCTTCTGATTCCGATGATGATCAGCCTATATCAAGAGTTGGGGACCGTCTTGAGGACTCAATATCCAGGGAGACAACTGGCTCAGGGACCATTCCAGTACTTGTCTAGCTGGATAAGTCAATAGTTTGCTTGCAATATCTGAGGAGGGCGGAATTTGCAACAGAGGCCAACCTTCCAAGTTTGATTTTCATTGCAAATCAAATACTGACTCGATTCGAGATTAAGGAACGAGTGGGGATATGTTTACAACTCCTTTCTACGAGCCATGTCCATTTCTGAGGAATTTTGAACATGCTAGAGGTTCTATTTTGGTGGATAATCCTTTAGGGGTGGGTATTCATTTTACTCACCTCGATTATCTAACAACGATGAGCCTTCGTCCTATCAAGTTATTGTGGCGTGTTGGAGAAAAATGCTTCATCGAGCCTTATCCAAGTCGTTTTGTCAGGCAATTCAGATACGATCAAGCAAAGTCTCCAATTTTGCAAGAGATTCCCAAGGATCACTACGGACCTTTGAAATTTGAAACGTGTGAGCGTAGGATTTTATTGCCTTTCCTTCTGGGTTGGGCCCTATGGAGGAATGATATTAAACATCCTTTTAGGGTCTCACAGGTCTGTGAGCATGGGATTTCACTCACGGGTGTATGTTTAGAGTTGCCACCTATTAATTCAGAAGGAATAAGTCCCTGGGTAGTAGATAAGGTCTTGATCTGCAGTAGAGGTCTAGGTAAGAGGTTCGGTTAAGTCTGGGGAGGGTGTTAGGCACCCCAAGACTTCCATTTTATAATGGTTCCCTACTTTCTAGGTTTAAACTAATTAAAATCAATTTGTTTGTTCAAATGACTAAGTGTTTAAAGTAATACTAATCTAAGAACGAAAAGCTAACTAAGGTCGAACCCGGGTGGAGTTGCCTACGTATCAGATCGAGCATAGTTCTGGCACATGGGCTCGTGCCAAGGCTAGGTGGAGTGTGTGTGTGCACCAAGGGTACTAATGGTTCTAACCCAGAGGTTAAGGTTTGGTTGATCGGGTTTGGTCAAGTGCATGGTTTAAGCCCGGTAGGTTTAAGGTTAGTCCGGTAGACTAAGGATTAGTCTAGTAGACCAAGATTAGACCCGGTAGGCCAAGGAGTAAGTCCAGTAGACTTGATTTAGGCCCCCAATAGGCCAAAATAAAAAATAACCAAGATTAGGATTGCTAACCGGGGTTAAGCGTCAAACTAACAATGGTTAGGGTTACTAACCACAGTTGAGGGTAACAAGGTTAAGCCTGGTAGGCTGAGGTTGGGTCTGGTAGGCCAAGGGTGAGCCCAAAAGGTTAAAAGATGTTCTAACCGAGGTTAGGGTTGCTAACCGGAGTTAAATGGGAAGTAAATCATGGTTAGGATTGCTAACCATGGTAAAAAAAAAGTCAATGCAGAATCATTTTGGTCACTTAGCAAGATTTTTAACATTTTTGAAATTTTTCAGATTTTTTCAAGGGTTAAGGGGTACTTAACCATGGTTAAAGTTAACCGGGGTTAGGTTAACCCCAGTTAAATGGTTTAGGCAGGTCAGGGTGAGCCCAAATAGCATGACAGGGCCTAAAATGACCTCCTACCTGGTCTGGGCCCTGTGCAAAAGCCTAAAATATCAGAAATCAATAATGGCGGTAATGTATTACTGTCATTACTAAAGTAGTTCCAGGGTGGGTTTGCAAGCCTGGGGTTTGAGTTAGGGATGAACCCAAGGGGTGTTAGACCCACAGGATTGAACAAGGAAGTCCAGGGAATGTTTTGGGCCTTTGGTGGACCCAGGAGAAGGTCTGGAGTGGGCTCAAACTCACTGTGTTTGGTAACTCAGAATGGTGGTAGACTGTCTACCACCATTCTTGAAAGTCTCTGGTTCAGGGTGTGTTAACTATGGTTAAATAACAAGGTAGACCCTCGAATGACTATGATAGATAGAAGAGGGGGTGAAGAGTCCAACCATGGCCCTGGATTGAACCAGGGCCCCACCTAAATGGGTGCAACAGTGCTTCAAAGTAGAAGGCTAGGAATGGCGGTAATTATTCTACCACCATTCCTGGAAATTTCCAAACATGAAACTTCCCCCTGGGGACTACACCAGGGTTTTACAGGGGATCCCTCATGGCTTGAGGGAACCCCAGAAGTCTAGGAGGAGTGCCATGCTGGCGGGGGTCTTGTACCCATGATTTTCAATTCCTCCAGGAGCCCCCATGCCTATGAAGAGGCAAAGGGGGCCCTGTTCTTGGGTGAGATTAGACAAAATAGAAGCAAAATGGAATGTATGATACCCCTGGAAGAGGACCAAGGGTTTACAGAGTTTATACATAAACAAAATGGATAGGGGAAGACCCTACCCTTATGATTTGAACTTTACAAAGATGGAGCAATGGTGGTGCACGGTGGCGGTAGTGCAAGGTGTGGTGCTCCTGGGATCTTTCTAAGGTGAAAAGCAAGGCCGAGGGGTCTGGGTTTTGGGCTGGCCAAACTGGAACATGGGTTTTTTACTGAAATTTTGGAATGAGCTTAAACTAACGAATGGGGGAGTTTATATAGGCTTGGGAAGCCCTTGGGGGGTAGTTTAGGGATTAAACTAGGTGTGCTAGCCACTGAGGGGCGGAGCAGGAGTTGCCAGAGGGGGTGCTAGCTACGAATTTGCAAGAATATAGTAATGGCGGTAATAGTATTACCACTATTCCTGATCTAAGGGGTTTTGACAATAGCGGTAATAGTATTACCGCCATTCGTGAGGTTTTGCCTTAATAGGCCCAACCCACTCTTACTTGAACTAGAGCATTGTAGCTTTAGCCAAATAGGGTAGTGGCGGTAATGTTATTACCGCCATTATAAAAATTTTGAATTTGGGGTGGTGGGCCCCCCTGCAACGGCCCTGAGGGGTTTGTGGGCCTATGTTTGGGCCCACAGAAGACTTTACTTCGAATTTTAGGGTTTTTTGAGTCCTGGGGCTGAGCTAGGGCGTACCTAGGGTTAGAGTAGGGTTTACCTAGGGCTAGACTAGGGTTTGAATAGGGGGTCTACCTAGGGTTTGACCAGGGTTTACCTAGGGTTAAGCTAGGGTTTACCTAGAATCAGAGTTTATCCTAAGGTTAGGTCTAAGGCTTGACTAGGGTTTGACTAGGATTTAACCAGGGTTTACCTAGGATTAGGTTGATTAACCATGGTTAAAATGTTTAACCATGGTTAAGGGGGGTGTAAAAATTGGGTGCTTACCCCTCTTTGTCGGAGGGTGTCAAGTAGGCAATTGAACGGCAAAGACTGGAATCATCCTACTTTTACACCAAGATTGGATTTTTAGGGGATGATGATATGCATGCATGCTGTGCAAGTGGTTCCATTTACGAGCGACTTGGAGAAAATAGAAGCAGTTAGGGTCACTCTCTGGGGACTGAAGAGTAGTCTGTGCTACTTATGTCGGAGATTAATGGATGTTATGAAAGATGGCATGTCCTGGGGGAGCTAACTAGATTTGGTTGCTATGGCATTTCCTGGAGGTGCTTAGCCAAGACAATGAAGGATAGGAGGAGTGTCGGAAGGGGGACATGTAGGAGGTACTGCGATATGGCGAGATTGCCAAGGGATACATAGGATGTCAAGGACACACGGGGTATCGAAAGGGGGACATGTGAGGTGTCGACAAGGTGTGTTATGTCGATGCTCACCTGGGATGTCAGAGACACATGGGGTGTCGAAAGGGGGACATACGAGGTGTCGATAAGTTGCATCATGTCGATGCTCACCTGGGATGTCGGAGACACACAGGGGTGTCAAAGGGGGACATGTGAGGTGTTGACAAAGTGTGTTATGTTGATGCTCACCTGGGATGTCGGAGACACACGGGATGTCAAAAGGGGGACATGCGAGGAGTGGACATAGTTTGTTATGTCGATGCTCACCTGGGATGTCAAAGACATGTGGGGATGTCGAAAGGGGACATGCGAATGGTTTTGCAGTATAACGAGATTATCAAGGGATACACAGGATGTCTGGGGACATGTGAGGTTTCGGCATGTTGACAAAGTGTGTTATGTCAATGGAACACCTTGGATGTCAGAGACACACGAGGATGTCAAAAAGAGACTTGTGAGGTGTCGATAAAGTGTGTTATGTTGATGCTCACCTGAGATGTCAGAGACACACAGGGTGTCGAAAGGGGACATATGGGTGGTATCGAGGTATGACAAGATTGTTAAGGGATACACAGGATGTCTGGTGACATATGAGGTATCGGTATATTGAAAAAGTGTGTTATATCAATTGTACACCGGGGATGTCAGAGACACACAAGGGTGTCGTAGGGGACATACGGTTGGTATCACGGTATAACGAGATTGTCAAGGGATACGCAGGATGTCTGGGAACATGCAGGAGATAATGCCGCGGTATGACATGATTTTCAAGCGGCGCACATGATGTCAAGGACACACGGGGGTGTCGAAAGGGTTATGGCATGTCCAAGAGGCGCTAGTCGGATTGATTTTGAAATGGCCCGGAGGCACTAGATTTTGATGATGTCATGCAAGTTGTAAATGTGAAGCTGCTTTCCCATAACTCTGTTGACTGTGACTCATGGGGATGCATGGTGTCGGCTTCTTCTGCTTGTCTTTATCGGGGCTGCTTAATATAGGTTGGTATGACCAGGTTTCGGTACCGGAAGCTTTATTTTGAAAAAAAGTTTTTAGAAAAGTGTTAGACTTTTGCAATTTTTTTTCGATTTTAACAGAAAGAATGTTTAGCTATCTTTTAAATTTCTTAGGAAATTGCCTTTGTTAGGGCTTAGGGGATTTTTTAGTCTGTCTTTCACTCTCGGAGAGCGGAGTATGACCTAGAAGAGGTTTCATCACCGCTGGGGATGCTTGAGGGTAGACCTGCTTGTCTCGTTGCTGCTAGAGATTGTGGACTCTGGCTGGGGACCTGTAGGGGAGTGTTAGAGAGTGGAACTCTGCTGGAGATCACTGTCGGGGATTCTGTCTCTTGGTACCATCTACTGGGAATGATTGGGAGTTCGGCGAGACTGATTACTGCCGGATCTTGTTGCCAAACTGCTCTTTAACTTTTCTTCCTTTTTTACCCTTGGAATGACCAAGTTATGGGGTTTGCATAATTTTTGCGCAATGAGGTCGTTGCCCGTTTTTCTCATGCCTACGAAGCTGGTTGATTTTTGTCACTTTTTTTCCCTTAGTCGCAAGACTAGGTCTGGGGTCGTGTAATTTTTGTGCAATGAGGCCGTCGCCAGTTTTCCTCATATCCACGATTTGTTGGGGAAAATAGATCTTCTCCCTTCATTACCCTGAATGGCACTCTACCGACGATTTGCGTTCCGTTGAGGATGTAGATTTGATATTGCACTTGCAATCGTAGTTTCTAGGGGATCTGGGAGGACTTAGAGTAGGACAAAATGTAGGCTAGGGGACCAAAGTTTGGGACACCCTGAGATTTCTCTTTTTGCAGTTGATCTTCGCTCTTTTGGGGACTTCTCCCGTTGTACTCTCTTGGGGATTTGTACTTTGGTATTTTCGACAGAGAGATTTTTTTTTTGCTCCGTTGGAGAATTTGAGAGAGATTGTCTCTACTAGGGAGATTTTTTGGGAGAGCTTGTCTCTACTTGGGGAAGGTTTTTGGGAGAGGTTGTCCCAAAAGATTTTTGTTGGAGAAAGATTCCAGAGAGGTCATCTTTGTGGGGAGTCTCTGACTTTGAGAATATTTAAACTTCTATTTTGGGTTTTCCTTTGATGGAAACTTTGTACCCTTGAGAGCTGACTCGGCTGGAGAAGTCGAGAGGATTCTTGCTCCGTTTGGACTCTACGGGGAGACTTAAGAGAGGCTTTTGACTCCACTGGGAGTGGCTTAGAGGATGTCTGGATCTTTTTAGTGACCGCACCTAATTGTTAGGTTGCCTACATACCCTTTGCAAGATCAGGTCATGACGTAGTTCAGGCAAATGCCGCAAGAGGCAAGTGATATTGTCTCTGAAAAGGTTATATGAAAGAAGGGTTATAAGGCTCAAGGGGGCTAACTAGCGGATTTCATTCATTTGAAAATGGTTTACATTGCTGGGGATAAGGAGTGTGCCAAGGATGGCCTCTTGTCATTTCCTAGAGAATCTACGAGTGCATAACGCGTATCAGATCTAGACCCTAAGTGTAGTATTATTTGACTTTGTTTATGTTGACGGGCTTTGGGAGGTCTTCGTCATCCATACATCCAAGTCGAAGGGCGCCACCTGAGAATTTGTCTCAAACGATACATGGGCCTCTGTAGTTGGGTGTAAACTTATCCCTTGGGTCAGGGTGGTTTGGCAACATTTTTCAGAGAATCAGGTCACTGACTTCAATGCTTCGTGGCTTGACTATCTTATTGAATGCCTTGGTTATGCACCTCTGATAGGCCTAAGAATGGTTGATGGCTTTCAGTTACCTCTCTTCGATCAGATTCAGCTGCTCATACCGAGTTTGTACCCATTCTGCTTCTGAGACTTCTGTTTCCATTAGCACCCAGAGTGATGGAATTTCTACTTCAACAGGGAGGGCTGCTTCTATACCATAGGCCAAAGAAAATGGTGTTACCCCAGTTAAAGTTCGGATAGACGTTCTGTGGGCCATAAGTGCATATGGGAGCATCTCATGCCAGGCAGAGTAGTTGGTTGCCATCTTTTCTATGATTTTTTTATGTTCTTATTGGTAGCTTCAACTACACCATTGGTCTGTGGCCTATATGATGTGGAGTTGTGATACTGTATCTTGAACTTCTGGTAGAGATCTGTCATGCCCTTGTTACAGAAATTGAGAGCATTGTCTGTTACAATCTTAAACGGGACACCGTACCGGTAGATGATGTCATTTTTCAGAAAACACTGAACCACGGAGGCTGTGATGTTGGCATAAGAGGCTGCCTCGATCCATTTTGTGTAGTCGATTAGTACTAGGATGAACCAAAGTCCATTGGATGCTTTCGGTGCTATGGGTCCGATGACATCGATGCCCTAAGCTGAGAATGGCCATGGAGCAGTGAGATTGTGCAGCCTAGTTGGTGGTGTGTTGATCTTGTCGGTATAGATTTGGCATTGGTGGTATTTCTATACATGCTGACAACAGTTAGATTCTATTGTAGACCAGTAGTAGCCCAGTCTAAGTATCTTCTTGGAGAGCATTAACCTGTTCACTACTTGTGTGGCTTCACGAGTGTCGAGGCATTTGAGCCAGATTAGATTTGGTGATCTTTTATACAGGATTTCTCTAGAGAGGAAAAATTGAATAGTCAATCTTCTGATTACCTGGCGGTCCGTTTTGGTAGCATCGTGTAGGAAGGTCCTGTCCTCAAGGTACTGCTTAATGTCTGTATACCAAGACTTGTTGTCTGATACCTCTTTAATCTCAAGGCAGTAGGCAGGCTGATCCTGTTGCTGAATCTCGATTGGCCAGAGCATGATGCCCCTAAAAATCTGTACCATAAAGGTGAGAGTGGCCAGTGTATTGGTGAATCTGTTATGGTTCCTGGACCTGTGACTAAAGCTAATTCTTTTGAACTGAGTGATTAGCACGTTGAGGTAGGCTAGGTATGGGACTAGCCTTTCTTTTCGGATTGCCCAAGATTCATTTGCCTCACAGATTACCAAAAATGAGTCACCGTTGACGTCTAACTCTTCATTCCCGATGCCAAGGGCTTCTTTCAGTCCGGCTATACACGCCTTATACTCTGCTTCATTGTTTGAATATCTGAATTTTAGCTTGACTGAGATGGGAAGGTGTGCTCCCTTGTATGAGATCAGGACTGCTCCTACCCCATGTCCATGACTGTGAGTAGCTCCATCGAAGTATAACTCCCAACCAAGGTATTGCTGCTCTTCAGGTTTTTTATACAGGATGGCTTCATCTGGAAATTGATAGTGTATTGAAACATAGTCTTACACTGGACTGTGGGCCAGATGATCTGCAATCGCCTACCCCTTGATTGATTTCTAAGTCATATACGTGATGTCGAATTCAGACAACATCATGAGCCATCGGTCTATCCTCCCGGTGGTGGTTGGCTTTTTCAGAAGGTACTTGAGTAGGTCCATCTGCGAGATTAGGATTACAGGATAGGAAAGCAGATAGTGCCAAAGACGTTGAGTAGCCCAGACCAGTGCTAGACAAGTTTTTTCAAGTGAGTTGTACATTTCTTCATACTCTAGTAGGCGCTTACTGATGTAGTAGATGGCCTGCTCTATTCTGCTTGTCTCGTCATGTTGTGCTAGAATGCACCCCATGGAGGTTTCTTGTACAGAGATGTAGAGTAGCAGTGGTCATCCCAGTGTAGGAGGCACAAGTACTGGAGGATGGATAAGATACTACTTTATTCTGTCAAAAGCTTCTTAGTATTCGTCTGTCCAGACTGTAAGTACGTTCTTTCGGAGAAGCTTGAAGATTAGCTCGTATATCGGAGTGAGCTAAGACATGAATCGACTGATGTATTGAATTCTGCCCAGGAAGCCGTGGATCTCCTTTTTAGTTTGGGGTGTCGGCATTTCGATGATAGCTTTGGCTTTGGCTGGATCGATCTCAATGCCTCTTTTGCTAACTATGAAGCCGAGGAGCTTTCCTAATGAGGCTCCAAAGACACATTTAGCCGGATTCAGTCTTAGGCCGAATTCTTTGAGTTTGTCACACAGTCTTTTCAGATCTTCAGGATGCTGCCTGGCAGTAGGTGATTTGACGATCATGTCATCCACAATGATTTCGGCTGACTTGTGGATCATGTTGTGGAATAGTGCTATCATGGCCCTCTGGTAGGTTGCCCCTACATTCTTTAGTCCGAAGGGAATTACTTTGTAGCAGAAATTACCTCAAGGTGTGATGAAGGAGGTTTTCTCCATGTCTTCTTCTGTCATTCTGATCTGGTTGTATCTGGAGAAACCATCTATGAATGAGAGTATCTTATGCCCTACTGTATTGTCGACCAAGATGTCGATATGTGGGAGAGGGAAGTTGTCTTTAGGGCTTGCCTTGTTCAAATTTCGGTAGTCGATGCACATCCAGACCTTACCGTCCTTCTTGGGTATCGGTACAATGTTAACTAACCATTTAGGGTAGGTTACTACTGCCAGGAAGCCTGTTTTGATCTGCTTCTCCACTTCTTCTTTGACCTTCTGCGACCATTCGGGCCATATCCGCCTCAGTTTCTGCTTAACTGGTCTGACTTCAAGGTTCAAGGTCAGTCGTGTACCACCAATACTGGATCTAAGCCAGGAATGTTCACATATGACCAGGCGAAGACATCACTGTAGCTCTTAAGGAAGCTAATCATGTCTGTTCTCTACTACGGGTTCATGGTTATGCCAATCTTCACGAGCTGGGGACTGTCTTCAGATCCCAGGTTTATGGCCTCAGTGTCCTCGAGTTAGACTGCAGGATCCCTTCACTGTTCTCTAGGAGGTCCAGAATCTCTTGAGGTGGTTCCTCCTCTTGTTTTGAGTCGTACTTAACTTCTGAAAGCTCAAGGAGGGTTTCAGGGATAGCCTTAGTGCAGACGATTTACTGACAAATCATTTAGCTTAGCTTAGTATGTTTTTTGTTATTTTTGTTGGCTTCAGGCCACTAGGCCATCCAGAGGAAGAGTCCATGTCATTTCGTCATCAGCCAGATGAAATGTTTTATGCAAAACATGGTTTTGAGTGAAAACATCAGATTTTTCTATTAATAAAACAATGACTGTTGTTTACAAAATGACTTGACAAAAGAGCCCGACAATGGTCTGACATTTGGATTTTGCAATAAGAGCAAAAGAGAAGATAGGGGGAGAAGAATGGTGCTCCATTCATTGCTTGATCGAATCAACCTGCCCTGTACTGTGCTTGCCCCAACCTGAATGGCCTCGATGGTGAGAGCCTCAGTCCACCAACGGATCAGTGGTCAGCGACTGGATGATGCTTCGGCCCTATTGGAGAGGGTGCAGACCTATTCTCCTGCTTGATCTTTCGTTTTTGTGGCGTCTTTGATATTCAGTTCGTCGAACATCTGTGCCATGTTGAATACTTCTAGATCTGGCACTCCTGAAGACTCGGCATTGGGATGGGGGTTTGAGACTTTGGCAACTGGTGCAAGAGGGGTATCGGAGTAGGCTTTGAATGTTCCCATCGAGAAGGTTACAGAGACATGGGGTATGGGTTCTGGTTTCACCGACTGGCTGTTCTTCTTTGTGAGCTTTGGGAGATAGTCCTCGAACGTGGGCTTGTACCCCAATCCAAACGGCGGTTTGTAGCGAGGAGGTACGTATCTCTTTTTCATGCCCTGGTTTCTTGCTCCCAAGCCTAGCCCTGGTTGGTAGTTCATTCTGGCCATCATCCTGATGAATGACGAAACTGCTTGCTTGCTTTGTTCTTCTATCTGGGCAATAGAACTGACCTGCTCAAACTGGTATGTTATGAAGGCGGTGCCTGGCCCTAGTTCCTAGATGTCCCCGAAGGAACTTGCCAACTCCTCTGAAGGGATCATGATTAAGCAGTCATCTTGGATAAATTTGATTCTCTGATGGAGAAAGGAGGGAATGGCTCTAGCCGTGTGGATCCACGGCCTCCTAAGGAGCAAAGTGAATAAGGCTGTTACATTCACAACTTGAAAGTTTGTGATGAATTGAGCAAGTCCAACCTTGATGATCAATTCAATGTCATCCAAGTTTTGATTGGTAAAGTTATCAAAAGCCCTAATTGTCATGGGTCTCTTCTACACCTGACTGAGATCTAGACTCAGGCTTTGCAGTGTTGATAAAGTGCAAACGTTTAGGCTAGAGCAGTTTTCGATTAGCACTGACGATAATTTCTTGTCCATGCATTGAATTGTAATGTAAAGAGCCTAGGTATGATCCCTATCGTTGTTCAGTATTTCCTCTTCTGTAAAGAAGATGATTCTTGATTCAAGTACCTGCCCCACCATGTGCCCCAGTTTCTCGGGCGTGATGTCTGGTGTTAAGTGAGCATTGTTAATACCCGGAGTAGCTACTTCCGGTGATGCTCGGAAGTCAAGAGAAGACCCAAGATGGAGATCTGTGCTGGGTTTTGCTCAACTACTGTGTAATATTGAATGTGAGCACAGATTCCCGTGACAACTCACAAGGATATGTTATACCCTCACGGGTGTGTGAAGGTTGATTTTTAAGATTCGCTACCTATTCATTCAGAAGGGATAAGTCCCCTGAGTTTGGATAAGGTCTTGGTCTGCGAGTGAGTTTAGGGTAAGGGGTTCAGTTAAGTCCAGGGAAGGTGTTAGGCACCCCGAGACTTTCGTTTTACAATGGTTCATACTCCCCAGGTATAAGCCAACTAAAGTTAATCTTGTTCAAAATGCCGGAGTATTTAAGTTAACACTAATCCAAGAAAGAAGCTAACTGGGGTCGAACCCAAGTTGGGTTACCGACGTACTCACAGGGTGAGATCAGATCGAGCGTAATTCTGACACGTGAGCCTATGTAGAGGCTAGGGGCATGTGTGTGTGCACCAAGGGTGGCTAATATGGACTAGTCCTGTAGACTAGAGTTTGGTTGAACGAGGAGGGTCAAGTGCAAGGTATTCAAGCCCTATAGGCTTGGAGGTAGTCCGGTAGATTAGGCCAGAGTTTGGCTAGGGTTAGGGTTGCTAACCGGGGTCAGGCCAAACTAACCATGGTTAGAGTTACTAACCACAGTTAAGGGGATGTGAGTTTTAACCCGGTAGGCTAAGGGGAGGCCTTGTAGGTCGAAGGTAAGTCCGGTAGACTTGGTTTTTAGGTCCGGTAGGCCGTAAACCGAGATTAATTGTGATTAGGGTTGCTAACCAGAGTTAAGGGGGATCTAACAGTGGTTAGGGTTGCTAACCAGGGTTAGGAAAAGGGCCAAAGTCAGTTTTATGTTCCAAGTGATTTTTAGGATTTTTTGATTAATTTTTCCAAAATTTGTGGGGTTAAGGGGTGCTTAACCGTGGTTAAATGTTAACTGGAGGTGCATTTAACTGCGGCTCTGGTAAAGTTCGAGGTGCGCCTAAGGGGCTAGGCAGGGCCTAAAGTGGCCTCCTACCAAGCCTGGGCCCCTACAAAAGCCCAAATTAAAAATAAAGTTAATGTCGATAATGGGATTACCGACATTAAACTAGTACTTTTAACCTATGTTTTGCCACTGTTTAACTAGGGTTAGGTTGTAACCCAAGGTGGACTAAGATCATGAGAGTGTAGAGGGGACTCTAGGGAATAGTTCCAACTTAGTGTGGGCCCCAGGGTATGCATGGAGTGGGCACCATAGTGGTGTGAAAGCATTGTACCTGCCAAGCAAATAGTGGCGGTAGAAGGATTGCCGCCAATACAAAAATTGGCAAGATATTTATTGGCGGCAGAAGTATTACCGCCAATATGTACAAATTAAATTTTCATGGATTTAACCATGGTTAGGCTAAACCCAAGCACCTGGAAGGACTAGGTGAGGTCGAGGGGGATGAGAGGGGTTCATTTTGGGCCCTAGACATGGACTAGGGCCCACCCAAATAGACCAAACGAAGCTTAAACAGAGGTTGCCAAGAATGGCGGTACTAAGATTACAGTCATTCCTGGTTTTGCTCAAAACCGGAATTCCACCCATGGAGCTGTGCACAGAGGTGTCTAGGGGTCCTCTCATGATCTGAGGGACCCCTAGAAGTCCTGTGGAGGTCTGAGAACTCTGAGGATGGTGCTATACCCGTAGGGGTTCACCACACCTATGACAAAGGTGGGTGAACACCCTATTGGTTCCGATTTACATACTAAACATCAACAAAAATGAATGTAAATGTCCCCTGGAGATGACTAGGGGCTCACTTGCAATGCAAAAATCGAAACCAAAAGGTAGGGGAAGCCCTACCTTAATGCTCTGTTACCGCCCGAATGTGGGGGAGCTTTGCACAAGTGGTGGTGCTACGGTGGTGGAGTGGTAGCTGCTGGGGAAACTTGGGGCAGGTCCAAGGTAATCCTAAGATCAAGACCAGGGGTTTGAGGAGGCTTAGACACAGGGTTTTCGCAACAGGGGTTGGTTATCGGATTTTCAGACCGTTTGCATTGTGGGGGAGTTGGGATTTTATAGGGAGAGCTTTTAGGGACCTAAAGGGAATTAGAGGGAAGCTTTGGAATGGTATTGGACCTGGTGGAGGTCGAGTGAGGGGCCTAGAGGGAGAGTTTGAGGTGAAGGGTGGAGTGTGCAGGGCATCTGCAGTCTGTAAACTCGATTTTAACTAACGTCGGTAGATGGTTTACCACCATCTAAGAAATAACCTGAATTGATAATGTCGGTAAAAGGTTCACCGACATTATGAGATTTGCAAAAGAAAGGGCCTGGCACGTGCACACTCAGGCTGGGGAGGTTTGGTTTTATGATTTTTGGGCCTTGTGGGCCTAGTTTAAGGGTTCAGGCCTATAGACCATGGATTTTAGGGTTAAGCCCTAAGGGCTTTAGGGCTAGGCTAGGGCTTTGGCTAGGGCTAGGGTTTTTTACCTAAGTTTTGTACTACGGTCCAACTAGGGTTAAACTAGGGATTGGTCCTAGGGTTTAACTAGAGGTGAGTCTAGGGTTTTCCTTGGGTTTAGCTAGGGTTTAGCTGGGGTTTACCTAGGGCTAGGGGATTTGGTAGGCGGAAACCACGGTTAAGAGACTTTAATCATGGTTAGATGGGGTGTAAAAGTTAGGTGCTTCCAGCTACCCTTCTTTGCTGGAGAATGCCAAAGTTGGAAATTTGAACGGCAAAGACTAGAATCAACCTATTTTTACATCGAGCTCGGATCTCAGGGATACAAAATGATGACATGTATGCATGCATTGCAAATGGTAGGTACAATGACACGGTACGGCCATTGCTAGGGGTGACCGAGTAGTTCAGACTACTCACTGAGGATTGATGGATGTAAGGATGGCACAACCCGGAGGCGTTAGCCGGAGGGATTTGATTGGGTTGATCGAAAAGACACACAGGGCTTCAGGAACACGCAGGGTGTTGAAGGGATGACAAGCATATGGTGTACACTGTAAAGGTACACAGGCGATGTCGACGACACACGGGGTGTCGAAGAGAATGACATCCAGGAGGTAATGTTGCGGTATAGCAAGATTACCAAGGAGCATACCGGATGCCGAGGACACGTGGGGGTGTCAAATGGGTGACATGCAGGAGGTAATGCTGCGGTATGGCGAGATTGCTAAGGAGCATACCGAATGTCGAGGACACGTGGGGGTGTCAAAAGGGGTGACATGCAAGAGGTGACACTGCGGTATGGTGAGATTGCCAAGGAGCACACCAGATGTCGAGGACATGCGAGGGTTTCAAAAAAGGTGACATGCAGGAGGTAATGCTGCGGTACGGCAAGATTGCCAAGGAGCACACCGGATGTCGAGGACACACGGGGGTGTCGAAAAGGGAGGACATGCAGGTGGTATACACTATAGAGGTATACGCGGGATGTCGAGGACACACAGGGTGTCGAAAGGGTGCGACAAGTCTAAGAGGCACTAGCCGGATGATTTGAAATGGCTGAGAGACACTGGGTTTTGATCAAGTATGATGCTGAGGAGTTTGGTCACACGGGGTGTGATGCTATATAAGGATGTCATGCAGGGGATAAAGGCAAGGATGCTTTCCCATGACTCTGCTGATTGCGACTTGCAGGAATGCATGGTGTCGACTTCTTCTGTTGTGTCTTGCTGGGTCTGCTCAGTGCAAGCTGGTATGACCAGGTCTGGATACCGGAAGGTATGCTTTCAAAACAATTTTATAAAAGGTTTTTGGTCTTTTGTAAAAAGGTTTTGATTTCAACAGAAAGAATGTTCAACTAGCTATTATTTTTGCAAGGAAATTGCCTTAGATAGGGGTTGGGGATCTTGTAATCTGCCTTTCACTCTTGGAGAACAGAGTATGACCCAAAAGAGGTTTCATCACTGTTTGTCTTGTCACTGCTGGAGATTTAGACTCTGGCTGGGGAGAAGCTTACTGGAGAGAAAATTGGATGTTTCTGTACTCTTGCTAGGGAGAGTGTATATAGAGAGCATTGGGAAGCTTATTCTGGATATTTGCTAGGGAATACGACATAGTTGTAGATTGCTACTGGGGATCTGCTAGGGGTTTGACACTGTCGTAGATCGCTGCTGGGGATCTGAGTTCTGTTGGAGACTAGTGTTGGGGAAGCTACTCTTCCATGCCATTTACTGGGGGACTATTGCAGGGGTTTTATCTGGCTAGACTGACTGCTGCCGGATTCTAATGCTAAACTGCTCTTCAGCTTTTCTCCTTTTTTTACCCTTGGAATGACCAAGTCATGGGATTCGCATAATTTTTATGCGATGAGGCTGTTGTCAGTTTTCCTCTTGCATGCGAAGCTGATTGGTTTTTATCCCTTTTTTGCCCCTAATCGCAAGACTAGATCTGGGGATTGTGTATTTTTGCGCAATGAGGATACTGCCGATTTTCACTCATGCCTACGACTTACTGAGGAAACCTCTGTTTTGCTGGGAAAATCTGTATTTGATGGGGAAAATGGATCCTCTCCCGTCATTGCCCTAAATGGCGCTCCTCTGGAGATTGGGAGACAATGTTTCCACTAAGGGATACAGATGAGATATTGCGCTTGCACTCGCAGTTTTTAGAAGATCTATAAGGACTTAGAGTAGGACGAAATGTAGGCTGGGGGACTGAAGTTGGGGACACCCTGGGATTTCTCCTGTTTGTTGTTGATTTACACTCCCTCGGAGGTTTTGGTTTTTGGACACAGTTGAATTTCACCTTCTGGGTGGATTCTTCTGCTAAAGACTTGTGCTTTTGGTTTCCTGGCGGTTTTTTTTTTTGCTCTGCTGGGGAATGTTGAGAGAGGTTATCTCTACTGGGAAGGGTGAGAGAGGTTGTCTCTGCTGAGAATAGAGAGGTTGTCTCCACTCAGGGTTTGTTTTTTAGGAGAGGTTGTCCCTGAAAGATTCTTCTGTTGGGAAAAGAGTCCGAAGAGATCGTTTCTATGGAGAGTCTCTGGCTTTTGAAATGTTTCAACTTCTATTTTGGGTTTTCCTTTGATGAAAATTTTGTAAACTTGGTGTCGATTCTGTCAAGGAAGTTGGGAGAGTTAGTCTCTACTTGGGGAGTGACTCTGTGGGGGATAGTTGATGAATCTTTCTGGTAAAGAAGGACTCTGCTTGGGGAGATTCGGGGGATGATTACCCTTTTTTGTGACCGCACCTGATTTGTCAGGTTGCCTACGTACCCTTTGCAGGATCAAGTCATGACGTAGTTCAAGAAAATACAGCAGAGGACAAGGGAGGGTGTCCTTGAAAAGGTGTAATAAAAGTAGGGTTGTCAAGCTCGAGGGGCTAACTAGCAAATTTCATTGATTTGTAAACGGGTTACAGGAAAGAGGGATGAAGAGTGTGCCAAGGATGGCCTACTGTCATTTCCCAGAGAAACTACAAGTGCAAAGCGCCTATCAGATCTAGACCCTAAGCATAGTATCTTTTGACCTTGTCTATATTAACGGGCTCTGGGAGGTCTTCGTCATCCATACGTCCAAGTCGAAGGGGGCCGCCTGAGAATTTGTCTCTGACAATGTATGGGCCTTCATAATTAGGAGTGAACTTGCCCCTTGGGTCAGGGTGGTTTGGTAATATTTTCCAGAGAACCAGGTCACCGATCTCGATGCTTCTTGGTTTGACTTTCTTGTTGAATGCCCTAACCATGCACCTCTGATAATCCTGAGTGTGATTGATAGCTTTCAGTTGCCGCTCTTCAACCAGATTCAGCTGCTCATACTGGGTCAGTGCCCATTCTGCTTCTGAGAGCTCCACTTCCATTAACACCCGGAGTGATGGAATCTATACTTCAACGGGGAGGACTGCTTCTATACCATAGGCCAGAGAGAATGGTGTTGCCCCAGTTGAGGTTCAGATGGACGTTCTATAGGCCATGAGTGCATAGGGGAGCATCTCATGCTAGGCAGAGTACTTGGTGGCCATCTTCTCAATGATTTTCTTTAGATTTTTGTTGTCGGCTTCAACTGCACCATTTGTCTGTTGCCTGTACGGCGTAGAGTTGTGACGTTGGATCTTGAATTTCTTGCAGAGGCCAGTCATCCCCTTGTTGCAGAAGTTGAGGGCATTGTCTGTTACAATCTCATATGAGACCCCATATCGGCGGATGATATCCCTTTTCAAAAAATACTGAACCATTGAAGCTGTGACGTTGGTATAAGACGCTGCCTCGACCCATTTTATGAAATAATCGATTGCAACCAGAATAAATCAATGTCTGTTAGATGCTTTTGGAGCTATGGGTTCGATGACCTCAATGCCCCAAGCAGAGAATGGCCAAAGAGCTGTGAGATTATGCAGCCTGTTTGGCGGTGCATTTACCCAATCGACATAGATTTGGCACTGGTGGCACTTTCGTATGTGCTTACAACAGTTTGTTTCCATGGTGGACCAGTAGTAGCCCAGTCTGAGTATCTTCTTAGACAGCATCAACCCGTTCATATGTGGGCCACAAGTTCCTCCATGCACTTCTTCGACTACCTGCTCTACTTCACTGGTATCTAGGCATCTGAGCTAAAGTAGGTTCGGCGACCTTTTGTACAAGATACCCTCTGATAGGAAAAACTGAATGGCCAGTCTTCTATTTGCCAGGCGGTCTTTTTTGGTAGCATTGAGTGGGAAGGTCCCATCTTCGAGATATTGCTTGATGTCTACATACCATGGGTTGTCATCTGATACTTCGTCAATTTGAAGGCAGTAGACAGGCTGATCCTGCTGCTGAATTTCGATCAGCCAGAGCATGATGCCTGTGGAGATCTGTATCATGGAAGCAAGAGTGGCCAGTGCGTCGGTGAATCCTTTTTGGTTCCTAGACCTGTGACTGAAACTGATCCTTCTGAACTGAGTGATTAGTAGATTGAGGTAGGCTAAGTACGGGACTAGCCTTGCTTCTCGGATGGCTCAAGATTCATTTGCCTGACAGATTACCAAAGATGAGTCGCTGTAGATGACAACCTCTTAAATCCTGATGTCTAGGGCTTCTTTTAGTCGGCTATGCATGCCTCGTACTCTACTTCATTGTTGGAGCTTTTGAACTTAAGCTTGACCGAGATGGGGAGGTGTGCTCCCTTTGGTGAGATCAAGACTGATCCTACCCCATGTCCGTGATTGTTGGTAACTCCGTCAAAGTACAACTCCCAGCCGGAGTATTTTTACTCATCTACTTCTGCATACAGGATGGCTTCATCTGGAAATTGATCACGTACAGACAAATAGTCATGAGCTGGACTGAGGGCCAGGTGATCTGCTATCGTCTGCCCCTTGATTGACTTCTGAGTCATGTACGTGATGTCGAATTCAGACAATATCATGAGCCAACGGGCAGTTCTTCCGGTGGTGGCTGGATTTTCTAGCAAGTACTTGAGTGGGTCCATCCGGGAGATCAGAATTATAGGATAGGAAAGCAGATAGTGCCGGAGACGCTGAGTTGCGCAGACCAGTCCCAAACATGTCTTCTCAAGAGGGCTGTACCGCTCTTCATACTCTAGCAGGGGTTTACTAATGTAGTAGATGGCTTGCTCTGTTCTGCCTGTCTCGTCATGTTGTACCAGGACGCACCCCATGGAGGTCTCTTGTACAGAGATGTAGAGTAGCAGTGGTCGTCTCGGTGTTTGAGGCACAAGTACTGGAAGATTTAAAAGATACTACTTTATCTGTCAAAAGCTTCTTAGCATTCTGCTATCCAGACGGTAGGTGTGTTCTTCTGGAGAAGCTTGAAGATTGGCTCGTATATCGGAGTGAGCTGAGAGATGAATCTACTGATGTACTGAATTCTGCCCAGGAAACCTTGGATTTCCTTTTCAGTATGGGGAGTCAGCATTTCGATGATAGCTTTGGCTTTAGCTGGATCGATCTCGATGCCTCTCTTGCTGACTATAAAGCCAAAGAGCTTTCCTGATGAGGCTCTAAAGACACACTTGGATGGATTCAGTCTCAGGCCGAACTCTCTAAGTCTGTCATAGAGTCTTTTCATGTCTTCCTGGTGCTGCTCGGCAGTAGGAGACTTGACGATCATGTCATCCACATAGATTTCAATTGACTTGTGTACCATGTCGTAGAATAGCACCATCATAGCCCTCTGGTAGGTTACCCCTGTGTTCTTGAATCCAAAAGGCATCACCTTGTAGCAGAACGTGCCCCAAGGTGTGATGAAGGATGTTTTCTCCATGTCTTCTTTTGCTATCTTGATCTGGTTGTATCCAGAGAAACCGTTCATGAATGAGAGTGTCTCGTGCCCTGCAGTATTGTCGACCAGAATTTCGATGTGCGGGAGAGGAAAGTTATTTTTGGGGCTTGCCCTGTTGAGATTCCGGTAGTCAATGCACATTTGGACCATGTCATCCTTCTTGGGTACCGGGAGAATGTTGGCTAACCACTTAGGATAGGTAGCAACTACCAGGAAGCCTGCACTGATCTATTTTTTAACTTCTTCCTTGACCTTCTGTGACCATTTGGGCCTCATCCGTCTCAGTTTCTGCTTTACTGGTTTGACATCGGGGTTCAGGGGCAGTCTGTGTACCACCAATGCTGGGTCTAGGCCTGGCATGTCTGTATACAACCAGGCGAAGACGTCACTGTAGCTTTTCAAGAAGCTGATCATGTCTACTCTCTACCGTTGGCTCAGCTCATGCTTGTGCCGATCTTGACTAGCTGGGGGTTGTCTGTGGATCTTAGATTGACTGTTTCAGTGTCTTCCCTATTTGACTACAAAAGTCCTTCACTGTGCTCAAGGAGGTCCAGAATTTCTTGAGACAGTTCCTCTTCCTGTTCTGAGTCATACTCTACTTCGGAGAGTTCAAGGAGGGTTTGAGGGGTAGCACTGTCAGAGGCAATTTCTTGTCAAATCAATTAGATTCAATTTAGCATGCTAGCTTTTTAGGGGAAGAGTCCGTGTGATTTCGTCATCAGCCGATATGAAATATATTTTTTTTAAAACATGATTTTTGAGTCAAAACATTTGATTTTCATTGACAAAATGATGATTTGTTACAAAAATTACTCGACAAAAAAGGAGGCTCACAATGACCTAACATTTGGATTTTACAAATGAGAGCAAAAGAGTGATAGATGAAGGAGAAGGGTGATGCTTGGTCATTGCTGTCTCGGACCAACCTGTCCTACACTGTGCTTGCCCTAGCCCTGAGTGGCCTCAATGGTGAGAGCCTCAGTTCACCAACGGATCAGTGGCTGGTGACTGGAGGACGCTTCGGTGCTGTTGGAGACGATGTAGACCTGCTCTCCCGCTGGATATTTTACTTCGGTAGGATCTTCGACAGTCAACTCATCAAATATTTGGGCCATGCTGAAGACTTTCGGATCTGGAATCCTTTAAGATTCATCACTAGGCTGGGGGATTAAGGTAACAAGTGCAAAAGAGGTTTCTGGGTAGGTTTCGAAGATTCCCACAGGGAAAGTTACAGAGATGTGTGGTCGGGGCTCAGGTGTCACCGACTGTCTGCTCTTCTTAGTCAGCTTAGAGAGGTAGTCCTCGTATTTGGGCTTGTATCCCAATCTGAAGGGAGATGTATAGCGAGGAGGCATGTATCTCTTCTTCATGCCCTGATTCCTGGCACCAAGACCATTTCCTGGATGGTAGTTTATATTGGCCATCATTCTGATAAACTGTGGTACTGCTTGCTTGCTTTGTTGTTCCACCTGGGCGAGAGAACTAATCTACTCGAACTGGAATGTCATGAAGGCAGTGCCTTACCCCAGCTCTTGGACATCCCAGAAGGAACTTGCTAACTCCTCAGAAGGAATGACGACTAGGCGGTCTTCCTAGATGAACTTGATTCTTTGGTGCAGAGATGAGGGAATGGCCCCAGCCGTGTGGATCCACGGCCTCCCTAAGAGTAAGGTGAATGAGGCTGGCACATTTACAACCTGAAAGTTCGTCGAGAATTGAGTTGGCCCGACCCCGATGGTCAAATCGATATCACCCAGGTTTTGCCTAGTGGTGTTGTTAAAAGCCCTGATGGTCATGAGTCTCTTCTTCACTTAACTGAAGTTCAGGCCCAGGTTTTGCAGTGTGGAAAGTGTGCAGACATTTAGAACAGAACCATTGTCGATGAGCACTGATGATAACGTTTTGTCCATGCACTGAACTGCAATGTATAAAGCCCGAGTATGATCCCTGTCACTGTCTGGTATTTCCTCTTCTGTGAAGGAAATGATTCTAGATTCGAGGACTTGCCCTACCATTTGCCCTAACTTCTCGAGCGTTATGTATGGTGTTACATGGGCATTGCTGAACACTCAGAGCAGTTTCTTCCTGTGGTGCTCCGATGTTAGAAGAAGACCCAAGATAGATATCTGTGCTGGGACCCTGCTCAATTGCTGAGTGATACTGAACTCCTCTGCTTTCTCTAGGATTTTTAACAAAACTATTGAATCAACTGCTTCCTTGTATGGGTCTGACACCCCTGTTTTTTTTTTCTCTTTCTCTAAACCCTACTCCTTTGCTGGCTCAGTCACGGGAGGTTGATATACTTGGCCAAATCTGGTTAGGTTGGCTATGCTCTCACTCTCAAGGATGAGAGAGCGGGGTGCAGGCACTCGATTGAGGTCAAAAGGTGGCTCTGGGATGTAGGGGATCTAGACAGGACCTAAAAGGGTTGAGGCTTGAGCTGGAGCTGTAGGCCAATTTACAGGGCAAGGGATAGTATAAATGATCTGTTCGGGGACCGGTATCTGGATTGGAGAATGAATAGTCTGTATGTTTGACTGGGGGAAGGGGATTATGACAGAAGACCGGTAAGAGGGCCTGATGATGCCGTCATTAACTCCTGGTGTGCTGGGTCTTGGCTGTCATGCCCCAGGCTCTTCCCACTGAATAAAGTTAATTTGGTTATTATGTGGGGGCGGTGGTACCTGATTGATGCTTGTGTTGCTGAGGGCCAGCTTAATCCTTCCGTCATCCAAGAGATCTTGGATGGCACACTTTAGGCCTATGCAGTAGTCTGTAGCATGGCCTGGGCCTCTATGGAAGGCGCAGTGATGATCGGCATGGTAGTTCTTGTTCTGTTTGTCTAGAAGTAAAAGAGGTGTGGGGCATCTCAACTCAAGAAGACCCTGCTTGGTTAGGCTGGCTTGACGATGGTACCGAAGTCCACTACTAGTAAGGTCACCATAAGTGTAGAGTAGGGCTGCTTTAGAGTGCCCATGAATATGCTTACTAACTCCTCTTTTCGGATTGGAGTTGGGATCTTAACTGTCATTTCCCTCCAGTAAGTTCATTATTATGTTGACTTAACTACTCAAGCTGGCTTCTCTAAGGGCGGAGCTCTTGGTTAAAGGAGTATTGCTCCACGAAACTGTCCATGACATCCTACCAAGCCTTGACTTTCTGCTTGGCTACGGACATCTACCATGTTAGTACTGCCCCCTTCAAACTCTTCTGAAAGTACTGGATGAGTAAAGGCTGGTTTCGGTTGTGCTAGAGCATGTCCCCCAGGTACAATTGCAAGTGTTGTCTCGGACAACTCGAGCCATCGTATTTATCAAAGTCCGGGACCTTGAAGCCTGTGGGAACAGCATCCCCTGATGAGAAAGTTAAGTCCTCCAGCGATAGACTAGTACTGGTGGATACACCCTTCATTCTTCTCATCTCACCTTTCATTTGCTTGATCTCATCCTGTAAGGATGGAGTGGGTTCTGAGGATGATGGCCGGTCCTGGTTGACATGTGAGGCCTTAGGTTGCTCTTCATATTGGTCATACTCCTCTCCTCTGTATGTTGCAGGTATAGGGTCAGGTATGATGAAGGGGGGAGGTTAAGGCTCTGGAATAGGTTACTCGGCTGGTTCTCTAGTTGGGATTCCAGGTAGAGAGCTCTTCGGTTCGGACACCGATTAGAATCTTCAGAGATTCCAGAACAATATAGTGTTTTTATTACATGGCTGCGATGTCCCTGTCATATGACTGTAGGATCTCAGTGGTTCCCTAGTGCTGATCTGTAGGTTTTGCCATTGAGTCTGAACTGTTTGCTGATTGGACTATGTAAAAGATACTCTTTGAGTGGGCTGTGCAAGGTACTATCTCTGTGATTGGTACCTTTGTCAAGATTGTTTCTCCGGCTACTGCTTCTACGAGAATCGCAGTCAGAGAACGAGTCACAGGTCGGCTTATGCAACTGAAAAGAATGCAACAGCTAATCACGATTATACATGATGACAAGAAACAGTTGCTAAAAGAAGTATTTTTTATTGATGCATGAAGAGTGCAGTGAGTACAAGGTAGTGTGACTTAAAAAAGAGAAAAAGACTTGATCCTAGGTAGGCCCATCAGGGATCATGAAGTCAAGTGGTCGGGGCACACCTTTAAGATCCATGATCTATTGCTGGAGGGATGTGATTTCAACCTCCATGTTTGCAAGGGTCTCAGTAGCGTTGAACATGCAGTATCCCAATTGTTGGATACGGGAGGTCATCTCTGCCTTTGCATTATCAAGCTGCTCTTGGTGGAAGTGTAGCTGGGCCCTGATGATGGCTGTCTCTCTGTCGTCGCCTCTGTGCCTCCTGCGAAGAGATTGGATTGTCTGCTTTAATTGTTCAACCTACTCTTGTGTAGCTTGGAGTTCGCGGCTCTGTTCCGCTTTTTGTTACCTGAATGCACACTGGGCCTTCCGTAGCCTTTTCCCTTTCTACTGGATCTGGAGCTGTCTCTCCAGGAAGAAGTTTGTCTAGGGAACCACAATTTCAGCCAGAGGTAAGGTTCCATGTGACGGAGCTGCGATTGTGTGGGTAGTTCCCTAGGTGCAAGCATACTGGGTAGAATATCAGGATTATCCACCCACTGTCGGTATGCCGAGTTTGTTGGTGGCCCTGATGTAACCTTGAAATCCGGCCACTGGTCTCGTCTAGAGCTGCGTCAAACTAACTGGAAGCATCGGGTAAGGTTGTCGGATTGCACTAAGAAGGCGTTCTAATCATTTTCTTGTTGGTCTATCCCCGGGTGCGCTGAGGGAGTCCAAACTGTCGGAGGACTCAAAGTGGTGTATAGATTGCGGAACCTGTTAGACCAGTAAGAATCATGCATCGTCTGTCGGTGATGACGACATGAGGTCGCCTATTCAGTGCAAGCCACGCGTATTGCCATGTGATTTCTCCCTCTGATAGGGCTTGGAGAAGCTGGTAGAGCTCTCCGACGTCTGTAGTTATTATCAGACCCTGATTCTGAGAAATCTTCTGAGGTAGACTGTAGGCTTCACTGAGGCCATCTGGTACCGATATGATTATAGGCAGGTATCCTACCAATAAAAGGTGTAGGAGAGGTGTAGTGGGATAGAAGATGCCCTTTCTGTAGTCTACCGACTGGTTGAGAGCCCTGAGAAGCTCGGCTAGGATGACTGGTATGACTGAGTAGGAGTAGTGCATGTCCTCGATGATCTCGACCAGAACTTATTCAACAAGTGAACGGCACCTCGAGAACACCAGCTGAGACATGGATATCAGTGTAAGAGCGTTGAGACCAGAAAGTTTCGCTGTAATGGAGTCAGGATTCCACTTGCTCTTGTACTTCTTTTCAAGAAAAGACACGGATACCCGATCAAAGGAGTCATTAGGACCGGGCTGCAAGGAGGTAGGCTTGATATGCAAGAACCTAGATAGGTCTGCCTGGTATGTTGTCTTGTAGCATAGCACTATGGCTTCGCCATCCAAGTTTAACTCTAGAATGCGCTGAACCTCTTCCAGTGTTGAGCAAAGCTCGTTCTTACCAAAATGAAATACCATGTGAGATGGATTCCAACACTGGATAGCAACGTTCATGAGGCGCGAGTCCAGATTAACCACAAATAGGTCTAAGATAGTCCCATTTTTATAGTACTGAGCCCAAGCGAGACGCTGACTCAAGATAAAGGTCCCAATTGCTTTCTGGAGGTTGTCATCACATACCCCCTGAGAAGTTAGATGCACGGGCCACGACGATCGATCCATTGACTGAACAATCCCTGAAAGACTTGCCATCTACCTGGATAATATACAAACTCTATGAGTGCACTGTGTATGCAGATGGAATGCAAAAGATGATGCAATATTTTTTTGATTTTTGATTTGATTAGGTGTGACGAGGCACATGTGAACCTATAGGGCAGACGGACGGAGGTCCAACATACTTTAGCCCAGTTTGTTGGAAACCGAGGGGCCTATCAGGTCAAGGTTAGGGACAGGCCTAGTAGAGGCCTGTCTGCTTGGGATTTGGACCCCATATGCTATGTCAGGAAGCAGGGTTGGATGTAGTTTATTACAAGCATAGGTTTGCCTCATTACATGTCCCGGGGTGGGTGTTTATCTGGGTAGAATATGCCCGGATAGTCAACCATGATTGGGGATAGGTATAGGGTGCAAGAAGGTTAGGGTTTATGGTAGCCCTCCCTGGGTGGGCTGCTTGTAAACTATACCCTAACCTAGGCTATATGTATAAATGTTGGTTTGATGCAAGTGTGTTCCTATTAGGATGGGGGTATCACTTAACACCGTATATGTGACTCCCCAGTATAGAACATACCTGACAATGGACGATTGGTGAAAACGGGAGCTTTCAAAATCCTTCCCTGAGGGAAATCACCCAACAGGAGTAACTCTGTGGACCTCCAAGACGTTTAAACAACTGACACTGAGGATGATCATCCAGCAGTCGTTAGCGTAATAAGCCTGTCTATTGGGTTAAGTGGGATAATTACACTAATATAACATGTATGGATGCACAGTACACAATTACCCAAGAGGTGTAAAATGATTACTGTTAAGTTAAATACTTAGGTATCTTGAGTAAGATTAAAGTTTAATTGGCTTAAACCTGGGTTCCCGGTCAAACTCTCAACACTTCCTCAGTGGAGTCGCCAGAGCTGTGAGCACGGATTCCTGTGACCACTCACAAGGATATGTTATACCCTCACGAGTGTGTGAAGGTTGATTTTTAAGAGTCACCACCTATTCATTCAGAATGGATAAGTCCCCCGAGTTTGGATAAAGTCTTGGTCTGCGAGTGAGATCAGGGTAAGGGGTTCAGTTAAGTCCGGGGAAGGTGTTAGGCACCCTGAAAATTTCGTTTTACAATGGTTCTGAACTCCCCAGCTATAAGCCAACTAAAGTTAATCTTGTTCAAAATGCCGGAGTTTTTGATTAATTTTCCCAAAATTTGTGGGGTAAAGGGGTGTTTAATCTTGGTTAAATGTTAACCAGAAGTGCATTTAACAGCGGTTAAGGGTCTACTAAATTCCGAGGTGCGCCCAGGGGGCTAGGCAGGGCCTAAAGTGGCCTCCTACCAGGCCTGGGCCCCTGTAAAAGCCCAAATTAAAAATGAAGTTAATGTCGGTAATGGGATTACCGACATTAAAACAGTACTCTTAACCTGTGTTTTGCCACTATTTAACTAGGGTTAGGTTGTAACCCAGGGTGGATTGAGATTATGGGAGTGCAGAGGGGACTCCAGGAAATAGTTCCAACTTGGTGTGGGGCCTAGGGGATGCCTGGAGTGGGCCCTACAGTGGTGTGAAAGCACTGTACCTACAAAGCAAATAGTGGCGATAGAAGGATTACCGTCAATACAAAAATGGGCAAAGATATTTATTGGCGGTAGAAGTATTACCGCCAATATGTACAGTTTAAATTTTCATGGATTTAACTGTGGTTAGGCTAAACCCAAGCACCAGGAAGGACCAGGTGAGGTCGAGGGGGATGAGAGGGGTTCAATTTGGGCCCTGGACATGGACCAAGGCCCACCTAAATAGGCCAAACGAAGCTTAACCAAAGGCTGCTAGGAATGGCGGTACTGAGATTACCACCATTCCTAGTTTTGTTTGAAATTGTAATTCTACCCATGGGGCTGTGCACAAAGGTGTCTAGGGGTCCCCTCATGATCAGAGGGACCCCCAGAAGGTCCTGTGGAGGCCTGAGAGCTCTGAGGATGATGTTATACCCGTAGGGGTTCACCACACCTTTGACAAAGGTGGGTGAACACCCTGTTGGGTTTGGTTTACATACTAAACATCAACAAAAATGAATGTAAATGTCCCCTGGAGATGACCAGGGGCTCCCATGTAATGGAAAAATCAAAACTAAAGGGTAGGGGAAGCCCTACCCTGATGGTCTGTTTCTGCCCGAAGGTGGGGGAGTTGTGCATAGGTGGTGGTGCTACGGTGGTGGAGTGGTAGCTACTGGGGGAACTTGTGGCAGGTTCAGGGTAATCCTGAGATCCAGACCAGGGGTTTGAGGAGGCTTAGACATAGGGTTTTCACAGTAGGGGTTGGTTATCGGATTTTCAGACCGTTTACACTGTGAGGGAGTTGGGATTTTATAGGGAGAGCTTCTAGGGACCTAAAGGGAATTAGAGGGAAGCTTTGGAATGGTATTGGACCTAGTGGAGGTCGAGTGAGGGGCCTGGAGGGAGAGTTTGAGGTGAAGGGTGGAGTGTGTGGAGTGTACAAGGCGTCTGCAGTCTGCAAACTCGATTTCAACTATCATCGGTAGATGGTTTACTACCATCTAAGAAATAGCCTAAATTGATAATGTCAGTAAAAGGTTCACTAACATTATGAGATTTGCAAAAGAAAGGGCCTGGCCCGTGCACACTAAGGCTGGGGAGTTTGGTTTTAGGGTTTATGGGCCTTGTGGGCCTAGTTTAAGGGTTCGGGCCCTATAGGCCATGGATTTTAGGGTTTAAGCCCTAAGGGCTCTAGGGCTAGGCTAGGGCTTCGACTAGGGTCACCTAGGGCTAGGGTTTTTTACTTGAGTTTTGTACTAGGGTCTAACTAGGGTTAAACTAGGGATATGTCCTAGGGTTTAACTAGAGTTGAGTCTAGGGTTTAGTTAGGGTTTAGCTGGGATTTACCTAGGGCTAGGGATTTGGCAGGGGGTAACCACGGTTAAGAGACTTTAACCATGGTTAGTTGGGGTGTAAAAATTGGGTACTTACATTGAACTCTTCTGCCTTTTTAAAGATTTTCAGTAAGACTGCCGAGTCCACTACTTCTTTTGCTGGATCTGACACCCCTATTTTCTCTTTCTTTGCTCCCTTCTCCTTTATTGACTCAGTCACTCGAGGTTGGTACACCCGGCCAGATCTGGTGAGGTAGGCTATACTCTCAGTGTCAAGGATGAGAGAGTGAGGAGCGGGTACTTGGTTATGGGTAAAACGTTGAGAAGAGATGTAAGGGATCCGAATGGAGCCTGCAGAGGTGGAGGCTTGAGCTGGGACCATGGGCTAATTTACTGGGTTAGGGATAGTGTAGATGATCTATTCAAAGACAGGGATCTGTACTAGAGATTGGATGGTCTGTATGTTTGATGGAGGGAATGGGATTATGACAGGAGGTTGGTAAGAAGGCCTGATAAAGCCGTCATCAACTGCGGGTAAACTAGGTCTCGATCGCCCTGCCCCGGGTTCTTCCCACTCAATGAAGTTTACTTGATAGTTATGTGGGGGTAGTGACGCCTGGTTGATACTGGTGTTGTCGGGGGCCAGTTCAACCTTAACCTTATCCAAGAGATCTTGGATGACGCATTTTAGACCAATGCAATAGTTTGTAGCATGGCTTGGGCCTCGACGAAAGGTGCAATGATGATCAGCTCGGTAATTTTTGTTTTGTTTGTCTGGAGGTAAGAGAGGGGTAGGGCTCCTCAAGGTAAGAAGACCCTGCTTGGTCAAGAAGTCCAACAACTGACTGAGTGTGTATAGAAGAGGGGTGAAATTTCTAAGGGCAATTTTACCCCTAGTTTTTTCGGACTGGCCGGGTGTTTCCGAGCACTGACTGAGACTGAGTGGCTAGAGCTGGCAATCTAATAGGTGCTGCAAAAGACACCATCTGAACATCTTTTCTTCTCTGGTCCCGGGGACCACTATTTCTACCAAGTGGTGTTGTTCTGGAGGGAGCAAGTCCTAAGCTGGAGTGAATAGCTCCACTCTGGATGGCCGTTTCGAGGCAGGCACCTGTCTTGACAATATTGCCAAAGTCTACCACTGATAAAGTTATCATCAGAATGGTGTAGGGCTACTTCAGGGTGCCCATAAACATGTTCGCCAACTCCTCCTTGGGGATCGGAGTGGGGATTCTTGCTGCCATCTCTCTCCAGTGGGTGGAGTACTCCAAGAATGACTCATTATTGCACTGGCTCAACTGCTCTAGCTAGCTCCTCTGAGGTCAGAGCTCTTGGTTACTACTTTACAAAGCTGTCCATAGCATCCTACCAAGTCTTGAGTCGTTGTTTGTCAACCGACATCCACCAAGTAAGGGTTGCCCCCTTCAGAATTTTTTGGAAATACTGGATGAGCAAAGGTTGGTTCTTGTTATGCTAGAGCATGTCCCCCAGATACAGCTGTAGATGTTACTTTGGGCAGTCTGTACCGTCAAAGTCTTGCACTTTGAAATCTAGGGGCACTGTATCCCCAGATGAGAAAGCCAGGTCTTCTAATGATAGATAGGGGCTGACAGATGCCCCCTTTATTCGTCTCATCTCCTCTTTCATTTGTTTGATTTCCTTGTGTTGGTCCCTGAGGGATGGAATAGGGTCTGAAGATGATGGCCAGTCCTGATTGACGTGCGAGGCCTTGGCTGCTCATTATGCTGATCATATTCTGCTTCACCTCCTCCTGCTGCAGGCCCAGGGTTAGGAATGATGATGGGTGTAGGCTGGTGTGGCTCTGGATGAGGCGGTTCAGGAGTTTCTTTGGTAGGGTTTCGGATGGAGTGTTCTTCGGTTCGAGCACTAATGAGAATCTTCAGGGATGACCACTGTCTAACTTGGCTTGTATGACTGTGATATCTCTCTTATAAGACTACAGGATGTCACTGGTTCGTTAATGCTGATCAGATGGTTCTACCATCGATTCTGATTGGCTCTCAGTGGAGGTTGTATTGTATGCTTCTTCCATTGCTGGTACCTCGATTAGGACTGCATCTACGGCTGCTGCTTCTACAAGAATTGCAGCCATAGATCGAGTCATGGGTCAGCTCATGCAATTGAAAAGGTTACAATGGCTAAACATGAATATGCATGATGTTGAGAAGAAGATGTTAGAAAAGGATTTTTCATTGATGCATGCAAAGTGAGGTACAAGATTGTACGACTCAAAAAAGAAAAAAAACTCGATCCTAGGCAAGTCCGTCAGGGATCACGAAGTCAAGTAGCCAGAGCACACCGTTAAGGTCCAGGATTTGATTTTGGAGGGATGTGACCTCAACCTCCATGTTCTCAATTGCCTCAATAGCATTGAACATTCGGGATCCAAACTATCGGATCCAGGAGGTCATCTCAGTCTTTATATTGTCAAGCTGTTCTTAGTAGAAATACAGCTGGAACTTGATGACGGGTGTTTCTCGGGCATTGCCTCTGCATCTCTTCTGGAGAGCTTGGACTGTATGCTCAAGTTGCTCGACTTGCCCTTGCATGGCTTGAAGTTCATGATTTTGCTCCGCTTCCTGTTGCCTGAATGCTTGCTGGGCTTTCCGTAATCTTCTCTCCTTCTGCTGGATTTGGAGCTGTCTCTCCAGGAATATGTCTCTATAGGGAACTACCATTTCAGCTATGGGTATACTTCCCTGTGACGGAGCTGAGACGGGTGTGGGTAGTTCCCTCAGTGTGGGTATACTGGATGAAATGTCAGGATCCTCCACCTATAGTCGGTATACTGAATCGGTTGGTGGTCCTGCTGTAACCACAAAGTCTGACCATTATTCTCTTCTGGAGCTCTGCCAACCTGACTGAAAGCAGCTAGTGAGGCATTCAGAGTGTACTGTGAAGCTGATACAATCATTTCCCTACTGGTCTATCACAGGGATATGCTGAGGGAGTCCAAACTGACGGAGGACTCGGAGTGGTGCATAGACTGCTGAGCCAGTCAGACCGGTAAGGATCATGCATCGTCTTCCGGTTATGACGACATGAGATAGCTTTTTCAGAATAAGCCACTCGCATTTTCATATGATCTCTTCCTCTGATAGGCTTTGGAGAAGCTGGTAGAGCGTTCTGACGTCTATAGTCATATCTATTCCTGATTCTGAGAAATCTCTTGAGGTAGACTGTATGCATCATGGAGATCGGTGGGTACTGGGATGGTCGTGGGTAGGTGCCCTACCAACCATAGATGTAAGAGGTGCACTGGCATGGACAATGTCCTTTCTACGGTATGCTGCTTGGTTGAGAGCCCTAAGAAGCTCTGCAAGAATGACGGGTACATGTGTTCTGAAGCTACGCATGTCTTCGATGATCCCTACCAGTACTAACTCAATGAGGGTGCGGCACTTTGGGAATACCAACTGAGACATAGCTATTAGTATAAGGGCTTTGAGACTAGGAAGTTCTGTTGTAATGGTGTCAGGATTCCACTTGCGCTTGTATTGCTTTTTCAGATACTCCATGGGTATCTAATCAAAAGAGTCATTAGGACCATGCTGCAAGTAGGCAGACTTGATATACAAAAACCTTGATAGGTCTGGTTGGTATGTTGTCTTATAGCGCTGTACTATGGCTTCGCCATCCATGTTCAAACCCAAAATGTGCTGAATCTCTTCCACTGTTGGACACAGCTCATTCTTACCAAAATAGAACACTATATGTGATGGGTTCCAACACTGGATAGCAGCATTAATGAGGCACAGGTCCAGTTTAACCATGGATAGGCCTAAGATGGTCCTGATTTTGTAGTACTGAGCCCAAGCGAGATGGTGACTCAGAATGAGGGCTCCAATCGATTCCCGGAGGTTGTCGTCACATACCGCCTGAGATGTCAAATACAAGGGCTGTGACGGGCACCAATTGACCTAATAATCCCTGAAAGACCTGCCATCTACCTAGACAAAGGCAAACTCGATTTGAGTGTACTGTGTATGCAGATGATGATGCAAAAATGATGATTGTATTTTTTTGATTTTTCTGATTTTGATTAGGTGTGACAAGACACATGTGATCTGATAAGGCAGACGGACGGAGGTCTGACGTGCTTTACCCAGGTTGTTGGGAACCGAGAGCCTATTAGGTCAAGATTGGGGATAGGTCTGTTAAAGACCTGTCTGCTTGAGATTTGAACCCCATATGATATATCGAGATGCAGGGTTTGATGTATTTTATTACAAGCACGTGTTTGACTCATTACATACCCCTGAGTGGGTGTTTATTAGGGTAAATGTGTCCGGATAGTCAACCACGATTGGGGACAAGTATAGAGTGCACGCAAGTTAGGGTTTAGAGTAACCCTCCCCAGATGGACTGTTTATAAATTGTACCCTATCTTAGTCTATATGTATGAATACTGGTGTAATGCAAGTGTGTTCCTAACAGGATGAGGGTCACTTGACACTTTATATTCGACTCCCCATTATAGAACATACCTGAAAATGGATAATTGGTGTAAGCGGGAGCATTCAGAATCCTTTCCAAAGGGTAATCACCCACCAGACGTAATTTTGCGGACCTCCAAGACTTTTAAGCCTCTGACACTGAGAATGATGATCCACCAGGCGTAAGCGTAATAAGCCTGTCTACTGGGTTTAATAGGTCATTACACTATTATGACATGTATGATATGCACAGTACACAATTAAACCAAAGAGATGAAATGATTAGTATTAAGTTAAATACTTAAGCATTTAAACAAGTTTGATTTTAATTGGCTTAGACCTGGGTTCTACGTTGAACCTTAGGTTAAATCTCCAGCAGAGTCACCAGAGCTTTGAGCACGGTATTTCACTCACGGGTGTATGTTTAGAGTCGCCACCTATTAATTCAGAAGGGATAAGTCCCCGGGTAGTGGATAAGGTCTTGGTCTACAGTAGAGGTCTAGGTAAGAGGTTCAATTATGTCCGGGGAAGGTGTTAGGCACCCCGAGACCTCCAATTTACAATGGTTCCCTATTTCTAGGTTTAAACCAATTAAATCAATTTGTTTATTCAAATGCCTAAGTGCTTAAAGTAATACTAATCTAAGAAAAAAACCTAACTAGGGTCGAATCCAGGTCGGGTTGCCTACGTACTCACAAGGTGAAATCAGACCAAGCGTAGTTCTGGCACATGGGCCCATGCCAATGCTAGAGGGAGTGACTATGTACACCAAGGGTGGCTAATGGTCTAACCCGGAGGTTAGGGTTTGGTTGACCGGGTTTGGTCAAGTGCATGGTTTAAGCCCGCTAGACTTAGGGTTAGTCCGGTAGACCGAGATTAAGCCCAATAGGCCATGGGGTAAGTCTGGTAGACTTGATTTAGGTCCGTTAGGCTAAAATCAAAAATAACTAAGGTTAGGGTTGCTAACCGAGATTAAGGGTCAAACTAACCTTGATTAGGGTTGGAACCCACAATTGAGGGTAACAAGGTTGAGCCCGGTAAGCCAAAAGATGTTCTAACCGAGGTTAAGGTTGCTAATCGGAGTTAAATAGGAAATCAATCATGGTTAGGGTTGTTAATCATGCTAAACAAATGTCAAAGCATAATCATTTTGGTCACTTAGCAAGATTTTGAAGATTTTTGGAATTTTTTAAATTTTTCCAAGGGTTAAGGGGTGTTTAACCATGGTTAAAAGTTAATCGGGGTTAGGTTAACCCCAGTTAAATGGTTTAGGCAGGTCAGGGTGGGCCCAGATAGCATGGCAAGGCCTAGAATAGGCTTCTACCTAATCTAGGCCTTGTGTAAATGCCTAAAATATTAGAAATCAATAATGGCGGTAATGGTATTACCGCCATTACTGAAGCCATTCTAGGGGGGGTTTACAGGCCTGGGATTTGAGTTAGGGATGAACCCAAAGGGTACTGAACTCACAGGGTTGAAGAGAAAAGTGCAGGAAATGTTCTGGGCCTTTGGTGGGCCAAGGGTAAGGTTTGGAGTGGGCCCAAAGTGGGCTCAAACTCACTGTGTTTGGTAACTCATAATGGCAGTAGACTGTCTACCGTCATTCTTGACAATATCTGATTCAAGGTGTGTTAACTACGGTTAAACAACAAGGTAGACCCTGGAATGACCAGGATAGATAGAAAATGGGGTGGGGAGTTCAACCATGGCCCTGGATTGGACCTGGGCCACACCCAAATGGGTGCAACAGTGCCGTAAAGTAGAAGGCCAGGAATGACGGTAATTATTCTACCGTCATTCCTGGAAATTTCCAGAAATGAAATTTCCCCTCTGGGGCCTGCACCAGGGTGTTCCAAGGGATCCCTCATGGGTTGAGGGACCCCCAGAAGTAAGGGGAGTGCCATGCAAGCGGGGGTCTTGTACCCATGATTTTCAAACCCTCTAGGGGTCCCCCCATGCCTTCCTTAGGTGAGATGAGACAAAACAGAAGCAAAATGGAATGTATGATACCCTTGGAAGAGGACCAGGGGTTTGCAGAGCTTATGTAGAAACAAAATGGATAGGGGAGGACCCTACCCTTACGGTCTGAACTTTACAGAGGTGGAGCAGCGGTGGTGCATGATGGTGGTGGTGCAAGGTGGACCTGGGATAGCTCTGTGGTGCTCCTGGGATCTTTCTAAGGTGAAAACCAAGGTTGAGGGGTCTGGGTTTTGGGTTGGCTGAACTCCAACAGGGGTTTTTTACTGAAATTTTGGAATAAGTTTAAACTAAGGAATGGGGGAGTCTATATAGGCTTGGGAAGTCCTTGGGGCAGTTTAGGGATTAAACTAGGCGTGCTAGACACTGAGGGGGCGGAGCAAAAGTGGCCAGAGGGGGTGCTAGCTGCGAATTTGTAGGAATACAGTAATGGTGGTAGTAGTATTACCGTCATTCTTGATCTAAGGGGTTTTGACAATGGCGGTAATAGTATTACCGCCATTCTTAAGGTTTTGCCTTAGCAGGCCCAACCCACTCTCACTTGAACTAGAGCAATGTAGCTTTAGTCAAATGGGGTAGTGGTGGTAATGTTATTACCGTCATTACAAAAGTTTTGAATTAGGGATGGTGGGCTCCACTGCAACGGCCCTGAGGGGTTTATGGGCCCATGTTTGGGCCCACAGAAGACTTGGCTTCGGATTTTAGGGTTTTTTGAGTCCTAGGGCTGAGCTAGGGCTTACCTAGGATTAGACTAGGGTTTACCTATGGTTAGATTAGGGTTTGACCTGGGGTTTACCTAGGGTTAGGCTAGGGTTTACCTGAGATCAAGGGTTTGTCCTAGGGTTAGGCCTAGGTCTTAACTAGAGTTTTACCAGGATTTGATCAGGGTTTACCTAGGGTTAGGTTGACTAACCATGGTTAAGGGGGTGTAAAAATTGGGTGCTTATAGGGTCAACTAAGAGTCGCCACCTACTTTTCAAGGGGAAGCAGGACCCGGGTTGATGGGATGGGACCTACGGTCTCAATCAGAGTCTAGGTAAGTGATTAATTAAGCCCCAGAGAAGGTATTAGGCACACTCGATGTCGCGACCCAAAACCCACCCTAGGAGTTAGAGTGAATCTGGGACGACTTATCATGATCTACATGACCTGCTTGATTACCCATCCTGCAAAACACTAGGAGCATATACAATAGAAGACAAAGTAGTGAAAGCACAAACTAACATGGCACAACGGGAGTCTAACCAAAACCTCTATGTATATATATGTGATTCAAGTTTGTACAAAAGAGAAAACAAAATAAAGAAGGTGCGGACATATCTGCCAAAATACATGGGTATAAATCTCTCATGCTCACCCACACTCACTTAGAATCTACCACCTAATAATAGCCCTCTACATGAGGCTCCTCAGTAGGGACCTCCTCGATGTACTCCTCCTCCACCCATGGGCCGAGAGCACAAATGCCGAAAGGAGCAACCGCTCCACTATCATCTGTCGACATGAGACGTACGGCTGAGCATGGAATACTCAGCGGGTACCAAATACTAATCAACAGTCACAGCATAATAATAACAAAATAAAGCAGGAAACAGTTCATATAATTGACAGGAAAGTAAACAGTTTATATTTCATGCTTGTATCACATCAAAATTGGAAAAACTCTTGAAATCATCGTGTGCTTGACTTGACTTAAAGTACTCTTTTCGTGCTTGAAAAACTTGTCTTGTCATGTTCTGTCTTGCTTATCTTGTCATGTCATGCGTGTCATGTCTTGTCATGCATGTCATGTCATGAAATGTAAAATGCTCATGCTTGCTTGCTTGCTTGGAATTTAAACATGCTCATGTGCTTGTGAGATGCACTTATGAGGGAGGGTGGTATAGAACCCCCTCTTTCAATGGGATGCATTTGTGAGGGAGGGTGGTATAGAACCCCCTCTTTCAATGAGATGTACTTGTAAGGGAGGGAGGTATAGAACCCCCTCTTTCAATCTTGAAGGGAGGGAAGTGTGAACTCCCTCATTTGCAATGTTTGGTCTTGGTCTTGTTCTTGTCAAAAGTGAGACAAAACATATCTTAAGATATATCTTACCTCTAATTACCAATCCTTACGTTTGACCTTGTCATGGTGTTCATGAATCGAGAATAAACCCCATGTTTTGAAAAACACCGATAAACCATGTCATACATGCCGTGCTCATGAAGTCGTGTACATGCTTTAGCTTGGAATTAAACGTGACATTTGAAATTCAATAATACATTAAGTAAAATTAATTTCAACATATAAATATTCATGCCATTATAGAAAGCAAGCAATCACACTATCATAAACCCTAGAAATTTTTATATGCTTTAAATCATGCTTTTCTTGATTAATGATTCATCCAATCCATCCATCATCCATTGTGTGTTCATTATTTGGTGAAATACCCTTCCCATTTCATTCATCACAACATCCACATGGCATCCATTGCCCAACATCTATCTCCACACATACAATCCATCTCATATTGTATTCATTAGTTAGGGAAAACAAGAATAATAAGAGGGGAAAGGGAAAAACATGACTAGAAGGTAGCATAGGGTACCGACCTTGAAGAAGAAAGCCCTTGATTGAAGCTCCCCAAATCGGTAGAGGTGATCCCTCTTGAAGAAAAGGCTTCCAAGCTTGAAATAGGGAAGATCCTTACTTGAAATGTAAATCCAAGCTTTAGTTGAACTTCACCCTTCAATCCCATGCTCTCTTGAGCAAAAGCCCTAATTTTCCCTTGTTTTCCTTCTCAAATCTCCCAAAGTGCAAGTTTGAGGGTTTTGGAAACCCTCAACCCCGAAATTGGGTTTATATAGAAGAAAGGGGTGGTCAAAGACCATCATACCCTTAATGATGTGCTTAAAAAGACCAAACTAGGCAAATTCGTGAAGGAGTGGTCAACTGGTCATAAGGAGCGGTCGATCGGTGCAAATGACCCTCTCTGGAAAAATTCCCCATACAAAATTAGTGCGATAGCGATCGACCGGTGGGTAGAGCAGTTGACCGGTAGGCGAGAGGTCGATTGGTCCTGATGGTGGTCGAGCGGTAGGCTACAGGTCGATTGGTCCTAGGAGCGGTCGACCGGTTGGTCTGTGTTTTTCCCATTTTACTGATTTCTCTCATTTTTCCTACTTCGGTATTTTGGTCATAACTTTTGACTCGTTTGTCAGATTTTGATGATTCAACTTTTTTGGACTCGTCAATCGAAAAGGAACATTTCTGACATTTTAGAATTTTTAATTTCTTCTTTATTTATTAATTGGACTACGTGGAAGACCAATTGGGTTTGAAAGTGCTATTCATTAGGTAGGAAAAGTTTGGGGTTCTACATTCTCCCCCCTTACAAAAATTTCATCCCCGAAATTTGGACGATACACACATTACAAAACCAAAACAGAATTACATGACATATACAAAAGCCTATTCAAACAACTCTGGGTACTTCATTTTGACTTCGGCCTCACGCTCCCATATTGCCTCTTCTGGAGCATGATGTTGCCATTGCACGAGAACCAATGGGATAGTCTTGTTGCGAAGCACTTGATCTCTCCGATCTAATATCTGAACTGACTTTTCAACCAGAGTGAGATCCTTGGATTTCCAACGGTTCCAAGTCTATGACATGCAAAGGGTCTGAAAGGTATTTTCGGAGGATCGACACATGGAACACATTGTGGATTGTGGCCATATGAGTTAAAAGAGCTACTCGGTAAGTAACTTCACCAACTCGCGTGATAATCTCAAAGGGGCTGATGTACCGAGTACTGAGCTTGCCTCGCCTGCCAAATCTCATATTCCCCTTGCTAGGAGATACCTTCACAAAGACTTGATCCCCAACCTGGAATTCCAAGTCCCTACGGAGAGTGTCCGCATAGCTCTTATGACGATCTTGGACAGCTTTCAACTGATCCTGAATGATCTTGACCTTATCCGCAGTCTATTCAATCAACTTTGGACCCAACACTTTTCTCTCTCCCACTTCATCCAAATAGAGAAGAGACCTACAGCTTCGCCCATACAAGGCCTCAAATGGTGCCATCTGGATGCTTGCCTGGTAGCTATCATTGTAGGCAAATTCAACCAAAGGCAAGTGCTCTTCCCAACTGCCCTTAAAGTCTAACATACATGCCCGAAGCATGTCTTCGATGATTTGGTTTACCTTCTCGGTATGTCCATCCTTCTGTGGATGAAAGGCGGTTCTGAAATCAAGTTGGAAACCCATAACACTCTGAAAGCTCTTCCAGAACCTGGATGTGAATCTTGGATCCCGATCTGACACAATATTGACTGGCACCCCGTGCAACTGAACCACTTCCTTAATATACAATGCCGCTAACTAATTCGAGTTAAATGTAGTTCGATAGGGCAAGAAATGTGCAAACTTTGTCAAATGGTCCACCACAACCCATATTGCATCTAAGTTCCTTGCCGTACGTGGCGAGCCAACAATGAAGTCCATAAAGATGTGCTCCCATTTCCACTCGGGAATAGGGAGAGACGATAATCGACCTACCAATCTCATGTGCTCTGCTTTCACCTACTGGCACACCAAGCACCATGCCACATACTCTGTAACATCCCTCTTCATGTTTTGCCACCAGAAATGTCCCTTGAAGTTCTGGTACATCTTCGTACCCCCAGGATGCACTGTATACTTCGAACGGTGGGCTTCATCCATAATCTTCCACCTCAACTCTACATCGGTAGGGACACACAGTCTTCCCTTGAATGTGATAGCACCCCGGCTAGTCAAAGAAAAGTCTTCACTACCCTTGGCAACTTCCTTTTCCTGAAAAGCCAACAAGTCAGCATCCGAGGCCTGCAACTCTAGGATCTGATCAATGATGTATAGCCGAACTGTGATGTTTGCCGTCACTGGACTGCGGACGGAAGCATTGACACTGATGTCCAGATTTGCCAAATCTTCCAATAGCTTCCATTCTCGTACCAACATGTGAGCCAATAACCCCAGAGGTCTTCTACTCAAAGCGTCAACCACTACATTTGCTTTGCCTGGATGGTATTGGATGGTACATTCGTAGTCTTTCAAAAATTTCATCCAACGCCATTGCTGTAAATTCAGCTCCTTTTGGGAAAAGAGGTACTTGAGGCTCTTGTGGTCTGTGAACACATAGAACTCTTCCTCGTAAAGGTAATGTCTCTAAATCTTGAGTACGAACACTACTACGGCAAGCTCTAGGTCGTGCGTGGGGTAATTCCTTTCATGCTCCTTTAATTGCCTTGACGCATAGGCAATAACCTTCTTGTACTACATGAAAACACATCCAAGCCCGACGTGCGAAGCATCACTATCACCTCATAACCACCACGCCCTGATGGCACGATAAGGATGGGGGCCGTGGTAAGCCTCTTCTTCAGCTCTGTGAAACTGATCTCACACTTATCGCTCCATATAAACTTGGCATTCTTCCTGGTCAGATAAATGAGCGGCGCTGCAAGGCTGGAAAACCCCTCTATGAATCTCCGATAATAGCCTGCCAACCCAAGGAAGTTACAGATCTCTGTGAAACTCTTGGGTCTCGCCCAACTCATGACTGCCTCTATCTTCTTTGGATCTACCGAAATGTCTTCCACAGAAACGACGTGGCCTAGGAATGTCACTTCCTCCGACCAAAACTCACACTTGCTTAGTTTAGCATACAGCTTGTGCTCTCTCAGCATTTCTAAAGCAATACGAAGGTCTCGCGTGTGATCTTCCCGTGTCTGGGAATAGACCAGGATGTCATCGACAAACACTATCACGCATCGATCCAAGTATGGTCGGAACACCCGGTTCATCAGATCCATAAAGGTTGCCGGCGTGGAACATCTTCCACCTTAATCTTCAACTGGTGGTAACCGGACCGAAGATCAATCTTAAAGAAAAACTTCACTCCCTTTAACTGATCAAAGAAGTCATCAATCCTAGGCAATAGATACCTATTCTTTATTGTGACCTTGTTCAACTGCCTGTAATCGATGTACATCCGCATCGAGCCATCCTTCTTCTTGACAAATAGCACCGGGGTACCCCACGGTGAAACACTTGGTCGAATAAAAACAAGGCCTTACATCTCCTCTAATTGAGTCTTCAACTCTTTGAGTTCAATCGGGGCCATCCTGTACGGAGCCCGAGAGATGGGAGCTGTGCCTGGCGCAAGCTTGATCATAAATTCAATTTCCCTGTCTGGGGGTAACCCTGGCAACTCCTCTGGAAATACATCCAGAAATTCACTCACGACCGGAATAGTCAAAGAGTCCTTAGCCTCCGGGTTCGTTAGACTCAACGCTGCAAAGCGGACGATATCTTTACTTCTAAACCCCCAAAACTGAAATGGCTTCCCTTCTACAGGCTTAAAAAGTACCATCTTCTCAAAGCATGCCACCTGCCCATGATGAGCTGCTAACCAATCCATCCCCAAGATGACATCGAAGTCCTGGAATCCAAGGACGATGAGATCAGCTACCAACTTATGGCTTCCAACTTGAACTATACTGCTTCTGAAAATGCTATCTGCTACCACTGTCTTACCGAGAGGAGTCGAAATGAATGACTACAGTTCCAATTGACTAGGCTCTATAGAAAAGTCTTGGGAAAAACTCGGCGAGACAAATGAATGAGTAGACCCGGTGTCAATCAACAGTCTAGCCAAACATTCATTAACTAACAAAGTTCCTAAAATTATAACTAGCTAAGTCAATCCATGCATCAATAATGCATGTATAGATATATAAAATGTCATTTACGTACACAAAGAATAAGGCATAATAAGACTATCATGGATAAATGAATAATTCTAAATACGTACCTTACACTACATCATCTGATGCAAGTGCATCTCCCTCTGTCAAGGCAAATACTCACCCCTGGTTCACTTGGCATGGCGAAGGTGCAGATCATGCAGGCTGGGAGGATGCCTGATATGATCCTGTTGGATGGACTGGGGGCCTAATCCTCTGTGACTGGCCTGGAAAATGCCGACTAAGGCAATCCCTAATCAGGTGGCCCTAGCGACCATAGTGGAAACATCCACCTAATGCCTTCCGGTAATCTCCTGTCGGGTGCCTTCGGCCACAAGACGTGTAGACCTCATATGTGTAGGTTTGAGGGGCCGGAGGTGGAGCATACCTTGCTGCTTGAGGTGCAATAGGTCCTGGGACCGGAAGAGCCTGAGGTCGTGGTGCTTGAGGCACATACTATCGTGGAGCTGGAGGCATATAAGATGGCCTCTGCAGTGGTGCTGGCCATGCATACTGAGGTGGTACTGGCCAAGTGTACTGATAAGGGCCAGTCCGGACCCGCCTCTCTGGAGATGCTGAACTACTGGATTGGCCTCTCACCAAATCCCTCTTCTTAGATATGGCCTCTGAGTTGGTCTCGATCAACAAGGCCTTGTCCACCACTTCCGGATAAGTGGCGTGCCTGAAGGCCGAGACTCTCTCCATAATGATGTCTCTGAGCCCTTGTTCAAACCTTCTCGCCTTCATCGCCTCGATGACGATCATGTGAGGCATGAATCTCGAGAGTTTAGAGAACTTGGTCTTATACGTGGCCACAGTCATTGAACACTGATCGAGGTTGATGAACTCTCTCTCCTTCTTTTCCCGAGCTCCAATCGAGAAGTACTTCTTGTAGAAGGCATCCTTGAACTCGTCTCAAGTCCATGGTTGACCTTGCCTGGTCAAATCCCGAGTCCTCAAGGTGGACAACCACCAATGATGGGCCTCACCCTCTAGCATGAAAACAACCCATGCCACTCTTTCTTCCTCTGTGGGCGAGAGGACCACGAAGATCTTCTCCAACTGGAGGATCCAAGCCTCTGCAGCAAGAGGGTCCACACTCCCATGGATTGCTGGAGTCCTCATTTTCTTTGAAATGCCTCAACCGCAACTATACGATGTATTGGAGTTGCAAGCGGTGGATTAGGTGCTGCCGATGATGAAATAGTCTGCCGAGCCGCCAGTATGGCTAGTGTCTCAACAATAGAGCCTACGACCTGAGAGAGGTCCGGCTGCTCATCCTCATCCCGAGAAGAAGAGGAAGCTCTAGTGTGTGGTCCGCGACCTCGTGTGCCCCGCCTTATGACTAAAGTCCTGAGAACAATTAGCACTACATGAGTCTAACTTGGAACCACAATTTATCGTATTGATTCAATTTTTTTTCACAATAGAGCAATCAATAACAGTATAGTACTATCATATTCTTCACATCAAGTCATCAGAGTATTTATAATATTATACTTTGGTGTTCTAGCATCCCTCAGACTCGTACTTGGTTAAAGCAACCATTTTAGACTAAGACTAAAGTTTAGTCTTACACTTGGAACATGACTCGCTTCCGACTTACTTCCTTCCTAACTTGCTTCCTGACATATGCACTTGTCAAGCTGTGGTGCTAGATTCTAAGTGACCCTATGAAACCTAAAGCCTAAGCACTGATATCACTTCCGTCGTGACCCAAAACCCACCCTAGAAGTTAGAGTAAATATTGGACGACCTATCATGACCTACATGACATACTTGAAAACCCATCCTGCAAAACACTAGGAGCATATACAATAGAGGACAAAATAGCGAAAGCACAAACTAACATGGAATAGTGGAAGTCTAACCAAAACCTCTATACATATATGTGATCCAAGTTTGTACAAAATAGAAAACAAAATAAAGGTGCGGACATACTCGCCAAAATACATGGGTATAAATCTCTCATGTTCACCCATACTCACTTAGAATCTACCACCTAATAATAGCCCTCTACATGAGGCTCCTCAGTAGGGACCTCCTCGTTGTACTCCTCCACCCATGGGCCAGGAGCACAAATGTCGAAAGGAGCAACCGCTCCACTATCACCTGCCGACATGAGACGTACAGCTGAGCATAGAATACTCAGAAGGTACCAAATACTAACCAACAGTCATAGCATAATAATAACAAAATAAAGCAGGAAACAATTCATATAATTGATAGGAAAGTAAGCAGTTTATATTTCATGCTTGTATCACATCAAAATCAGAAAAACTCTTGAAATCATCGTGTGCTTGACTTGACTTAAAGTACTCTTTTCGTGCTTGAAAAACATGTCTTGTCATGTTCTGTCTTGCTTGTCTTGTCGTGTCATGTCTTATCATACATGTCATGTCATGTCATGAAATGTAAAATGCTCGTGCTTGCTTGGAATTTAAACATGCTCATGCGCTTGTGAGATGCACTTGTGAGGGAGGGTGGTATAGAATTTCCTCATTCAATGAGATGCACTTGTGAGAGAGGGTGGTATAGAACACCCTCTTTCAATGAGATGCACTTGCGAGGGAGGGAGGTATAAAACCCCCTCTTTCAATCTTGAAGGGAGGGAAGTGTGAACTCCCTCATTTGCAATGTTTGGTCTTGGTCTTGTTCTTGTCAAAAGTGAGACAAAACATATCTTAAGATATACCTTACCTCTAATTACCAATCCTTACGTTTGACCTTGTCATGGTGTTCATGAATCGAGAATAAACCCCATGTTTTGAAAAACACCGATAAACCATGTCATGCTCGTGAAGTCGTGTACATCCTTTAGCTTGGAATTAAACGTGACATTTGAAATTCAATAATACACGAAGTAATATTCATTTCAACACATAAATATTCATGCCATTATAGAAAGAAAGTAATCACACTATCATAAACCCTTCCATATGCTTTAAATCATGTTTTTCTTGATTAATGATTCATCCAATCCATCCATCATCCATCGTGTGTTCATTATTTGGTGAAATACCATTACCATTTCATTCATCACAACATCCACATGGCATCCATTGCCCAACATCCATCCCCACACATACAATCCATCTCATATTGTATTCATAAGTTAGGGAAAACAAGAATAATAAAAGGGGAAAGGGAAAAAATGACTAGGAGGGTAGCATAGGGTACCGACCTTGAAGAAGAAGAAAACCCTTGATTGAAGCTCCCCAAATCGATAGAGGTGATCGCTCTTGAAGAAAAGGCTTCCAAGCTTGAAATAGGGAAGATTCTTACTTGAAATGTAAATCCAAGCTTTAGTTGAACTTCACCCTTCAATCCCAAGCTCTCTTGAGCAAAAGCCCTAACTTTCCCTTCTTTTCTTTCTCAAATCTCCCAAAGTGCAAGTTTGAGGGTTTTGGAAACTCTCAACCCCGAAATTGGGTTTATATAGAAGAAAGGGGTGGTCAAAGACCATCATAGCCTTAATGATGTGCTTAAAAGGACCAAACTGGGAAAATTCATGAAGGAGCGGTCAACTGGTCATGAGGAGCGGTCGATCAGTCCAAATGACCCTCTCTGGAAAAATCTCACATACAAAATTAGTGTGATAGCAGTCAACCGGTGGGTAGAGCAGTCGACCGGTAGGCGAGCGGTCGATCGATCCTGATAGTGGTCGAGCGGTAGGCTACCGGTCGATCGGTCCTGGGAGCGGTCGACCGGTTGATCTGTGTTTTTCCCATTTTGCTGATTTCTCTCATTTTTCTTACTTCGGTATTTTGGCCATAACTTTTGACTTGTTGGTCGGATTTTGATGATTCAATTTGCGTTGGACTCGTCATTCGAAAATAAACATTTCGGCATTTTAGAGTTTTCAATTTCTTCTTTATTTATTAATTGGACTACGTGGAAGACCAATTGGCTATGAAAGTGTTATTCATTTGGTACGAAAAGTTCGGGGTTCTACACTCGGACCCCCATTTTACAATGGTTACCTACTCCCTAGGTATAAGCCAAACAAATGTAAAATATAAGAAAAAATTTTAATTCATTTATGGCGTACTAACCCAAGAAGGGGAAAAGACTAACCTAGGGGTCACCCAATGGATGGGCTACCTACATACCCACCGGGGCGGGATCAAACCGGGTGTAGTGAAAGACATGAATATAAAAAATTTTGAAGCATAATTTTTAATTCAAACTTGATTTTGATCTAATCAAAATCTTTCCAAGGGTCATCTTATGATCATATTAAATTATGGTGTGAGAAACCATACATACAAAGCTCCTCAAGTGTAGAGCCTCCTGTCGATTCACCCGAACCTTATTTGAATCTCTAAAGCTTTTCTCCAATGTAAGGTTGAGCCCGAAGGTTAGGGTTTAAGCCCGGAGGCTAAAGCAGGGGCACGGAGCCCAAGGATTGGACTTGGAGACCTAGGGATTGGGCCAAGTGGCCTAGATTGCTTAACCAAAGTTAAATGGTGAGTTAACCATGGTTAAGGCTGTTGACCATGGTTTAAAAGGTCCAACATCTTATTTTTGGTCCGTTTGCATTTTTTGACATTTTCAAGGATTTTCTTGAATTTTTCCAAGGTTAAAATGGGTTTAACCATGGTTAAGGAATGAGTTAACCGTGGTTAAGCTGATTTACCATAGTTAGGAATACTCCAAGGTCTGGTTTGGGTCATTTCCTGTATTTTTAGATTTTTAAGGATTTTTTCAGTTTTTTTGTGAGGTTAAATGTTCTAAACCATGATTAAAAGTTAATCGGGGTTAAGTTTAACCCCAGTTAAGGTTTTAGTCCGGTTATGGGTGGGCCCAGGTAGCATGGCCGGGCCTAAACTGGCCTCCTACCTAGTTTGGGCCCTATGCAAAGCCCAAATTAACATAAGCTGGAATTGACAGAACTTGCATTACCGCCAATTCCAATCATTCACAGAATTGGAATGGTGGTAAATGTTGTACCGCAATTTCCAGTTTCTTCGATAAATGGTCTTGCTGGTCAGGGATATTGTTGGGGTGATGATCAGAAGATCCTGGACCTATGAGAGTGTTCAGGGGACTTTAAGGTAAGTCCTAAGCCTGGTCTGGGCCTTGGGCTTGGTCTGGATTGAGCCCACAGAGACCATTTTAGCACTGTGCCCAGCAGTCAAGAATATCGGTAGACTATTTACCGACATTCTGGGCAGTTCCCATTTTAATTTATTTTAACCGTGCTTAAGCTAACCTGAGGGACCTGAAATGATTAGGAAAGATGAGGGGAGGCCTTAGGGACCTAAAACATGTCCTGGAATGGACCAGGGCCCATCCAAATGGGGCCTAGAGCTACTGAAATGGGGGAAGACCCAGAATGGCGAACTGTGTTTACCGCCATTCTGGAAAATTTTCAGAAATTCATTTTTTTTTTCCCCCTAGGATTCGAACCAGGTTTACTCCAGGGTCCTCCCTATTAATCTAAGGATACCCTAAGAACTTGGGGGGAGTCTGAGGCTTGGCCTTGAAGGCGTGCAAGCTCACTCAAGAATGAAAAAGGATTTTATCCCCTTAAGGGGTCTCCATGCCAATAAGGAAGGCTAGGGACCCCTACTCTTGGGTTTGCAGTAAAACCAACGTCCCATGGAATTAGGACCGGGTGCTCACATGAGGATTCAAGATGTAGCACCCCGGAACTTTTTGTCCAAGTGTTGGAACCTATGCCAAGGCATTATGCCTTTGTAATCCTCCTATTTCTATGAAATGAGAAAATTTAAAGAACTCTAAGTGTTAAGAAGTAGTATTCCTAAGTCGGATATATCGAAAACCCGAGTTACGGAAACTCATATGCGGATCAATCAACTTTAGGGTCAATTTGGTCAATATATAAAGAAGAAATTTAAAATTCTAAAATGCCAGAAATGTTCTCATTCGAAAGACAAATCCAACACAAGTTGAATCGTCAAAATCGGACAAACGAGTCAAGAGTTATTGCCGAATTACAAAAGTGAGGAAAATAGGAGAAAACAACAAAATCTGGAGGGTGCGATCGATCGCAAGTTTGGTGTGATCGATCGCATACAGGCGAATTGAGTCCCAAACTCCTTGGGCCATATGTGATAGATGGATTCCCCAGGTGCGATAAATCGGAGGGATCTGCGATCGATTGCAAGAGTATGCGATCAATTGCATGCAGAGAAACTCAGACCAAAAATGTTCGGGTTCATGTGCGATAGATCGCATCCATGTGCGATCAATCGTAAGGACCTGCGATCGATCGCACACGGTAACTGATGCCGGATTTGAGGGTCTTAAACCTTTTTCTTGTTTAGGGATCCTCATTTTGGGGTTTTTCTAACCTAGAAGAGAGAAAGAGGGAAGAAAGAGGAAGAGAGGAGATTTGGAAAATCCTCCAAAGAGGCTTTGATTTGGAGATCAAGGGAGGTTCAAGCTTGGATATTTGCAAGCAAGGATCTTCCTCAAGGCAACTACAGTTCTTTAAACCCAAGAGGGGTTCTTCCTCAAGTTAGAGCTCCACATCAAGGGTTTTCTTCGCTCTATTGAAGGTCGGTACCCTATACTAACCTTCTAGTTCATCTCTTATCTTTGTTTTCCTTTATTTTGTGTTTTTCCTTAATTTCTAAGTAAGATAATGAGATGGGACGAGTGGATGAAGGTGGATGGTTGTGTGGATGTGAATGGGCGATTGAATGCCGTGAGTTTGTGTAATGAATGGAATGAGAAGGGTATTGTACCAATAACAAACATACATGTGTGTTGTGAGCATTAACCCACCTAGTAATGCAAGATTTAGGTATTAATCATAATGAACATACCAAGTGTTTGATGAAATGCCAAAATGAAGAAATTGCTAATGATTCTTAGAAAATACATGTGTGAATTTCTTTACTTCATAGAATGGTATGTTGTTAGGTTAATTGCTTATTTATTTGATTTAATTGTTGATCGAATGCAAATGTTCTTTATATGCCATTGTCATCCTTAATTGTACACGGAACCATGAGCACGGAATGTAGTCCACGAGTAGGGTTTCAAGCATTAAACACCATGTTTTGTTTTCAAAGTTTTATTCCCGATTCACGAACACCATGACAAGGCCAAATGAAAGGGTTGGTAAATAGAGGTAGGGCATATCTTAAGATATGTTTTGCCTCGCTTTTTGACACGAACAAGAACACCCCAAGCATGCATGTTACATTCAATGCATTTCATTAAAGAGGGGTCTCCCCTCCCTCACAAGTTGTTTCTCATTTAGGAAGAGGGGCCTCCCCTCCCTCACAAGTAGCATGAACATGTTTATTTTCTAAGCAAGCATGATACACGCATGACAAACATGACACGCATGATACAAGCATGACACGCATGACACGATACGATACGACAAAACAAAACACATGACAAGACAAGTTTTCACGAATGAAAAGAATATTTTCAAGGCAAGTTAAGCACATGATGTTTTCAAGAGTTTTACCGGCTTTGACGTGATGCAAGCATGAACTATAAACTGTTTGCTTTCCTGTTATGATATAAATTGCTTTCTACCTTATATTGTTATTGCTATGCTATGGCTGTTGGTTAGTATTTGATACACGCTGAGTATTCCATGCTCAGCCGTACGTCTTATATCGGTAGGTGATAGTGGAGCGGTTGCTCCTTTCGACATCTGTGCTCCTGGTCCATGGGTGGAGGAGGAGTACATCGAGGAGGTCCCTGCTGAGAAGCCTCATGTAGACGGTCACTATTAGGTGGTAGATTCTTAGTGAGTGAGATTGTGGGTGAGCTTGAGAGAGTATATTCATGTATTTTGGCGGGCATGTCCGCACTTTCTTTTGTGTTTCATTTTGTACAAAACTTGGATCATGTACACATATATATATAGGGTTTTGTTAGACTTCCGCTGTGCTTTGATAGTTATGCTTCCACTATATTGTCCTTTATTATATATGCTCCTAGTGTTTTGCAGGATGGTTTGTCAAGCAAGTCAAGTAAGTCAGGGTAAGTCGTCCAAGATTCACTCTAACTCCTAGAGTGGGTTCTGGGGCCGACACAAGATAGAAAAGAGGGGTAGGGGGCCATACCCTGCTGGATTGCATGTGTCGATGGTGGAGCTGACTACGGTGGTGGTGCAAGGATGGGGAACCTAGGAGGTTGGGGTCTTCGGAGCTTCGGATTTTGAAGAGTGTTTTTCAGGATTTTTTTCAGTCCCGTTTGAAGTGAGGAGGTGTTTGGATTTATAGAAGAAGAGGTTAGGGATACTCTAGGGATTAGGACGAGGGTTGTTGGAGGTCTCAGGGGTCAAGCAGAGGTGTGAGAGGCAGCATGGAGGGCTCAGGGGGCATGCAGGTTCGCAAACACGCAAAACCCAGAAATGGCGGTAGAAACAGTACCGTCATTCCTTTATAAGGCAACAAAGATAATGGCGGTAGAGTTTCTACCACCATTTCTGATTTTTTCCAAAAATGAGCCTAGCCCAACTTAAATGCTCATGTACGCAATACCTTTACCGACATTCCAAAAAATTCAAATTTTTGGTCCTAGGGCTTGGCTAGGGTTTCTAGGCCCCGTACGGGCCTAGGGTCTGCTTGTCTACGGGTTTTAGGCCCAAGGGCATTGGGTTTAGTTACATTGGCCCTGAGCCCATGTCTTAAGTCTTAGGTTTCTAGGTTAGGGCTAGCTAGGGTTAACCTAGGGTTTATTCTAGGGTTAAGGTTGGGTGGACCTAGGGTTTAAGTGGGGTTGACCTAGGGTTTGACTTGGGTTGACTTAGGATTTGTCTATGGTTTACTTAGGGTTAGACTAGGGTTAACCATAGTTAAATTGTTTAACCATGGTTAAGGAGAGGTATAAAAATTGGGTGCTTACAAATCTTAATCAGCATTTCATATATCGAGTAGGGTTATGCTTGCCTAACAAGTTTTTCCCCTTGACTCATATTTGTTAGCGGTTTTCAACCTCAGGTAACATCATTGATTTTGAACATAACACAATAATGTAATGATATTTTTGTTACTAATGCTTCTATTAAGTTTAAATGTAATTCAATTTATGAAAAGCATTAGCAAGCCATTCAAGGATGTAAAGTCCATGTTTTAGTGTTGGCTTATTCCCGTGTCAAAACAAGTGAGTCTAGTGTATCTTATGTCATTACCTTCAAGCATTCACGACAAGTGAAGTTGAAGACCGAAGAAGATTGGTTGAAGACTCGGATGACCATTTCCTTCGTTTCACTCATAGGATGGTAAGTGACCTAGATACCATGTTACCTTAGGTGAGAATTGACTTAGAATAATTATAACATGATACCTTAGGTGGAAATGGTCTTAGACTAATCATATGGACACTAGGTGATGAGATATGTAGCCCAAAACAAGTTAAAAATTCTGAAAATTCTTTAAAAAACCAAGGTTTCTTGTAGGTGGCATATCTTTTAAACCGTAGCTCGGATTTTGTTCCATAATATATCAAATCGACCGCGTCGAAAAGATCTACAACTTTGTACAGGATGCAAGAGCTAAAAATGAAGTTATAAAATTGAGTTTGCACCTCAAGGTCGACCCTAAGCACTTTGGGTCAACCCTAAGTCTCCAAATTTTACTATGGGAAAAAGAGGTAGAGAGTGGTAAAACCCAAGGTCAACCCTGGAAGACACTTGTGTCGACCCAAGTGTGCTGTTGGGCCCAAGTGACTCCCAGACTCAACCCTGATATAGGATTTCTTCCTAGTTCGTTTTTCTTGCCTATTTTGGGTTTTAGCAACTTCTAAACTTTGTTTTTGATACTCTATTTAACTAGAACCATTCTAGTCCAAAAAAGGGAACTTTGGGAGTGTGTTGAGAGCAATTTGAGGTATCTCTAGAGTTCATAAAAACTCTGGAAATTATTTTTTTCATCTCCCCTTGTTAGTCCTTCTTTCATCCTGAGTTTGCAAGCCAAAAGTTCCATTATAGCTGGCTTGGACTTTTCCATTAAAGGAGTCCTTCTAGGATTTGATTTTAAAACTATCAACCTATTATGGATAGAACATCTTGGCCGGAGTGTTCTAGAGCCTTTGCGAAGGAAAACGATCCGAGAAGGATCGTAGATGTGTGATTTGGTTGGTGGAATCCAAAGCCGTCATTGACGGAGACAGATCGGAAGATCGTGGTTGTTTTCATGACACAAAGAGAAGTACAAGCGATTGCGGTTGATCACAGGACTTGTGAGTTTGTAATGACTTTTCAAGGCGTGGAGGACTAAGAACTGAAGAATCGTAGTGTCGAGTCCAAAGGAGTCAAGTTCGAGTCTTGTAATATCTTGTTGACTTTGTCTTAGTGGATTCTCATTGTTGGACTAGGTCCCATGGTGTTTTTCGGAAGGATTTCCACATAAAAATCCTTGTGTTGTGGTTTGATTATTTTTCCTATTCCGCACTTTAAAGTACATCATCCCTTAATTAATAACTTAATTTTTAAAATATTAAAAAGGGTAGATAGGCTTGTAGGGATGCCTAACCATCCCCTTGATTTTGTGAGTTCTCGACTCAAACCTTAGATTTGAGGTTCACCGAATTTTTTCAATTGGTATCAAACCGTGTTCACTAATTTATTAGTGTGATCTTGTCTCATATTTTCGGTGAATATGAATCTCCAAAGAGTGGGACGATCCACCTCTTGTCCCCCATTATTTGATGGGAATAATTATGCCTATTGGAAAGCTCGAATGAGAGCGTTTCTAAAATCATTAGATGAGAGTGTATGGATCTCCATTGAATAAGGTTGGACTCATCCAACAAAGACCATCCCTAAACCTTCTTCTGAATGGACCATTGTAGAACTTGAAAGTTGTAGATGGAACAATAAAGGTCTTAATACAATCTTTGCTGCTGTCACACTCGAAGAATTTCGATGTATTGCTAAATGTGGCACTTCAAAGGAAGCATGGGACATTCATCAAATTACCCATGAAGGGACTACAACTGTCAAGATCTCCAAACTTCAAATACTGACCTCTGAGTTGAAAAGTTGATGATGGATGATAATGAAACTTTTGATAGTTTTTATGCTAATCTGACTGACATTGTCAATTCTAGCTTCAATCTAGGGGAAAGAATTCCTGAGTCCAAAATTGTTAGAAAAATTTTGAGATCCCTACCTAAGAGATTTCGATCGAAGGTTACCGCTATCGAAGAGAGCAAAAATGTTGATGCTCCCAAAATTGAAGAGTTGGTTGGTTCTCTCCAAACCTATGAGTTAAATCTAAACTCATTTAAGAAACCAAAAACTATTGCCTTGAAATCTATCAAGGAATCTATAGATGGTTCAAATAATGACTCTAAGGATGATGAAGAAGAGTTGACTTTATTTGCAAAGAAATTCAGAAAATTTTTAAAAATTAATAAAAGATTTAAGCCGAAATGAAAAAAATCTTTTGAGAAGCCAAAATCCAAGCACTTTGAAAATGAGAAACATCTTAAAAGTGCTAACAGTAAATCCCAAGGTGTTCAATGCTATGAATGCTAAGGCTACATCCTTATTACCACTGAGTGCTCTAATAAGAAAAGATTTAAGGGTAAGGCAAGGGATGACAGTGAATCTGAATATGAGGAATCAAATAGTTCTTCTTGTGAGAAAACTAGGGGTTATATGGCCTTCACTGCATCTCTAACTGGGATTGAAGAATCTTCTTCAAATGAGTTATTTCAAGAATGCCTAAAGCTAAAAAAGGTTCAGTTTTTCATGTCCTAAAAGATCAAATCTATTGAAATGAAAAAAAGATGCCTTAGACCAAGTGGCTTCAAGGTTGACAACTCTTGTGTCTCAGCTTGAGGAAGAGAAGACTTCCCTCCTTGTCAAGGTTCAGCTTCTTGAAACTGATTTGCATGTTTGTCTTGATGAAAAGACAAGTCTTGAAATCAAATTGGTTGATCTTGAGCAAGATCAGAGGTATGGAGATGTGAAGGGAACTCCATCCACCTAGAACACTAAGCCTGGTGCTAAAAGGCACCCTCCTGAAAATAGGAAGGGCCCTTCAACTCAGAAATTCATTCCTACATGTCATAACTGTGGAGTGAAGGATCATATTAAGCCTCGATGTCCTAAACTTCGAAGAATGCCCAATCATGGTTTTAAGAACCACAATAATTTTAATGGGAATCTTCAAAGGAGAGTTGAGGTCCTAGTAGAGAAGTCTAGGAGTTTGTGTAAAGATGTGATGAAAATTGCTCACAACTCTAGACAGTGGCATGGTCATGACACTCCTTATGCTAGATATAAAGGAGGTAATGGGGAGAACCATAATGTCTGCCATAATTCTAGGACTCAATCCTGGAAAAAGAGGAACAAGAGGAAGAGGCAAAATGTCATACCTACCTCAACTAAAACGGTTAGAGACCAAAGGGTCAATCAAACTGTTAAAACCATTAGGGTGAGAAAGGAAGACCTGAAGGGCTTCATTTAGCCCGTGCCTATCATAGCCTAGGGTGTGCTACTCTTGTTATATCTTGTCCTAGTGCTATGCTATTTGTGTATACTAGTATTTTTCTTGTTACTAGTTTTTTATTTATTTTGGTCTGTTTTTCTGTTTTATTTATTTTGAAAAATCTCAAAAACATTAAAAAATCATAAAATCCAAAAATATTTTTGTCATATTGCCCTTGTTTGACTTGCATGATCTGCATTCTTTGTGTGATCTTTATTTCTATATTTATCCAGGGTTAAATATGAGTTTGTTGCTGATTGAGGATATATCACCTTCATAGTCTCTTGGTTAGACTGAAAATTAAACTGATTTTATCTTGCACAGTTAGAGACTTATTCATGTGTATGCTTTGCTACTTCACATTCACTCTGACTGATTCTATTGAGAGGTCTAATTCCCAATCTGTAGGTATATGTCTTATCCCAATAGTGTGACCTTGGATGACCAATCTAGAATGACCATATTGTTAGTCATCCCCATTTTGTGTATCCTCCATGAGCAAAAAAAAAAATTATTGCAATGAAAAGGGCTACCGACTGGGATAGTGTGAAAGTCACTATTGGATGCAAACAGTATGTAATGGCTACCTATGCGGACAGTAATTATCTATCTGGGTTGCTAGAGTGAAAGCCCCTGCTGCCAATAACCAGGACTACCTACCTGGATAGTGTGAAAGCAATCATTGCATGAAAAGATATGTTCAGACAAAAAACATCAAAGAAATCTTACAAAGTTTGGAGGTATTTGACCAAAAATAAAAGAAAAATATTTAGTCAAATAAAATGGAAAATGGAGCACCAAAATGTAAAAAATCAGTAAATCTGGATCTAACTATGTTTGACTTCTAAGATCTATGTCTCTGAGAGTCCCCTTAATGGCTAATGCCATATCCTTAGAAAGGGAAAAAAACCTTGATTTAGTATACAGTCAGACCACCACTACACACATATTGCTTCACTTTTGAACTATTCACTAAAGGTGTGTGAATTGGCTATGCTTTAGCATTCCGTGAGATTTAGTTAGATGTGTATCCTCAGTTGGACTAACTAATCATGTTCTTAATTGGATTTGTAATTTTATATTACTACTGCTTGGAATGCTTTTGATGCATGTTTGTGTGGCATATAATACATTTTTTATTATGTGTTTCCTTATTGGTTGGCATGGGCCTTTCTAGTATAGATGCCCTGATTTTGATGGTATCCTTGATCTTAGGGGAAGAAGATCAAGTTGAGTTGTTGAGAGGGAGTTTGTGCTTTATATTTCTATTTTGTTCCCCGCTCTTTAGTCCCCGCATTGTCTGTATTTGATTGGTTGTAGTGTGATTGCCTTGATATTCCACACGTGTTAAATTGTTATATTTTTTTGTGATATTAACTTCATGATTACCTTTGTCAATTGTGCCAAAAAGGGGGAGAATGTTGGGTATAAGTTCCCAAGTTCAGTACATTCCTTGCAATATATGTGCTTATTTATTTGTATATTCCATACATGCTTCACTAGGGGTGTTTTGTTTATGAGCATGTGTAGGGGTGCAACAGACTGATCTTACTTAACAAGAGCTTCAATGTCTTCATTTAAGATGATTTTTCAATTGGTGTCATGTAATAATGTTGGAGTCATGTAATGCCCTAATTCACCATTTTGATGTGTTTGGGTGAGTTTGTGCAAAGTCATGTACTTCAGTTTGGTTTTTCCACGGAATTGTCAAAGGGGGAGATTGTAAGTCCATGTTTTAGTATTGGCTTATTCCGGTGTCAAAACAAGTGAGTCTAGTGTATCTTATGTCATTGCCTTCAAGCGTCCACGACAAGTGAAATTGAAGACCGAAGAACATTGGTTGAAGACTCGGTTGATCACTTCCTTTGTTTCACTCATAGGATGGTAAGTGAACTAGATACCATGTTACCTTAGGTGAGAATTGACTTAGAATAATTACAACATGATACCTTAAGTGAAAATAGTCTTAGACTACTCATATGGACTGTAGGTGATGAGATATGTAGCCCAAAACAAGTTAAAAATTGAAAATTCTTTAAAAACCAAGGTTGTTTCTAGGTAGCATATCTCTCAAACCGTAGCTTGGATTTTGCTCCATAATATGTCAAATCGACCGTGTCGAAAAAATCTACAAATTTTGTGAAGGATGCAAGAGCTAAAAATGAAGTTGAAAAATCGGGTTTGCACCTCATGGTCAACCCTGAGCACTTTGGGTCGACCCTGAGTATCCAAATTTTACTTTGGGAAAAAAAGGTGGAGAGTGGTAAAACCCAAGGTCGACCCTGGAAGACACTTGGGCCAACCCAAGTGTGCTGTTGGGTCAACCCAAGTGACTCCCAGGGTTGACTCTGATATGGGATTTCTTCCTAGTTCATTTTTCTTGCCTATTTTGGGTTTTAGCAACTTCTAAACTTGGTTTTTGATTCTCTATTTAACTAGAACCATTCTAGTCCGAAAAAGGGGACTTTGGGAGTGTGTTGAGAGCACTTTGAGGTATCTCTAGAGTTCATAAAAACTCTGGAAATTAGTTTTTTTCAACTCCCCTTGTTAGTCCTTCTTTCATCTTAGAGTTTCCAAGCCAAAAGTTCCATTATAGCTTGCTTGGACTTTTCTATTAAAGGAGTTCTTCTAGGATTTGATTTTAATCAAACCATCAACCCGTTCTGGATAGAACATCTTGGCCGAAGTGTTCCGGAGCCTTTGCGAAGGAGAACGATCCGAGAAGGATCGTGGATGTGTGATTTGGTCGGTGGAATCCGAAGCCGTCATTGACGGAGATCGATCGGAAGATCGTGGTTGTTTTCGAGACACAAAGAGAAGTACGAGCGGCTGCGGTTGATCACGGGACTTATGAGTACGTGATGACTTTTCAAGGCGTGGAGGACTAAGAACTGAAGGATCGTAGTGTCGAGTCCCAATGAGTCAAGTTCGAGTGTTATAAGTTCTTGTTGACTTTGTCTTAGTGGATTCTCATTGCTAGACTAGGTCCCATGGTTTTTCTCGGAAGGGTTTCCGTGTAAAAATCCTTGTGTTGTGGTTTGATTGTTTTCCCTATTCCGTACTTTAAAGTATATCATCCCTTAATTAATAACTTAATTGTTAAAATATTAAAAATTGTAGATAGACTTGTAAGGAAGCCTAACCATCCCCTTGATTTTGTGAGTTCTCAACTCAAACATTAGATTTAAGGTTCACCGAATTTTTTCAAAGGAAAAAGTATGAAAATGACACCATCCATGAAGAAGATTCAACATCAAGTCAAGCAAGTCAAATTAGATCAAATTGAAGATCAATCCAATTCATGAAGAAGAAGTCATATTGATCATAAAGCTAAAGAAGACAAATCAAGTCATGAAGAATGAAGACTCTCTAGAAAGGTTTAATTGTTTTATATTTTAGTAAGAGAGTGTTTTAGGACTTATGTAAAAAGTCTTCAAAATTTGGTTGTTTGAAAAGCTAATTCTTAGATTGACCATAGGAACCTAAGGAAAAAATTGAATAACATTCTAAGGCCCTAAGACATCATTTGGAAAGATCAAAAACATGATAAATATGAGTCAAAAGACCAAGGAATTCATTCTCATCATTTAGGTTTGTTTAAGATGAGATTTTAGAGAAAAAACAGAAATCTCGTCGATGAAATTGTGGAGGTCTACAGATCTCGTTGACGAAATCAGCCGCAGAGCTACCATTTTTATTTATGTCTCCATCTTGTCGACAAATTCAAAGAGCCAACCCAATCTCGTCGACGAATTCTTGCAAGAAGTAGAAAACTCTACAACAACTAGTTTTTAACGACTAGTTTCGTTCTTAATGCTTCTCCAACGGTCATAAATCCTCTAGGGCTATATATATAGATGATTTATGATCTAGAACGTGATAAAACATAAATCCAATCATTCAATCATCCACTCCAAAGCTTAGATTTCCAAATCTGTTGAGTTAAACCTAAAATCCTCAAATCAGATTTACTAAGCTCTTTAACTCCAATCTTTGTGAGATTTTCAGTGAGCTACCAAGAGATCATCTGGCTCGTTTTAGGAGTGAATTATGATTATAAAACACTTCTCATCTAAGTGTATTGAAATCAAGAATCAGTAGATTCTTGTCCTTTAAGTGGGGAGCCTTATAAAGTCAAGAGAAGATTGTTCTCTTGCAAATATGTTTGATCTTCACCCGTAAGAAGATTGTAAAAGTCTGATCCCCACCCGTAAGGGGATTGTAAAGATTTGATCTTCACCCGGAAGAAGATTGTAAAAGGTTTGGTCTTCACCCATAAGAAGACTATGCGAGTAAAATCGTGGTGTATCCTATAGCGGGTATAGCTTGAAGCGGGGACATAGGCAGGAATACCAAACCTCGTGAACAATATCTTGTGTTTGTTTTCTCTAAGTCTTCCCTTTGCTTTATTGTTTTGCATTTTTTGTCTAGTATTGCTAATTTTTATTCCCTTTTAATTAGTATAATTGAAATTCCGCTTAAGGGATTATGAAGAATTTTTAAATTGTCATAAACCCTATTCACCCCCCCCCCCCCAGGGTCCAATCCTTAGGCAACAATATTTTAAACTCATTTTTATGGTCTTACCCTACAAGGGTTAGCAACTAAACAATTTGGTTTGTCCACGCAAATCTGCAGGTTCTCCCAACATATTTTTTAACCTTTAAATAATTTTGGTTTTTCCACGTTATCCTGCAGGTTCTCTCAAAACACTTTTTCAGACCACTAAGCAATTTGGTTTTTTCACACTAACCTGCGGGGTTCTCCTAACATGTTTATCTGAGTTTTTCCAAAATGCTTCTATGAACATTAAGTCATTTGCGTTTTCCACGCTAACCTACGGGTTCTTCGAACATGCTTATCTAAGTTTTTTCAAAATGCTTCTATGAGCATTAAGTCATTTGGTTTTTCCACGCTAATTAGCGGGTCTTCCAAAATGCTTATGTGTCAATGTCAGCTCATTACTTAATAATTAATGTTGACACTTGTTTTTACACATATTGATCACCAATTTATGAGACATTTTCACGTTATACAACGAGTTTACCCATCATGTATGTATCAATTAGCCACGAGGTTTTTTAATGCAATGTATGCAATTTTCCATCAAGCTTTCCTTCCCAAGTCATGAGATTTTTCCACATTAAACTAATGGGTTCACTTTGCATGCTTATATTCTGATTATCAAGCCATAAGGTAAGTCCACGCCATAATGCGGGCTTATCCAGCATGCTTATCTTCCAAACATTTGACTATTATTCATTTCATATTATAGGCTTTAAGCTATATTTTAATATCTATTGCCACCAAAACATGAGGTTATTGCACACTATCATATGTTTGTTCTCCATCATGCATATATCTATTGATCATAATCAATATAATTATCATCTCTACTATTATAATGAGAGAGACGGGGTTTAAAAAGTTGGTAGATTTTTTTCTAATATTCAAAATAAGTCCCAATTTCATGGTATCTTACTGTGAACGTAGTTATTAAAGGTGAATTTTTTTATATTTTTCCTACTTTATCCATAACTCCATATAAAAAAAATTAAGATATTATGTTATCTTATTTTACATGAGAAAAGTTAGTAGGGGTATTGAAGTAATATCAATTATAGCTAAAAATAATCCCTCTTTAATTCCACAATTCCCTCAAATCTTTATCATTATCTTCTTATAACCACCTAATTTTTACACTCTGACCTAACTATGGTTAAGCCCATTAACCATGATTATCCCTCAGCTGAGTCCAATCAAACCCTAGGTAAACCCTGGTCAAACCCTAGTCAAGCCCTAGGCCACCCTAGGACAAATCCTAACCCTAGGTAAACCCTGGTCAAACCCTAGGCCTAACCCTAGGACAAACCCTAGCAACCCTAGGTAAACCTTGGTTCTAACCCTACTTAAACCCTAGCAACCCTAGGTAAACCCTAAGTCAAACCCCTGGCCTAATCTTAGGTAAACCATGGTTAAACCCTAGGCCTAACCCTAGGTCCATTCAGGGCCCATTTTAGGCCCAAAAAACCTCAAAACCGTAGCCAAACTCACTGTGGGCCCAAACATGGGCTCACAAGCCTTTAGCATCCATTTCAGTGGGGCCCACATGTCCTTTTTTCAAAAATTTGAATAATGGTGGTAATAACATTACCGCCATTATTAAAAATGGAAAATGAACAGTTGTATTCAGCTTAAGTGTGTGGGGATTTAGCCATTTCTAGCAAAAATCCTAAATGGCGGTAATTATATTACCGTCATTTCCATATTGCACTACACTAGGAATGGCAGTAATATAATTACCGTCATTTCCTTTTCTCTGTAAAATCGAGTACTTCACCCCTCCTGGCCACCCTGGCTTGCCTCCAGTGGGTTCTCCACACCTGGTTTAATCCCCAGGCTACCCCCAGGGTCTCCCTCAGCTTCTATAAAATCCTCCTCCATCCATGGGTTCAAACACTCAAAATATTCGATAGCCAAGCTCTGCTCCACTTCGGCCAGCCCCTCTCTAACCTTCCTCTAGCCTTGGTTCTCCATCAAGGCAGACCCATAGGCTCTTAGGGAATCCTTCAGACCTCACCCAGGTCTGCCACCTCCATTGTTAGCAGCTGAAGCAGCACCACCGAAAGCAACAGCAGAGTAGAACCCCCTACCCCCTTTTTCTGTTTTGTTAAAGCTCTGTAAGGACCCCTAGTCCTATTCCAGGGGTCCATTGTATTCTCTTATCGTTGTATCTGCAGGGTAGCAGCCCAGGATAGGGCCCCCAGCCTTCCTCATAGGCATAGGGGATCCCTTGAGGCTTATCACTTTGGCACAATGGTCCCTGGATGCATGCCACTTCCGCAGACTCCCTGGGGGACCCTCAGTCCATGAGGAAACCCCTGGGGAAGCTCTGGTCTAGTCCAGGTTGGGGAAAATTTGGTATTTGGGCAAATCCAGAAATGGCGGTAGAATAACTACTGTCATTCCTAACATTCCCATTCTCAGCACTTTACATCCATTTCGGTGGGCCCTGATCCAATCCAGGGCCATGTCTTGGCTCCCCTGACCCTCCTTGACATGGCCTGGTCCTTCCAAGCGCAACCCATGCCTTTAACCAAAGTTAATTTGGCCTGAAACCCAGAGTTAGCAAAATGGCAGTAGTCCATCTACCGTCATTTCAGACTACCAATCATAGTGACTTTAGTCCACTGTGAGGCCCACTCTAGAGCATTTTTAGGACCCACCAAAGGCTCAAGAATTTTAGGGCACCTCCCTCTTCACTCCTGTGGATTCAGAACCCCATGGGATCATCCCCAACTCAAGTTACAACCTCGCAAAAACCCTTCAAAAATGTTACTGTAATGACGGTAATCCCATTGCCGTCATTACTGAATTGCTGTGTTATGGGCTTTTGCACAAGGTCCAAACCAGGTAGGAGGCCATTCTAGGCACTGTCATGCCCTCTAGGCCCACCCTGACCTATCTGAACCCTTAACCAGGGTTAACTCAATCCTTGGTTAACTTTTAACCATGGTTAAGCAACCCTTGACCTTGGTAAAATCTGGAAAAATGCCACAAAAATTAGAAATATTCTGAGATATTTAAATGTTCTGCTTTGGCCATTTTACCATGGTTAGCACTCCTAACCATGATAACCTACCCATTAAACCATGGTTAACCATCCCCTTAGCCCATGAAAAATCTAAAAAAACCCCAAAAACATTCAAAAAAATCCAAAAAAAACAAAAAACTGTTTCTAGACTTGTTTACCATGGTTAGCAACCCTAACTATGGTTAACCACCTTTTAACCCCGGTTAGCATTCATAACCCTTGGTTAAAACCCTTTTGCCCAACCGGGCCTAATCCCTTGGCCTACCAGGCCCAATCTTAGCCTACCGGGCTTGACCATACCTTCCTTAACTGTGGTTAGCAATCTTAACCATGATTAATTTGACCTAACCCCGGTTAGCAACTCTAAACTTGGTTAAACTTTGTCTTAGTCTATCAGACTTCTCTCTTGGCCTACAGGGCCCAACCCCTAGTCTACCGGACTAACCCTAAGCCTATCGGGCTCATACCATGCACTTGACTAACCCCAGTTAACTTAACCCTAAACTACCGGACTAGTCCATTAGCCACCTTTGGTGCACACACCTTAGCCTTGACACAGGTGTTGGACATGATGCCCAGAAAAGTCATTTTGATTGTTAGAACCTTATTAATTTGATTAATAAATGCTTCTTCTTAATCTATTATGTATTCATTATGGGTAATTGACCATGATCATGAGATGATCTATACGATATGAGATATCAATAAAGGTCCATAGGATATATTGTAGAAAAGTTATGTGATTAGATTATCACAGGTAGATATAACTTTCTGGTTCCTTATACCTTATATAGTCACAGCTGTGGGTGAAGCTGAGCACTTCACTTATATGGCTACTAGAATGCTAAGATGTTCTCAATAGTTGAGATGTAGTTCTATCTCGAACTATTGTACTAGAGAATACACATCAGCATATGGGTGCTTAAATGTACACTGAGTGATTGCATTCAATGTGAGACCTCTTGCATAAACATACTATCAGATAGTTGGTCTCTCATTCACATTGAACGATTTCGATGATCCTTAGATCTGATGAGTTCATCTATGACTAGGCAATGAACTGACTGTTTTGATTCCACCAACGTATTTTCTAACTTAGGGAATACAATATAGTGACAGTTGGATAGTCAGAAAGTTGTTTGAGTCATGATGAATTTCAAACAAGAAATTCATGTTCATTAATTTGAGAGATTATCCAAGTTTCGGGTAAGACAGTTGATTAAGTTCAAATCCTGCGCAGGTGATTTTGAAAACAAAATAAGTTTTGAAATATACTTTTATTAAAAGGTATTATACCTATAAAAGGATTTTTTCAAAATGTTTTTCATGAGAAATTGTTTCTCATGACTTAATCATAAGTCTTGGAAACCCGGATGATTTGCAATGGGCTATGGGTTAGATAGTATGTCAATCTCGAAGGCCCATTAGGGATAATGTATTTGGAAGGATAAATCGAATTTAAAAGTTCATGTGGCGGGATCCGTAATGGTTAATGTTCATACACTGGGATTCAATTGCAACATGGATATCTCACGTCACTTGCAATTTCGATGTAATTCCCATTTAGGGTCAATGGGATAACATTGAATAAGCTAGGGTAAGAATGTCCCAGAGCAATCTGTGGAGGTGCTCACATAAGAAATACAAGCTCAATAATTGATTAAAAGTTAATCAATTATTTTAAGTAATTAAAAGTTAATCATTTAATTAAATAGATTAATAGTTAATCTATTGTTTAAATTAATTGTTAATTTAAACTAAGGGATTATTTTAGTAATTATTTGATTAACATAATTAAAGGGGAAATGGGTTTGACCCATATCCATAAACCCATTAAAATGGACCTTTAATATGGGCCAAAGCCCATAGGGTGGGGCGCCCACTTGAGGAATCCTAATTGGATTAGGATTTGTTTAATTGAATAATTATTGAAATATAATTCCTTTTATTATGGAATTATAATCCAAGTGTTGGATTGCAATTAGGATTAAGATGTTATTATAATTAGATTACAATAAGGAGTTTTAACTCCTCAAATCCCACACCCCATAGAAGCTCATGCCCCCCCTTGTGGATTCCTAGTTTGACTAGGTTTCCTACTTTGGTGTAGGATGTTGACTTATCCCTTTTAATTAAGGAATCATCTTATAATAGGGACTTTTTAATTAATAGGATTACTATAACTAAAGTAGTTATAGATTAAGTAGGAGTTTATTTAATTAATAATAAGAGTTATTGTTAATTAATAAATCCTACTAGATAAGATCAAGTTGGAGTAGGATTAGGATAAGATCCTAGTCTATAAATACCCCAACACCCTAGACCATTAAGTAGAATTCTCCAGAATTTTTTCTCTCATCTCCTCTCTCTTTCCAAACCGTGAGCCCTAGGAGAGACTCCAAGGGATTTTCGTGAGCTATATTGATGGTCCTACTTGGGTTTTGCAAATCTAGGGTTTTGAACCTTAGTATTATTGGTGATAGAAGGTTTACACCATTGATCCATCTTCTTCCTCTTGCTTCTATAATTTCAAAGGAGATTCTAAAGCTTCGTGGGGATAGCAAAGAACAAGGATCGAGCTTCTAGTGGCCTATTTTACCACAGTGGAAACACTTTCCATTACCTTTGTTTTCCTTGCCAGCTGTCCCTAAAGAACCTTTGGCAACTCTTGTCTTACCACAGTTGTCTTTCAACTTTCCTTTACCATTATTTCTCTTCCTTTTCTTTTCAGACATCATCACAGGTATAGGTCTTTCAACAAACATGATTACACCATCAATATCTTTTTTGATCTCATCTTCTACAGCTATCAATGAGTCCAACAACCCACTTAGAGTCATCTCTAATTTGTTTATACTGTAATTCACTACAAACGAGTTGAATGACCGAGGGAGTGACTGTAGAATAGTATTGATTTTGGTGATATGATCCATCTCTCTACCATACATCTCCAGTTCTTTAATAAAACTCATCATCTTCATGATGTGTTCTCTGACTGAAGTTCCCTCTTTCATCTTGGTGGTAAGAAGAGACTTTAACGCTGTTTGTTTGGCAGACTTATTCTCTTCACCAAATATCTCATGTAGGTGATGCAAACTAGAAGCTCGATCCTTGTTCTTCGCTATCCCCACGAAGCTTTAGAATCTCCTTTGGAATTATAGAAGCAAGGGGAAGAAGATGGATCAATGGTATAGACCTTCTATCACTAATAATACTAAGGTTCAAAACCCTAGATTTGCAAAACCTAACTAGGACCACCAATATAGCTCACGAAAATCCCTAGGGGTCTCCCCTAGGGCTCACGGTTTGGAGAGAGAGAGGAGAGGAGAGAAAAAATTCTGGAGAATTCTACTTAATGGTCTAGGGTGTTGGGGTATTTATAGACTAGGATCTTATCATAATCCTACTCCAACTTGATTTTATCTAGTAGGATTTATTAATTAACAATAACTTTTATGATTAATTAAATAAACTCCTACTTAATCTATAACTACTTTAGTTATAGTAATCCTATTAATTAAAGAGTCCCTATTATAAGAGGATTCTTTAATTAAAAGGGATAAGTCAACATCCTACACCAAAGTAGGAAACCTAGTCAAACTAGGAATCCACAAGGGGGGGCGTGAACTTCTATGGGGCATGGGATTTGAGGAATTAAAACTCCTTATTGTAATCTAATTATAATAACATCTTAATCCTAATTGCAATCCAACACTTGGATTTTAATTCCATAATAAAAGGAATTATATTTCAATAATTATTCAATTAAACAAATCCTAATCCAATTAGGATTCCTCAAGTGGGCGCCCCACCCTAGGGTTTAAACCCATGGGCTTTAGCCCATATTAAAGGTTCATTTTAATGGGTTTATGAATATGGGTCAAACCCATTTCCCCTTTAATTATGTTAATCAAATAATTACTAAAATAATCTCATATTTTAAATTAACAATTAATTTAAACACTAGATTAACTATTAATCTATTTAATTAAATGATTAACTTTTAATCACTTAAAATAATTGATTAACTTTTAATCAATTATTAAGCTTGTATTTCTTATGTGAGCACCTCTACAGATTGCTCTGGGACATTCTTACCCTGGCTTATCTAATGTTATCCCATTGACCCTAAATGGGAATTACATCGGAATTGCAAGTGACGTGAGATATCCATGTTGCAATTGAATCCTAGTTTATGAACATTAACCATTATGGATCCCGCCACATGAACTTTTAAATTCGATTTATCCTTCCAAATACATTATCCCTAATGAGCCTTCGAGATTGACATACTATCTAACCCATAGCCCATTGCAAATCATCCGGGTTTCCAAGACTTATGATTAAGCCATGAGAAACAATTTCTCATGAAAAACATTTTGAAAAAATCATTTTATAAGTATAATACCTTTTAATAAAAGTATATTTCAAAACTTATTTTGTTTTTAAAATCACCTGCGCAGGATTTGAACTTAATCAACTGTCTTGCCCGGAACTTAGATAATCTCTCAAATTACTGAGCATGGATTTTTTGTTTGAAATTCATCATGACTCGAACAACTTTTTGACTATCCAACTGTCATTGTATTGTATTCCTTAAGTTAGAAAATACTTTGGTGGAATCAAAACAGTCAGATCACTGCCCAGTCATAGATGAACTCATCAGATCTAAGGATCATCGAAACCATTCAATGTGAATGAGAGACCAACTATCTGATAGTATGTTTATGCAAGAGGTCTCTCATTAAATGCAATCAGTCAGTGTACATTTAAGCACCCATATGTTGATGTGTAGTTTCCACTACAATAGTTTGAGATAGAACTATATCTCAACTATTAAGAACATCTTAGCATTTTGGCAGCCATATAAGTGAAGTGCCCAGCTTCACCCACAGCTGTGACTATATAAGGTATAAGGAACCGGAAAGTTATATCTACCTGTGATAATCTAATCACATAACTTTCCTACAATATATCCTATGGACCTTTATCGATATCTCATATCATATAGATCATCTCATGATCATGGTCAATTACCCATAATGAATACACAATAGATTAAGAAGAAGCATTTATTAATCAAATTAATAAGGTTCTAACAATCTAAATGACTTTTCTGGGCATCATGTCCAACATAAGCTTCACTGGTGAAAAACATTCACCGAGGTGATATGACTAAATTCTTAGATAATTTTGATGCTTTTTATGGTGTTAAGATGTAGGGGATCCAGTTTCCACATAAATTTTTATTCGGATCCCCCTTCAACGGGCTCATGTGCCAGAACTACGCTCGGTCTGATCTTACCCCAGTGTGAGTACGTAGACAACCCGACCCGGGTTCGACCCTAGTTAGCTTTTCTTTCTTAGGTTAGTATTATCTTAAATACTTAGACATTTTAACAAACTTTGACATTAATTGGCTTACACCTAGCAAGTAGGGAACTATTGAAAAATAGAAGTCTCGGGGTGCATAACCCCTTCTCCGGACTTAACCAAACCTCTTACCCTAATCTTAAATCGCAAACCAAGACCTTATCCAACATTCCGGAGACTTATCTCTTCTGAATGAATAAATGGCGACTCTAAACCCGTGAGATTAATTTAGGATTCCAAAGCCTGTGCTCACACTTCTCTCATCTCTCATGCTGGTAACTACTTTTCAAGAGAAAAATTAGAACTTTTTGGTTCTCAAAAAGTACCTTTCTATACTAACGTGTCCCTCACAGATTTTTGTAATCTAAAAAGTCCCTCAAGTTGCTATGTCCAAAATATTTAATTTTTTTTTATCAAAATGGCCTCACTAAGATCCTTCTTCCCAGTCTCCTCCCTTCCCCTCTCTCTCACGTGCATTGCACGTGCCGCCCGCTAGTAATAGATAATATCAATAGTCACATTATGCTCTCACTTTCTATACATGTCTACATTGACATTATATTAGCCTATATGTTAATCTTATCTATTAATTTTCAATCAGCATGGATCAAAGCTAAGTTCTCTAGCATTTTAAACCAATGTGATTCACTCTGTTACTCATACACTAAGTTTCATATATGTGTCTATCACTTTATCAGTAGTCTACTCATCTAACCATAAAAAATTATGTATAACTAACTAACATAGCATGTAATAATACAATTAATTAACAGATAACATAAAGAGTTTGAGTTTCAGAAATTTGATAGTTCATTAGTAAGTGTTACCAATATATAGTAGTATACCACGTGATTTCCTGAACCGCAATTCACTCTTTATTTTATCCTCCACACCTCCAGGAACACGCTGGTTCACGGGATGAAAATCAGACTTATAATGACTCCAATATTTTAGAGAATGCATATACAATACACATTATTTTGTGTGTACGCTTTCCACTAGATCCAGTCTAAGAGTAAAGCTGATGCATATTCCTCTTTGAGTTTGCTTGGCTAGTATATGGCTAGGCACTTCTTTAATGATATGCATTGTGTACGGCTTGGCTAGGTTGTTCAAACCACGAACCTAATCTTGTCCAAACCACCTTAATGCCCTTCCTTAGGTAACAAGCTCACGGTACTGAGCTCGGCTTGTACGGCTCGCTTAGGTTGTTCACCTTGGCTTGGCTGCACTTGATTCGACTTGACTTGTGCAACAACTGGAGTGATTTTAAAGCCCAAATGTTTCAAAAGAGAAATCGGCAACACGTCATATTTTCTACCATGTGTGCGAGTAGATTTCATCACAGTTCCAGTGGCCACATAAGTCAGCTCTTACTTGTCTCTTCTAACCACGCTATGATATATGTTCCAGCGGCCACATAAGTCAGCTCTTACTTGTCTCTTCTAACCACGCTATGATACCAATTGTAAGAAAATCAAGGGATCGATGATCGGGATCTTCGAAAAGAGACGATCATAGATGTAAACCAACGAATTATGGTCAACCTCCTTAAGCCAAATTTGAGTGATACAAGCCTTGTCAACCATGGATTAGCTTTCATGCTATATTCTTATATAACAATAATCACCATTTAATGAAGAGTTGATCTCCTGTAACCAATGTCTTTATGGCTACCGTAACCTACGATCTGATCAATAGTTTCAGACCCTTTTTAATGATCATATCGAATAGTTATTACTGTCAATATTTCGAATAGAAGTCACACCATACCTTTAGAGCAAGCGGTAATGCCCTAATATCATGAGATTGTATGATGGAGAATGCATCTTTTTAGAGACAAAAGAATGAATAAATATTCTCCTTCTAGATTTTCAGTCAGGTCCTTGTATTTGCACTATCAAAATTAGCAATTACTACTTGACTTAAATATGCCGCGGCAATCTTTTCATAGTTCTACAAACCAAACCACGAAAATAATTAGGGATCTACTATTGTTTGGACACAAGGGTCTAAAGATAAATTTTTTTTCTTTTGCAATGGTTATAAAAGATCTAAGTTACTTGGATGGGTCCACTTAATTAGATAAAAACATAAGCTACTACAATATTTTTTTGGTATAAATGGAATGATACATTAAGGTGAACCAAATATGAGGATTACATGTGGTAGTTAACATTTCACTCGATCAAACGCGGTTAGGTGTACAACGTAAGGCTCCGTCTTAGTCTTAGTTAGGCATCACATGATTGGCATGCTTCTTATGCCATGTGTAAACAACTGTTATGAACTCAGGGATGAACACAAACTATATGTTTTAGATGAGAGTGATCCTAAGATCTGAGTGCAAATCCTCCCACACACTCAATTAGAAGTTACCACCTCTTCAGCATTACTGCATTAGCATTATTTAATGCATAAAAAATAGGTAAACGGAGACCATCTCTATTAAAGTCTAAACTAAAGAGTAAACTCGTCATTTTTCTCTCTCTCGGCTTTAGATATTTTTAAATTTTAGTCTTAACACCTGCAACAATTAATTAAACAGTTTAAATATAAAGACGAGCCTGCTTCACCATTTTGTGGGGAGCTCCTCTTTTTACACAATCCGGTGGCAAATGTGTAATTATGGTGTGTTGCAAATTTATCCCAACCTCCATCAATAATTACAAACATGCCACACTTATAGTGTAAAAAAGGGAGCTCCGCTTCAACACCGTGAAGCAGAGCTCCGGCTCAAAATTAATCTCTTAATTAAAAGATCATTCATCAGTCGCTCCCAGGAGAAGAACGGCATCTCTTTCTACAAAACGGACCCCGCATTTAGCCAGAATGTTCATTCCCATTCGACGTCAATTTTATATATATATTTAATTGAATCCAACCCTGCCCATGTCTTCTTAACTGTGGTTAAAAAAAATATTAACCCAAAATTTTATCTTTACCCTAGGGTTCTAGATTTCTATGAAAAAAAACAAGTTCGAGTTTCTTCTATGCTAAAATCGAAAGGGCTCATCTTTGAGTAAGAGTGGCGTGAGAGACAGATCATATGACTGAGAGAGAAGGCTCAGAGAGAAGCATGTGTGTGTTTGCCGAAAGAGAGAGGGGGGATTATAACTGGATGACCAATGATTAGCGCATTAGCAGACCTTGGGATAGGCTTCTTATCTTACCTCATGTCCCTTTTAACACCACTTTAACCCTGGTTAAGCTTAAATAAATTGAAGTTAATTTTTTTTTTTTGGTTGAAAAAGTTGGATTGCTTAATCCTATGGGTGAATGAATTTTAACCATAGTTGATGAGTATTTAAATTTAGGTGTGGACCAATGAGGACAGGCCATTTCGTTACAAAATGGAAACCACTGCATTAAGTATTTTCCAAATGGAGTGTGGATCAATGAGGACTGCCAGTTTGTTACAAAATGGGAACCACGGACTTACCTACATTAGTAGAGTCAGTCGGTCAGAAGTTAGCTTGGACAGTGGAGCTCTTGCAACTCATTTCCAGGTGGGATTAGATCCTTAGACCCTTCCATGGAAGGTCACACACCTACCACCCACGCAAGAGGTGGGGGTGTGACAATTTTCGTTAAAAGCAAGTTAATGTGCCTTAGATACATGGCAAAAATTTGTAGAGATTACAAGACGATTTATCAGTGATTCGTAGGAGGTGGAAGCTGAGAAGGTGGTGCTCGCGAGAATTTATTTTGTTATCTGTTTTCTATTTTATAAGCATTAAATGATACTGAGGTGACAACTTTAATTGAATGCGTGGTATTATGGCCAATTAGAAGATTTGCATAGATACCTTACTGGTACGTTTGGTTGTCGATAAAATTGGTGAAAACTTGGAAAAAAAAAAAATAATTTAGATTTCTAATACAATTGTTAGTTATATTTTATTCAATTTTTTTTCTTTTCCAAGTTTTTACTTATTTTCTTAGCAACCAAACATAGGAGAAGGGAATCAAACTCGTCCATGATATTTGGTGTGTTCTTCCTTGTGCCTATGGATATTTAAATGTCATCTCGTCTTTGTACGGACTTAAACACTTACGAAAGATCTCAACCTTCAAAAAATCCAATTAAAGGGAAGAACACACCAAATATCACATAGGGTATGGCTTTGGATTATTTGGTGGATGCCCCAGGTGGGTGAGACCTCTGGCATCGACACATCATTGGGCACGTGGCATTAAAGGGGGAGAAGTCATTTCACTTTCTTCCCATGATTTTGACTCCTCCTCACATGATATCTCTGCCCTTTTTAAAATGCCACATGTCTAATGATGTGTGGATGCCCCTGGTCCCACCTGGGGCATCCACCAGAGGTAATCCGAAGTCCATAGGGTATGGTTCCACCTTAAGGCTGTCAATGCCACAGGCCGTGCTAGGTACCATCTTAGTTTATGAGCTGGCACTGATACTAAGGCCCGTACATATAATTAACGAGCTCTTATAAGGATTGAAAATACAGTTTTGAATTCCAACCAAAACTTATATGTATTGGTTTCAAAAGATACATATGAGTTTTTTTTTTCTTTTTAAAAAATTAATTGCATTTATAATTTATTTGGGTCTGGGTTAAGTGCAAATCTACCTTTCGAAATGTTTCAAAACCTCGAAACATTAAATCGATTATAATAACAAATTGGAAAAGCCCTTTTTGATGGGTTTGGGCCTTAGGGCCCTCAAATCCGTCCACACGAGGCTCAACACTACTCTCTGCTAATCCACAACCTGTACTTTCTCCCACGCACCTCCCTGGTTGGAATGGGATTTGCTCCCTTGGTGGGAAGTGCCTCCCCATGGAGGATTCAGTATGAGTCTTAAAAAAAAAATATGTAACCTATTCTTTTTCCCAGAGGAATTTGGGGTGTAAGCCCTATTATTTTAAAATTTGGCTTATGTAACCCTAATAAATTTCCTTTTTTTTTCTAGAGAAAAGCCTTTTTTAGGTTGCCAATATATATATTTTTTAAAATCTGATTACCAAAAAAATGAAAAGAAAAGTAATTTATAAGCCCTTAATTGACAGGAAAGGAAGACCCTTGATTGCCAAGAAAGGAAGGGAAAAAAAAAAGCCATGGGTGACAGTGGTAATGTAGGCGACATCGGTAGCAGTGACGGCAGCATTGTCGGTATCAGTGGTAGCAGGCTGTGATGGAGGTGGTTGTAGTAGCAGCAGCATCAGGGGGCAACAATGGTGGCTGTGGCGGTGGTGGAGGCAGTGGAGTTATAGGTGGTAGCAACAAAGTCAACAACTGTAGTAATGGTGGCAGTTGATATGGCATTAAAAGCAGCTGTAAAAGTGGTGGTGATGGTTGAAATTTAGCACAACTTGTGTTTATTTCTCTCTACTTTTCTTCCCAAATCTTTAAGTTTTTTGAAAGGAAAAAAAATGAAATCCTGAAGAGAATTGCTGATTTTCTCCTCGTTTTTATTCCCCGTTTTTCTTCCTTTGTAACCAAAAACTAGAAAATTAGATTTCCTTCCACTTTTTTTCACACCCTATTTTCTAAGAACAAAACAGAGGCTAAAGAAAGAAGGAAACAAAAAGAAAATAGAGGTTCAATGGTCCTCTCTGTACCGGGTTGTTAAAGTTTCATCTACTCAGTTGATTGACTCCGTGGCTGAACGACCCGACAAAGTTGGGATCAGGCACAACTGTAGAGAATTAGGAACATAGCCTTCCAACACATTCATTCATCTTTAACAAGAAAACCTGAGGATCTCTAACAAATCTGATTCACAAACAACAACAGGACCATGATTTTAAGACCTACCTGTGTGATGTTTCATTTCCATATTTATTTAGAGTGCTCTGACACAAGAAATTTCATAACCATCACAAGACAAAGCAGGACACTTCACGCAACCGGATTCATACATTGAACACGTATTTGGAGTAAGAAAAAAGGATCATGGTAGTAATGTTATGCACAGTTGGGTGAGGGGATCGGTTCATTTCTTACGGGCCAATGCTGCAGCAATCCCACCAACAACCAGTCCTACAGCAGTCGCAGCAATGCCTATGCCAATCACACCATCTGTGTTCCAAAGAAAAATGTTAGCAGTTCATTCAACTGAGTTCTCTGAAAAGATTAGAAACTGAGAAGTGGGAATTGTTATTGCCTTTTGCAATTCGATCTTCAATTGCCTTCTTCAGGGTCAAGGCCTGCCTCCACTCCGGTTCAATCTACAAAACCAAGTCCACCGGAAATACAGTAATCTATAAATATAATCAAGACCAATGAATATGTTTGAGAGAACAATAGATTGCCCTTCCGAGTTCCAACAACTTTCAGGATCAAAACTAGACCAGTGGTACATCTCGTACATGGAGTTTTTGTTTCTGAATATTTCCAGCAAAAAAAAATTTGGTACTTCCTCCTCCAGTAAGGAACAAAGCAGAAAAATTGTTGGAGATAAATCAATCAGAGAATTTAGAGAATATATTACTTGAATGCACACTACAAAATACTAACAAGGCTATTAGATAATAGATATGAATCAGAAGATAGCCAAATGCTCTGCTAAAGTAAAGCCCACTGAGAATGGAAAGAAAAGCAGCAGGAAAGTTCCCATATTATTGCTGGCACCCTCAGTTTGTCAACAGGTTGGATCCGCTATTAATCAGTAAGTGACTAGTGTCATCCAATTAAGCATGTTGTATTATTATATACATTGACAAAGATCAAATATTTTTAAAATAAGAAATGGTTCCTTTACAATGAAGCATGAGTAGACTAAGTGACTAACAATGCACATCTATGAGTGGTCTGTTAAAGTTCTAGAACATTTTATAAACCATACTGATACATCAAGAATATTTTACATAAGGAGTGAAGATGGGGATTTCTAAAGATTTAATCAGCCACTTAATTAATGAATAAGTAGAACCCAGGTCGGTATTTTTTTTTTTACCTTATAAAAAAAGGACTGTATTTTTTAAAGATCTACCCTGCTTCAATCAACATAGAAGTAGAACCAGACGGTAATATTCTGAACTCTAAGTAGGTTGTAAATTAACACGGAACAATTGTGCTAGGGAGTGGAGGGAAATTGGCACGAAGATAGAATTGTTCCCTAACAGTTACCACATTAAAGCAGGAATAAGAGACCGAACCTCCAAACATTGTTCGACAAGCTGCCTGCTCGTGGAATAGTCACCACTTCTGTAATGTCCAACTGCCAGAAGGTAAAGCTTCTCCCTCAATTGCAGTGGACTGCTCGAATTGGCCAACAAAGCTGCCAATGGCGAATTATTCAGTTCTAAGCAATACTGCAAGCCAATAAAGCCATGAAGAGAAAAGGCAAGAAGGAAATGCAACGCTAAACTCTGGACATTAGAAGCTCAACAGCATTAGGAAGTTTATATATATATATATATATATAGGACATCCGGAGAAAGCAGGGAAAAAAGAAGTAATGAGGCTTTTGATAATTGATCTATATATCAACCTTCAAGCATGGCTATCCCGCGTTGCACATCTTCTGGTTGTCTTGAGTGAACAAGAGCCCATGATAACCTCATAATGCTTTCATTCCGAAGTTCATCAGAGACACCATTATCGTTTGCAACTTCTCTCTCACAACCCTGTCAATTCATAACTGAGTTTCAAAAAAAGGTTGAAGAATGAAGAAAAAAAAGTGGCATGCATGGATAAGCCCATGGTTTGAAATATCCTCGATATCTGAAATATATCCTCGATATTACAGGGTAAAAATATTTGTTACATGTATTTTTTTTTCTTACAAAATCTCTGATATTCCAATATATTGCCCGATATTTCCGATATATGTTTTATAAGGAAAGGACATTGAAAGAAATGACGACATATATGTTGATATTGCACCCCCCACAACATATTTACATAGGGTATTATAAATTTTACTCATATCGTACAATCAATGTATATTGTGCAATATCGTGCGATATTATGGGGAATATTGGTTTTAAGCTATAAAATAGAGCCAAATTATGTTTACAACTTATTTACATTAAATATCATTTAAATAAGGCGATAAACCATATATCTTGCGATATATCCCCGGTATATCTTTTTCCCATGGCTTGACATGTCGAATGATATCGACATTTAAAACCTTGGATAAGCCACATGAGTGTTATTTATAGCTAATAATATGCAAAAAAAAAGGCACTGAAGTAAAAGAAGGCAACATCAAGCACTAAAGAACAATATTTTATCTTCATCTGAACTGAATACCTTACATGGGAACACAAATATAATCATGAACAATAATTTGATTTGGCACATCCATAACACATATCGGAGAGAATTTCCACAAACGAGAACTCACAACACAAACAGCTAACAGATAAAGCTAAAGACCATATGGTAGTAGAACTACCATTATCAAACATGAGAAAACAGAATACAGTAATCAGTAGAACTAGAACAACACATTACAACACATTACAGAGACATCATGCCTCATGAGATTGCAAGTTCAAGCTGCATGTAGAGGAAAAACTAGAATAGGATATGATAATATTACTCATAAAGAAAACAGATGAGTTTACTCAATCAAAAGGGAGTGGTCAGCTGTCCCAACGATAATATATAAGAAACAACAGACGCATTTCCCAACTGAGAAAAAAAAAACCATGCTACTCCAAAATATCACCCCAGTTCATTACATGGTTTGCAAAATGAGATTTTTGGCAACCCTCTCTAAATATCGTTATCATAAGCTTATAGGTGAATCCCAATCAATATACGTATGCCATTCTAGTATTGTTGAGATACACTTAGCAAAACTTTGTTTAATGTTGTAAAAGTATGGTCTTAAAGTAATAATATTACCTAAAACAAAAGTAATAATATTACCATTATAACTATCTATTTGAAAAAACAACACATTGGATCATAGATACACAAATATGAAGTGTGTGTGTGTATATATATATATATATATGTAGACTATAGTGTTTGTGTAGAGCTCCGGAACCGAGTTCACTAGGCTATGAATAGTGCTGTGAATAGTGCTTTTCAAGGACGGAATAGTGCTTTCCAAGGACCCTCTACTTTAGGAAACCCTAGTTTGGTAACCACTGATCAGAATCGAACGATTCTTGAGCTAATAGAAAGATATTGAAACCCTCTTCGATGTTCATGTTTAACATTTTTCCAGATTTTGAGTGAAAGTTATGTCAAATGTGGGTTTTCCGAAGACTGGTCTACTATAATTCGTCCTAGAAGCAATCAACTTTAGGTCTCATTTAGATCATTAAAAACTCAAAATTAGAATTTGTACATTAGACACAAATTTGTTTCCCTTTGAATTTCGAGTCCAACGCAAGTTGAATCACCTAAATCCAGTGTTTTAAAACCCGAAAACTCGACTCGACTCGGAAACTTGCCGAGTAGAGTCAACTCGGAAACTCGGGCAAAACTCGTCCGAGTAATGACACCTAAAACTCGGACATATATAATATTTTTCTAATAATATATATGGTATAGATTCAAAATTAATGATAAACCATGCCTAAAATAAGATATATAATTCAATATATATTAAACATCCCCCTTTTGTTTTGTATTTATACTTAAAAATGAGTGGGGTGTGTCAAAAAAAAGAAAAAAAACATAATTTAGTCAATCGGATAAGCAGTTTATTCAATTTTTAATTTAAAAAAAAATGCAAAAACTCGGGCGAGTCGGGCGAGTCGGAGCGAGTCGGGGCGAGTTTTCGACAAAACCGAGTTTTCCTCGAAACTCGACTCGAAACCTGGCCGAGCCGAGTCGACTCGGCCGAGTTTCGAGTTGACTCGTCGAGTTTTAAAACTATGCCTAAATCCAATAAGTCAGTCAAAAGTTATGGTCCATTCACCAAAGGGGACAAAACGGGCAACAACCGGTAGACCGAACATGAATCCAATCAACCGGATCTCGCATTTTTTGTATAGGGGTTTTTTCCAAAACCCCCTAAACAGTCCAGTCGACCGAGTGCAATATCCGGTCGACCGAACGCAAGTTGAATCACCTAAATCCAATAAGTCAGTCAAAAGTTATGGTCCATTCACCAAAGGGGACAAAATAGGCAATAACCGGTCGACCGAACATGAATCCAATCGACCGGATCTCGCATTTTTTGTATAGGGATTTTTTCCAAAACCCCCTAAATAGTCCAGTCGACCGAGTGCAATATCCGGTCGATCGAGTTGGGCCCTTTTGTGCTGTAGCCAACCTTGGGAGATATTTTAAGGGTCTTTTGGGGTTTTGGCAACCCCAAGACCCTTATATAAACCCCATTTCGTGGGGAGAGGGTTACACAAACCCTAAGAGAATTGAGAGAGGTATTTTTGAGAGAAGAAGAGGAAGAAAGCTAGGTTGATTTTGTGTTGGTGTTTTGATCGAAAGCAAAGCTTGGTCTTGCTTCTCGGAGTCTGATCTTCACTTCCTCAGTGTTTCTCAAGCACTAAACCAAAGGGATTTGGTTTGAGAAAGGTAGATACCCTCTACTAACTTACCTTGTTATGATTCCTTTATGTGAAATAAGTTATAAACTATGGGTTTTGATGAAGGATGGTTTTGTTTTGAACTAAAGATGAAAATCATTGGATTTGATAAAAGTATGAATGTATTGGATTTTTAAACATGTGAAGAGTTTGCTAAGTAAATGGGAAATGGAAAAGCATATTTTATTGTATGTGTTAAATTCTTATGGTATGATTTTCGATGATGGGTAGTTATATACAAGGTATTAAACTTCGGTTTCGGTATAAACTTCGGTCGCTAAGGAAGTTGACACGCTTCGAGAAAGTTTAAGGAAGTCCAAGAAAGTTATGTAAAAATTAAAGAAGTCTAGGAAACTTTAAGGAAACATTGAAAATCTAAGATGAAACTTTAGAAATTCAATACTTAAGCATAAATACATATCTAGAATTCATTATATTACTGATACAAGCATGTAGTACTCAAATGTGAGAATCATATTATTTACATGCCCCCTTGTAAAGCTGAAAAGTACGAATGGTATTTTATATGCCTCCTTGTAATGAATGTTTTGACAAAGGGTATTTTGTAACCCTTGTAAAGTATGTTTTGGAAAAATGGTATGTGATACCTCGTTGTAAAGATGTTTTAAAAGACAAAGAATGTTTTGAAAAGGGTATGTGATACCCCTATAAAGTATGTTTTGAAAGCTTGGATCTGAAAAAGGTTTTGTACATGACGATCTTAAAGTATGTTTTGAAAAGTATAGTTTGCTCAAAGTATTGGTTTTACTCAAAGAAGTAATGTTTTGAAAGTAAAATTCAAAATATGGTTTCCGCGCTCTGATTAAAGTATGTATATGAATTGTTTTCGTTTCTATGCATAGGTGTGCTAGTTTGATGTTATGACATTGCTAGTTAGTGGTTGGTATACGCTGAGTATTCAATGCTCAGCTGAATTGTTATCTTCGGCAGGTTACAGGTTGGATGGTTATGCTCTGAACCAAGGGTTGAGGAGTATGTCGAGAAGCCGATAGGCAGTCATCGTAAGGTGGTTGAGTGATGAGAGGAAGAGACATGTATATGGGGATTAACTTGTGGGGGTTTGTGTATTGGACTTGAGTTGGTAACTCAAGTGATGAACCTTGTGTTTAGTTTATATTTCAGTTTTTGGGTTATGTTAACACTTGGAAGATCATGTTATAAAGAAGAAATTTTTAGTTCGCCTTTTTGTATGCCTTATGTGCTCTTACAGGATGGTTTGAAGTATAAGTCACGATGCCAAAGTATCAAAACTTCTAAGGGGGATTTCGGGTCGTGACAGTTTATATATATATATATATATTTGTTTTGATCAATAACGAAATATATTATAAAAAGGAGGAGGTAACCACAAGTATAAGCAAAAAAAAAAATAAAGACCACCGAGTTTACAAGCAAGTAAACTTAGACCCAGCCAAACACATAAGCTAAAACCTCCCCCCACAGAGGCACAAAACTAATACAGAATTTCCTGGATTTCCTCCCTGGTACAATGTAAGCCTACCCACTCCAAAACTATCAAACGAATACGGTCACATATTCGGGGAACTGAAGACGAAACATCTTCAAACACTCTATGATTTCTTTCCTTCCAAAGTATCCAAGAAATAGCCTCACGAAGGACTCCCCAAATCTCCTCTCAGACTTCCGTTCCTTTACCCCAATACCAACAATCAAGGAAATGACGAAAAGATGAAGGGAAGACCCAAGCAACTCTCAAACGGGATAGAAAAAAACTTCACACCTCCGACACCACTGGGCAATGCAAAATAACATGATCCGCTGTCTCTTCCACTTAGAGGCACATGAAACATCTGTTAGCCATATTCCAACCTCGATGTTGCAAATGATCCCCAATTAGGATTTTGTTCAACAAAGCTGTCCAAAGAAAGAAGGAAACCTTTGAAGGTATACCGGGGTTCCACACCACTCTATGAGGATAAGAGCCTCCTGAAAAAGGAGACAACGACTTAAACAAAAGCCTAATAGAGAAACACCCAAGACTACTCCTGGACCACATCCTAAGATCCCTGACCTCTAGGCACAGAACCGACGAAGAAAAACGCTCCATAAGCCGGGAGAAGTCACTGATTTCCCAGTCATTAAGATCTCGACACATCCTGGGACACCAAACGACTCCCGTTGTGCCTCTCTCATAAGAGGCCTCCACAAGAACATCCCTGTCGGTAGAAAGAACAAATAAGTTTCCAAAATCATCCTTGAGACGCGTAGAACCTGACCAAATATCCTTCCAAAACCTTATTTTCGACGCGTAGAACCTGACCAAATATCCTTCCAAAACCTTATTTCCGATCCTCTTCTCACCCGATATGTAAAGAAAGGCACCACCGCACCGGCGTGGGCCATAATCCCCTTCCAAAACCCAAGACCGTGAGGACCCCTAACCTCCAGGGGAATCCAACAAGACGTCTCCCTATATTTGGCCACTATCATAGCCCTCCACAAACTATCCCTTTCTTCGCCAAATCTCCACACCCACTTCCCTAGCAAAGCATTATCCATTTGAATAATCGGCTTGAGATTTAATCCCCCATCTTCCTTGGGCCTACACAACTTGGACCATGCTACTAAATGATACTTCCCTCTGTCCTCTTTATCTTTCCATAAAAACTCCCTCTGAATCCTCTCTATGGTATAAGCTACTGATCGAGGAATGGTGAGAGACGACATAAAGTTGGGAGGCTTTGCAACGTGCTCCGGATCAAAGTCAATTTTCTCCCTTTTGATAAATATGATGCCCTCCATCCTGACAATCTTCTTGAGATGCAATCTAGTACAGGATTCCAAACTGATTTCGCCTTATAGTTCGCTCCCAAAGGCATTCCTAGGTACACGGAAGGGAGAGATCCCACTCCACATCCAAGACAGATGGCAAGATGTTCTAGTATAGATACCTCCCCACCTTCAAAATCTCAGTTTAGCTAGATTAACTCGTAGGCCTGACACCACTTCAAAGCATCCTAAAAGACATCTAATGAGAAGAAGATCCATTCGCGAAGCCCGACAAAAAATGAGAGTATCATCCGCAAATTGGAGATGGAAAATCCTCAACCCAAACTGGCCGACCCGAAAGCCTTCAAAAAGTGTCTCCTCTGCTTTTGATAACAATCGACTCAAAGCTTCCGAAACCATGACAAAAATAAAGGGGGAAAGGGGATCCCCTTGTCGCAATCCCCTAGAGGTGGGGAAGTACCCCACAGGACTACCATTCAGCAGGATTGAAAAAGAAACAAACGATATGCAAGTCCACATCCTCCACTTTTACCCGAATCCCATCCTGCTTAATAATAAATAGTTAAGGAAACCCAGTTGACATGGTCATAGGCCTTCTCCATATCGACCTTACAAAGAATACCCAGATTCCGTTCTTGCATCCTAGAATCGATACATTCGTTTGCCACAAGAATCCCATCTACAATTTAGCGTCCTCCAACAAAAGCACTCTGTTAAGAGGATATGAGAGAAGCCATTACTTTCTTGAGACGAGTTGCCAATACCTTAGAGACGATTTTATACATGCTACTCACAAGACTTATGGGCCGAAAGTCTTGGAGCTCCGCCGCCCCTTCCTTTTTTGGAATCAAAGTAAGTGCTATTCATAACTCGGTCAAATCTCCCTGTATCAAAGAACTCCTGCACCACTGCCATGAAATCGCATCCCATAATCTCCCAACATCCCCTATAAAATTCAATGGAGAACCCGTCTGGCCCGGGCGCCTTATCACTCGCCAAACCCTTAAATCGCATCTAGCACTTCTGCTTCCTCAAAAGGAATCTCAAGGACCGTACTTTGTTGTGTTGACAGACCGTCAAAAGAGAGACCATCAAGCTTTGGGCACCATCTCTCCCTCTCATGATACATATCCTTATAATAATCGATACCCTAGCTTCAATCTCTCCCTTCTCCTCTATCCACCTCCCATCTACCCTTAACTTGGATATGAAGTTCTTTTTTCTGTTATAATTTGTCATTCTATGAAAGTATTTCGTATTTCCATCTCCCTCTTTAAGCCAATGAGTCCTAGCTTTTTGTTTCCAATTGATTTCTTCAAGCTTTAGGGTAGAAATATAGTCCAATTTCTTATCTTCTCTTTCCCTGGATTCAGAAAGGGAAAGGTCCCGCAACTCAGCCAACCCGTCCAAGACTTCAATCTCCCTTAGTAACCCAGTGAGTCTCTCTTGTATGTTTCCAAAAACGTCCTTATTCCACAATTTTAGGCCCTCTTTCAAGATTTTCAGTTTAATCCCGAAGCGAGTACTAACCGACCCCCCACCCTCTATTTTGGCTCCACGCCTTAGCTACGACATCTCTAAACCAGCATCCTCCAACCACATGTTCTCAAAGCGAAAAGGGCTAGCCCTTCCCCCCCCCCCAAAAAAAAAAAAAAAAACCTCGCACATGGTCAGATATGGGTCTAGGGAGAGACGATTAAGTAACATTTGGGAACTGAGCCTCCTAATATGGATCCACAAGGAAACGGTCAATGCGGCTCGCTCTACGGTTATTACCCGCTTGAGACCAAGTGAATTGAGCACCCCTCATAGGATAATCAATCAACCCATGACAAAAGCGAAGTCTCTAAACCGCCTCATCTTGGGGATAAGAATGCTTCCCCCTTTTCTTTCCGACAAGAAACGGATGTTATTGAAATCCCCTCCCAAGCACCAAAGTTTGCCCCATCGCACACTGACGTCATCCAATTTATCCCATAGCTCTTAGTCTTCTGACCTTCCAACCGGCCCATACACTCCTGAAAAAACCCATAAAAAGTCATCCCCAGTCATCCGACATAAAACAAAAATCGAAAAGGCCCCCACTTCTGACTCCAGTACTGCCACTTTCGCTTTGTCCCACATTAGAAGGATACCCCCTGAAGCTCCCAAAGATAGAAGCTCGATCCACCCCAGAACCTGATTACCCCACATGTCTCGAATATGATACTCTTGAGTGTGACAGTTTAGTTTCCTGAATACATAAAAACGTCGGATGCTTGGAAGTTACCAACTTTTTAGTTGCCACCCTCTTCTCCAACTAACCCAACCCTCTAATGTTCCAAGATATAATTGAAAGACCATTCATCTAAACACCAGAAGGTACCTACCTGCCTTCGGACTGGCAAACTCCCCTCTCTTCCTGACTCGGTCATAGTTGACACTACATTCAAGTCGCCTCTTCTCCATTGCCGATGCACCTCCGCGGCAGACACAAGATCTAACTTTGGATCTACTTCTGCCCCTCTTATTTCCTTCTTCAACTTTCTGATAAAGGCCTCTAACCTCGGTTTCACGCCCTTCCATTGAAAGTCCCAGAGACTTCCCCACGCCCTCCATTTGTTGCACCACCCAAACAGACACCTCCTCCAGACTCATCTAGGGGGCAAAGTCTGGGTCTCCCCCTACATCTGTCTAGCTACAGAAGGGAGAGGGCCTGACCTCTCTAATTCCGATCCTGGAACCTCAAAATTGAAGGTCTCTCTCCCCTGCACTTCTGAAGAAACCAATGGAGGGCCTACCTCTCGCTCAATGCTCGACCCCGAAGCTGACTTGCTTGCCGACGATGTTTCTACCCCCTCCAAAGCAAAAATAACTGGATTTCCTCCAACTTCTTCCCTAACCACTTCCTTCAACCCTTCTAAGCTCTGATCCAGACGCACTTTATCTAAGGAGTTCGCCTGATCCACCAAACTCATAACTGGTTCAAAGTCCACCGCTGATGACTTCTAATCATGACCGAAGACTTCTGGCGCTATCCCCTTCTCCCCTGATTTACCATCCCCCAAAAAAGGCTCCAACAAATTATTTGCTTCCCCTCCAAAATCCTGCTCTTCCGACGAAAACACAGAAACCATCTCGGTGAATACCAACAGTGTATATTGCCCCATCTCTGAGCTATCCGAGACGGCATCCCAAAATCTCCCCTCCAAACATCTGCCCGAAGAAGAAAAAGATTTTGGACCTAGCACACCGTTAAGGCTTCTACTTCTCTCCCCAACTCTCCTTCCTGGTGAAGGAGTTGCAAAGACTCAACCCTCCTCCAAAACACTCTGGTCTCGGGAGACATCATCTGCCTCCATCGGACCTGAATTCCCTTCTTTCCCCCTCGGGTTCGATTTAAGGCTAAGGATCTCCCCCCACGAGCCAGAACCTACAATCTTCTCAGGATCCCAAGCTGGAGATGGAGAAGGACTCTTATTATTCAAATCCTGATCCACCCCATCTAGCATTGGGCCCACCCTAGCAGGCCCAGCTAACGGATTAATAACCTAGGCTTCTATTTCCAAAACCCTAGGCCATGCCCCAAATCTACTCGCAAGGGCCAAGATCTGATCCGCTTCACTGAGGAAAAAGGCCCATCCTGATTGGGCCCATGAACACCCGTTTCCTTAGCAGAAGGCCCCACCACTAAAAGGCCCAACTTGCCCTCTTCACGAGCCTCCTCCCTCACTAAATTCTATCCAGAGGTCCCTTGCCCAAAAGAATAGGGTTTCTCAGCATTGACAGGACCAAAACCCTCCTGATAAGCTTTCCTCTCTCACCTCTGCCGCCTCCTCCGCATATTCCGCTTTTGGTTCTTTTTAGCAAATCGACCTCTGCTTCTCCTGCCACTTTCTATTTCAGTGAAAGGCTTCGGGTTTACCTCTGGGGGATAATGGCTGATGCCTGACCACACGCCTACCTTTTCAGGAGCTACTTCTACGACTCTCCTGCCCCTCTGAGATTCTGACGACGTCTCTTTCTGCCTTATCCCCTGATTCGCTGCTCTTCCCCTACGAGCTACGACCATCCACCCTTTTGTCTGGCTCTCATTGGATGCCACTGGTTCAGCCTGTACGTTTCCATCAACGGTCCTTTCCGCAAAGAAATTTGAATTCGCCACTGCATGGCCTTGCCAGAAACAAGTCCGGTCGCCGGAAACTCCCACTTCATCTTCTGAAAGCACGACGATACAAATCCGATGTAGACCTTCCCCATTTGGGATGTTCATAGTGCGGGGTATGCTTGCTCTGTTTACGGCTACGATTTTAATCCAAGTTTGTCAGAGGTCCGAAAAGGAGGATGTGCGCTTATCAATGGACAAAAGGCCTCCGCAAGCGTTTCCCATCTCACGAAAGGTTTTGGAGTTCCATAAGTGCAGCGGTAGGCCTTGAATACCTAGCCAAAAAGATGCTCTGAAAAAAGAGTCAGGGTGCTGGTTTGAAGCTGGCCACCATCTATGAGCGATTAGTGATCCTCCTCCTGGAATCAGCCATTGCTCCTTGGCACAAAGATCTGTCACCGAGGACATTCTCTTAACTATGAGTAATCCCTTTCCAAAAGCATAAGGGCTCAGCAGTGGACGGTCATCACTAGGGAGAAGAGAGTGAGTAAACTCCTCCACCGTCGACCAACTAGCAAGTGATTCGGGAAAAGCACAAACTATAGTCCTATCCCGCCAACCCTTAGGAGCATGAACCTCATCTACCAAGGGAGGAAAATAATCATCGGGATGCTGAGTTCCAGGCGCACTCTCCAATTCCTTCTCAACAAAACTCTCTTTCCTTTCTAATCGATAACGGGCCGGAATGATATAATTCAAGGACGACAACACCCCTTCCCAGCCGAAGCCCTGTTTTGCTTTAGGAAAGATTATCCACTTTCTTCTGCCACCAGCCATGAGGGAGATGAACTCCCCATTATGATTTTTCTTCCTTTCTAGGATGAAAACCCTTGATGAACATTGGCATCTCTCCGCCCTGTATGAATCTTCAGATAGTCTCACGCAATCCCCTACAAACCATAAAAGCCACCAAAAGCTTCGTTCCCTCAGCTTCAACTCCACCAAACTTCCCCTTCCACGCTCGACGATCCGCACCAAAAAACCTTCTCTGTCGTCTTCACTGCCGAAACAAAGGTCTTCGACTCAACTTCAAGAAACTTCTTCCTCATTTGATACTCCTTTCGAAACTTCTTCCTCTTCAACTCAAGAGAAGTGTATTTGAATATGAAGAAAGAAAGAAAGAGGAGACGTGCGCGTACCTCGTCTTTCTTTTGGAAGAAGAGAGATTTGGTTTTTGGGGGAAAAAATAAGAGAGAAGAAAAATATATTTAAAATATATAAATTTAATTTAATTATTTTTATCGCCTAGGCATCGCCTGGACGCCTTTACTACATTGTATGAAAAAACATAAAATAAGATTACTAATTATAAAAATTATAAAGAAATATATTTCATATGTTAAATATTTATCGGGACTTTTCAAAAAGTCGTGAATAACTCGAATACTTCATGAATTAATCGTTCAACGAAAAAGTTGCGAGCCTCGAGGCATAAGCCTCACACGCCTTTTCAAACACTAGACCATTCATACCAAAATCGGATTGTCTCGAGTTCTCATCCTTTTCGGATTCTCAGAGAGTTCTTGAGGGCTCTTTCTCCATGGAGGAGGTCCTTGCAGTGGTCAGGGGTATTGTAGAGGACAAAGCCTCAAGTCCAGATGGATTCTTCATGGAATTCTATCAGAAATGTTGGCACATTATGGGAAATTACCTAATGCAGGTATTTGATGAATTTCATCTCTTCAAGTCTTTAGACCGAGTTTTGAATTGTACATTTGTGGTCGTCATCCCAAAGTAAGGAGGAGCGTAACTGATCAATGAGTTCAGACAAAAAAATTCGATTAGTCTAGTTGGGAGTATGCATAAATTCTTGCTAAAGTGCTAGAACTCCGTCCAAAATCGGTCATGAATTCGCTCATCTCCCCATTCCAATGTGCTTTTGTGGTTTGGGGGGGGGGGGGACAAATAATGAATGGGCCACTCGTAGAAAATGAATGCCTAGAGGATGGTCTGAGGAAGGGGGAGTGGAGCATCCTTTGCAAGATTGACATAGAGAAGGCCTACAATCATGTCGATTGGGGAATCCTCAAATATATCCTCGATAGGTTGGGTTTTAGTGTCAAATGGAGGGCCTAGACATACTAATTCAACGTACGACAAAAATTCGGTACGGGAATTATTCGTGTATACTTTGGAATAGTTATTTTATAATTCTTTTAAAGATTCGGCGAAAAAAACGCAGCATGTCAAAAATGCGGTACAAGAATAATTTGGGTTAAGACTCAAAAATTCGTTCAAAAAATCAATTAAACATATAAAATACATGTATAAAGTTACCTTAAGTGACCTATGTATGTAAGGTATTTACATATTTTTGAAACTGGATCCTCTCAAGGCATGCACACCATTGGATTCCTAACCAAAAGTTTTGGATTGCTTGTTCTCTCAAGCATGTGCTTGAGACGATCCTAACTTCAGATTTGTTAGCTTCTAATAGAGCACACATATAACATCACTATCATCACTATTCGCTAGATCTAGATTCATTCCGAAGGATAGCCCTTGGACAGCCTCTATTTCAAGGAATTTCACATAAGCAAAACCCTTTGGTTGGCAAAACTTATTTGTTGCCCTTCTTCCGGGGTGCGTGAATAATCCACATTGCCGACAAACACAGGTTGAGAATCTGCCTCCTCTCTACTTACCTGAGTTGCAGCACCACTAGGAGGATCTTTGTGAAATTGATGATAACCTTTAATTGAATAACTCTTTGGAGGAGGTACTTCAACAATTGAGGAAGATCTGCATTTTCATCAAGAAACCACCCCTTTACCCATAAATCATGAACTTTAATCACTTTATAATACATCCATCTGCGATTTCTCAGTGTCTGCTCGATTCCGCCATGACTACGTGTTAATTCTAGGGTGTGTGATAGGACAGTGTGAGACAGTAATAAGAGAGATTGATGAAAAGTTACATAGATGAACTCTAGGGTGTCTTCAATTGAAGAGAAGGCAAAAGAAGTGTAGAGAGGAAGAGAGATCAGGTGTAATTTCAGTGACGCTCTAGGATTTTTGTAAATAGCCAAAACATTTAAAAGCGAGAGCATTTAAGAGCAACATAAATGGCCAAAATCCCACTTAATTACCAGTCTATGCACACAGGGGAGAAGAAGGCTCACAGGAGAGAAGGCATGCCACTGTAATCTGTATTTTGCATTGTTTGCATGGCTGTGTGAGAGATTTTATAATATTTAATGTATATATTCGCGACCCATTCACGAATGATTCGTTTATCTTCAAAACACTGTGTATGCATCCATACCATTGAATCGGACAGCCGAATCAGACAGTAAGCAAGCAATAAGTTTAATTCGCGACTGATTCACCAATCATTTGCGATTTTACTATGGGCTTGGATGAGAGCATGTTTTGGATTAGCTCGTTTTTCTATTCCAAGGTTCTAATTGTTGATATCGCATAACAAATTGCACCGATGAGAACAATATAACGGGGATATATCGTTTTGCAGGAATTTTATCACACGTCAAGGTAAAAATAAGAGACAAATGAGAAAAACTTGAAATTTTGCAGTGAAACTTCACAAAACGTTAAAATAGATGTTAATACACATTGCGAATAAATTTTAAAAAAAAAATTATACATAAGAGATGCAATGGGAAACAGACAAAGATGTGCACTGCCGACAATGTATGATTGATTAATATTTATAATTAACTTACATAAAATATTTCATTCATTCCTCAATCAATCATAGATCCATAATTCATAAGATTCGTAACAATAAAAACATACAATCAGAGTTCCATACATAATAATAATCCAACTCACCCCAAGAATTACAATCAGAACTAGAAGAAGTTACATGGAGGCTCGAAGTCATCTCTGTCTTGACTAGGCTAACCATCGTATTTTCTAAATACATAAGCCCTAATGCATTTGAAGTGTCTAGACTTGGGATTTGAAAATAGGAATGAGTATAAAAATCTAAATTTTGTTTGAATACATATATATGGACATGTTCTAGAGATCCCCTAGGGAAAATCCCTTGAGGTAAGCAAGAAGGGTGGTGCCCTAGGGTGAAAGGCCCCAAACCTGCTTGAGGAGACCCCTGGTGTGGGTATTATGGTGAGAGCTCGATCGAACTGGTGGGAAAATCGAGCCATAATAATAGACGAATTTCATTCGTTCAAAAAGAAAATGAAAATAGAGTATTCTCACTATTCTTTTGTTTATGAAAAAAAGTCTTTGGTGTAGGTGTGACTTTATGGTTAAAAAATTTTGTTTCTTCTTACAGTAATACTTACATTACATTGTTTTGAAAGAAATGATTTTACTAGCATTTATTGCACCATTATGATTTTTGATGTGGGTTGACTAATGACTACCTATTGGGCTTGTGAAGCTCACTGTTAATTTATGTTTTTATTTTTTGATCAGTACACTATTAATTTATGTTTCAGATTGAACTAGTGGACATTGTAAGGAGTTGGACTAAGGATGGGAAAATCATTAGTTTTTTTTTCTATCATCTATGTTTATTGGGATTGATGGTTGTACAACTTTATTTGGCTTTATGAGCCTTTCGTTTTGGTATTACCGTTTTATGGGATTTTTTAGGTAATTTCATCATGATTATTACTGTTATACATGTTATGATAGTTTGGTTAATATTGGTTTGTAATTTATGGGCCTTTTCTCTGTTCACTATAATTTTATGTCCACTTATGGTAAACAAGGTTCGAAATATCGATAATATCGGCGATATATCGCCGATATATTTCGATATCGCCCATCACCGACACATCTATATGATGTTTTAAAAAAAATACAGCATATCGGAAGATATCGGTGATATATCGGAAATATCGGAGATATATCGGCGATATCGGAGATATATCGGCGATATCTTCCGATATCGCCCAAACAGAAAACCCTTTTTTCTTTTTGTGGAATATTTTTTTCGTAAAACCCTGTTAGGGTTCACTTTGTTTGAAACAAAAAATGAAAAAAATAAAAAGATGAGAGGAGAAAGAAGGAAGAAGAGAGGAAAAAGAGAAGAGAGGAGAAAGAAGGAAGAAGAGGAAAAAGGAGGAAGAAGAAGAGAGGATGAAGGAAGAAGAACATACCCGGAGCATGGAGGTCGCCGTCGCTCACCGTCGCCGATCGCCCTAGCCGGCATGCCCTAGGTCTCCATTCTCCTTTGAGTCGGAGTCGAGTCTGAGTCTGCCTTCTTCATATGAGTTATCAGGTTTTATTTAATTTTAAGTGGGTTTTTACATATTAACTGCTAGGTTCTTCCTAATTTGCAAATACACTTTTATGTGTAAACATTTTGCAAATTAGCTCATGATTTTCCAACAATAAACCCTTGGTTCTGTTAGACTTTTGTTTGTAATTTTTAGTAAAATGACTATTATGCCCTTAAGATATTTCATAAACTCATAAAGCCCCTTTAACTGTCCTTGAACTATGGTTAACAAGTTTTAGCCCATGTGGTTAATTTATCTCCTTTTAACTCTTTTAATTGTGGTTAAGATTCACTAACCCTTAAGGTTAAAGCATCTACCCTTGATTTTAAAAAAAATAACATCTCTTTCAACTCTCTTTAACCATGGTTAAGATTCACTAACCTTTATGGTTAAAGCATCTATTAGAAAATAAAAAAATAGAAAATTAAAAGTCTCTTTTAACTCCCTTTAATTGTGACTAAGATTCACTAAATCCTTAGGGTTAAAGCATTTAATCTTGATTTTTAGAAAAAAAAATTAAAAAATTAACCCTTTTAATTCCCTTTAACTATGGTTAAGATTCACTAACACATGCTATTCAATAATAAATGAAACATGAATCAATCATACATTATTGTCACTTATCAACGCACATCTTTGCTTTATTCTCATTGCATCTCTTATGTACATTGTTATTTTTTAAAATGTTTTTATTCTAAAAAGTGTATTAACATCTATTTTAATATTTCCTGAAGTTTCACTACAAAATTTCATATTATGTCCCATTTTTTTACAATTTTTTCAAAAATCACCGATAAACGATATATCTTCCGATATATCTCCGATATATCTTTTTTCCACGGCTCGACATGTCGAGCGATATCGACATTTAGAACCTTGATGGTAAATGGCATGTCATGTATATTGCGGAGTTTGACTAAGGACTGAGTTGAGGACTTACACGCATTGTTTTTGGTGTAGTGGTTCAAAGGCAATGGGATGCTCCCATTGATCATGAGTTTGAGCCTGCCCCCTGGTCATTCCTGATGTGTGTGGTTTGTGGGGTATTGCACGCATCCTCGGGGTCGAGGATTAGTCCCAATCCGAATGGGTGGGGGACACCCTGAGTCATCAATAAAAAAAAAATGAGTTGATGAATTATTTACAGTAACGAATCTAATTAATTTCCACCCTAACCCTTCGGGTTCCAAGGCATGGGGCGATCCATGGGTCGAGTCATCAGCTTTCCGAAATTCGGGGCATTATAGTATCTATATGAGAAACATTCAAATTTGGACGAAATTAGAAGCAGGCATAACCAGCGGTAATTATTCTACCGCCAGCTACAAATTTAAGTTTGAAAAACAATTGGTTGTAAAATAACTACAGCCAATATGCATAGTTTCTGAATTTTGAATTTTAACAACCTGTCACATTGCCCTGACTTTTCTCTTGATTGTTTTAGCAGTTTCTTCAAGGGGTTACTCCGAAATTCAAAGTATTTACTTAAAAATTCTCCTAAACACTTTGGCAAAAAAACCTAATTCTCCTTAACATGTCCTAGGGTACACATGTCACCCTATGATTGGTTTAGAGCCAACATACCCTTTTTGAAGGTTGAGAGGGTCTAAAAATAGTCCAATTTTATCAAAAAGAATAAAGATAAGATCAATGGACCTTCTGAAATAGTCGGAGGTATTTTCCAATTCAGGGACATTTTTGTTCATTATGGCAAAGGTCAGAGACACTCTTATCGCTTCTCTGGGGTTCTCAAGGGATCCTCTGGTAGATCACAGGAGGTCCAGTATGCCTTAGAGGGGTGCAAAAATGGGGTGCTTATAGTAGTCATAGAAGCAAAGTATACGAGCGACAACAGCGTGATACTGGGCGACAAGCTGCAGACAACATAGAGGTCCAGCTCGAGCATGTAATTATAGGCAACGAGGAGACATTGGTGAAATTATAAATGGGATGGATAAACTTGGTGTTGACGAGCGTAGTCATCATATCAGTGTGGCTAATGGAACACCATTCCAAAACGAGCAAATAGATACGAGAACATATACTGAGAGAGGAAGAAGGGGAGATCTCTAAAACTCTCTTATTCCTTCTTTCTGTAGAGACCATGTTATAACCAAGGTTTTGAATGTTGATATCGCTCGACATGTCGAGCTGCGGAAAAAAGATATATCAGAAATATATCGTTTATCGGTGATTTTTAGAAAAAAAATGACAAAAAATAAGACAAAACATGGAATTTTGCAGTGAAACTCAGGAAATGTTAAAATAAATATTAATACACCTCTTAAAATAAAAACATTAAAAAAATTCTAACCATAGTTAAAGGGAATTAAAAGGGAACATGATAATTTGTTTTTTCAAAAATTCTAAAAAACAAGGTTAGATGCGTTAGTGAATCTTAAGCATCAAACATTGGCATTTAGAAAAAAAATTAGAAAAGATGAACGTGTCCTATTTTAACCTCTTTAATTGTGGTTAAGATTCACTCACTCTTAGGGTTAAAATATCTAACCTTGGGTTTTAGAAAAAAAAAAATTTAAGTGTCTTGTATTTCTTTTTAATTGTGATTAAGGTTCACTAACCCTTAGAATTAAAGCATCTATCCTTGATCAAAAAAAAAATTAACGTGTCCCTTTTAACTCACTTTAACTATGGTTAAGATTAACTAACCCCTAGGAGTAAAGCATCTAACCATGATTTGTTAAAAAAAAATGTTTAATGAGACTTTTGGAGTGATATTAGTATTACCCTTTTAAGGGTTTAAAATAGGAGTGACATTAGCATTATCCTTTAAGGTTTTAAAAATGGAGTAACATTAGCATAACCCTTTTAAGGGTTAAAACATAAGGATTCGATCATTTCTGATCAAACCCAAAGGCGAAGACAATCAGCTCAGGTATGTACCCACGGCCACCTCTTCCTCCTTCTCTTTTCTCTACACTTCTGATTTTTGTTTTCCCTAAATCAAGCTTGAATCCAAGGGAACGTGTAAAAAGTTTCATACAAGGTATTGATGTGTTGGCCATGACCGACACCGACAAATATCGGCAATTGATCACCGATATTATCGATTTTTAGAACCTTGGTTATAACATCAGGAAGGACTGACCAAATTGCCTTTCGTGCCCCATCCTCACATACCAAAAACCAACACAATAAGAAGTTCAAAAAGTAGGAAGGAAAGACCCACTCCACACCTATTTTGGAGAGAAACCCCCACTCCACACCTATTTTGGAGAGAAACCCCAACACCCCATTCGCGATACGGCAATGCAAAAGCAGGTGATCCACGAATTCTTCCACACATAGGTACATGAAACAACGATTAGTCATTCTCCACCCTCTGCTTTTCAAATGGCCAGAAGTCAAAATTTTATTCAAAGATTCATTCCATAGGAAAAAAGATACATTTGATGGAATATTGGGATTCCAAACCAACCTATGAGGAAAAAAACCGGAAGATATTGACTCTAAGAATAGTAAAAGTGATCAAATTGAGAATTCCCAATTGTTTTCATATTTAGAATGTATTGACTATACTTGGCTATATGACTATGGTTTGTGTTTTCATACCTATTTCTCAATATGTTTACCTTTTTCAACACAGAATTCTTAACTCACAAATGTATGATTATAAATGTAGTGCCTATAATTGGCTATATGACAATGGTTTGCGTTTTCATACCTGTTTCTCAGCATGCTCATCTTTTATAAAATTTTATTCTTAACTCTCATATGCATAGTTATAATTTATAAATGTAGTTCAGGGACTTCGTGTTTAGCTTATATTTGTATTAAAAAAAAGTTTTATTCAAGGTATCTAAGTTTTTCCTTACATATCAAAGTGTTTCTTAGCGTATCTTAATTTGTTCCGGCATATTCATTTGTATCCACGATACGTATACTAAACCCTGATCGGTATGCTCTTCAATCCTGATACTTTGAACCATGAGCAAGATATTATTTCTTTCTATTAGAGGCTTTTTTAGGAGAGAATCAATTAGAGACTGAGACTTGATGGTGTGGTTTTTCATATCATTTTAAAGAAGAATAGTTTTTTTTTTTTCAATGGATACTTTGATACCAATAAAGAAAAGGAGAATAGGGGTTATTTTTTCAATGGATCCTTTGATACCAATAAAGAAAAGGAGAATAGGGATTACCTAGAGAGACATTTTGGAGGATATTAAATCAACTATTCGTGCGTATCCACGATACGTATCCTAAAATTGCCTAATCAGTATGCCCTTCAATCCCGATACTTAGAACTTTTGGGGGATAATATTGCGAGATGACAATTAGGTGTGTATAATAGGCCCACCCAAACCCTAATTGAGTCATATATAGGACACAAGGGGGAAGCCTAGGATTCCAAGCCTAAGCGTTAGCTCGAGGATCGTTACCTAGTACAGTAACTATGCATGCCCGAAAGAAGCACCAATAGCATAATCCAATCGCTATCATGGTTAGAGCACAGATAGCAAAGGTATGGGCAGATCAAATGCATACATCTACCAGATAGGTGAAACTCTCAACCATCTATTTGAACTCCTTCCGTATCTTTTCAGCAGTGAACTACTTGGCTTCTATGACGAGTTTTTAGCTTTGGAGATCAGTGGGTCGTTCCCTTTAGCTTCTTTGATTTTATTTCTAGTTGGACCATGCCCAGTCTCAATACTTCTTGGAGGTTGGTGTGGCTCATTTTCCCAGGGGCAATTTTCTGAAGTGTGTGGGAGGAAAGAAACATGAAGTTCTTCGATAATCTCGCACCCAAAAGAGTGTATATGGTTGGAGATATAGAAGCTTCTTCGCTCTTGGTGCCTGATCTGGTTGGATCAGGTAGACATTGATGTTCTGGATTGTTTGCATGTTGATTTTGTGTGTTCTTCTATTCTCGTTAGTGTTCTCTTGCTTTTAGTTGTTTTAGGGTCACCTCTCGGTGACCTCCCTGTATTCCTCAAACAATTACATTTCAATCTCACAGAGTCTTTGCATCTACTATTTACAAATCTCATGAACTCCAAAACGTAAAAGCTGAGATCGTCAGGACATAAATAAATAAACTCAACACAAACACAAACACAACCTTCGAGTAATTAAACCTATTTGATCAACTGTCAACAGAAAAAGAAACTCGAAGAAGGAGCATTCAATCAAACAGTTAGGTAAGCAAATAAGAAAATTGGAATCACTAACATTTCTTACTTCCACCATATATTCTCACAGAAAACAAGAGAAAGAAGAAGAAGAAGAAGAACACAAGAAACAAACCCTAAATTTTTCCAATAAAAACAATCTCAGATCCCTGTAATTGAACAATACTTACCGCGATGATGTCACGGTCACACCAAGGGATCTGATCTCCGCCTCGAAAGAAGGAGCCAACAGAGTCGAAGAACTTCCCGATCTTGGCTTCCATGGCTGCAACTGCTACAAATCGCTGATGAAGAAGAAGAAGCTCAGACACAGAGCTACTGAAGTAATGGCGAGAGATTTTCCTTTCGCTCTTAATAGGTTTGGGAATTAAGGAAGGCACACCACCTGCCCCTTTATGTTCTAGCTCATACGGCGACACGTGTTACCGTTACAGAAGTCATTCGGATTTCGGAGACCGAATCACATCCAAACATGGTTGTTAAATTTTTTTCTTTAAAAAACTAACCTTAATGTTTTCCCTCAAGGCTAGAGAATCTTAATCACAGTTAAATGGAGTTAAAAGGAGATGTGTCATAAGAATATTATAATCCACTAAATGTCACAAGGGTATATAGTAATTTTTTTAAAAGATTTTTTAATGGAATTCAACGGAAGTGGAAGACTGAGGTTCTTTGTCTACTGTTGTATAATAATAAAATAATTTGCAAAACTATTATATACAAAAGTGTAATTGCAAATTAGGATAAATCTAACAGCTGATATGCAAAAAAAAAAAACCCAAAAATCAAACAAGAGTCTTTTTTTTGTTTTGTTTTTCAAACTATTCACCAAATATGACATGTTTTCCATTTATATTTCTTAAAATGACATATTTTTGGCATATTTACGAAGTAGGGCATGTGGATGCAAATTAGCAATATTATATAATTATCAAGAAGATAAAATATTTTACCTACCTTTTAAGTATGCATATAAAAGCCAAATATTTTAGTTTCTCTTTAGGGTTCATTTTTTTAAACGTAAAGGAGAGGAGACGAGGAGAGCATGACTATACGACTGCTGGTTTCTCTCTATTGTTCTTTTTTTTTTTCTAATGTGAAGGAGATACGACAAGGAGAATGTGAAAGAGAGGAGTCAAGAGAAGGAGTGTCTACGTGGATAATTGATTTCATTGCTAATAAATCTGCATTTGAATGTTTGTAAGCTTTTGGCCGAGCTCCCTGAATGAATAAGAAATGGACAGCAAATTATATAAAGAAGATGGTAATAGGCCTCTTCCCTATTGTCAAATTCCCCATTTCAAACCCCTGTTCAAAAACCAAGCCTAGGCCTCTTCCCTTTGTCAAAGTAGACCATTAGCACACCCAGGGACCTCCACAACTCCCTCCTTTCGCGTATAGTACCACCACGTGCTCCGCCTCCTCTGCCAGCAGTTGCCACCACCTGAGGAGTGTGCCAGTAGGGTAGGGCTTCTCCTTACCCCCATTTACTTTAACTTTGAATGTTTTGTGAGCCCCTGGTCCTTCTAGGGGACTTCCAACTTTTATTCTACAGGTACACCCACTGTGGAAGGTTTCTCCCACATTCTTCATGGTGTGGGCAACCCCCCCAATAGGTATAGCATTATTCCAAGGCCTTCTCAAGCTTCTGGGGGTCCCTCACACCATGAGGGAACCCCTGATTCCTCCCCTATAGCAGCCCCATAAGGCAATTTTGATTTTCTGAAAAATGTCAGGGTGTCGGTAAACACAGTACCGACACCCATTGAACTTACTATTTCAAGGCCTGTGGGCCCCACCTAAGACCCACTTAGGCCCATCAAAGGCATGGGTTGGAACCCTTTATCTCTCTTGGGTCTAACCTAATCGCCTCAGGACCAATGGTTAACCTTAGCCATGGTTAAAATATATTAAAACAAAATGTCTAAATGTCGGTAATCAGATTACCGATATTTATGATTTTATGCATATGGTGAATAGTGCCTCTTTAACACACTGTGAGGTCCACATCAGGCCACCACTGGGGCCCAGGTTCAAATTCTTCCGTGGATTCCCCTCTTCAACTCCATGAGTTCAAGACCCCTTAACTCGCCTCCTAACTTAAGTTACGAGGTTGCAAACTTAGGTTAAAAGAATGCTGAAATGGCGGTGAAGCATTCACCGCCAATATGGATCTATGAAGAATCCGAATTGGCGGTAAATACATTACCGCCAATTCCAACCTCATACTTTTTTGGGCTTTACAGTGGCCCATAGCCCATGGGGGGCCCTCCACTAGACCTGACATGGCCCCTGGGGTCCACTCCAAGCCTGCCCAGGACTTGTCCTTACCTTAACCATGGTTAACTCAATCATGGTTAAGAACTAACCATGGTTAGTTGACAAAACCCCTTAAAAAAATTTCAAAAAATACTTAAAAATGTAAAATATTCTAAAACTTTGAAAAATGTCACTTTTGGATTACATATGCTCGCCTAACCATGGTTAGATGAACTTAACCATAGTTAACACTTGGTTTAACCATGGTTAAGCTCATTTAAGCTTTGGTTAAGATGCTAAAAAGTCATGAAAATTCCCAAAGGGCACTCTAACCCCAAATTCAACTTTGTAAAGAGCCTAACCATGGTCAAACTCATGTCTTAACCATGGTTAGCCCCATTTAACTTGGGAAAAATTGGAAAAAATCCCTAAAAGTGTTCAAATCACACTTAAGGACCATAAACATACATTGGACCTTGCCCAACCCCAGTTAGCAATCCTAACCACAGTTAAATCCCTCTTGGCCTACCGAGCCTAACCCTAAGCCTACCGAGCTTGCCTTTGTCCTACCGGGCCCAATTCAAAGCCTACCGGGTTTACCCTTGGCCTACCATGCCTAATCCAAAGCCTACCGGGCTTACTCATGACCTCCGGGTCCCTCCAAGGCCTACTGGGCTCAATCCATAATCTACCGGACTAAACCCTAGCCCCCGGACTACACCCTCAACCTATTAGGCCCAATCTTGGCCTATCGAGCCCAAACCCTACTCTACCGGACTACCCTTTGGCCTACCGGGTTTAATCAAAATCAAATACTTGACCAACTCGGTCAACCAACCTTAGCCTCCCAGCTAGACCTTAAACCACCCTTGGTGCACACACAACACTCCCCCTAGCTTTGGCATGGGCTTATGTGCCAGAACTATGCTCGGTCTGATCTCACCCCAATATGAGTACGTAGGCAACCCACCCCGGGTTCGACTCTTGTTTAGCATTTCCCTTCTTGGATTAGTATAAACTAAACCTAAGGTATCTGACTAATTTTGACATTAAACTGGCTAAAACCTAGTAAGTAGAGAACCGTTTTAAAGCAGAAGTACCGGGGTGCCTAACACCTTCCCCGAGCTTAACCGAACCTCTTACTCAGAACTCTAAGCAGATCAAAGACCTTATCCATTAGCTGGGACTTATCCCTACCGAATCAATAAGTGGTGACTCATAAACAAACAAATTGCTAAAAATGTGGGTACTGAGAACTGTGCTCATAGCTCTGACGACTCTGCTGGGGACAGAAAATGTCATACCTCAAGGTTTAACCCGGAACCTAGGTCTAAGCCAAATTAACATCAATACTACTCAAATGCCGTAGAATTTAGTCTAATACTAATTCTTTATACATTTTGAGTGTATTTTGTACTGTGCATTGCATACTAAGTATAGTAGTCTAACAATCCTTAAACCTATTAGACAGACTTATTACGTTTACGGCTGCAAGATGATTATCCTCAGTGACAAAGGCTTAAAAGTCTTAGAGGTCTGCGAAATTACTCATTCTGGGTGATTACCTTCAAGAAAGGATTCTGAACGCTCCCGCTTATACCAATTGTCTATTTTTAAGGGAGTCGCATATATGATGTTAAGTGATCCACCCACCCTTAGGAACACACTTACATCACCCCAGCATGCATATATGTAGCCTAGGCTAGGGTATAGTTTACAAGCAGCCAACATATAGGGATACTCTAAACCCTAACCTGTTTACACCCTATACCCGTCCTTAATCATGGTTGATTACCCGGACACATCCTACCCAGATAATCACCCGTTCAGGGGCATGTGATGAGCCAAACTTGTGCTTGTAATAAAACACATCCTACCCCGCATCCTGACATAGCACATGGGATCCAAATCCCAGGAAGACAGGTCCTCACATGATCTTTCCCAGTCTTAACCTGATAGGCCCTCGGTTCCCAACAACCCGGGTAAAGCATACCGGACCTTTGTCCGATTGCCCTATCGGATTACATGTGTCTTGTCGCACCCAATAAAAAATAAAAAATAAAAAATCTCTGCATCATCTTTGCATCCTGCATTTGCATACATAGTACACTCATACCGAGTCTATATATCTGTTAGGAAGATAGTAGGTCCGTTACGGATTGTTCCTTTAAATGGTCAGCCTTCACGGCCCGTGCACCTGACATCTCATGGGGCATGTGATGACACCCTCCAGAAAATAATTAAGGCCTTAACTCGGGATCAGCATGTCGCTTGGGCTTAGTACTACCGAATGGGTAACACCCTAGACCTATACATGGTTAAGCCAGACTAGCGCCTCCTAAATGCTGCAATTCAGTGTTGGAACCCATTCTATATGGTGTTCCGTTTTGGTAAGAACAAGTTGTGTCCAACACTGGAGGGAATACAACGCATTTTTAGCCTAACCATGGAAGGCGATGCCATAGTATCGCGCTACAGGGCAAACTTTTAGGCAGACCTCTCAAGGTTTTTATAAATCAAGCCTGCCTCCCTTCAGCACGATCCTAGCGGCACTTATGAACGGGTGTCTATAAAATTTCTTGAGCAACGGTAGTCACAGGTGAAACCCTGACTCCCTAACAGCTTAACGCCTTTACATTGATCATCATGTCTCAGTTGGTGTTCCCAAGATGCCGCACCCTAGCCGACTCAGTTTTGGTGGGGGTCATTGAAGACATGCGCGACTCCAAGACGGTCACCCAGTCATCCTTACAGAGCTGCTCAGGGCTCTGAACCAAGCATCAGAGCGCAGAAAGGTCATCTTCCATGCCAGTGCACTGATACTACACCTGTGGCTGGTTTTACACCTGCCCACCATCCTACTGGTGCCCGACATCCCTTGAGATGTATACAGCCTGCCCAGGAAGATTTCTCAGAATCAGGGCCAGATGGTGACTACCGACGTCAAAACTCTCTACTAGCTTCTCCAAAACCTGACAGATGAGCAGTTTACATGGGAATACATGTGGCTAGTTCATAGACAGCTACCACACATTATCATAGCAGGAAGGTGATGCATGGTCCTAGCAGGTCTCATCGGCTCAACGGTCTACGTACCACTTCGAGTCCTCCATTAGTTTGGACTCCCTCAGTGCATCCCGATGATAGACAACCTGAAAAAGGACTTCGCCGACTTCACAGTGCAGTTTGAATGCCTCACCCACCGATTCCAAGCAGATTGGCGAAGCTCCTTGAGAGATCAATGGCCAGACTTTGTGGTTAAAACAGGACCACCAACTGATTTTGCATTCCAACGGTGGGTGGAAGACCCTAACAATCCATCCGGCATGCCGATACCTAGGGAACTGCCAACACCAGTTTCCGCTCCATCATAAGGAACCATACCCATTGCAAAAATGGTGGTTCCCTAAAGAGACATCTTCCTGGAAAGGCAGCTACTAATCTAGGAGGCAGAGAAGAGGCAACGGAGAGCCCAATGAGCATTCAGGCAACAAGATGTGGAACAGAACCGCGAACTCCTAGCCATGTAGGAATAGATTGACCAGCTTAAGCATACAGTCCAGTCTCTCCAGAAGAGATGTAGGGGCGATGTCCAAGAGATTGCCATCATTAGGGCCCAACTACACTTCCATCAAGAGCAGCTTGACAGTGCAAAGGTAGAGATGACCAATCGAATCCGATAGTTTGGGTTCCGGATGTTCAATGCCTCAGAAATAGTTGGACATATAGAGGTTGAAATCACATCCCTCCAACAACAGATTATGGACTTTAAAGGCGTGCCCTGGCTGCTTGATTTTGCCATCCCTGATGGACCTGCTTAGGGTTGAGTCTTTTCTCCTTCTTGAGTCATTGTCTTGTACTCACTCACTCAATCATGCATTCAATAAAAAATCTTTTCCTGTATTCTGTCTCATCATGCATAATCGTGATTAGCCATTGCATTCTTTTTAGTTGCATGAGCCGACCCATGACTCGCTCTATGACTACAATTCTCGCAGAAGTAACAAACGCAATCCTAACAGAAGTACCGGTCTCAAAACAGGTGCCTACCCGAGCCATATCAAAAAGCAGTTTAGTTATAATGGAGAAAACCAGTTGATCAACATCAGCGGACCAGTGAGATTCTACAAGCTCACAACAAGGACATTGCAGCCATGCAAGCAAAACTTGATAGTGTTTTAGAATCTCTGAAGATTCTAATTGGAACCTGAACCGATGAACCCTCTACCTGGATCCCGACAGGTGAATCATCCGAACAACCTATCCCTGAGCCTCACCTTATTTCAATCATTATCCTTAACCCTGGGCCCGCTACAAGCAGAGGAGATATGGAGTATGAGCACTTCGAAGGTGCGGAACAGCCTAAGGCTTCGCATATCAATCAAGACAGACCATCTTCTTCCTCAGACCCGATATCAGCTCTCCGTGATTAGCATGGAGAGATCAAGCAGATGAAGGAAGAACTGAAAATGATGAAGGGTGCTTCTGCTAGCACGAGTCTATCTCTAAAGGACTTGAGTTTCTCTTCAGGGTAGGTTATCCCCGCAGGCTTTAAAGTGCCGAACTTCAACAAGTATGATGGTACAGGCTATCTGAAATAGCATTTACAGCTATACCTGGGGGACATGCGCCTACACCAGAAGAACCAGCCCCTCCTCATACAGTACTTTTAGAAAAACCCGAATGGGCCGGCCCTGACATGGTGGATGACAGTAGACAAATAGAGGATAAAGACTTGGCAAGATGCCATGAACTATTTTGTAGAGCAGTATTCCTTTAATCAAGAGCTTCGACCTCATCAGAGCTAGCTCGAACAAATGAGCCAACGCAACAATGAATCATTCTTGGCATACGCCACCCTGTGGAGGGAGATGACAACTAAAATCCCTACTCCTATCCCTAAGGAGGAACTGACAAACATGTTCATGGGCACACTGAAGCAGCCCTACTTGACCCTGATGGTCATATTGCCTGTAGTGGACTTCGGCATTATCGTCAAGACTGGTACCCGCATCAAAACTGCCATCAAGAATGGGGCTATCCACTCCAGCCTAGGGTTTGATCCTCCAAAAGCAACAGCCTCAACCAGTAGGAACAACGGTCTCTGTGACCAAAAAAAGAAAGAAAGTGCACACATGGTGGCTTCTACAACACCCATCAGACTTCCAGCTCCAGTAGCTTGAGCTCAGCTAGCTAATAGACACACCTGGCCAGCCTGGCCTAACCAGGGGCAAAACTGTCAACAAGATAAGCTCCCTCTGAACTTCACTCCCCTCCCTTACACTCTCAGCCAGTTGCTAGAGTTCTTGACCAAGTAGGGTCTTCTTACCCTGAGAGGCCTTACTCCCCTCTTACCCCCAGACAAAAGAAGTAAAAATTACGATATCAATCAACATTGCGCCTTTCACCAAGGCCCAGGCCATGCAACTGACTACTACATCGGCCTAAAGTATGCCATCCAAGATCTTCTAGATGAGGAAAAAGTTGAGCTGGCATCAAACAACACCAGCATCAACCAGGCACCACTGCCCCCACACAACAACCAGGTTAATTTCATACAGTGGGAAGAGCCCGGGGCAGGGTAGCCTAGACCCAGCGCACTGGCAGTAGATGATGGCATCATCTGGACCTCCTACCGACAACCAATCATTATCCCCTCCCTCTGTCAAATATCTAGGTCATTCAAGCCCTAGTCCAAATCCCCGTTATTGAAACTGACGAAGAGCAGATTGTCTACACAATCCCCTGTCCCACCAATCGGCCCACGACTCCAGCCCAAGCCTCCACATCTACCAGACTAGTTCGAATCCTTCGTATTTCCTCTCAACCTTACACCCTCAACCATGTACTCGCTCCTCGCTCTCATCCTCGAGAGCAAAAGCATAGCCAATCTCACCCGATCTGGCCGGGTGTACCAGCCGTTGGCAGCTGAGCTGGCGAAGGCAAAAGGGAAAGAGAAAGAGAAAGAAACAGAAACAGCAAGGGTACCAGACCCTGAGAAGGAATCAGTAGACTCTGCAGTTCTGCTAAAAATCCTACAGAAAGCAGAAGAATTCAACATTACTCGGCAGTTGAGTAAGACACCAGCCCAGATCTCAATCATGGGTCTTCTTTTGACTTTCGAGCATCATCGGAAGCAACTCCTCTGAGTATTTAACAGCACCCACGTGACACCCAACATTACCAAGAAACTGGGGCATATGGTGGGGCAAGTGCTAGAACCAAGAGTTATCTCCTTTACAAAAGAAGAGGTACTAGACGGTGAAAGAGACCATACCTGGGCCCTCTACATAGCAGTACAGTGTATGGACAGAACCCTCTCATCAGTGCTAATAGAAAATGGCTCCGGCCTGAACGTCTACACATTGTCAACATTACAAAACTTGGGTATGAACCTTAGTCAAGTGAAGAAGAGACCCATGACAATTCAAACTTTTGACAACTCAACAAGGTAAAATCTGGGCGATATCGATCTGGTCATCAAGGTCGAACCTGCTCAATTCACTACAAACTTCCAAGTTATAAATGTCCCTACTTCATTTACTTTGCTCCTTGGGAGGCCATAGATCCACGCGGTTGGACCATTCCCTCCTCCCTACACCAGAAAATCAAATTCATCCAAGATGACCACCTGGTTGTAATACCGTCAGAGGAGTTGGCGAGTTCCTTCGGGGACATCTAGGAGCTTGGACAGGGCACAACTCTTACGTCTTATCAATTTGAGTAGGTCAATTCTTTTACTCAGATAGAAAAGCAGAACAAGGAGTTGATTCCGTAATTTGTCAGGATGATGAAAAAAATGAACTATCAGCTCGGGTAGGCCTTGGAGCCCAGAACCAAGGGATAAAAAAGAGATATACACCTCCGCGCTACACTCCACCTTTTGGACTGGGCTACAGGCCCACATATGAGGACTATCTCACAAAGATTACATAGAAGAACAGTCGGTCGATGAAACCAGAACTTCGACCCCACATATCTGTAACCTTCCTAGTCGAAACCTTTCAGTCCTACCCTGACACCCTTATTGCACCAGTTACCTTAACCTCTCAGCCAAATGTCGAATCTTCAGAGATTCCTGATCCAGAGGTCTTCAGCATGCCCAAGTTGATTCGACGAGCTGACTGTCAAAAACGCTATCGAAGCAGAATATCTAGCGGGAGAACAGGTTTGCACCATCTCCAACAGCGTCGAAGCGTCATCCAGTCGCCAGCCACTAATCCGTTGGTGGACTGAGGCTCTCACCATTGAGGCCAGCCAGGGTCGGGGTAGCAATAGTACGGAAAGGTCGGTCAGGCCGGGCAGTGAACAAGCATCACCCTTCTCCTCCTTCTATCTCTCTTTGCTCTTGTTTACAAAATCCAAATGTCAAGCCACTGTAGGCCTCTTTTTGTTTGAGTCAACTTTTATAACAACAATCATACTTGTTTTATAAATAAAATCTATCATTTTGATTCAAAAAAATGTTTTGTATTAAACATTTTGGCTGATGACGAAAATCACATGGACTCTTCCCCTGGAAGGCCTAGTGTCCTGAAGCCATAAAAAACAAAAAACATAAGCATGCTAAATTTAGCTAAATGTTTTGCCAGGAAATCGTCTGCAGTAAGGGTACCCCTGAAACCCTCCTGGAATTGACAGAAGTGGAATATGACTCAGAGCAGGGTGAGGAACCACCTCAGGAACTCCTGGATCTCCTAAAACGCAGTGAAGGACTTCTGTAATCAAACATTGAGGATACAGAGATAGTAAACCTTGGATCCGAGGATAACCGTAGCTAGTCAAAATTGGCACAAGCATGAGCCCGCAACAGAGGAAACATGATTAGCTTTCTGAAGAGCTATAGTGATGTCTTCGCCTGATCATACCTAGATATGCCCGGCCTAGACCCGGCATTGGTGGTGCACAGACTGCCTCTGAACCCCAACGTCAGACCAATTAAGTAGAAACTGAGACCGATGAGACCCGAATGGTCGTAGAAATTCAAACAGGAAGTTGATAAGCAGATCAATGCAGGCTTCTTGGTAGTAGTAACCTACCCTGAATGGTTAGCTAACATTGTACCTGTACCCAAGAAGGACGGAAAAGTCAGGATGTGCATCGACTACTAGAATCTGAGCAGGGCAAGCCCCAAGGATAACTTTCCTCTCCTGCACATCGACATTCTAGTCGATAACACTATAGGGCACGAGACTCTCTCATTCATGGATGGTTTCTCCAGATACAATCAAATTAGAATGGAAGAAGAAGACATGGATAAAACCTCCTTCATCACACCTTGGGGCACATTCTACTACAAGGTCATGCCATTCGGACTCAAGAATGCAGGGGCAACCTATCAAAGGGCCATGACGGTACTATTCCATAATATGATCCACAAGACAACTGAAGTTTACATGGATGACATGATCGTCAAATCATCTACTGCTAGGCAGCATCCCGAAGACCTGAAAAGACTCTGTGATAGACTCAGAGAGTTCGGCCTAAAACTGAATCCGACCAAATGCGCCTTTTGAGCCACATCAAGAAAACTCCTCGGCTTCATCGTCAGTAAAAGAGGCATCGAGATTGATCCAGCCAAAGCAAAGGCCATCATCAAAATGCCAATTCCCTAGACTGAAAAGGAGATCCACGGTTTCCTGGATAGAATTCACTACATCAGTCAGTTTAACTCTCAGCTCACTCCGATTTACAAACAGATCTTCAAGCTTCTCCGGAAGAACACACCCACAGTTTGAACAGACGAATGTCAGGAAGCCTTTGACAAAATAAAGCAATACCTACTCAACCCTCCACTACTTGTGCCTCCTACGCTAGGACGGCCCTTACTACTCTACATCTCAGTGCAAGAAATCTCCATAGGGTGCGTTCTAGTACAACATGACGAGACATGTAGAACAGAGCAAGCTATCTACTACATCAGTAAGCATCTGCTGGAATATGAAGAGAGGTACAGCCGTCTCGAGAAAACATGCCTGGTACTGGTCTGGGCAACTCAGCGTCTGCAGCACTACCTGCTTTCCTACCCGATAATTCTGATCTCCCGGATGGACCTACTTAAATACTTGCTGGAAAAACCAGCCACTACCGGAAGGACTGTCCGATGGCTTATGATGTTATCTGAATTCGACATCACCTACATCACACAGAAGTCAATCAAGGGGCAGGCGATAGCAGATTACTTGGCCCACAGTCCAGTAGAGGACTACATTTTAGCACATGATCAGTTTCTAGACGAAGCCATCCTGTACACAGAAGCGGAAGAGCAAGAATACTCTAGCTGGGAGTTATACTTTGACGGAGCTGCTAACAGTCATTGGCACAAGGCAGGATCAGTCCTGATCTCACCCAAAGGAGCACACCTCCCCATCTTAGTCAAGTTAAAATTCAGATGCTCCAACAATGAAGCAGAATATGAGGCGTGCATAGCCGGTCTGAAAGAAGCCCTGGGCATTGAGATTGAAGAGATAGACGTCTATGGTAACTCATCTCTGGTAATCAGTCAGAAAAATGAATCTTGGGCCATCCGAGAAGCAAGGCTAGTCTCATACTTAGCCTACCTTAACATGTTGAGTGCTTAATTCAGAAGAATCACCTTCAGCCACCGATCCAGGAGTCATAACAAGTTTGCCGATGCACTAGCTACTCTCACCTCAATGGTTCAGATCCCTAAGGGCATTATGTTGTGGCCGATCGAGATTCAGCAACAGGAGAAACCTGCCTACTGCCTCGAGCTAAACGCAATATCCGACAACAAGTCTTGGTATGCAGACATCAAGCAATACCTCGAGCCCTTCCCTCTCAATGGCTCCAAAATAGACTGACGGGTAATTTGAAGACTGGCTATTTAGTTTATCCTCTCAGGAGGAGTCCTGTACAAAAGGTCGCCGAACCTAATCTGGCTTAGATGCCTCGACACCAGTGAGGAAGCACAAGTAGTCAAAGAGGTTCATGGAGGAACTTGCGGCCCACACATGAAGAGTTAATGCTCTCCAAGAAGATTCTCAGGCTGAGCTACTACTGGTCTACAATGGAAGCTGACTGCTGTAAGCACGTGCAGAAATGCCACCAGTGCCAGATTTATGCTGACAAGATCAATGCACCACTGACAAGGCTTCATAATCTAACTGCACCCTGGCCGTTCTCTGTAGCACCCCGGACTTTTTCATCCTTAATGAATAGCACCTTCGTAGCTAATTGGTCGTTTTTGTAGTCTAATTAATAAATAAGGGAGAAATCAGAAATTTCGAAACATCAAAAATGTTCATTTTCGAAAGACGGATCCAACGCAAGTTGAATCGTCGGAATCCGACGAGCGAGTCAAAAGATATGGTCAAAACAGTCCAGACATACAGAGCACCGATCGCTCGGTCCAGTCAGCGATCGATCGGTAGCTATCGCACGGTCAGAAATTTTGTATGGGGAAATTTTCCAGAGAGTGAGTTTTTGACCGGTCGATCGGTCATAAACACCGATCGCTCGGTAGGCAACCGATCGATCGGTCATAACCACCGATCGCTTGGTCTTCGCGTTTTTGCAGAAATTTCATTAAGGGCTTTTTCGTCTTTTGGGGGTTAAACCCTTTCTTCTTAAGGCTTGCCCGAGCCTTAGGGATCATTTCCAATATTTGAGAGATTTTGAGAGATAGAGAGAGAAGAGAAGGAAGCTCTAACCTAGGGTTTGGTTTTGAGAAGGAAATCAAGGGGGGTTTAAGAACCCTAGCTCACCCCAACTCGAGTTGCTTCAAGTTCAAGGCTCAAGCTCGTGTGGGGACTCATTCTCCAAGCTAGGGCAGCGATCCTACGGCGTTTTGAAAGGGGTTTCTTCCCCAACTCAAGTCCCCTTCAAGCAAAGGCTTCCTCCTTCCAAATAGAGCTTTTATTTCAAGGTTTCTTCAAGATCAAGCCTTGATCTAAGGTTAGTACACCCTACTAACTTACACTAGCAATAAATCTAGGTTTTCCTTATGAAATATGATTCTTGTTAGTATGTTTTATTCTTTGCAAAATGAGTCATCTATAATAAATATAAACAAGATAAAGAAAGGGTAGGGATGCTTGGATGGAGATTGGATATGGCAATTGGATGCCGAATGTGTGATGTATGATGTGTGGGTTGTGGATTGGAAAATGGAGGATGGGCATTGTACAAATAACAAACTTACCATTGTGTGATTGAATGGAAAATATGCATTAAAAAGAAGGAGATAAACTACTAAGGAATAATGTATGAAAGTGTTTGACAAAATGCCTAAACTATGAATAAACGACTTAGATGAAGAAAATGGAAATAGGTTTTATGCATGTGTTCTTATAGACGACGAATTGATCTAATGTCATGTGAATTACTTAAGTTACCTATGCTAATATTATGAATTTAATTGTAATGTCATATTTCTTTTGTTAAGCACATTCTCACGATTGTTATTATTGGCACGCACATGGGCACACATGATAGCATGAACCGAGATTTCAAGAGCATGTGCATATAATAAACAACAAGAAAATATTGCATGCAAGGAGGTTGGTAGCCCAGGGAGGATTCGGGTACTAACCTCTGGCTCACAAGATAACCCCTAAAACACCTATTGTCAAGGAGGTTGGTAGCCCAGGGACATTCGGGTACTAGCCTCTGGCTCACAAGAAAACTAAACAAGTAATAAAAATCACCTATTGTCAAGGAGGTTGGTAGCCCAGGGACATTCGGGGTACTAACCTCTGGCTCACAAGAAAACCATGCATTTCATAACAAGGAGGTTGGTAGCCCAGGGACATTCGGGTGCTAGCCTCTGGCTCACAAGTGCATTGCATATCAAGGAGGTTGGCAGCCCAGGGAGATTCGGGTGCTAGCCTCTGGCTCACAAGTTACAAGATGGAAGTTTACAAGATGATGATCATGCATTCATGCATGCACGCATACATGAGTTCTACGAGGCATACCGGGACATGAAAAGGGTTTTCGAGCATGAGTTTTATCGGCGTTTTCGCATTCATGTACGCACGTCAGGATGCTTGTATTGTATCATGTCTTATACTGTTTCTTTTGTGATGTTTCTATTACTGCTTGTATGATATTACTATTATGTGTTTTTATTATTGTTATGGTCTGCTAGTAGCTTGTACTCGCTGAGTATTCCATGCTCAGCCGTACTTTCATGTCGGCAGGTACTGAGGGAGCCCTCGACCCGGAGCCTTGGGTCGAGGAATAGTATACAGAGGAGAGAGAGCCGGCTATTCCATTACAGTCTCAGGCGGACTGAGACCTCGATGCGTGGCCATACCTTGACTACTGTTGAGAGGAGAGTATGAGAGGGTCTTGTGTATTTTGATATTTTGATAGGTGGGCCTGTCCACCTTAGACTTAGACATGTCTTGTATTTTTGTTAACTTGGAATACTATTTTGGATCATCAGAAGAAATGAAAATTTGTTTACGCTTCCGCATATATGATAGCTTCCGCGCTCTGATTATCGTTGTTAGTACTACATTTTATCTTGTGCATTACAGGATGGTTTGATAGGTACGCAGTGTGACACCTAAAATATCCCTAAACTCCTGGGGGGTATTTCGGGGCGTTGCAGAGTGGTATCAGAGCTCTAGGCATTAGAGTCCCTAGGGTCGCATAGTACTAGAGACCATGATTGAACAAGGCATTAGTTGTATTCCAAGTACGGACTAACAAGTTAGTCCTAGTCAAAATAGGTTGAATCTCAACCAAACTTAGAGTCCTACGCTAGGAACACGGATTGTATGGATGATGTTGTGTTCTATACCATATGTGCATTAATCGTGTTGTGCTTATTAAGTATGCTTGATGAATATGTATTGAGCGAATTGCGAAATTTGTACTAAATGTGTATCCAAGTTAGACTCATGTTGTATTGTCGTTCTCAGGAGAAATCATGAGACGCAATACCCGGGGTCGCGGGTACAACACGAGGGGTAATGGAGGTGATGCTCCATTGGGTGATGATCAACCCGACTTTGCCCAAGCATTCGCATCCATAGCCGAGACTTTGGCTATGTTGGCGGCAAGGCAACCGGCCACTCCGCCTAATGCGGCACTTATACCGGCTCCTCCTAACCGAGCCTAAGCCGGGATAGAAGCTTTTCGGAGGATGAGGCCTCCAACTTTTTGTGGAAGCATTGATCCACTTGTCGCCGAGGGTTGGATTCGGCAACTCGAGAAGATATTCTCGGTATTGGCACCTACGGAAGTGGAAAGGGTCACTTGGGCCGCCTTTATGCTTGAAGGGGAGGCCGACCATTGGTGGAAATCCGCACTTCGGACCCGAGAGTTGACCCGGCAAGGTCAAGATTGGACTTGGGGGGAATTCTTGGAAGCTTTCAACAAGAAATACTTTCCGGTCGGAATGAGAGAGAAGATGGAAGTGGAATTTATTACCTTGGAGCAAGGTAATATGTCCATAGCGGCTTATGAAGCCAAATTTTCAGAGTTATCTCGATTTGCCCCACACATGATAGCTACCAAGGCTATGAAGGCCCAGAAATTCGAGAGGGGGTTGAAGGCCTACCTCAAGGATCGTGTCTCAATGTTCCGACATGAGACATATTCAGAAGTTGTGGACAAGGCATTGTTGGCCGAGTCGAATTCCGAAGAGTTCTTTAAGAGAAGAGGAATGGAGAAAGGACAGTCAAGTAGTTCAGGGGAGAAAAAAGCAAGGACTAGCTTGTATCAGTCCACAGGGCCGGCTCAGTCACAGAGGATGTATTCGGCACCACAGGCCCCTCGCTCTTTTGCTCCACCGGCTTTTCGCCCGGCTACCTCATATGCTCCTCGCCCCACAGTTACTCAGGTTGCGGGATATGCTCCTTCCCTCTATTCACATGAGGTCTGCACTCTTTGTGGAAGGAGGCATCCAGTAGGAGAATGCCGGAGGGTTTTAGGAAGTTGTTTCCATTGTAGTGACCATGGTCACATGGTTAGAGATTGTCCCCGACGTCAATTGCCAGCTCAGTCTTCGGGGAGCAGGCCCTCGATTAGGCAGACATCTCAGCCTAGCTCTTCTCAGGCTTCGAGGGCCTCACAGTCTACCCGGCCTCCTCGCCCAGCCACACAGGGCCGAGTCTTTGCCTTATCCGAGAGAGACGCACGTGCATCCGACGATGTCGTGCAAGGTACGCGAGAATTTTGAGTTTAAGTTGTATAAAATTTCTATGGTTGTTATGCGGTTATTTATACTAAGGGTTACCTATGTATGATGCTTGTTACTATTTGAAATCTACTGATATTAGTTACTTAATCGCACAGGCGCTTTATTAGTGAACGAGTGTCTCGCTCGAGTGTTGATAGACACAGGATCTACTCACTCTTTTGTCTCCCCAAGTTTTACAAAGGGCTTTTCGACTGAGGCTACTCCGTTGGAGCGGGAGTTGACCATTGCAACTCCACTCGGCAAGTCAGTTGATACAGACAAGATATTCAGGGATAGTGTGGTTCAAGTGGGGGAGAATGAACTATTAGCCGATCTTATCGTCCTGGATTTCCAAGACTTGGATTTTGATGTCATCCTAGGGATGGATTGGTTGTCAAACCATCACGGGCATGTTGCGTGTTTTAAGAAGATGGTGAATTTCAAGCCGGAAGGGGGTAAGCCTTTTCACTTCCGAGGATTAAGAGAGAGGGACATTGCTCACCTCGCAGCCTTGAGTATAGCAAACCTAGAAGCACAAAACTCCTCGGCCATTCCAGTCGTGAGTGATTTTTTGGACGTGTTTCCGGAGGAACTTCCCGGGTTACCTCCGAATCGGGAGATTGAGTTCGCTATAGAGCTTACTCCGGGCACCGCTCCGATTTCAAGGGCACCGTATAGAATGGCCCCTATAGAGCTGGAAGAATTGAAGAAACAGATTGAGGAGTTACAACAACTTGGTTTCATCCAACCAAGTGTCTCACCGTGGGGAGCTCCGGTTCTCTTTGTGAAGAAGAAGGACGGGTCTATGAGGATGTGTATAGACTACCGTTAGTTGAACAAGGTAACTATCAAGAATCGTTATCCCTTGCCAAGGATAGACGACTTGTTTGACCAACTGAAGGGAGCGAGATTCTTCTCCAAAATTGATCTTAGATCGGGGTATCATCAATTAAGGATCAAGGCGGAAGATGTTCCGAAGACGGCTTTCAGGACTCGGTATGGGCATTACGAGTTCATTGTCATGCCTTTTGGGCTGACGAATGCACCGGCGGCATTCATGGATTTGATGAACCGGGTGTTCCGATCTTACTTGGATCGATGTGTGATTGTATTCATTGATGAAAGCAGTCCTCCCCGTCGAAGTACAAATTCCATCACTCCGAGTGCTAATGGAAGCAGAAATCTCAGAGGCAGAATAGGCACAGACCCGATATGAGCAGCTGAATCTGATTGAAGAGCGGCGACTAAAAGCCATCAATCACTCCCAAGCTTATCAGAGGTGTATAGTTAGGGCATTCGATAAGAAAGTTAAGCCTCGAATTATCGAAGTCGACGACCTGGTTCTCTGAAAAGTGTTGCGAAACCGTCTTGATCCAAGGGGTAAGTTCACACCAAACTATGAAGGCCCCTACATCATTCGAGAAAAATTCTCTGGCGGCGCCCTTCGACTCAGATGCATGAATGATGAAGACCTCGTAGAGCCCATCAACATGGAAAAAGTCAAGAGATACTATGCTTTGGGTCTAGATCTGATAGACGCTTTGGATTCTTAGCTTCTCCGGAAAATGATAGGAGACCATCTTTGGCGCACTCCTTATCCCCAACATTGTAAACTCTTTTACAAAAATCAATGAAATCCGCTAGTTAGCCCTTTAAGCATAACAACCTTTCTTTCACAAAATCTTTTCAGGGACACCCTCCCTCGCCAACCTGTGGTATTAGCTTGAACTACGTCATGACCTGATCTTACAAATGGTACGTAGGCAACCTGACAAATCAGGTGCGGTCATTAATAAGATCAGGGCACTCCCTATGTCAACCTCCAGGACCCCTTTTCCCCAAAAGGAGTCTAACCTCATCAATTCTCCCCACAGAGACAATCTCTCCGGAATTTCTCCCCAAGCAGAATCCAATTCTCCTAACTTCCCTCGACAGAGTCGACACCAAAGTACATAAAATTTCCATCCAAGGAAACCCCAAAATAGAAGTTGAAACATATCCAGAAGTTAGGGACTCCCTCGCCTGACTTTATCCCTAACAGAATCAACTTTTTTCAAGAAGAACATCTTCTCCACCGAGTCAAAATTTATCCATCCCCCCGAATAGAGACAACCTCTTTCTCCCCAATAGAGACAACCTCTCTCAATATTCCCCAGCGGGAAACTCAAAATAAAAATCTTCAACAAGAGAATTCCCCAGAGAGTGAAAATCAACAAAAACTCCAAGGGAGTGCATATCAACTGCAACAGGAGAACTCCCTCAGAGTGTCCAAAACTTCGGTACCCTAGCCTATGCTTCGTCCTATACTAAAGTCCTTCTAGATCCCCTAAAAACTACGAGTATAAGCGCAATATCACATCTACGTTCCTTAGTGGAAATATCACCCAATTTCCCAGAGGAGCGCCATTCAGGGCAATGACCGGAGAAGACATATTTCTCCCAGCAAATTAGGAACTTCCTCAACCAGTGCGGGCATGAGAAAAAACCAGAAACGGCCTCATCGCGTAAAATTATGTGACCCCCAAACCTGGTCTTGTGACTAGGGGCTAAAAATGGACAAAAATCAATTAACTTCGTAGGCATGAAGAAAACAAGCAACGGCTTCATCGCGCAAAAATTATGCGAACCCCATGACTTGGTTATTCCAAGGATAAAAAAGGGAGAAAAAAATTGAAAGTCAGTTTGACAATGCCATCCGGCAGCAATCAGGCTCACCGGATTCCCCAAATTATCCCCAACAGTCAGCATCTCTCAACAAATAGGTATACCTAGCCGAGGTCCCAACAGGGAATATTCTCAGCAGATGTATAACTCCCAAACATTCCCCAGCAGAGAATCCTTCGAAAATCATTCCCCCAGTATACAGGCAAACTTGGGAAATCCCTAGCAAAACGGAAATCCCCAAATTCCCTGGAAGTGGTCTACAGCAGAAGCCCACTCCCCAATTGAACCTCGACGGCAAACAATCTCCAATCCCTAGCAGATCCACAGTGAAAGCCTCCAACGGCTCACAACAGTACTCTTAACCAGCAAGAGTCCAGAAGCTTGCAAAGCCCATAAAAAAGCTTCTCCTCATTCACGACCCACAGCATGCAACAGCATTCGACAAGCATGTCTACCCCCGGTAGTGTCTTGTTCTGAGTCATACTCCTATCTTCTAGAGTGAGAGACAATTCATAAATCCCCTTAAGCCCTAATACAGGCAATTTACTGACACATCTGAAAGCAAACTGGGCACTTTTGTTGTCAAACTAAAATCTTTGCAAAAGTTTTCTAGAATTTTTTTAAAAGACTTTCAAAAACAAATTGTTGGTATCAAAATCCGTTTGTACCAATCTGCACCAAGCAGTCCCGGCCAGCAAGCAGAGGAAGCCGACACCGCGCATCTTCACCAATTGCGAATCGCCACAGAGTCATGGGAAAACATCCTCGTCTTCATCCCTGTATGACTAAAACTTCTCAGCAGCATTCAACATGATCAAAATCCAGTCTTTTGGGCAATCCCAATATCAGACCCGACATCATGCCTCAACTTTAGAGATGCCACCGTGCGATCTCGACATACGAGTCTCCATTGACGCCGAGTCAATATGCCGACACTCACCACATGTCTCCCCTTAGAGATGCCCCTGTGCGATCTCGAAATACGAGTCTTCGTTGAAAAAAACATACCTTGTCGACACAACGACACTCACCGCATGTCCCCCTTAGAGACGTCTCCGTACCTTCTCGACATCCCAAGTCTCCATTGACGCCAAGTCAATATGCCGACATCTTGCATGTCCACCACATACGAGTCTCAATCGACAAAAACATACCTTGTCGACACACCGACACTCACCGCATGTGCACCTCCTAACACCCCATGTGTTCTGACACCCTATGTGTCCCCTGACAATCTATGTGTCCCCTTTCAACACCCTGTGTGTTCTTGACACCCCATGTGTCCTCCGATCGATTCAGTTAATATCCCTCAGGAAACACCGTTTCGATCAAAATCACCCACCGCTTGTGAGCGACACCCTCTCTCCGCTAAATGCTTCCGGGTCATGCCATCTCTACATCATTTTTCTTCCCCAGCTACTCACTACCCCTCTGTAGTAGGCCTAATCTTTGCATGAGCACTCACCACTTGCATAGTACACACCCTGTTGCATTTCTCTAAATCCAATTTTGGTGTAAAAATCGGATGTTTCTAGTCTTTGTCGTTCAAATATCAATCTCAACACTCTCCGACAAAGAGGGGCAGCTGTAAGCACCCAATTTTTACACCCCTCCTAACTATGATTAAGGGTTCTTGAATCATGGTTAAACCCCTAGTCAAGTCCCTTAGCCCTAGGATGAACCCTAGCAAACCCTAGGATTTAACCCTAGTTAAACACTAACCCTAGACAAACCCTATGATTTAACCCTAGTTAAACCCTAACCTATCCTTGCCTTACCCTAGTCAAGCCCTTAGTGCATAAACCCTAAGTCCAAAGCCCCCTAGGGTCTAAAGTCTCGGCCTGGACCCAAGCTTAGGCCCACAAATTCAAACAAAACCCCCCGTACCGTGTGCCTGCTTGGGCCAGGGTCTTAACGGTTAAATACTGGAATTGGTGGTAGATGATCTATCGCCATTACCAATTTACACTGTTTTGGTAATGGTGGTAGAACATCTACCGCCATTACTTGGGTTTGTTTCACATTGCACACCACCCTCCTGTGCACAGTACACACCACCTGTGGCCCCCTCTCCGACTTCAAGCACTCCACTCCACCTTTTGAACCCCCACCAACCATGGTACTATTACCAGGGGTGTTTCCTTGGCTCTCCCTATAAATGGGACACCCCTATAGCCATGAAACCTACTGGAAAATCCCTAATTTCCAACCCCTGTCCAAAAACCAAGCCTAGGCCTCTTTCATTCGTCGAAGAAGACCCTTAGCACCCCCTCAGACCTCCACAACTCCCTCCCTTTGCGTACAACACCACCACAGCACCACCACGTGCTCCGTTGCCTCTGCCAGTAGTTGCCACCACCTGAGGAGTGTGCCAGCAGGGTAGGGCTTCCCATTACCCCCCACTTATTTTAACTTTGAATGCATTGTGAGTCCCTAGTCCTTCCAGGGGACTTCCAGCTTTTTTTTATAGGTACACCCACTGTGGGGGGTTTCTCCCACCTTCTTCATGGTGTGGGGAACCCCCTTATGGGTATAGCATCATTTCAGGGCCTTCTCAGGCTTTTGGGGTCCCTCACATCATGAGGGAACCCCTGGTTCCTCCCCTATAGCAGTCCCATAGGGCAATTTTGATTTTTTGAAAAAATGCCAGGGTGTCGGTAAACACAGTGCTGACACCCAATGAACTTGCTATTTCAAGGCCTGTGGGCCCAACCTAAGACTCCCTAGGCCCATCAAAGGCTTGGGTTGGAACCCTCTATCTCCCCTGGGTCTAACCTGAGCACCTCAGGACCAATGGTTAACCTTAACCATGATTAAAATATAAAAAAAATAAAAAAGTCTGAATGCGGTAATCAGATTACCGACATTTATGATTTTATGCATATGGTGAATAGTGCCTCTTTGGCACACTGTGAGGCCCACATCAGGCCACCACTGGGGCCCACTCCAGGCACAAAAATTCTTCACTGGATTCCCCTCTTCAACCCCATGGGTCCAAGACCCCCTAACTCACCTCCTAACTCGAGTTACGAGGCTGCAAACTCAGGTTAAAAGAATGTTGAAATGGAGGTGAAGCATTCACCGCCAATATGGATTTGTGAAGAATCCGAATTAACGGTAAATGCATTACCGTCAATTCCAACCTCATGTTTTTTTGGGCTTTACAGTGGCCCACATCCCATGGGGGGCCCTCCACCAGACCTTACATGGCCCTTGGGGCCCACTCCAAGCCTGCCCAGGCCTTGCCCTTGCCTTAACCATGGTTAAGAACTAACCTTGGTTAGTTGACAAAACCCCTTGGAAAAATTCTAAAAAATCTCTAAAAATATTCTGAAACTTTGAAAAATGTCACTTTTGAATTACATATGCTCGCCTAACCCTGGTTAGATGAACTTAACCGTTGTTAACACTTGGTTTAACCATGGTTAAGCTCATTTAAGCCTTGTTAACATGCTAAAGAGTCATAAAAAATCCCAAAGGGCACTCTAACCCCAAATTCAACTTTGTAGAGAACCTAACCATGGTTAATCGGACTAACCATAGTCAAACCTATGTCTTAACCATGGTTAGTCCCATTTAACTTGGGAAAAATTGGGAAAAATCCCTGAAATTATTCAAATCACACTTAAGGACCATAAACATACCTTGGACCTTGCCCAACCCCGGTTAACAATCCTAACCAAAGTTGAACCTCTATTGGCCTGCTGGGCTTAACCCTTGGCCTACCGGGCACAACTTAAAGCCTACTGGGCTTACCCTTGGCCTATCAAGCCTAATCTAAAGCCTATTGGGCTTACCCATGATCTCCAGGTCCATCCAAGGCCTACCGGGCCTAATCTTGGCCTACCGGGCCCAAACCCTAGTCTACTGGACTACCCTTTGGCCTATCGGGCCCAATCAAAACCAAGCACTTGACCAACCTGGTCAACTACCCCTATCCTCCTAGCTAGACCCTAAGCCACCTTTGGTGCACACACAACACTCCCCCTAGCCTTGACACGGGCTCATATGTCAGAACCACGCTCGGTCTGATCTCACCCCAATGTGAGTACGTAGGTAACCCAACCTGGGTTCGACCTAGTTTAGCTTTTCCATTCTTGGATTAGTATAAACTAAACCTAAGGCATCTGACTAATTTTGATATTAAATTGGCTTAAACTTAGTAAGTAGGGAACCGTTGTAAAATAGAAGTGCCGGGGTGCCTAACACCTTCCCTAGGCTTAACCGAACCTCTTACTCCGAACTCTAATAAGACCAAAGACCTTATCCATTACCTGAGACTTATCCCTGCCGAATCAATAAGTGGAGACTCATAAGTGAACAAACCGCTAAAAATATGGGTACTGAGAACTGTGCTCACAATTCAAATTGCACACACTACAGTCAAATTCAAGTTTCACACACCGTAGTTGCATTCAAGTTACACAAACTACAACTACATTCAAGTTACACCCTAGCGCATTCAAGTTGTACACACTCTAGTTGTATTCAATAGAGACCCGAATTTAATTTCTCAGCAATTGTGCCATTTAAATGAATTTTCTAGAAAAATGTACATGATTTTAATGTATGTATCCCTATAGGAATTAATATGGGATGCCAAGATGTAGAAACCCAATTTTTTTGAGGTCCCCTCTCTCATTCATCCAACTTGATGAGACATTTTGATCTCTAAAAACTTAGAATTAGAACATCCCTATTATATAAGAAATTGTTCCCCTTTGAATAACGGTTCTAAAAACTTTGAATCGTCCAATTCCGATAACTGAGTAAAAAGTTATGGACCTTTTACTGAAGCGGGTTCCGGATAGAAAAAGAAGAAGATCGAATCTACCAGGGTCCGATCTATCAGAGCTATCAGTCCGATCGATCGGACAGGACCAGTAGGGTCCAATCAATCGGCCCTAAGTCCCGATCGATCGGATATCGCGCACAGAAATTGCAAACAATACATTTTTTTGACTTTTAGACTTCCTTAGGGTCCCAAATCCTATATATACCCCTCTAACTCGTAAATTAGGTTTCCAAGAGCCTCCTAAACCTAAAAGGGAGAGAGAATAGGAGTTTCTAAGAGATTCAAAGAGAGAGAACATGGAGTTTTTGAGAAATTCCAAGAAGGAAAAACCTAGAGATCACAAAATTCAATTGGAGAAGAAGGAAAGGGACTTGAAGATTTAGATCAAGGCTATTCGCAAGAGTAAGATCATAGGGAAGCGATCAAGAGAGGTAAATAAATTTTCCTAGTTCTCAATTTTATAACTATTAATCTAAAGTATGAAGCTAATGATAAGATCTATGTAAAGAACATGATTAATAAGAAGATCAAGGGATTTTGATCACCCCTCATGCAATGTCTTCATGAATAACATAAATATGGATTTCCTTTTTATCAATATGATAATCATTGATGTAAATAAGAAGAAAATGTATAGATTTCAAAGTAAGAAATAAGATCAAAGCATGCTATATTATGTATATCCCTTATGAAAGATTTCCATGATTTTTAGAGATGTTATCTTTATGATTTTTATTATGTATATCAACAAGGGAAAAAGGAATGAAATTTATGGTGTATGTATGGATTGAAAATTGAGGAAGAGATGAATTTATGGAGTTGAATGGAATTTATGAAATAATTGAATGATTAATGTAGATTCTTTTTGAGATTAGGGCTACATGTTAGTGTGTTTTGTGGATATAATCTATGAAAATTATGATTGATAAATTATGTGGCGTAGTTATGATTTGATCTCGATTAAAAAGGGAGTCTTGAAATTTAAATTAGATTGTGAATTATGCATATTGAATATAACTTATGATTAAAGCCTGTTAAATTATTGGAAATATGAATGTTGCGGTGTGTTTATTTTTATGTTGTTATACGTGATATATTCTATAAAATCTTCTTGATGTATTTAATAATGAATTTATTTAATTAATATTATCCATAATAAATGATGACTCTTATATGGTATATCAAGTTCTCTCTATTATATATGGTAGAATAAATCAAGAGTTAAGGTGTATGATAATAGAGCTTACCATGGACTTTCTATTTAATAATCGTTAATTAGATTAGAACTACAAAAAAAAAAAAAAAGGTGTGAGTAGGGCATTCCACCCTCTCACTCTATCATTCTAGTTGGGAATTAGAAGATGGAAAAGAATCTTAATATGTTTAGGAAAGAGTCCTAAAAAAAAATCTAGGTTAATTAATATGTTACTTACATGCAAAAATAAGAAAAAAATAGAATAAAAAGAGGAAAAACAGGAGAATCTGATCAACTTTTACACAACAAGGGTAGACACGTGATTTCTCATGGGAAAATGTGAAGGCTCAAATTTTAAACCTATAAATATTCAGTTAAAACCCCAAATTCATAAGTTTATGTCTCCTAAACACTAAAGAGCTAAGGTTTGAGAGATAGAGAATGAAAATTTTGACATTTACTCTCTCTATCAAATTTAGCTTCCAAGTTAATTGAGATTTAATTCTTAAACTTAAATTAAATTAAATTCTAATCTAAATGCATCTTTATGTTTTGTTTCTTGAGAAACAAGTAATAAGGATCAGAAAAATGATTAAAACTTACAAATGAAGCACTCATGACTATTAAAAAAAAGGAGTCTTTTATAGATAAGTTACAATTCTCCTTTCTCTTACGAATTGACCTTCATTGCAAACCTGGTGACCGTGAGATGATAATGGAGAGAGGTCTCTTGGTCGTGAGATCCACACATGCAAGGTAAGATTGACACTTATTTGGCAAGATAAAGAATGACTTTAATGATTGCATAGGTTTCTTTTTAAATAAACATAAATAAGTATTATTATGAGTGAAAATAAATAAATAAAATAGCTTATATGATTACATGGATTTTTTTTAAACATAATAAATTTTATTTGATTTAAATATTAAAAGAAATAAAAAGTTATGATTACAAATTTTACTATAGTCATAGATGAAAAGAAAAAAAAAAATAATTACATAAGATTCTTTTAAGTATAATAGGTAAGAACTCTCCATTTATAACTAAATGACCGTGAGCTCTTTCCATCCAAGGAGACCATCTCAATTTTCTTGTTCGACTATATAAGACAAAGTCTTTGCCATCTCAAAATAAAATACCCAAATATCTGATGATGTGATGCAAGGTACGTCTTACCCTAAGATGATCTTAAATGAGATGTCTTAGTAGATTGAGTAAACTTTCTACTATTTTAGGGTTATTATATTATGTTTAATATGATTGTATGCGATATATGTGTGTACTATATGAGTATGTGGCTTGTGTACTTGATTGACACGCTTAGTTAGACTAAATAGAGAAAAGTATCTCATTTGGTTGTTTAAGGTGTGTAATTTCGAGGAAGAAATTCTTTTAAGGGGGCAGGATATAGAGACCTAAATTTAATTTCTCGGCAATTGTGTCATTTAAATGAATTTCCTAGAAAAATGTACATGACTTTAATGTATGTATTCCTATAGGAATTAATGTGGGATGCCTAGTTTTAGAAACCCAATTGTTTTTAGGTCCTCTCTCTCATTCATCCAACTTGATGAGACATTTTGATCTTCAAGTACTTAGAATTAGGACATACCTATTAGATAAGAAATTGTTCCCCTTCGAATAATGGTTCCAATACATTTTGAATCATTCAATTGCGATAACCAAGTCAAAAGTTACAGTCCTTTTACCGAAGCGGATTACGGATAAAAAAAGAAGAAGATCGGATCTGTCAGGGTCCGATCGATCGGAGCTACTAGTCCGATCGATCGGACATGACCAATAGGGTCCGATCGATCGGCCCTAAGTCCCCATTGATTGGAGATCGCGCACAGAAATTACGAAAAATACATTTTTTTTGATTTTTAGATTTCCTTAGGGTCTCAAACCCTATATATACCCCTTTAACTCGTGAATTAGGTTTCCAAGAGCCTCCTAACCGGATCCATGTCCACCTACCCAGTTGGTTTACATATGTTGTGTTACACCCTTGTGTAATAAAATGACATCAAAATTTTCAAAATAAAAAAAATCTAGAAAATCAAAATTAAAAACAAATCATTAAAAAGAAAAAAAAAATTCAAAAATCAAAAATTCAAAATTCCAAAAATAAAAAAAGTTTAAAATAAAAAAAAATTCATCATCTTCATGGCACTGTCCATCACTGCACATTCATATGCTAGCATAGCATTTCCACTATAACTAGTTGTCATGGCATTCATTGTGATGCCACATCATTTTCATTATACATTATCTATCACCTATAATCACTACACTTGCATTTCACGCCTCTTTAACACTGAACTGGCTAGGTTTAGTCAAGTCTCCCTCATGCATCATCTAGTTGGCAATACCCTCAGAGTTAACACAATCATGGAGTCAAGTTCCCAAAATTCTATCATTTGAAACATGTCCTGACCCTTAATTTGGTTATATCATTTAGGAAGTTGTTTAAAAATCCTTTCTTTTGAGTCTCCTACATCACTTACTTCATTCATACATACTCATGCATTCAATCCCCACCTTAGTCTGGTAGTGACTCGTTCTATGCTTTCGTCACTTGGGGCTTGCCCAAAGGATCAAGAAAAAAAATATGGAGCACGGAGACACATCGAGTGACTAAAAGATCATCATGACAACTCTCCTTAATCACGAGCAAGACATCAGAGAAATCAAATCTGTCCTCAAAGATGTTACTCTGGCTCTCCACAAACTCCTGGTGGCACAGGGGAAAACCCAGATTCACCCATCAACCATTTCAACAAACACCTGCTCATTTATCTTAATGACACAACCACAGACTTCTCTTACCCAACATATCATTCCATCCCCACCCTCCGCACCATAAAAGTGCGGGCACCACCCAAAACTTGATGGATGTGGCCAAACTTAATTTCGAACTTGAGACCCCTGAAACATCTGTCTCCATACATCACATACATCAACAAGCCACCCTTGTGCCATCCAAGAAAGCCAAGCAGGGCATCTTCGAGGCCCGTCAGAAAGGAGTTCCAAGAGCAAGATGTCGAGCGAGATTGATTGAAATTAAGCCAAGTATGAGTCGGTCTTAGTTAGGTTTTCTTTCCGTAAGAGTTGGTCACAGTGGCCCATGTGTATATCCAGTTTGCAGCATTTTTATTTTACAATAATCGAGTCATCTCCATTTTTCAATTCCTTGAAATCTCTCTTCCTTTCAAGAGTCTCATTTGGCTAATGAAGGTGTGACCTAGCACTTCTCAAAGAGTCTAGCGATCTGAAGCTATCAAAAATCCAAAAAAATATTTTTATCCAATAAAAAATGCTAGCTAAGCTTATGGTTTAAATAAGGGATCACTCAAACAAAAATAAAATCTGCAACCCTCGGGAGCAGAGTATGATGAAGAGCAGAGAGAGATTCCAATCAGGAAATCCTCAATCCCGGGTGAGTGTTACAAAGTAGAATAAAGTTGAGTAATGATCCTACGTGTGCAAAAATTAGAACTTTGCTACGCCAAGGATAGGGGATCAAGGTCAAGATCGATTAGGTGAAAGGCAAGTTCACCTCTTGTTGTCCGCCAAAACCTCCAAGACACATTTCAAAGGGAAAGGATTTGCTTGAGATAAGATTCAAAACCCCCACGATCAGGATATAAGTTGAGGCAATAGATTCACCACAACATGTCCCTCACCAATGCTTGGGGCCGGAATAGTGTAGTTGTTCAAGATTCAAATTTGAGAAATGCAACAAAGCAATTACCATAGACAAGCGAGAGAGTGGATTTAAATCAAGATTTGTCTATGCCGAGGCAAGGACACTCTCATTTAGATATGAGGTTTTTATTTAAGTGATATATCTCATAAGAGCACTCACCAAGAATAGAGGTGGTCAAGTTCCTCACACGGTGCAGATTAACAATTCGAAACAAATGACTCATTTTCACAGAAGCATCATCGAGCTATGCAGATGCAAGGGGGAAACTCAATATTTGTACAAGGAGCCATGAGCCAATCAACATGGATAAAGTTAAAAAGTATTATGGTCAGGGTCTTGTTTGATAAATGCTTGCACTTTTAGTCTCATCGGGAAAGGACAGGATGCCATGTTTGTCACCTACTCCCCTTATGAATCATGTAACACCCTCAATATATCATTAAAGTTTGATAGTTAGCCCTCTCGACCCTAACAGCCCTTCTTTCAAAAACCTTTCAATAGGACACCCTGTACTCAGTCAGTTTTGAACAACGTCATGACTTGATCCTGACAAGGGTACGTAGGCAACCTGAAAATCAAGTGCAGTCAAAATTTTCAAATCATTTGAGCAAAAGTAGCCTCAATTCAATTCGAAAAAAAAAGAAAAAATTCCTAGCACAAGAAAAAGACAAAAAAAAAAAAAAAACTGGCAAGCAAAAAAAATGTCAATAGGCGCTCAAGAAAAGAAAAATTCTCGATAAGCAGAAGGGGTGTCCCAAACATTCGGTCCCCTCAGCCTACATTTCATCCTATCTTAAGTCCACCTCGATCCCCTAGAGATTAAGAGTGCATGCATTTTATTAGACAATATGCAAAGCAGAATGCAAGCATCCAAGGTAATGACAGGAGAAAAACCCAACTTGAAATACATCGCGGGCATGAGTGAACATCGGAAACGGCCTCAGTGCGTAGAAATTACACGAACCCCAGCCATAGTCTTACGACTAGGGGTAAAAAAGGGAAAAGAAAATTAATCAACTTCGCAGGCATGAATGAAAATCAGAAACGGCCTCATTGCGCAAAAATTATGCGATCCCCTTGACTTGGTCATTCCAAGGGTAAAAAGGGGAAAAAATTAAAAGCAGTTCGACAAAAATATATGGCAAAAACCATATGTTCTTTAGTTTTCAAGCAATCAGTCGTCGCTGCAATGATCGAAGCAAAATCTTACCTAAGTTGCGGGCATGAGTGAAAATCGGAAACGGCTTCATTGCGCAAAAATTACGCGAACCCTAGCCCTAGTCTTGCGAGTAGGGGAAAAAAAAGAGAAAAAGAAAATCTGATAAACTTCGTAGGCATGAGTGAAAACCAGAAATGGTCTCATTGCGCAAAAATTATGCAACCCAGACTTGGTCATTCCAAGTGTTGCGACCCAAAACCCACCCTAGGAGTTAGAGTGAATCTTGGATGACTTATCATAACCTACATGACATGCTTGACTAACCATCCTACAAAACACATGGGGCATATACAATAGAGGACAAAATAGCCGAAGCATAAACTAACATGGCACAGTGGAAGTCTAACCAAAACCTCAATGTATATGCATGTTTCAAGTTTTTGTACAAAAGTGTAAACAAAAAGAAAGGTGCGGACATGCCCACCAAAATACATGGGTATATAATCTCTCGTTCTCACCCACACTCACTTAGAATCTACCACCTAATAGTAACCATCTACATGAGGCTCCTTAGCAGGGACCTCATCAAAGTACTCCTCTTCCTCTCATGGATCGGGAGCATATATGTCAAAAGGAGCGGTTGCTCCACTAACACCCGTCGACATCAAAAGTACGGCTGAGAATTGAAACACTTAGTGGGTACCAAATACTAACCAACAGTCATAGCAACATAATAATGAAAATAAAGCGGAAGCAGTTCATATCATAACAGGAAGGTAAACAGTTTATATTTCATGCTTGCATCACATCAATGCTGAGAAAACTCTTGAAATCATCGTGTGCTTGACTTGACTTGAAATACTCTTTTCGTGCTTGAAAACTTGTCTTGTCATGTTCTGTTTTTCTTGTTTTGTCATGTTCTGTCTTGCTTGTCTTGTCGTGTTATGCGTATCAAGTCGTGTCATGCATGTCATGTCATGAAATTAAAATGCTCATGCTTGCTTGCTTGGAATTTAAACATGCTCATGTGCTTGGGATGTTAGTACCTTTGAACAACTTGAAAGGAGGGTGGTGTAAACCCCCTCTTTTTGAGATATGGAAAATTCAACTTGAAGGGAAGGAAGTGTAAACCCCCTCTTTTGCAAAAATGCAATAAAGTAAACATGCATGCTTGGAGGCACACTAACATCTTGCTTGACATGTTCTTGTTCTTGTCAAAAGTGAGGCAAAACATATCGTAAGATATGCCCTACCTCTTATACCAACCCTTTCATTTGGCCTTGTCATGGTGTTCGTGAATTGAGACTACAACCCTTGTCTTGAAAAACTCGATAAACCATGTCATGCATGCCGTGCTTGTGGTTTCGTGTACATGCTATCACTTGGAGTTCAATCATACATGTAATAGCATTCATTTCAACACATTAATTATATTCATGCTGCTGTTCTAGAAAAAAATTAAACACACTAGCATGAAACCTAGAATTTTCACATGTCTTAAATCATGCTTTTCTTGATCAATAAATCATCCAATCCATCCATCATCCATGTGTGTTCATTATTGGTGAAATACCTTTCACATTTGTTTTTATCACAACACAACATCCATGGCATCCATCGCCTAACATCCATCTCCACTCATGCATCCCATCTTACAGTATGTTCATAATTTAGGGAAAATGAGGAAGAAGGAAAGAAAAAGGGAAAACATGACTAGGAGGGTAGCATAGGGTACCGACCTTGAAAAAGGGAAAAAAACCCTTGAGAAATGCCGTGGAAGACGTTGTGGAGCTTAGAGAAGGAACACCACGCGTGCTTGAGCCTTGGATTGAGAAATCCAAGCTTTGGGGACGATCTTGGGTTCTCAAACCCTTGATTTCTCTCAAGTTGATGCCCTAGGTGAATCACCCTTAGCTTGAGCAAGCCTTTATGGGCAAGGGTGGAATGCCCAAAAGACAAAAAAGCCCTTAATAAAATTTCTGTAAAACGCGAAAGATCGATCGATCAGTGCTTATGACCAAGCGATCAGTGGCCTACCGAGCGATCGGTTGAAAACACCTTCTGTAGAATTTTTTCCCATACAAATTTTTGGATCAGTCGATAGATACTGATCACTCAGTTTTGGACCGAGCGATCGGTCCTCTGTAAAATTTGACACTAAGTCCATTTTTCACTCAATTCCACTATTTGGACTTATCCCACTCCTATTCTAACCCTTTTTCCTTCTATTTTTCAACCCCATAGGCTTAAGGAAAAACCTTACGCCTTTTCCATCGTAAAATGAACACCTATTATCTTCTTAATACTTATATATCTTAAGAAATAACATATACATGATTTCAATATTTTCTTTTATTGAATTTGAACATTACAAAGGCTTCATGCCTTGACACGCATCCCGAGACACATACGAAAGTTTCGGGGTTCTACATCCTCCCCCCTTATAAAAATTTCATCCTCGAAATTGGACGATACTTGCATTATGAAACCAAAACAAAATTACATGGCACATAGAAAAACCTATTCAAACAAGTCTGGGTACTTCGCTTTAACTTCGGCCTCGCGCTCCCATGTGGCTTCTTCTCGAGCATGATGTTGCCATTGCACGAGAACCAACGGGATAGTCTTGTTGTGAAGTACTTGATCTCTTCGATCCAATATCTGAATCGCCTTTTCAGCCAGAGTGAGATCCTCTGGGATTTCCAACGGTTCTAAGTCTATGACATGCGAAGGGTCTGAAATGTATTTCTGGAGCCTCGATACATGGACCACATTGTGGACTGCGGCCATTTGAGTTAGAAGAGATACCTGGTAAGCAACTTCGCTAACTCGCATGATAATGTCAAAGGGGCCAACGTACCAAGGACTGAGCTTGCCTCGCCTGCCAAATCTCATAATCCCCTTGCTAGGAGATACCTTCACAAAGACTTGATCCTCAACCTGGAATTCCAAGTCCCTGCGGCGAGTGTCCGCATAGCTCTTCTGACGATCCTAGGCAGCTTTCAACAGATCTCGGATGATCTTGACTTTATTCGTCGTCTCTTCAATCAACTTAGGATCCAGCACTTTTCTCTCTCCTACTTCATCCCAGTAGAGAGGAGACCTACAACTTCGCCCATACAAGGCCACAAATGGTGCCATCTGGTTGTTTGCCTGGTAGCTATTATTGTAGGTGAACTCTACCAAGGGTAATTGCTCTTCCTAGCTACTCTTGAAATCTAACATACATGCCCGAAGCATGTCCTCGATGATTTGGTTTACCCTCTCGGTTTGTCCATCTGTCTGTGGATGAAAGGTGGTGCTAAAGTCTAGTCAGGAACCCATAGTGCTCTGAAAGCTCTTCCAGAACATGGATGTGAATCTTGGATCCCGATCTGATACAATGCTGACTGGCACCTCGTGCAACCGAACCACCTCCTTGATATACAATGTCGTTAACTGGTTCGAGTTAAACGTAGTTCGATAGGGCAAGAAATGCGTAGACTTTGTTAAACGGTCCACCATAACCCATATTGTATCTGAGTTCTTTACCGTACGTGGTAAGCCAACAATGAAGTCTATGGAGATGTGCTCCAATTTCCACTCAGGAATAGGGAGAGACTGTAATAGACCTGCCAGTCTCATGTGCTCTGCCTTCACTTGCTGACACACCAAGCATCGGGACACATACTCGACCACTTCTCTCTTCATGTTCCGCCACCAGAAATGCCCTTTTAAGTTTCTATACATTTTGGTACCCCCAGGGTGTATAGTATATTTGGAACGGTGGGCTTCATCCAGAATCTCCCTCCGGAGATCTAAGTTAGTTGGGACTAAAAGTCTACCCTTGAACGTGATTGTCCCATCACCGTTCGTGGCGAATTCATCACCTCCTTTACTAACCACCTTGTCATGGAAAGCAACCAACTCGGCATCCACTACTTGCAACTCCCGGATCCGATCTAAGATGCATGGCTTCACTGTGATATTTTCCATCAATGACCCATGAGTCGGAGGACCGAAACTAATATCAAGGTTGGAGGCATCCTCCAACAATTTCCACTCTCGAACCATCAGATATGCAACATGCCCATGTGACTTCCTACTCAATGCATCTGCCACCATGTTTGCTTTACCCGGGTGGTATTGGATGGAGCACTTATAATCTTTCAAAAATTCTACCCACCTTCTTTGCCTCAGATTCAACTCTTTCTGGTAAAACAGGTATTTCAGACTTTTGTGGTCCGTGAACACTTCAAACTGCTCCCCATAGAGGTAGTGCCACCAAATTTTCAAGGCAAAAACAACTGCGACGAGTTCTAAATCGTGAGAGGGATAATTCTTCTCATGCTCCTTCAATTGCCTCGAAGCATAGGCGATGACTTTACCACGCTGCATGAGCACACATCCCAACCCCACATGTGAGGCATCACTGTATACTACGAATCCACCATGCCCTGATGATACTGTAAGGACGAGGGCTGTAGTGAGCAGTTTCTTTAACTCCGTGAAGCTTGCTTCACACTTATCGCTCCACACAAACTTGGCATTCTTCCTGGTCAAATATGCAAGTGGTGCCACTAGACTGGAGAACCCCTCAACAAATCTCCGGTAATAACCTGCCAACCCAAGGAAGCTATGGATCTCTATGACATTCTTGGGCCTCACCCAACTCATGACTGCCTCTATCTTCTTCATCTACTGAGATGCCTTCCGCAGAAACAACGTGGCCTAGGAATGTCTCGTCCTCCAACCAAAACTCACACTTGCTAAGTTTGGCATACAGCTTGTGTTTTCTTAGCATTTTCAAAGCAAGGCGAAGGTCTCCCGTGTAATCTTCCCGTGTCTGGGAATGGACCATGATGTCATCAACAAACACTATCACGCATCGATCCAGGTATGGTCGGAACACCCGATTCATCAGATCCATAAAGGATACCGGCGCATTCGTGAGACCGAAATTCATCACTAAGAACTTGTAATGTCCATATTGAGTCCTGAATACAGTTTTAGGAACATCTTTCGCCTTGATTTTCAACTGGTGGTAATCAAATCGAAGATCAATCTTAGAGAAAAATTTTGCTCCCTTTAACTGATCGAACAAGTCATCAATCCTAGGTAATGGATACCTATTCTTTATTATAACCTTGTTCAATTGCCTGTAATCGATGTATATCTGCATCGAGCCATCATTCTTCTTGACAAATAGCACCGGGGCACCCCACGGTGAGACACTTGGTCGAATGAAACCAAGGTCTTGTATCTCCTCTAATTGAGTCTTCAACTCTTTGAGTTCAATCGGGGCCATCCTGTACAGAGCCCAGGAGATGGGAGCTGTGCTTGGTGCAAGCTTAATCATAAACTCAATCTCCCTGTCTGGGGGTAACCCTGACAACTGCTCTGGAAATACATCCAAAAATTTACTCACCACCGGAATAGTCGAAGAGTCAGCCTCGGGGTTCACTAGACTCAACGCTGTAAAGTGGGTGATATCTTTACTTCTCAACCCCCGAAAATGAAATGGCTTCCCTTCCACCGGCTTAAAGAGTACCATCTTCTCAAAGCATGCCACCTGACCATGGTGAGCTGCTAACCAATCCATCCCCAAGATGACGTCGAAGTCCTGGAATCCAAGGACGACGAGATTAGCTACCAACTCGTAGCTTCCAACTTGAATTGTATTGCCTCTGAAAATGCTATCTACTACCATTGTCTTGCCGAGAGGAGTTGAAATGAATAACTCTGGTTCCAGTTGACTAGACTCTGTAGAAAAGCCTTGGAAAAAGCTCGACCAGACAAATGAATGAGTAAACCCGGTGTCAATTAACACTTGAGCCAAACATTCATTGACTAATAAAGTTCTTAAAATTATAACTAGCTAAGTCAATCCATACATCAACATCATATGTATAGACATATAGATATATGACATGCCATATACTTACATAAAGAATAAGGCATAATAAGACTATCATGGATAAATAAATAACTCTAATGCGTACCTTGCACTACGTCATCTGATGCAAGTGCATCTCCCTTTGTCAAGGAGAATACTTGCCCTTGGTTCATCTGGCGAGGTGGAGGTACAGACCGTGCAGGCTGGGAGGATGCATGATATGATCTTGTTGGGTGAACTGGGGGCCTAATCCCCTGAGGCTGGCCTGATAAATGCTGACTAGGGCAATCCCTAATTAGGTGGCCCTGACGACCACAGTGGAAGCATCCGCCTGATACCTTCCGGCAATCTCCTACCTGATGTCTTCAATTGCAAGAGGTACAGACCTCGTATATGTATGCCGAAGGGGCCGTGGGTGGAGCGTACCTCACTGCCTGAGGTGCAACATGTCGTGGGGCCTAGAGAACCTGAGGTCGTGGTGCTTGAGGCATGTACGGCCGTGGAGCTGGAGGAGCATAAGATGGCCTTTGTGGTGGTGCTGGCAATGCATACTGGGGTGGTGCTGGCCAGGTATACTGATATGGGGTAGGCCGAGCCCGCTTCTTCATTGGTGCAGAGCTGCTAGATTGGCTTTTAGCCAAATCCCTCTTCCTCGAGGCGACCTCTGAGTTGGTCTCGATCAACAAGGCTTTGTCCACCACTTCTGGATAAGTGGCGTGCCTGAAGGCCGAGACTCTCTCCATAATGATGTTTCTGAGCCCTTGCTCAAACCTCCTCACCTTCATCGCCTTGGTGGCGATCATGTGAGGCGCGAATCTCGAGAGCTCCGAGAACTTGGCCTCATACACGACCACAGTCATAGAACCCTGCTTGAGGTTGATGAACTCCCTCTCATTCTTTTCCAGAGCTCCAACCGGGAAGTACTTCTTGTAGAAGGTATCCATGAACTCGCCCTAAGTCCATGGTTGACCTTGCCTTGTCAAATCCTGAGTCCTCAAGGCGGACAACAACAAAAGGTGGGCCTCTCCTTCTAGCATGAAAATAGCCCATGCCACTCCTTCCTCCTCAGTGGGCGAGAGGACCACAAAGATCTTCTCCAACTGGAGGATCCAAGCCTCTGTAGCAAGAGGGTCCACACTCCCATGGAATGCTGAGGCCTCATTCTCTGAAATGCCTCAACCCCAGCTATCAATGCCAGAGTCTCTGCAATAGAGCCGAGAACTTGAGAGAGGCCCGACCACTCATCATCATCTTGAGAAGAGGAAGAAGCTCTCATATGTGGTCCGTGACTCCGTGTGCCTCGCCTGTTATTATTTTCTTCTCAAATCAGCAGTAGCCATTGTGTTTTTCAAGTCTGATTTGAAGAGTCATCTTCACCATCATCCGTGGCCTTCCAGTAGCATCATCGACGCTACTCAACTCCGGCGAGCCTCATCAATAGTAGCTCCTCCCGCACAACAGTTCTCCTCCGGCCAAATCCAATAGATCTCCTTGAATTTTGAGGTAAAACCCATTTCAATCCCTTCTCAATTCCTCTTCCCTGATTCTTCTTTTTATTTTAGTATTTCTACTCTTTTCTTCTCTTAATCAAGATTTAGATCTAGAATCCATTTGTTTGAATTTTATTTTATCTGGTTTGCTTATATAGGATCAAAGAGATCGAACTCCATTGATCTCCCATTTCCGACTAGTAACAACCATACGTCCCCCAACTCTACCCCATCTTCTCTAGCGAGCTTGGACACCAGTCCTCTCCACTGATCCTCTCTAGCACCCATTCCATCGCCGGCAACAGCTGAAACTTCACTTCAGTAGCTTTCTCAACCTTAGGTAATAACCATTTGATTTCTAAATTCTTCTTCCCTTTTTTTTAAAAAATTTAAAAAAGCCACTCAGAAGGAGTGGGGGGTTAGGCAGACCCCTACCTGTTTATTAATATATAAAAAATTGGGGGGGACATAAACCTTACTCTTACAACTGACCAGACCAAAAATAAAAATTAAAAAAGAGGGGGGGACATAAAACCTTACCCCTAACAGACACACCAAAATAAAAAGACGCCAAGGGGGGGACATAAAACCTTACCCCTTCACTACAACAAATTAACCGGACAATCATATTTTAACTTTTCTGAGAATCCCGACACCAGTTTTATCCAAGTAGATTAAAGCTTTGATTCTAATTGGTAGATTTTCCCAATCAAAAGAACCCGAATTTAATCTGGAACAACCAATATTAGCCAATTCGTCTACCATTGTATTCGCTTCCCGAAATATGTGTTTGATAGAGAAACTATAAGACAATAGAGAAGAAATTTCCATATTCCAATACCATGTTTTCCAAGTACCTGAATTATTTCCATTCCAATCATCAACCATGCTCCTCGAATCTTGATTTGCATTTCTTCTATTCTTGAATTGCTAGATTCAGATTTCTAGGTCCAGCAATTCGGATTTAGACCCCTGTATCTTTCTCATTTTTTTCTTTCTTTTAACTCTATTTTTTGTTTATTCCCTTTGGTATCATTGTACAGAATCATCTTGGCTCCAGAGTTTGGCCAGCTTCACCAGTCGGCCACCTCCTCCGATCATTTTTTTAGCTTGCAGTTCACTTTCTCCCTTCGTTCAGATGATCTCCCATTCAAACAATCTCAACCTCTCTACCCAATGCTCTCTAATCCAGTTTTATCTTTCTCTTTATCTAAATATCTAGTTCTAAATATCTAGATCTAGAAATTTAATTTCCTATTCTTCTCTTGAATACTTTATTTAATTTAAAATTTTCATTTATTTAGTTTTCCTGATTGATTTTGTGTCTGTTCAGTAGCAAAGAAGATATCAAAAGTTTAATACTCTATCTCTCACCTTTTCAGTATATTTGTTTTAAATTTTTATAAATTCATTGTTCTGTGGATACATTTTTATATTTTTTCGAGTGAGAGATGGAGGGGATTTCTCTTCCCGGAGCAGCACCTTCAGACATGTATAATTCCTACCCTTCTCATTTTAATTTAACTTTTGATTATATTATTGTACTGTTGTTTTTCCCCCCTGATTAATTTAATCATCCCAAGTTTTATCCTAAATTTTGAAAGCAAATGTGGCCTATTAATAGCGACTTGCCCCACTCTTAATCCCATATAAGGGAGGGGGGTCATGTCTTATGCTTATACAGAGGGTAAGGGGCCATATTTGATTTCAAAATTTATTAATAAGACAAAACTGGGTTACCAAGCTTCATTGTTTATTATTGGTTTTTAGTAATATTTGGAAACCAGGTTTAGGGATTGATTTCAAATTAATTGGTAGCCCCTTTTGTTTTATTTATTCTTTTAAAAATAAAAAAATAAAAATCTTTATTTGTGTGTATGTGAAAATTATAGGATTAGGCCGTATTTTCTTTTTCCTTTTTGCCTACCTTAGGCACCTTGGCGAATTCCTACCCTAATCAACTTGCCTACCCCGTTAGTTAGTCTCCGAAATGAGGGTAAACTACCATTTAAAAAAAAACAAAAAAAATTGAAAAATACAAAAATACGAAAACGTTCAAAGAAACAAAAAAATAAAAAATAATCAATCTACCCTAATAAATGAATGCCCCATAGCGCTCCCTCATGAGAACTTAGGCATGCTACCAAACTCTGGAATGAGATTTCATAATCTCAAACTCCGCCTCCCTCAACTCAGGTATGAGTCATAACTGCTAAACACTCCGAAACGAGTATAAAAATAGTCACAACCCCCGAACTACTACTGGGTCTGATTCTACCTAACCAGATAAGTAGGCAACCCGAGCTTGGGTTCGAACCCAATTAGGATAGAAGTTTTACCACTTTATGCTTGAATTTGCTTAATTAGCAAATTAAGAATTTCTTAGGAAATATATAGTGATTTACAATGTTTGGCTTAGACCTAATGAGTAGGTAACCATCCTAGGATGAGGGTCCTAGTGTGCTTAACCCATTCCCTGGGACTTAAATGGATCTCTTACCTATATCTTATGGACTGTAGGCCCTTATCATTGGTCTAATTTGAGATCCTACTTCTTGTGTCAAAACGTAGGTGGCGACTCTTTTCTTTTTAAGCCATTTAAGTAAGATCAATGTCGTTCCTTCGCTCTCAGGCCCAACTTCAACATTTAGTGCCGAGGGAGAGGAAAGGCAGTGAATTTCTGTGCTCACAATCATGATAGAGATCTTTGCCTCACACTTGAGACTCTTCGAGAGCATAACCCATATGCTAAGTTGAGCAAGTGTAAGTTTTGGTTGGAGAAGGTGGCATTCCTTGGTCACGTGGTATTTGTCGAGTGTATCTCAATCGACTTTGTAAAAATAGAGGCAGTGATGAACTGGGAGAGGTCGGAGAGTGTCTCCGAGATTCGTAGTTTTCTCGGCTTGGTAGGGTACTACAGGAGGTTTGTAGGGGGTTTTCCAGCTTAGCGGCTCTGCTTACTTATCTCACGCAGAAGAACGCTAAGTTCACTTGGAGTGATAGATGCGAGGAAAGCTTCATCGAGTTGAAGAAGAAACTTACTACGGCCCTTGTTCTCACAGTTCAATTTGGGAACGTAGGTTTTGTAGTCTATAGTGATGCAACACTTATCGGACTAGGATGTGTTTTGATGCAGCATTGGAAGGTTATTGCCTATGCTTCTCGACATTTGAAAGACCACGAGAAGAACTATCCTACGCATGATCTAGAGCTTGCCGCACTTGTCTTTACCCTGAAGAATTGGCATCACTACATTTATGAGGAGCAATTCGATATGGTCACTGATCATAAGAACTTGAAATATCTGTTTTCTCAGAAGGATCTGAATTTGAGGCAGCTTCGATGGGTGGAGTTTCTGAAAGATTATGACTGCACTATCTAGTACCACCCGGGTAAGGCGAATGTGGTAGCAGATGCTCTGAGCAGGAAGTCTTCTAGGCACATGGCTCACATGATGGTCCAGGAGTGGAAGTTGTTGAAGGCCATGTGCAACCTCGATATTAGCTTCAGTGCTCACTCTTTTGGGCCATTGATGACTAATCTTACTGTTAGGCCTCATATCCTGGATCGGATCCAAGAGTTGCAGGAGTTGGATGCTGAGTTGCTTGCTTATCGAAATAAATCGGTGAGTAGTAGTAGTTAGGATTTTGCTTTGAATGGTGATGGTGCAATCACATTCAAAGGTAGGTTGTGTGTTCCCGCCAACTCAGAGTTGAGACTAGAGATCTTGGATGAAGCTCACCGGTCCAAGTAGACGGTGCATCCTGGGGGTAAAAAGATGTATTAGAACCTGAAGAGGCATTTCTGGTGGCGGAACATGAAGAGGGAAGTGACAGTATGTGGCTCGTTGCTTGGTGTGCCAGCAGGTGAAGGCCGAGAATCAGAGACCAACAGGTCTTTTACAGCCCCTCCTTATTCCGGAATTGAAGTGGAAGAACATCTCTATGGACTTCGTAGTTGGATTTCCAAGGACGACAAAGGGCTTTGAGACAATTTGGGTGGTAGTAGATCGGTTGACAAAGTCTGCACATTTCCTACCTTATCGGACTACGAGCAGTTTAAGTTAGCTTGTAGCCTTATACATCAAGGAAGTTTGTTTGCACAATGTGTTAGTTACTATTGTTTCTGATAGGGATCTGAGGTTTACTTCCAGGTTCTAGAAGATCTTTTAGGATCCTATGAGTTCCCGTCTAGACCTTAGCACTGCCTCTCATCCTCAGACTGATGGGTAGACCGAGAAGGTGAACCAGGTTATAGAGGACATGCTTCAAACATGCATGTTAAACTTCCGGGGTAGTTGGGAGGATCACCTGCCATTGGTTGAGTTTGCCTACAATAACAATTATCAGATAAGCATCCAGATGGCACCTTTTGAGGCCTTCTATGGGAGAAGTCACAGATCTCCTCTCTACTGGGATGAAGTTGGAGAAAGGAAGGTTTTGGGGCCTAAGTTGATCGAGCAAACTGCTAATCGGGACAAGATTATCAGGGAGAGTTTTAAGACTGCCCAGGACAGGCAGAAGAGCTATGTGGACACTCGCCGTAGAGACTTGGAATTCCAGGTTAGGGATCGGGTCTTTGTGAAGATTTCTCCGAGTCGGGGAATCATGAGGTTCAGCAAGCGGGGCAAACTCAGCCCTAGGCATTTGGGTCCATTTGAGATCATCACCAGAGTTGGTGAAGTTGCTTACAAAGTGGCCCTACCTCCTCACATGGCGGCAGTTCATAATGTCTTTCATATTTCATGCTTAGGAAGTATGTACCAAACCCCTCTCATGTGATTGATCTAGATCTTGTGGAGATTCGAGAGGATCTCACGTTAGTGGAGTAACTAGCTCAGATTTTGGATCGTAGAGATCAAGTCTTGCACACCAAGTCCATTCCTTTAGTCCTCATGAAGTGGCAACACCATTCTATAGAAGAGGCTACATGGGAGTGTGAGGCAAAAGTGAGAGAAAAGTACCCTCATTTGTTTGTATAGTTTCTTTGGTTAGTTTTTATGTATTTTGTTGTTTTGTATCTTCTTGTATCGTCCTAATTTCGGGGACAAAATTTTTGTAAGGGGGGGGGGGGGGGGAGGATGTAGAACCCCGAAACCAAATCATAATGCTGTTAATAGTGCTATGAATAGTATTTTGAGGTATGAAGCCTCTATGTGTTATTCTTGGTTATCATTAGTAAAGAACAAGGTTTTAACATTTAAAATTTGTGTTTAATATATTGTAATTTTTGTAAAAGTCTTCGAGTATGCTCTTTTAGGTTTATGAGTGTTAAAAATAAAATAGGAAAGTGGTCCATGTGAAAAAAAATGGGAAAAACAGCAAAACAAGGGAAATCAGGGTCCACTCGTCGACGGGTGCATCTGGGTGTTTCTCATTCCTCGACGACTGCAAGAAAAAATATTGAAACATAGAGTTCTGTAGCTCCACTCATCAACGACTGCGTCAAGGGTTTTCTCACTCGTCGATGAGTCAGACACGGAAAATGAATATTTTGATATGAAACTCGTAATTGACCTATGAGAGATAATTTGAAAAGGGTCTTTTGGATTTTTGGCAACCTTTGGCCTATAAATAGGACCCCAAATTCATGGGTTTGATTTACTCAAACCCTAAGAATAGATTTTTGGAGATTTTTGAAAGAGAAGGAAGAGGAAAAGCTTGGAGCTTGCTTGGGTGATAGGTTTGTTCTTGTTTCGGTGTTTAGCAACAAAGGAATAGTTCCTTCTTGCTACTGAGTTGATTTCAGTGCACTGAGATCATAGAGAATTGATCTTGAGAAGGTAGATACTCTCTACTAGGTGACGTTGTTATGGTTTCATAAGTAGATACACTCTACTATCTAACCTTGTGCTATTCTTCTTAATAAAACCATGTTTTACAGTGTGTTCTTGGATGAATTGGATGATAAATTCTAAGTGTTTGTAACCGATCACTACTACTAAATTTCTATGACTATGATTCCATGTTATTAAGCTTTCTAAGTATAGTATGATGTTCACAAGCATTCTATGCACTCTATGTCTTACATGTGTCGCATGACTCTATGATTTCTCATATGAATGGATTTATCGAAGCATTCATAAGATTTCTAAGAACTCATAAGCTACCAAACTCAAAGCATTGATAAAGCCAAACTGTGGGTTGGTCAAGGATAGGGTATACCTAAGGGTATGTCACATCCGGCTTCAAGAAAAAGTGATCTTATAAGTATGATAAAGCCAAACGGAGGGTTGGAACCAAGGATGATGGCACACCTATTTTAAGAACCTTCGTTGAAGGGTATTTACATGCCCGACTCATAAGTCTCTATAGGGTGCTATTGTCTTACTCAAAAGAAACTCATAAGAATTCATAAGTGCTCTAAGTCTCTATGGATCATAATGGCTCATAAGGAACTCTAAGAAATCTAAGAAACTCTAAGAACTCATAAGACTTTGATTCTCATACGAACTCATACGACTCATATGATTTTGGATTTCATATGGAAACTCACAAGAAAATGGTTTTGAAAACTATGCTTTTAAGGATTTCTACGTCTCTATGGCTTTGCATTTTCAATGATATTATTACATTGTTAGCTAGTAATTTGTAGGCATTGATTATTCCATGCTTAGCCAAATTATTGACTTCGGCAGGTTTTGATGAGCGTGTTCCTGAGCCTTGGATAGAGGAGTGCTATAAGCTGGAGCCTACTATGGATCATCATTAGGATGATGGAGCTCTAGATAAGTGACCCTATCTAGACTATTGCTGAGTGAGGAGAGAGAGAGAGAGGTGTATTTTGAGAGTGGGGCTTGTCCACTCCATACATATGTTGATATTATTATGTTGGTTCAAACTTGGAACCCAGTTATGGGCTCATGTTATTAGAAATTTTACTTCGCTATGTATATGCCTTGTGTCTTTCACAGGATGGTTTGGTTTGATATGATAAGTCAAGAGCTAAAGTATCCCTAACTCCTATGGAGTATTTTGGGTCGACATGGGATCTCATATCTCCATCAGTGGGATCCACTAGCTTCCAAAAGCTTGAACCTTAGTGTACCTCAGAAACAACTTTCAAATTTCTCCATTATTGGGGTAAATGAATTTTATCAAAACACTTAGACTTCCACAAATCATAAATTCAGACATCACCTCATTACGATGTAACCATCAGAGCTTAAAGAATTGCTTGCAAGTACTATCTCACAATATATTTACAAATAAATCTTTCCACAATCCAATATCACTTATAAGCTTCTAGGATTGGAACAGGTCCATTGTCTAGTCCCTAGCTTATGAATTGAACTCTTTCTCATGAATACTATTTCATCGAACTGAACTTCCAAAATACTTTCGAAGAAACATTAGAAAAGAACTGACACACACACACACACACATATTGTCGCGACCCAAAACCCACCCTAGGAGTTAGAGTGAACTTTGGACGACTAATCATGACTTGCTTGACAACTAACCTGCAAAACCCACAGAGCATATACAATAGAGGATATAAACAGCGGAAACATACTCTAACATAGCACAGCGGAAGACTACCAAACCTCTATGTATATACATACGCAAATCCAAGTTTATACAAAAAGTCTCCAAAAGAAAGTGCGGACATGCCCGCCAAAATACATGAATCTAACTCTCATCTCACCCATAGCTAATCCACTCAGAATCTAATCACCACCTACTGATAACCCTCTACGGGAGGTTCCTCCAAAGGCTCCTCGGCGTACTCCTCTTCCACCCATGGACCAAGAGCACAAACATCAAATGGGGCAGCAGCTCCCTCAGAACCTGCCGACATAAGAAGTACGGCTGAGCATGGAATACTGAGCGGGTACTAAATACTACCCAACAATCAGAGCGTAGAAATAGCAATACATAATCAGGAGCAATTCATATATGTCAAACGGAAACAATTCACATCATACAAGGAAGTAAAGCAGTTTATAATCATGCTTGTAATTCGTAGAAAACCGATAAATCCTCTTGAAACATCGTGCACTTGACTTGACTTAAAATATCTTTTTGTACTTGAAAGCTTGTCATGTCTATCTTGCTTGATTCTTGTATGTCGTGTCATGTCATGCATGTCATGCGTGCTTGCTTGTGATCATGTAACTTGTGAGATATCCTTGTGAGATGTCCTTGTGAGATGCCTTGAGAGGGAAGGGAGACCCTTCTTTATGCAATGCACTTGCGAGGGAAGGGAGACCCTTCTTTATGATATGTATGTACTTGCGAGGGAATGGAGACCCTTCTTCATGATATGCACTTGTGAGTGAGGGGAGACCCCTCATGGAATGTTGGTTCTTGTCTTCTTGTGAAAAGCGAGATAAAACATATCGTAGGATATGTCCCACCTCTAACCATGTTCTTGAAAACCTCGATAAATCATGCCATGCATGCCGTGCTCGTGGGAACCGTGTACATACTTGCATTCAAATTTAAAGATGAAATTTGGGTAATTTCACAACACATATAGCATCAAAGATTGAGTAATGTAATATTCATAGCATTATGGGAAAGCAGGAAACACACTATCATAGTCCCTAGCAATATTCATAATTTATTAGGCATGCATTTCCAGATTTTCAGCTCACTGTGTTCACCTTGGCATTTCATCAAACATGGTGTGTTCATTATGGATTTATCCTACAACATGCTTTACTAGATGGGTTTTACTCAAATCATACATGTACGTTCATTATTGGAACAATGCCCTTCCCCATTTGTTCATCACACACAACCATTGGCATCCAATTGCCCATCCCATCTCCATTCCCCATTCACCATTCACCATTCACCATTTACCATTTATCATTCATCCATCTCATAGCACATGTGTAAATGAAAGAAAATGAAGAGAAAAGAAGGGGAAAGAGGAACTATAACTAGGAGGGTAGTAAGAAGCACCGACCTTGAAGAAATGAGGAAGAAACCCTCTTTCCAAATGGCTGTGAGTTGCTGCCCTAGCTTGATTCGTGAGCTCCACGAATGCTTGCACCGAAATCTTGAAGAAAACGGGCTTGAGGTTGATCTAGGGTCTCAAAACCCTTTGATTTCTCTCCAAAATGGAAACCCTAGATTGGAATCGCCTTCTCCTCTTTCTTCTATTCTCTCAAACTCTCTGAGTGTTGAATGATGCCCTAAAGGCTCGGGTTAAACTCTTAAGGTAAGAGCAAAAGACCGTAATACCCTTACTGGGATTTCTGCAATGACGCGAGGACCGTGAATAGTGCTGAACACATTGTGCTGTGAATAGTGCCAACTCGTGGTGCCGTGAATAGTGCCAACTCGTGGTGCCGTGAATAGTGCCAACTCGTGGTGCCGTGAATAGTGTCAACTCGTGGTCCGTGAATAGTGCCAACTCGTGGTGTTGTGAATAGTGCAAACTCGTGGTGTTGTGAATAGTGCAAACTCGTGGTGCCGTTGTCTCATGTACAGCGTGCCCGTGGTGAGTTGTACAACGTACCCGTGGTGAGCTGTACAACGTGCCCGTGGTGAGTTGTACAACGGATGCACACAGTATACGTTATCAGAGTACGTTGTCTGTGCTACAATTTCCTACAGGTACAGACTGTTTTGGCCATATCTTTTGACTCGTTTGTCCGATTTTGACGATTCAACTTGCGTTGTGTTCGTACTTCGAAGAGGAACAATTCTGACATTTCGAAATTTTGAAATTCTTCCTCATTTATTAATCATACCTCTTAAAAAGGCAAGATGACAACGAAAGTGTCATGTATTAAGCATGAAAAAGTCTGGGGCTCTACATCCTCCCCCCCTTACAAAAATTTCGCCCTCGAAATTCAGACACTACTTGCATTACAAATCAAAAAAGAACATTACAAGTCATATACAGACTTCACACAGAAACTCATTCAAGTAATTCTGGGTACTTTGCTTTGACTTCGGCTTCACACTCCAATGTAGCTTCTTCCCGAGCATGGTGTTGCCATTGCACAAGAACCAAAGGGATTGTCTTGTTGTGAAGCACCTGATTCCTTCGATCTAAAATCTGGACTGGCTTTTCAATCAAGGTGAGGTCCTCTCGAATCTCCAACTGTTCCAAGTCTATGACATGCGAAGGATCCGCAAGATACTTCAGAAGCATGGACACATGGAAGACGTTATGAATTGCAGCCATGTGAGGTGGAAGAGCTACCCGATAAGCAACTTCACCAACCCGTGTGATAATCTCAAAAGGCCCAACATACCGAGGACTGAGCTTGCCTCGCTTCCCAAATCTCATGATCCCTTTGCTAGGAGATACTTTCACAAAAACTTGATCCCCTACTTGAAATTCCAAGTCCCTACGGCGTGTGTCCGCATAGATTTTCTGGCGATCTTGAGCGGCTTTCAATCGATCCCGAATGATCTTAACTGTGTTTGCAGTTTGCTCAATCAACTCCGGACCAAGTACTTTCCTTTCTCCTACCTCATCCCAATAGAGAGGAGACCTACAACTTCGCCCATACAAGGCCTCAAATGGTGCCATTTGAATACTTGCCTGATAGCTGTTATTATAGGCAAATTCAACCAAAGGCAAGTGCTCTTCCCAACTGCCTCTGAAATCCAACATACAAGCCCGAAGCATGTCTTCAATGACTTGGTTCACTCTCTCGGTTTGTCCATCCGTCTGTGGATGAAAAGCGGTGCTGAAATCAAGTCGGGAACCCATAGCCTCCTGGAAACTTTTCCAAAATCTTGACGTGAATCTTGGATCCCGATCCGACACAATACTAACAGGCACTCCGTGCAATCTAACTACTTCCTTGATGTATAGTGCAGCCAACTGACTTGAGTTAAAAGTGGTTCGGTAGGGTAAGAAATGAGCGGACTTTGTCAAACGATCCACTACTACCCATATCGCATCTGAGCCCCTAGCCGTCTTTGGCAAGCCAACTATGAAGTCCATGGATATGTCCTCCCATTTCCACTCGGGAATCGGAAGGGAATACAATAGACCGGTGGGTCGCATGTGTTCTGCTTTCACCTGTTGGCACACTAAGCACCGTGCTACATATTCCGCAACCTCCCTCTTCATATTCCGCCACCAAAAGTGACTCTTGAGGTTCCGGTACATCTTTGTACCCCCTGGATGCACTGTGTACTTCGAACGGTGTGCTTCATCCAAAATCTCTCTTCGAAGATCTGCATTGGCTGGGACGCACAGTCTTCCCTTGAATGTGATAGCACCCCGACTAGTGAGAGAGAAGTCCTCACTACCCTTAGCAACTTCCTTGTCCTGATAAGCCAACAATTCAGCATCCATGGCTTGATGTTCTTGGATCAAATCTATAATGTACGGCCGAACCGTAACATTTGTCAAGGTAGGACCACAGACAGAGTCATTCACACTGATGTCCAGATTTACCAAATCTTCAAGTAGCTTCCATTCTTGAACCAACATGTGTGCTAACAACCCCTGAGGTCGTCTACTCAAAGCATCGGCCACTACATTCGCTTTACCCGGGTGGTGTTGAATGGTACAATCATAGTCTTTCAAAAATTCCATCCAACGCCGTTGCCTTAGATTCAGCTTCTTTTGGGAAAAGAGATACTTGAGACTCTTGTGATCGGTAAACACATAGAACTCCACCCCATAAAGGTAATGGTGCCAAATCTTAAGTGCAAACACGACCGCCGCAAGCTCCAAGTCGTGCGTGGGATAATTCTTCTCATGCTCCTTCAACTGCCTTGATGCATAGGCAATGACTTTCTTGTGCTGCATGAGTACACACCCAAGTCCAACGTGTGAGGCATCACTATACACCTCATACCCATAAGGTCCGGATGGCACAGTAAGGACAGGGGCTGTAGTAAGCCTCTTCTTCAGTTCCGTGAAACTGATCTCACACTTTTCACTCCATACAAACTTGGCGTTCTTCCTTGTCAGGTAAGTGAGCGGTGCTGCAAGGCTAGAGAAACCTTCTACGAATCTCCTGTAGTAGCCTGCCAATCCAAGAAAACTGCGTATCTCAGTAACACTCTTGGGCATCGCCCAACTCATAACTGCTTCGATCTTCTTCGGATCTACCGAGATACCTTCTGCCGAAACAACGTGGCCTAGGAATGCCACCTCTTCCAACCAAAACTCACACTTGCTAAGTTTGGCGTATAGCTTGTGCTCCCTTAGCATTTCCAAAGTAAGGCATAGGTCACGTGTGTGATCTTTCCGTTTCTGGGAATAGACCAAAATGTCATCTACAAATACAATCACGCACCTATCAAGATATGGCCGTAACACCCGGTTCATCAAATCCATAAAGGCTGCCGGCGCGTTCGTGAGTCCAAAAGGCATCACCAAGAACTCGTAGTGCCCATATCGAGTCCTGAAAGCAGTTTTGGGGACATCTTCCACCTTAATCTTCAACTGGTGATAACCCGATCGAAGATCTATCTTCGAGAAAAATCTCGCTCCCTTCAACTGATCAAACAAGTCATCAATCCTAGGCAAGGGATACCTATTCTTTATAGTGACTTTGTTCAATTGCCGATAATCGACGCACATCCGCATCGAGCCATCTTTCTTCTTAACAAACAACACCGGGGCACCCCACGGTGAGACACTTGGTCGAATGAAACCAAGGCCTTGTAATTCCTCCAACTGAGTCTTCAACTTCTTGAGTTCAATAGGGGCCATTCTATATGGAGCTCTGAAAACAGGAGCTATGCCTGGTGCAAGCTCGATCACAAACTCAATCTCCCTATCTGGAGGATCCATGCCTCCGCAGCAAGAGGGTCCACACTCCCATGGAATGGTGGAGGCCTCAATCTCCTGAATACCTCAACTCCAGCGGTACGATGTACTGGAGCTGCGGGCGGTGGAGTAGGTGTCGCCGATGATGGTATAGCCTGCCGAGCCGCCAGTATGACGAGTGTCTCAGCAATAGAGCCTAAGACTTGAGAGAGGTCCGGCTGCTCATCCTCATCCTGTGAAGAAGAGGAAGCTCTGGTATGTGGTCCACGACCCCGTGTGTTCCGTCTCATGACTCAAGTCCTGAGAATAATAACACCACATGAGTCTAACTTGAAACCACAGTTTACTTCAATGCCATTTCACAATAATCCAATTTGTATTAGTTGTATAATACTAATATACATCGCATTAAGTCATCAGAGTATTTATAATATTATACTTTGGTGTTCTAGCGTTCCTAAGGCTCGTACTTGGTTGAAACAACCATTTTGACTAAGACTAAAGTTTAGTCTTACACTTGGATCAAGACTCTCTTCCGACTTACTTTCTTCCTAACTTGTTTCCTGACATATGCTCTTGTCAAGCCGTGGTATAAGATTCTAAGTGACCCTAGAGACCTAAAGCCTAAGCTTTGATACCACTTTTGTCGCGACCCAAAACCCACCCTAGGAGTTAGAGTGAACTTTGGACGACTAACCATGACTTGCTTGACAACTAACCTGCAAAACCCACAGAGCATATACAATAGAGGATATAAACAGCGGAAACATACTCTAACATAGTACAGCGGAAGACTACCAAACCTCTATGTATATACATACGCAAATCCAAGTTTATACAAAAAGACTCTAAAAGAAAGTGCGGACATGCCCGCCAAAATACATGAATCTAACTCTCATCTCACCCACAGCTAATCCACTCAGAATCTAATCGCCACCTACTGATAACCCTCTACGGGAGGTTCCTCCAAAGGCTCCTTGGCGTACTCCTCTTCCACCCATGGACCAGGAGCACAAACATCAAATGGGGCAGCAGCTCCCTCAGAACCTGCCGACATAAGAAGTACGGCTGAGCATGGAATACTCAGCGGGTACTAAATACTAACCAACAATCATAGCGTAGAAATAGCAATACATAATCAGGAGCAATTCATATATGTCAAACGGAAACAATTCACATCATACAAGGAAGTAAAGCAGTTTATAATCATGCTTGTAATTCGTAGAAAATCGATAAATCCTCTTGAAACATCGTGCACTTGACTTGACTTGAAATATCTTTTTGTACTTGAAAGCTTGTCATGTCTATCTTGCTTGATTCTTGTATGTCGTGTCATGTCATGCATGTCATGCGTGCTTGCTTGTGATCATGTAACTTGTGAGATATCCTTGTGAGATGTCCTTGTTAGATGCCTTGAGAGGGAAGGGAGACCCTTCTTTATGCAATGCACTTGCGAGGGAAGGGAGACCCTTCTTTATGATATGTATGTACTTGCGAGGGAAGGGAGACCCTTCTTCATGATATGCACTTGTGAGTGAGGGGAGACCCCTCGTGGAATGTTGGTTCTTGTCTTCTTGTGAAAAGCGAGGTAAAACATATCGTAGGATATGTCCCACCTCTAACCATGTTCTTGAAAACCTCGATAAATCATGCCATGCATGCCGTGCTCGTGGGAACCGTGTACATACTTGCATTCAAATTTAAAGATGACATTTGGGTAATTTCACAACACATATAGCATCAAAGATTGAGTAATGTAATATTCATAGCATTATGGGAAAGCAGGAAACACACTATCATAGTCCCTAGCAATATTCATAATTTATTAGGCATGCATTTCCAGATTTTCAGCTCACTGTGTTCACCTTGGCATTTCATCAAACATGGTGTGTTCATTATGGATTTATCCTACAACATGCTTTTCTAGATGGGTTTTACTCAAATCATACATGTACGTTCATTATTGGAACAATGCCCTTCCCCATTTGTTCATCACACACAACCATTGGCATCCAATTGCCCATCCCATCTCCATTCACCATTCACCATTCACCATTCACCATTTACCATTTACCATTCATCCATCTCATAGCACATGTGTAAATGAAAGAAAATGAAGAGAAAAGAAGGGGAAAGAGGAACTATAACTAGGAGGGTAGTAAGAAGCACCGACCTTGAAGAAATGAGGAAGAAACCCTCTTTCCAAATGGCTGTGAGTTGCTGCCCTAGCTTGATTCGTGAGCTCCACGAATGCTTGCACCGAAATCTTGAAGAAAACGGGCTTGAGGTTGATCTAGGGTCTCAAAACCCTTTGATTTCTCTCCAAAATGGAAATCCTAGATTGGAATCGCCTTCTCCTCTTTCTTCTATTCTCTCAAACTCTCTAAGTGTTGAATGATGCTCTAAAGGCTCGGGTTAAACTCTTAAGGTAAGAGTGAACTGACAAAAGACCGTAATATCCTTACTGGGATTTCTGCAATGACGCGAGGACCGTGAATAGTGCTGAACACATTGTGCTGTGAATAGTGCCAACTCGTGGTGCCGTGAATAGTGCCAACTCGTGGTGCCGTGAATAGTGCCAACTCGTGGTGCCGTGAATAGTGCCAACTCGTGGTGTTGTGAATAGTGCAAACTAGTGGTGTTGTGAATAGTGCAAACTCGTGGTGCTATGAATAGTGCAACTCGTGGTGCCGTTGTCTCATGTACAGCGTGCCCGTGGTGAGTTGTACAACGTACCCGTGGTGAGCTGTACAACGTGCCCGTGGTGAGTTGTACAACGGATGCACACAGTATACGTTATCAGAGTACGTTGTCTGTGCTACAATTTCCTACAGGTACAGATTGTTTTGGCCATATCTTTTGACTCGTTCGTCCGATTTTGACGATTCAACTTGCGTTGTGTTCGTACTTCGAAGAGGAACAATTCTGACATTTCAAAATTTCCAAATTCTTCCTCATTTATTAATCATACCTCTTAAAAAGGCAAGATGACAACGAAAGTGTCATGTATTAAGCATGAAAAAGTCTGGGGCTCTACACATATATGTATATATATATTTCTATATTGAAAAATATCAACTTCGATAAAGACCATTTTATCAAAAAGTACCAGTACTGGATTTCTCAGTTCAGTTCAACAAGTATCATCTTGATATTAATATCTCCAATTAAGGAGTAATGGATTCCTTATTAAGTGGTTACACACTTCTCCAAATATTGTGTACATGACCTAACGTTCTCGGAGTTATTCTTGTGTATTGGACATTGCCGATTGGTACATCAAAGTCATATAAACAGATGTTTGAGAAAATGTTAACCTCTCAGGTCTAAGGATAATTTGTCAAATGAATTTAACCTTAATACAATCTGATAGTGTATTCCATATGGTATCTGTGGGCAGCGAAATTGTCACGCCGTAATGGGTTGAGATACACCAACTTCAGTGTGCCCGCATCACACCAAAGAAATTAATAGTAGTGTGTTCCTTTTGATGTGTCCACGTCACACCCTATCAAATAGGGGTGTGTTAACACTATCATCTTATTTAAATAATTTGATGAAGTTGTCCTAGTTTCGGTTTGTGCACTTTATACCTAAGCTATTGGAGGGGTGTACCTATCACTTTGGTACACCCGCTTTATACCATGTCAAGTGGGCTAGGGGTGTATGAATTCATCGCCCACCACCAGTTTCCCTCTCTTCCATTCTCCAATTATGGGGGTGTATCAAACATGATACACCCCCCACCTACATGGTACTCTCACCCATAGTCATCATTAGTCAATGATAATGATAACAAAGGTCATCATTATCCACCACTCATTATCTCTTCTCACTTTCCACTTTATCGTCTCCCATTTTAAAATTCACCCACTTTCTTCTCACGTTTTTGGGTCTAAAAGAAATTCAAATCTCCTATTTTGATGGGACCACCTCTTATCTCTATGCAATTCTTCTCTTTCTACCCACTCACAAGCAACCACCTCAAAATCTCAATCTCTTGACGTTTTCTCTCAAGGCTCATCCAAAGAAAAAGGGTTTAAGAAGAGATTAAAAGAGGAGGAGAGAGGAGACTCTTTGACGTTTTGGGTGTGGATACGGAAAGGAGGAGAGAAGAGAGATCTCTCTCTCAAACTCTCACGGTTTTGGGGGAACACAGGAAATACAAGAAGGGGAGAGGCGGGATACCATAAAAAAGGTTGCACAGGCCCAAAAGAAGCTCTCGGGTTAATAGTGAAGAACAAGGAGGAGACCTCTTTCTCTCTTGGAATCATTATTCTCTCAGTTCGGGGGTTGTGGCATACCATAAAAAAGGTAGCACAGGCCCAAAAGAGGCTCTCGGTGGTGGACTGCACAGGTACGGGAGAACAAAAGGGAAGAAATAGAGACCTCTCACAGAGGTCTCTCCCTCTCGGGATCTTCTCCTCTCAGTACAAATACCAGAAACAAGGTAGTGGACTGTATAAGTACGGGAGAAATAGAGATCTATCATAGAGGTCTCTTTCTCACTCTTCATTCTTCATCTCTCAAGCGATCCAGTCCAAAGAGAGGGGCTGCACATGAACATGGCAGCAAGGAAAGAGAAAGAGAGATCTCCAAAGGGAGATCATTCTTGTCTAATAACATCCCTACCCAAGATCTCCAACCATTGGATCTTCTTCACACTTTCTACTTGGTGCAGACTATGGATAGGAAACAACAGATGATTGGGTGATGGGCTGCATGTGATAAGGGCAATCAAAACAAAGGCTGATATCACACAGAGGGACAAAAATCATAAACAGAGTGGTCTTGTCCTCACATAGAGGATAACACGGACAGGGCAGCAGTGTGGTGTTCACGGGTGTCGTATTACAGGCGATGAGAAACCTCTCTGCTATCCCTCTATGATTCGGGTGGGCACATAAAACTGTCCATCAGATGGAAACCTCTCACAACAGGTTCTCCACCACCGCATCTCACAATGGAATTTCATTGGATCTCATGGCAAAAACTTCAATCGAGGCTAGACCATGTACATGGAACGGCCTTCAGGCTAGACCATGTACATGGAACGGCCTTCAGGCTAGACCACACATATTTGGATCCTTTATGAGGGACCAATGTAATGGGCCAGAACTTCAGGTCTGACCTAGTGGTACTATCCTCCGGGATGGACTTTACATGGGCCTAGCCTTCGGGCCGAGCTTTGATATGGGCAATCCTGGATCAAAATACTTAGGCGTCATCATCGCCCCATCAACTAAGGGGCCCAAAGAAATGAAGAGTGCCCCCAACCGGGTGCACACCAAGTAGGGTGGTTCCACCACTCTATGACAGGTCAGCCCAAAAGGTAGACCTATGTCAAACCCTGGGCCAGGCCTAACAAGCCGTCCCAGATCTTAACAGTCCGTAGTGGAAACGCCGCAATAGTTGGGGCCGACCATAGGACTTTTTGGCTATGAGCCCCCATAGTCCAAGTTGGCTATGTGAACTCCCCCTTTTAAAAATCCATCAAAGGGGGGAGGTGCTGCCCAATTTTCTACAAGATATATCCAAATTTATTGATCCAATGGGTCGCTCCAGATTTATAAACCCTACGGGTCGCATCAAATGCAACTAACCCTACGAGTCACACCAGAAGCAACAAACCCTATGGGTCACTCCAAAATGCAACAAACTCATGGGTTGCTCCAGAAGCAACAAACCCTAGGGGTCGCACCATAAGCAACAAACCCTATGGGTCGCTCCAGATGCATAAACCCTATGGGTCGCTCCAAATGAAATTGATCCAATTGGTGGCTCCAGATGCGTAACCCTATGGGTTGCTCCAAATGAAATTGACCCTATGGGTCGCTCTAGAAACAATTGACCCTATGGGTCGTTTCACCAACAAAGACATCAATGAGGCACTTGTGACGCCTACATGGGATCTGGGCAACCCCAATGAATAAATAAAATAAGTTTATTCAATATCTTGTATATAGGGAAGGTAATTTAATAGTCCGAGTTTAATCAGATTAGAAAGATAGTCCCCTACAACAAACAATAAACTCCATATAACAGTGGAGGAAATTTGAAAGCAAAGAACAAATTTTGCGCTTACAGTATCCACTAGTGACCCCGTTCAGTATTATGTACTTACTAAGAGTCATCACTCTTTGTGAATGAGATTCATTACACAATCTTGTAGAACTACACGTATGCAAACGATGATGAAGTACGACGCTCAATCAGTACTCTAAAGGCTTAGAACATTATTAGGTTTGCAAGGAACTAAAAAATCATGTCTCCTCGCAACCTTTGCATGATTTTCCTACAATGTTACCTATAGAACTTTATGTCATCATCAAATGAGAAAGTAATAATTATAAATACCCTTTATAGTTGGTTGTGTGAATGTGATGCTTCTCTAATCAACATAGAAAAGTTTTATATTGACTTTCGAGGGCATATATGTCAATCTACCACTTGCACTCTAAGCCAATTTGATGTAATGCCCATCTTCTTAGTGATGTTTCTCAAACACTAGTTAAAGCATGACTTAATATATGGGTCTGTCAAGTAAGTTAAACACATGACTGTATCAACCAAGTCAAGTACAAAACAAAGTATCCAAAGTCAATCAAAAAAGGAAGAGAGTATCTGTCTACCAATCTCAAAAGTACATAAACATAGATTGTACTCAAAATAAACAAGTAGAAGATCCTAGTTTAGTCTCCACGTCGAGGGGGATATCCATGAGCAACATCCTCATAATAGCGGGCACGAAAGTCTCGAATATCCTGTCGAACGTCATGAATTGAGCCAGCTAGAACATCGAACCAATCGCGAGTCTCTGCTGAGAAGGCACTAAAATACCCATGGACCTCTATAGCATGCGAGTCTAAGCAAGCATGGACATCCGCGGACAAGGCAGATTGAGCAGAAGCCATCTTGGCCATCATGGCAGAGAGAGATTCAAAGGAGAAAGGCTGTTGAGATGGTGGAGCCTGCTGGGAAGAGGTACCTGCATCCTCATGTGCTGTATCACCAGTCATGAAGGGGTCAAAACCAAGACCATCATCCTCCTCTAGATTTAAACCTTGAGCAGGAGCTGCAGCATGAGCCAGGCTACTGACAAGGGTCTTACAAGTCATATGTGCTTCAAGATTCATACTCGATGATCCCTCCATTGCCTTCTCTCGAATCTCATTGACAAGTAATGCACTACACACTGAATCCATCTCAAGCTTGGTTTGAGCATAACTTAAAGTGGTTACTAAATTATCATAAGACTTTGGAAGTGAGCTAAGCAATATTTCTGTTTTATCTTCCTCTTCCATTTTCACTCCAACATTTTCAAGCTCACAAATGACATTATTGAAAGCATTCAAGTGTTTAGACACTTTGGTCCCCTCTTTCATTCTTAAGCCAAACAATTTCCTTCTCAAGAAAACTCGGTTTGTAATTGACTTGGTCTGGTAAAGAGCTTGCAATTTTTTCCACAAACCTGCCGCTGTAATTTCTCCCCTCACATTAACCAATATGTTATTTGCTAAGCACAAACGAATTGTACTCAATGCCTTAACATCAATTTCTTCCCATTTCACATCATCCACAAAAGTAGGTTTCTTCTTCTTCCCATCTAATGCTGTATGTAACTCTTGTTGAATCAATAAGTCCATCATTTTCATTTTCCACAACTCAAAACTTGTTTTCCCATCAAATTTCTCCACCTCAAATTTAAAACTTGTCATTTTCTCTTGATGTATTTCAACACCAAAAGCCCGTAATCTCTTATACCACTTGGTGGGAGAATGTCGTAGTTTTTCCCAACACTCCTCCACTTCCGCCAATGGAATCTTGTCGAGCCACTCGATCATCTCATCCACAGCATTTTCGATCTTTTCCTTATCTCGTGGATTCAAATTCCCCGTAAACTTCTCATCCCTCACCGTATTCCTCATGTTGTATGCATAGTTCTCCAGCAAGTTCTTTGCCTCCACCTTCTTCTTCACCTCCTCATCCTTACCCTTGTACTGCTGTGCATCCTTCACCGTCTTCTCGATTTCATCCTTACTCAACCCTCCCGTGTCAATGGTGATTGTGATATTGTTCTGCACCCCGGCAGTCATATCCTCCACCGAGACCCTTAAGATACCGTTTGTGTCAATGCGGAAGCAGACATTGATCTCGGGTACACCTCTTGGTGCCGGTGGGATCCCGGAGAGCTTGAATTTTCCGAGGAGGTTATTGGCTTTGGTTCTTCCCCGCTCCCCTTCATAGACTTGGAACAAGACCCCAGGCTGATTGTCCGAGTGGGTGGAGAATATCTGCTCCTTCTTGTTTGGGATGGTAGTGTTTCTCGGAATCAAGATCGGCATGAAACCATCCGGCATTAAACCATCGTCTGTCTCCAATCTGAGACTGAGAGGCATGATCTCGAGTATTAGCAAGTCTTGCAACTTCTTGTTGCCTTTGCCGCTCAGAATTACAGCAGCTTGTACAGCAGCCCCATATGCGACCGCCTCGTCTGGGTTGATTCTCTTGTAGAGCTCTTTCCCATTAAAGAATTTTTGCAGAAGTTGCTGAACTTTGGGAATTCTTGTCGACCCACCAACCAGAACGACATCATGGACTTGGCTTTTATCCATCTTCGCATCTTTAAGGCACTTTTCGACTGATTCCATGCATTTCCTGAACATGTTCATGTTCAATTCCTCGAACCCACCTCTGCTAATGATCGCATAAAAGTCGATACCTTCGTAGAGGGAATCGATTTCAATGGTCGTCCGTGTATTCGAAGACATAGTCCTCTTTTCCCTCTCACAGGCGGTCCTCAACCGCCTTAGAGCCCTCGCATCGCCACTGATGTCCTTCTTGTGCTTCCTCTTGAACCCCTTCACGAAGTGATTCACCAGGCGGTTGTCGAAATCCTCTCCCCCCAAATGGGTATCCCCAGCAGTGGCTTTCACCTCAAAGATCCCTTCTTGGATCGTCAACAGCGACACATCAAACGTCCCGCCACCAAGATCGAATATGAGAACGTTCTGTTCGCCGGACGACGATGCCTTCTTGTCCAACCCATAAGCAATTGCGGCTGCACTAGGCTCGTTGGTCAACCGCATCACATTAAGCCCTGCAATTGCTCCAGCATCCTTCGTCGCCTGCCTCTGCCTATTATTGAAATTGGCTGCAACCGTAATGACAGCGTTCTTCACAGGCTCACCCAGAAAAGCTTCTGCAATTTCCTTCATCTTGGAAAACACCATTGCCGAAATTTCCTCCGCCGAGAATTGCTTTTCGACGCCTTTGAATCGAACAACGATCAGAGGCTTGTCACCGGGACCGGCGATAACCTTGAAAGGCCACAGCTTGATGTCCCTCTGCACAGATGGCTCAGAGAAGCGCCGACCAATAAGGCGTTTGGCATCAAAAACAGTGTTTGAGGGATTAATAGAAACTTGATTCTTGGCTGCATCACCAATCAAGCGTTGGGTGTCGGTGAATGCGACATAAGATGGAGTAGTCCGATTGCCGTGGTCGTTGGCGATGATCTCAACACGGTCGTTCTGCCAAACCCCGACGCGGCTATAGGTGGTGCCGAAGTCGATACCGATGGCCGTTCCTTCGCTCTTGGCTGCCATTAGTGGAACTTCAATTCCAAAACAGAACAGACGGGTTGTTTTAAATCAGAGAAAACAGAGACAAAATGAAGTCTTTTCGAATTCTCAAGTACTTACAGAGAATTGGAACGTTTCTGAGCTACTGAGAGAAGGGAGTGGAATTAAGGGAAGATTTTTGAGGGTATTGAGACCGATCGAGAGTTTAGTAAAGGAAGGAAGTGATTGAAAGGGAGTCGTACGGAAAGTTTTTTTTTTTTTTTTTTCTTTTTCTTTATGGTAGCAATCTTCTATTATTTTATTTTACTTGTCACAACTGTTGTTTTGGGTTGTCGAGAAACTGTGAAAAAAAAAAAAAAGATTAGAAAATTATAAATTTTCCGTCATTTTAGTTGTCTAAAAATTTAGAGAGAAAATTTATTAAAAATATTTTTAAAATGATCAAAATATCCATATCCTTTTAAAATAACCAAAATATCCCTGATCCTGTAAAATTACTTCAAAATTTTAATTTTACTCAAAGTTATTCTTTTTATATTTTTAAAAATATTATTTTAAGTTTTTTTTTCCTAAAAACCCAAAACAATTAAAATAATACCAGCTGTGTCATTGTGTTCTTTCTCACAATAACGTTCCACACTATTTTTTTTTTTCAATTTGTTTTTATGGATCATGCTTATTTCAACTAAAAACCAAGTATGGAACTGTTAAAAATTATATTAATAGTTAAATCCTTATCCAAATCAAGATTAAAACCTATCCTAATCCTATTTCAACTTGTTTCAATCAACTAAAACCCCAAAAACTGTAAGTTTACCAAATCTCTCTCATTTTCATATGTTTTCAACCAAATCCAAAGAGATTTTAATTTCAATCTACCATAATTTCAAATCTATAAATAACCGCATTCATCAAACGAAGAATGAGGAACAAATTTGAGGAACGATTTGTTCCTATTTTAGGAGACGAAGTAAAACCGCTGGAGTAAAGGAAGTGATTGAAAGGGAGTCGTACAGGTTGATAATTTTTTTTTTTTCGTTAAAAGGTTAAGGAATGCGAACCCTACTCACCCTCTTCGGTGCATGATTAAAGCATTCTCATTTAAAGTGAACAGGTGAATACTAGAGGTTGAGATCAGGGAAAAAAGGTAATTCACAACACACAGCAAGACCAACAACATAAAGTTGCACCAAGAGACCAAATCTGCTACCATGATAACCAGATTTGACAAATCCGGTTATCACCCCTAGGTCGCCACGTGTCTCTTTTGACACCCCTTAACTGTGATTAAGATTCACCTACCCCGAGGGTGTTGTTTTTGGCTCATTTTCGCAAAGACCAGGAAGGGCCGATCGATCGGTGGTGCGACGGGACGTATGCTTGGGCCGCCGATCGATCGGTCGGGGTGCGCCGATCGATTGGCCATAGCGGGATTTTTTTCGGGAAATTGTAAATTAAGTCTTTTATATTTTTTGGAAACCTCTATTCCGATTAGGGGACTTTCTATTAGCCTAGGGCTCTTGTTTAGGCTTATAAATAGGTGATTATAGGTCTAGGGTTGGTATCTTTTGCATCTAGGGATCAAGGGAATGCTTTTGCATTGAGAGTGAGAGGTAATAAAAAGGGTTAAAGCATACTAAGGCTTGGGAAAGGTTTAAGGGAAGAGAGATAGAGATTCTTCTTTGAGTTTTCATAGAGAAGGTGAGTTGAGTGCTTTTGTATTGGTTCCTCAAGGTTTCTGTGAATAAAGAAGTGATCGGATCTTGACCCGTGGACATAGGCAGGTTGTTGCTGAACCACGTATATCTCTTGTTTCCCTTATGGTGTGTGTTTTGGTTTATTCTTTTCTGTCGGGTTATTTTCTATTGGTTGTTTTTCCCACAACAAATTGGTATCAGAGCTTCGGGTTGGGATAAATTATATTTCCATGGCTTTGAAAAATTCTGGGCAATTTTCCCTGGAGAAGTTTGACGGAAAAAAGAGTTTCAATCTGTGGCAAAGGAGGATAAATGATATCCTAGTTCAACAGGGACTCACAAGGGCGTTGAAGGGGGATTCCGATAAACCAGAAAAGATGTCTGATGAAGATTGGGAAGACATTGAGGCGAGGTCAGTCAGCACAATACGTCTCTGTCTTGCAGATAATGTGATGTGTAGCGTTATGGATGAAGAATCGGCACCGGACCTTTGGAAGAAGTTGGAAACGCTCTACATCGGAAAGAGTCTCACCAACAGGTTATACTTGAAAAAGGAAGTCAATACCTTGAAGGATCTCATGGAGCACATTAATGTGTTCAACCAGATTTTGAATCAATTGTTGCAAATTGGTGTCAAGGTGGATGAAGAATACCAGGCCATGGGGCTTCTTACATCACTTCCAAACTCATATGATCACTTGGTGACAACTCTTATGTATGGCAAGGAGACACTATTGATGGAAGAGGTTACGACGGCACTACTCTCTTATGAGATTAGGTGGAAGTCATCGCATGATGGGAATAATCATGCCATGGTTGCTGGGGGAGGAGGAAGAGACTTGGAGAGAGGATCTGGAAAAGGCAGGGGCAGATCCAAATCTAAGGGAAAAGGCGAGGTCCAGTGCTTTCATTACAAAGAATTAGGGCACTTCAAAAAGGAGTGTCCGAAGCGTGCTGATGAGAAGAGGAATTCTTCCGGAGGAGATTCTTCGGCGGCAATAGCAACGGGCAATGAGGAATACGTTGGAGATGTTTTCACAGTTTCTAAAGGTATGAACAATTCTTCTAGTGAGTGGATTTTAGATTCGGGGGCTTTATGTCATATTTGCTCAAATATGAAATTTTTTTATACATTTCAAAAGGGGACATGAAAAGTGTTCCTGGGTGATGGATTTGAATGTGAAATCACGGGGTTTGGTAATATAAAAATAAAAATGTTTGATGGAGTTATTCGAACTTTGGGAGGAATAGCTTGTGTCCCTAAGTTGCGAAGAAATTTAATATCCCTCGGGCAATTAGACTCCAAGGGCTGTTGCTACACAGTTGCAGGTGGAGTTATCAAAATAAAGCGGGGAAAGCAAGATTGCTTAGTTTTGATGAAGGGGAAGAAGTGTGGTGGTTTATATCTCCTGGAGAGGAATACGGTGGTAGGGGGAGTGACAGGTCTGCAGGAAAACGAAAGCCTGATGTTTTGCAGATAGTAGAAAGCTCACTTAAAATCTCTTTCGTAGTCAGTGCAGAGAAGAGTAATTCGATAGGTTTTCGTAAGGGTGGAGATGGTGATGATGTGCCTTTGACGGAGATGACGGGTCTATGTCCTCATTCGGGATTCTTCTAGGTTGGAGAATGAGTTTTTAGGCTACACATGGGTTTTGACCATGGTTTATCGAATCCGGTGGAGTGCTTTCCAGTGTTGGATTCGAGGGTGTGTGTAGCTGGTGGGTCTCTTTCGCAGATGGTGCAGAGGCGGTGAAGGTCAAAGCGGGAGTTTGCGGTATTTGCAAACGAGTTTCAAAATTTAGAGAGAGATTTTGGTTCGAGGTGGAGGTACTTCTCGGATGTGGGCGATGCGGTGTTCTATCTTGAAGGTTTGCTTGGTGATTAACAAATCGGTTCTCTTGGTTGCGGGTGGTGTTGTGGAATTTTCGCCAAGGTGGAGAATTGTTGTTTTTGGCTCATTTCCGCAAAGACCAGGAAGGGCCGATCGATCGGTGGCGCGACAGGACGTATGCTTGGGCCGCCGATCGATCAGTCGGGGTGCGCCGATCGATCGGCCATAGCGGGTTTTTTTCGGGAAATTGTAAATTAAGTCTTTTATGTTTTTTGGAAATCTCTATTCTGATTTGGGGACTTTCTATTAGCCTAGGACTCTTGTTTAGGCCTATAAATAGGTGATTATGGGTCTAGGGTTGGTATCTTTTGCATCTAGGGATCAAGGAAAAACTTTTGCATTGAGAGTGAGAGGTAATAGAAAAGGTTAAAGCATACTAAGGCTTGAGAAATGTTTAAGGGAGGATAGATATGAATTCTTCTTTGGGTTTTCATAGGGAAGGTGAGTTGAGTGCTTTTATACTGGTTCTTCAAGATTTCTTTGAATAAAGAAGTGATCGGATCTTGACCTGTGGATGTAGCCAGGTTGTTGCCGAATCACGTATATCTCTTGTGTTCCCTTGTGGTGTGTGTTTTGGTTTATTATTTTCCATCGGGTTATCTTCTATAAGTTGTTTTTTCCACAACAGAGGGTTCACCCACCCATCCTTAGTTTTTAGAATAAAATATTAACTCTTTTTTAAAAATATTTTTATTATAAAAAATCTTACAAATTTTTTCCAAACAGAACAGACGGGGTATTTTAAATTAGAGATAACAGAGACAAAATGATGTCTTTTCGAATTCTCAAGCATAGAGAATTGTAACGTTTCTGAGCTGTGAGAAGGGAGTGAAATTTAGGGAAGATTTTTGAAGGGTATTGAGAACGTTCGAGAGTTTAGTAAAGGAAGGAATTGATTGAAAGGAAGTCGTATGTGTTGATAATAAGGTTGAGGAATGCTAACCCTACTCTCACCGTCGATCAACTACATATCTCTTTGTAATGACTTTAGTCATTCTAGTCATTCTCTCATGCAAAGTGAACAAGTGGATAGGAGGCTGAGAGTAGGGTTGATAACACTCCTTATTCAAAAAAAAAAAAAAAAAAAAAAAGATAATACACAATACTAGCAAAGCCAACAACATACTGTTGCACTAAGAGACCAAATCCACTACCGTGATAACCGGATTTGGCAAATCCGTTATCACCCCTAGGTCCCCATGTGTCTCTTTTGACACCTCTTAACTGTGGTTAAGGTTCACCTACCTTAGGGTTCACCGACTCATCTTTAGTTTTTAGAAAAAAATATTAACTCTTTTAAAAATATTTTTATTTTAAAAAATGGTAAAAATAGTTTCTTAATATTAAAAAAAGAAGTCATATTTTTTTTAAAAAAAACTAGAGTGAACCCTAGAAGTGAGTTAATCTTAACCACAGTTAAGATGTGTCAAAAGGGACATGTCACGACTTAGAGGGGGTGACTATAGAGGATTTGGTTTGTTGCGATAAAGCACACTCTCTCACCAAGTCACTCATTTGCCTACCTTAACTTTTTTCCGGGATTGCATTGCTTAGTGATAAATAAAAATAATAATTAAAGGTAACATGTTGTATAGGTATCAAATTTCCTATTTGCCAAGTGTTAAAATTTTATCCGGTGATCGGCTAACAAGATGATCTTGCAGTCTTCTAATCATCCCTCTTTTTCTTATTACCTCTATAACAAGTTAGTCTATAGATATTTCCAAATATACTCTCTAATATACTCCCTAATCCTAACCGTTTACAACCAACCACTAAGAGTCAGGATTTGAGTTGACTTATTTTGTCTTTTCTAATGCCACATCATCTCTAATCCTAACCATTTAATAATTGAGATAAACAGTCATGATCTGAGAGTATATTTGGGAGTACACTTTGGGAGTATCCCTAGACTAATTCAACAAGTTAAACCTATAAATCCCTCCATTATATATAAAAAAAATATTTCTTTAACATTCGAAGGGGGTGATAAAGACACATGTTGCTCTGCAATAAGAGTTTGGAAAAATTTAAAATTTGTGTTTACATTCCTTAACGAGGAATTGAGGGGTGTGAATTAAAAAGAGCACTGATTAGCAGACCACACAATCCGCTTGCTAGCTGAATGCCAAAAGTTATTCGGCCATGTGTCCAGCAAGAAACGGGCTACTTGTGTAGCCGTTGCCTTTAAACCAAAGTGAATCTTAACCACCGATTAACCAAGGTTATCTTGTTTTAACCCTAAGGGTTATTGAATCTTAACTACAATTAATGGGAGATTTTTTTTCTAGAAACTAAGGTTAGATTCATTAGTCCTAAGGGTTAGTGAATTAACTACAGTTAAAGAGAGCTACCGGTTGAGCAAGTTACAAGGTTAGTTGGTTGCCACATGTCACTTTTCAATTGGGTGGTCGGCTTGCTTAGTTGACTTTACAGTCCGTTATCTATTTCCCAATTGAAAATACAGAGAATGCTAGTCACAATGAGGATCAAAATGTAGGGAAATGAATCTAGAGCATGAGGATTTCACTTACATTATTACCTTGATAACCTTTGTGCCAACTACCAAATTCAAATATTATTACCTAGATATAGGGCTGTGGGCCAGGCTTGACCGGGCTTGGCCAAGCCCAGCTTGGCTTGAAAGAAAATTTTCTAGGGTTGATGCCCGACTCTGCCCAAATCAGGCTCGAAAAATCGGCCCGAAGCTCGACCCGAATTCAAAAGCTTGGCTTAGCCCGAGGCTCAGCCCGAATTGATTCAAGCTCAAGCTGAGCTTGGCTTGGCTCGAGCTCGGCTTGAATCCTTTTTTTTTTTTATAAAATAATAATATTTTATATTATTTACATATATAATAATGATATATAAAAATAATATATTTATTAATTTTTTTAATAATATTCGAGTTGAGCCGAGTTCGGGCTGAACCGAACCTTAATCGAGCCGAGCTAAGCCGCACAGGGGTTGGCCCGAGCTCGGCTTGATTGATTTTTCGGGCTTTTTTTTAGGCTTTGCTTGACCCGTTTGAGCCTAAAAAATCGGGCCGATCTCGGGCCGAACCGGGCCGAGCTGAGCCACACCAACGGGTCGATTGGGCTTTGTGCAGCCCTACCTAGATATATATGAATGGTAGGTGCGATAATAAATATATATATATATATATATATATATATATACTAGTAAAAGTCCATGTGCTGCACAAAATAATTTTTTATTAATAAAGTAATGAAAATATTTCAATCATTTGTTTTATATTAAAATTTAACAAATTTTGAAAAAGGAAAGTATATGCTTACCTTTATGATTTAGTTATGAATATTAATAGAGAGAAAATAAGTATTATTTATAAGAGCTACCGAAGGAAAAATACAAACAATATATCAATTTTAAAACCTAATATAAAATCAAGTATTTACCTATTCTTAACTCCACCATGCTTTAGCATGATATGGCCATCTTCTTGCTTCTCAAAACTTATTGGTCCTCATCTCCACTCCCTGGTTTATATGAAGTTTTTTTCAATTGAATTGTAAGATAAGCCTTTGTAAATCCTACAGGCATATGTGAGTAGATTAAGTGTAATAAACAAAATAGCAAAATTAGTAACAAGAAGAATTCTATGTTAGGTTTATGAACATTTGATTATAAAAAAATGTTAGAACCAACATACCAATGCTATAAAATAAAGAAGAAGAGTAGAGAGAAAATCACAATGATATGCTTCAAAGAGTGCTGAAAATCCGCTTTCCTCAAGACATTATTCGCCCCCACTACCGATTTGCAAACGGGTTTATAGTGAGTCGCCTCCAGGATACAATGAAGCCTAGCTAGTATGACACTATTGTTGATCTACGTCTTGCAATGACGTTCAAGATCAATCCGAAATCTTGAGCAATGATAGAGCGTAATAAAAAATCACTTAAATGTTGAATAAATTATTTCACAAAAGGTGACTGGCGTCAGTTATCCTTTAAACCAAGAAAACCCAAAGAATTTATAAACCTCTCTACAGTTTTAATGGTCAAAGGTTGTTGAATTCAAAAAGATAACTGAGACATGTCATATTTTATGGGTAATTGTCAAAAGTGGTTTTGATTGAAATAGCAAACGTGAAAGACCAGAAACCATGGTATTGTGATTAGTTGCATTTAACAACTATGAACACCAATAATATATTTCCATTTTTAAGCTTTTCCAACTTTCATTATGATATGAAAGGAAGCTGAGAGAGAGGCAGAGATGTCACCTGGAAATAGAGAGATCTATTGCTTCCACGACAAGTGAATATCCCTTTATGAAGTCTGAATATCTCTAAGGCAAGTTCTCGGACGATCTAAATCTCGGTTTTTCTAACCTTCAGTGAGGCCTCCTAGTACTTCTGGGCAAGACCTTTACATTTGATGCAAGATATTTACATAAATTTAATACTTAGTTTTTAAATATATAATCTAATAGAGTTACTTTTTAAAGCTCACCTATCACTTGCAACCACCCTTTCCACCTCGGCCTTCTCTTTTAGGTGATGAGGGTGTCCAGGTCTCTTAGAGCACCCAACTAATCCGTTGGGCACGTGCAGATCCCCCAACCACACACACACCAGGTAAGAAGGGATAATTCCCTGAGGGTGGCCAACAAGGGGAAGGACGTGGTCTTGGCCAGCACACCAACCCCCTTTGGTTACCTCGGTGTTCTTTGCTTCTTCATCTTCTTTCTCCTTGTCTTTCAAATGAAGTTCTTGCATCTTCTGCCTAGCCGACTCTTTTGTGTCTATTAAACTTCTACAAAAACCCAATCCAGCACAGTGATTAAACAAAAAATTGCAATAAATATATAGAGAAGGGTAACAAATTAGTTACTTCCTTTCTAGCCTCGACTGCCTGCTGCTTTGTCTTCTTTCTTACTAGAGAATAAATCCATGGCTCGTCGAGCTGCATTGGAAACAAATTCCTTGAGGTTAGTAATCTTGCCAACCATCATATCCTTTCCCTCTTATGCATTCTTAGCATTAGTATCCTTGTACTTACCCATCAAAATAAAATCAATCCCGTCGGATGACTTAATGTTGCGCTTCAAAATCCCACCTAGGTTAAAGTGAGACCTTGGAACGTGACTTAACCATCATATCATCCTGTCATAAGCATTTAAGGCAATCTAAAAAGTAAATCTGAAAATTTTTCATCAATTAATAATAAACTGATACTTCAAAAGAGCATTTATAAAAATCCATAATTAAAATAAATGGGAAAATCTGAATTATTCTTGTGGTTCTTAACCATCAATTCAACCCAATCATAAATCCAAAATCAATTCCATTACAATTTCATGAACTCAATTTATATACTAATAAATCAATTTTCAGAATACGGCCAACGATCCAGATTTCATTCACCCTCGGGATAATCACCTGCTAGATCTTCTTCCTCTTCATATTCTTCCTCTTCCCATGGTCAAAGTGCACAAATATTGAGCCTCGAACCTGCTGAAAATAACAGTTTGGTTGAGTATTGAAAATACTCAGCATATATGAACTCCTAACTAACAATATAACAACTATTAATATAAAACGTAAATCATGGTTTAACAATATGTGTATACAAACAAACAAATCAGAGTGTGGAATCATATTTTCTTTTCAATCCTTACATGTGCTCACTTGTACTTGTCTTTCTTGTTTCTGAGTGTATTCAACAATATGCACTATGCAATAACTTAAAATAATTTTGTCCTATATATTGGGTAGAGACTAACATATACTCAACTTATTGAGATACCAAAACTTGTTTTTGCACATTATCCGGTGCATACAGCTTAGAACATTATCCGGTACGCAAGACTTGCTTGGTTTTCTTGCCTTGACCTTAAACTTATTGGTACTCGGGTAGTGCAAAACTCAATAATGCATTCATGCTTATGTACTTATATACTTGTGTAAATACTTGCAATCTTGCTTCTTATCATGCTTGTACATATTCGATATCATGAGTGAGTGTGAGTGAAAGATAATAACCCTTAGTTAAGTCGCATCCTAAATTATCGGTCAAGGGCTCTCGAAGATTCATCATAACGACTAACGCCACCATGATAATACCCCTAGGCCACACAACCATAATTCACAGTTTGTTTTAATTGATATATACCATCCATACAACTTGTACACATAAATCAATAAATCAAATTATTGCATATCATAATTCTCATGGTTGATCAAATTAAAACATGCTCTATAGGTTTTTCATAATGCAATCAAGAAATCAAATTAAAATCATACATCCATTCCACGTATATAATTTCATAATTAGAATTTGATAAAAAAAACCTAATTTCACAACACATCACAATTTTTGCATTACAATCATAAGCATTCCATCAAATCCAACAATCATCTCTTCCTCCATTCTCCATCATACATATACCATGTAAATATTCATTTTCTCCTTGTTGATATACATAATAAAAATCATAAGAAAATATCTCTAAATTTTCATTGAAATCCTACTTAAGGGACATATGTAATATAAACATGTTTTGATCGATTTCTTTCTTTAGATCTTGATCTTATCATTCTTATTTACATTAATGATTAGTCTATTGGTAGAAGGGAATCCATATTTACCTCTCTTGATCACTTCCCTACGATCTAGCCCTTGCGAATGTCTCAATTTAGGTCTTCACCGTCTTTTTCATTATTCTTCAATTCAATCTTATGATTTCCAGGGCGTCCCCTCTTTGAATCTCTCCACATAACCTCTCCTCTCTCTCTTTTAGGTTTAAAAAGTTCTGAGAACCCTAAACTCACGAGTTAAAGAATATTTATAGGGTTTGGGATTCAAGGGCGCTTAAAAGTCGGAAAATCACGAATCCTGAGAAAATCCCAGCTTCGGGCGATCGATTGAAGTTGGGAGATCGATCGCCACTGTCCGGCGATGGATCGAGCAGTATGCCGATTTTTTTTTATACTATTTCACTACTTTTTGATCTACTTTTTTTTCATGCAACTTATTTATACAAACTAGCTGAATTAAACAAATTGATTGGGTTTCAACATTCATACATTTCACATTAATTTTTATAGGAACGAGTGCATTAAAATTCAAGGACATTTTTCTATAGAATTAAATAAATTGCACAAATGTCAAGGAAAATAATTTCGGATCTCTACACTTATTCTATCGAATTATCATGCAATTAGGTAGGACCACATGGAATGGAGGGTCCAACTCAACTTCCTTTGCAGGCGAACCAACCAAGGACTGTAAAGGCATATGAACTATGAACCATGGCAATGAGAAAGTAACTAAACTTCCTCTTATTTTGATGCTGCAATCTAGTATTCAAATCCCATTAAGGTAAGCAATATATTTCTTTTTTTGGTTCATTGGAGGCCACATGGATCTATGGGTTACACAATGAGGGGTAGTACTCCCCCTCCCATAACCCCCCAACCCTAATATAGGTGCGATTCGATCCCAGGTCTCTGGTACGATGCCAAGAGACTTTACCAACTAAACTAGCTAGCACCTACAAAGCATATTTCAAATAAAGATCAAAGCATATTTAATGGACTCACCCATCAACTCCATGGTCGATTCCTTTGTCTCTCTTGCTTTCTCCCTTTCTTTCTCATTTGCCTCCCTCGCCTTCTCAGTAGTAGAATCCTTGTATTGACCCACCTTTGACAGCCCATCTTCTCTTTCCCTTCTTGAGAATCTATGACCCCATGAGCTTTCTCTGAAGCAACAACTATTAGTAAGGACCTTTTAAAAAAGTCCTTTCAACTCTCGACTAATAAAGAGTCCTTGTCAATAAAAACAACAAAAATGTTTATTATCAACTTTTGTAGTGACTTTTGTGATTTCTTATATTTTTTTAATATAAACTAAATGTTGGTAGTGAATTCTCACCACTATGAGTAGCTCATGCACTTGCATACACCTTATGAATGCCCTAGATGGGCAGTTGAGATTCCCACGTGCCTATAGCACGTGCGGGACACTTGGATTACAACTGCCATACCATCAATTTGTCAGCATGCTGACGGCTTATCAATCATGCCTTAAGGACAACCTTGGTGCAATCCCCCATTGGGCTAACATAGGCCTTGGTGTCATGCCCTAAGGGGCTGACTTTTGCTCTGATACGTACTAGGGGAGTAACCCTCTCAGATAGACCTTTGTGTCAGCCCCAAGGGGCTAACACCTGTCTTGATATGAGCAGATTAACTCTCTCAGATAGAACTTCGTGTTAGCCCCCTTGAGGCTGATAGCTATCCTAATATTAGGCGATTAACCCTCTAGGATAGACCTTGGTGCCAGCACCCATGGGGATGTCACATGTCTGTTATGAGGGATTAACCTCCTCGGGTGATTATTGTGCCATCCTAGGGATGGCAACCACATGGGTTAATCGGGTAACCCACCCCGCCCCTATTGGGATGAGTTTGGGAAGTTTTTAAATGGGGTAGGGGCGGGTTTGGGAATGAAGGGTTAAACTTGAGTGGGGTTCGGGTAGGAGATGAATTTAAGCCACCTCGACCAGCCCCTTTTATAATTTAAATTACTAGTTTACCTCAATATATTACTTATAATATGAAATATCAAACCGACCCGTCTCGACCCGCCTCATCCTAACTAACATGACAGGGCAGGGAAAAATTTAAGAAGGGTTTTGATAATTCAGAACTAGCCCGCCTTGACCCAGGTTTAGGACGGGAATGGGGTAGGAGTCTTGCTATTAGGGGCAGGGTAGAGTTGAGGGCGCCCCAGTCCAAACCTGGCTCTTTGTCATTCTATTACAATCTCCATGGGGTTGACACTTGTCTAGAGGAAAAGCCTATAGACCATTAATTGCCCCTTCAGTGGCAATCAATACTTAACTACCACATGGCAGAGAATCCCAAAAGAGGATCCTCTTGTTATTCAGAGATTCTGAGATAGGGATCTGTTAGACATTATGCCTTGAAAAGTCATTTAGATTCTAAGTGTGAACACCCCAATTTTTACACCCCTAAAATCTCGTTTACCTTTTGTTTTATTTTATTATAATTATCGTTTTATTTTATTAACTCTTTTAATTAAAAACTAAATTAAACTCAATTTTATTTGTACAGAAGGATAGAGAGAGGGAGAGAGAAAACCCCATGTTCAAAATCCATCCCCCATGTTCAAAATCCATCACCCATGTTCAAAAATCCTTAAAAAAGTTCAAAGCCCTCAAGATCATACACCAATCCCAAAATCCTAAAGCCCACGAATGTTGAAAACAAAGCAATACCTTGGGTTTCAATTTTGTCTATAGGCTAAAATCAAAGCCCAAGCCCATTGAGAGAACCCTAATCTCCTCTATAAATACCATGTATGAGGTTAGATAACCTCATTTTGATTCCTTATTTTGGTTCGTCGGTTTTCGGCAGCAGCAGAGAGGACACTCTCTTATTCATCCTTTCTTGATCCATTTCCTTGCAGCAAGACTCCATCACCTCCAGCCAGTTCCTTGTTCTTTTGTTCATCAGTAGAAAGCCTCCTCCGACCAGCGTCTCCATCTCCGACGATCACTCTTTCCAGCGAGCTTTGATCATCATCTCCGGTGACGAGTTTCATCCTCGAGTCATCCACCTTCTCGGGCGAGTTCAGCGCTGATCCAGTGTAGCACCCCGGACTTTTCCCAACTTTAATGAATAGCATTTTCGTTACCAATTGGCCTTCCTCATAGTATAATTAATAAATAAGGGAGAAATTGGAAATTCCGAAATATCAGAAATGTCCGTTTTTGAAAGACGAATCCAACGCAAGTTGAATCGTCAAAATCCGACGAACGAGTCAAAAGATGTGGTCAAAACAGTGGAACCTGCAGAGCACCGATCGCTCGGTCCTCATCAGCGATCGATCGGTCCAAAACCGATCGATCGGTGGCTATCGACTGGTCAGAAATTTTGTATGGGGAAATTTTCCAGAGAGCATGTTTTTGACCGGTCGATCGGTCAATAACACCGATCGCTCAGTAGGCAACCGATCGATCGGTCATAAGCACCGATAGATCGGTCTATCGAGTTTTGCAGAATTTTTAGTAAGGGCGTTTTCATCTTTTGGGTGTTAACTCTTACCCATAAGGGCTTGCCCGAGCCTTTAGGGCTTCATTCACCTCACTTAGAAGGTTTTGAGAGAGAAGAAGAGAAGAGAAGGGGGATTTACATATAGGGTTTTCCACTTGAGAGAATCAAGGGTTTTAGAACCCTAGAACCGTTCTAAAGGCTTGGATTCTCTAAATCCAACCTCAAGCTCGTGTGGAGTACCTCTTCCAAGCTAGGGCAGCGTTTCTACATCATCCTCAAGGATTTTTCTTTCCCTTTTCAAGGTTAGTACACTCTTCCTAGTTACTTTGGTAATAACCTAGGATTTTTCTAAGTAAATATGTGTTGGATCTTCCCCATTGCTCCCTTGTGTTGGTATATGCTAAATCCCTAAAACATAAACAAGATAATACAAACAAATGGTGGAATGTATGAATGGATGAGGAGTGGAGGCGATTGGATGCCATGTTGTGATGTGTTGAATGATGGGAAAAAAATGGTGGAAGGGCATATTACGCATAATGAACACACCCCAAGTGTTTGATGAAATGTTCGAATGAGAAAATATGAAATAACTAAAAGTGAAAAGGTTGAATACCACATGTTTGATAGAATGCATGAATAAACTAAAATTTGAAAGCATGAGTCACATAAATGTTCCCTATTTGGCAAGTTGTATGCATGTGTTTATTTCACTTCTTAAATTCTCATGTGAGTTGGGAATTGTTAAAATGCTATATGTCATCATGATTTCACGATTGCTATGCACGAGCACATATGTAGATGGAGGATATTTTCAAGGAGGTTGGTAGCCTAGGATTATGCGGGTGCTAGCCTCTGGCTCATAAGAAACGTATTGCATTGTCAAGGGGGTTGGTAGCCCAGGGATCATGCGGGTACTAACCCCTGGCTCATGAGAAAGGACTCGGAAATGTTGCACTGTCAAGGAGGTTGGTAGTCCCGGTTAAGGGTGCTAACCTCTGGCTCATAAGAAAGGAAATGGTATTGTCAAGGAGGTTAGTAGCCCCGGATTATGCGGGTGCTAACCTCTAGCTCATAAGTAAGGTATCGTACTGTCAAGGAGGCTGGTAGCTCAGGGATGTGCGGGTGCTAGCCTCTGGCTCATAAGAAGTGTATTGTACTGTCAAGGGGGTTGGTAGCCCAGGGTGTGCGGGTGCTAGCCTCTGGCTCATAAGAAGTGTATTGTACTGTCAAGGGGGCTCATAAGAAGTGTATTGTACTGTCAAGGGGGTTGGTAGCCCAGGGATGTGCGGGTGCTAACCTCTGGCTCATAAGAAGTGTATTGTACTGTCAAGGGGGTTGGTAGCCCAGGGATGTGCGGGTGCTAACCCCTGGCTCATAAGGAAGGTATTGTACTGTCAAGGAGGTTGGTAGCCCAGGGATATGCGGGTGCTAACTTCTGGCTCATAAGAAATATTGAAAGGACAACTCAAAGAGGAATTGTATGATGCATAGACATGTTTTAGTTTCATAATATTTATGACTTGATAAAAATGTTTATGTATGAGGTTGCTAGAAATGATTATGAACTATACTCCTCCCATTACTTGTATATGATGTTGTTCGTTATTACCATTGTTAGTTAGGGGCTTGTACTCGCTGAGTATTCCATGCTCAGCCGTACTTTCATGTCGGCAGGTACCCGAGTCCCTCTCGACATTTGTGATCCGGGTCCTTGGATAGAGGAGGACTATGGCGAGGAGGAACCTTATGAGGATCTAGTAGTCGAGCCTCAGGCGGAGGCGAGAGACTTAGACCATTGGCCCCACGGGGGTGACTATTGAGCGAGACAGAGTTGTATTTTTTCTTTTGTATTTTGTTAGGTGGGCCTGTCCACCTTAGGCTCAGTCGTGTTGTACATATGTTAAACTTGGAATACTGTTTTGGAACTTTAGAAAAAAAAAAAAAAGAGTTGGTTGCACTTCCGCATTTTATGTTTAGCTTCCGCGCTCTGATTATCATTGTATTAGTATTATATTTTGCCTTGTTCATTACAGGATGGTTTGACAGGTTTGTATAGTCCACCTAAAGTATCCCTAAACTCCTAGGGGGTATTTTGGGGCGTGACAGAGGTGGTATCAGAGCTCTAGGCATTAGAGTCCCTAGGGTCGCATAGTACTAGATACCATAATTGAACAAGGCATTAGGTGTAGGAAAGAGTTGTATTCCAAGTATAGACTAACAAATTAGTCTTAGTCAAAATAGGTTGAACTTCAACCAAACTTAGAATCCTACGCTAGGAACACGACATGTATGTTATGTTATGATGTTGTATACCATGTGTGCATAAATTGTGTTGTGCTTATTAAATATGTCTGATGAATATGTATTAAGTGAATTACGAAATTGTATTAAATGCGTATCCAAGTTAGACTCATGTGGTACTGTCGTTCTCAGGATCACATCATGAGACGCGGTGCTCGGGGTCGCGGATACAATACAAGGGGAAGTGGAAGTGATGCCCCTTCCGGTGACGAGCAACCCGATTTTGCCCAAGCTTTTGCATCTATAGCCGAGACTTTGGCTATGTTAGCAGCAAGGCCGGTTGCTGTTACTCCTTCTACGCCTCCGTCACCTCCGGCACACCATGCTTCAGGATTGGAGGCATTTAGGAGATTGTGTCCTCCTACCTTCTTCGGTACTACTGACCCCATGGTCGCCGAGGCATGGGTGATGCAATTGGAAAAGATTTTTAGAGCGCTCCACTGCACGGATGAACAGAGAGTGGACTGGGCCACCTTCGTGATGGAAGGTGCGGCCGAGCATTGGTGGAGAGCCGCACAGAGACAGAGGGAGTCCACCAGGGCTGGGGAGCTGTGGACATGGTCGGAATTTTTGGATGTCTTCTAGAAACAGTATTTTCCGGCGGCTGTCAAAGAACAGAAGGAGATTGAATTCATGACTCTTGAACAAGGAGAGTTGAGTGTGGCCGATTATGAGGCTACCTTCGTGGAGTTGTCGAGATTCGCACCTCACATAATTGCATCGGAGCATATGCGAGTCAGGAAATTTGAGCGGGGATTGAAACCCTCCATTAGAGACAGGGTCTCGATGTTCCAGGTGGCTACCTGGGGAGAGGTTGTGAGCAAAGCGAAGCTTGCCGAGAAGAATTCAGAAGAATTCTTCAAGAGAAGGGATGTGGCTCGAGACCAATCGAGTAGTTCAGGGTCGGCAGAGAAGAGGGCTAGGGCAGCCCCATATCAGGCATCCAAGCCGATACGGTCACAAAGGCCTCCCTTGACATCACAGGTATCTCGGCCTACCACTACACCGGTACCTCGTCCCACACTTTCACAGGCCATCCGATATGTTCCACCTTCATCCTCATCAGCATTTGAGGAGTGCTCCTATTGTGGTCGGAGTCACCGAATTGGTGAATGTCAGAGGATTTCGAGTGGGTGCTTTCACTGTGGAGATGTGAATCACATGGTCAGGGATTGCCCACGCAGGCAGCTGCAGCCTATCCAACCCCAGGGGAGTAGGCCCCCAGTTCGATAGGATTCCCAGCCGGGATCCTCACAGGCTTCTGCGTCTAGGCTTTCACGACCCACGTTATCCACTCCACCGCCTCGCAAGGCAGACCAGGGGCAGGTCTTTGCCTTATCGGAACGGGATGCACGTGCATCTGACGATGTCGTGCAAGGTACGCTATCATGCTAAAGTTTTGAGTTGTAATTGGCTTCTATTATGTGATGTGATTGCTTATATGTATGACATACTACCTATACTTATGTGTTATTGTGTGAAATCTATTAACGTGAATTTAATTAATCACACAGGCGCGTTATTAGTGAATGAATGCCTAGCCCGAGTATTGATCGACACAGGATCCACTCATTCCTTTGTATCGCCTAGCTTTGCGAAAGGATTTTCAACCAAGTCCAGTCAGTTGAAGCATGAATTGACCATCTCCACATCGCTCGACAAGTCAGTGGACACGGACCGTATATACAGGGACTGTGTAGTCCAAGTGGGACAGAATGAGTTGTTAGCCGACCTCATCATCTTGGACTTCCAAGACTTAGATTTTGATGTCATACTTGGTATGGATTGGCTATCGGCTCACCACGGACATGTGGCATGTTTCGAGAAGATGGTGAACTTTGAGCCGATGGGAGTTAAGCCATTTCACTTTCGAGGGTTGAGGGAAAGAGACATTGCTCGCCTAGCAGCTTTGAGCTTAGCAAACCCAGAAGCACAAAACTCCTCGGTCATTCCGGTCGTGAGTGAGTTCTTGGATGTGTTTCCGGAGGAACTTCCCGGATTGCCTCCGGATCGGGAGATTGAGTTCGCTATAGAGCTTACTCCAGGCACCGCTCCGATTTCAAGGGCACCATATAGAATGGCCCCAATAGAGCTTGAGGAGTTAAAGAAGCAAATTGAGGAGTTACAACAACTTGGTTTCATCCAACCAAGTGTGTCACCATGGGGAGCTCCGGTCCTCTTTGTGAAAAAGAAAGACGGGTCAATGAGAATGTGCATAGATTACCGGCAGTTGAACAAGATAACTATTAAGAATCGTTATCTTTTGCCTCAGATAGACGACTTGTTTGACCAACTGAAGGGAGCGAGATTTTTCTCCAAGATTGATCTTAGATCGGGGTATCATCAGTTAAAGATCTAGGCGGCAGATGTTCCGAAGTTGGCTTTCAGGACTCGGTATGGGCACTACGAGTTCCTTGTCATGCCTTTTGGGTTGACGAATGCACCGGTGGTGTTCATGGATTTGATGAACCGGGTGTTCCGATCGTACTTGGATCGATGTGTGATTGTGTTCATAGATGACATTTTGGTGTATTCCCAGACACGGGAAGATCATGCACGAGACCTTCGTCTTGCTCTGGAGATATTGAGAGAGCATAGGCTATACGCTAAGTTAAGCAAGTGTGAATTTTGGTTGGAGAAGGTGGCGTTCCTAGGCCACGTAGTGTCGGCCGAGGGTATTTCTGTTGACCCGGCCAAGATAGAGGTAGTTATGATATGGGAGAGACCCAAGAGCGTCACGGAGATACGTAGTTTTCTCGGGTTGGCAGGCTATTATCGGAGATTCGTGGAGGGATTCTCCAGTTTGGCTGCACCTCTCACTTACCTGATGAGAAAGAATGCTAAGTTTAGTTGGAGCGACAGATGCGAAGCGAGCTTCCAAGAGTTGAAGAAACGCCTCACCACGGCCCCCGTCCTTACTGTGCCATCCGGGAGTGGTGGTTTTGTGGTTTACAGTGACGCCTCACATGTGGGGTTGGGATGTGTACTTATGCAGCACGGCAAAGTCATTGCTTACGCCTCCAGGCAATTGAAAGAGCATGAGAAGAATTATCCCACTCATGATTTAGAGCTCGCCGCGGTGGTGTTTGCCTTGAAGATTTGGCGACATTATCTCTATGGGGAACAGTTCGACGTATTTACGGACCATAAAAGCTTGAAGTACTTGTTCTCCCAAAAGGAATTGAATTTAAGGCAGAGGAGATGGGTAGAGTTTTTGAAAGACTACGAATGTTCCATTCAATATCATCCGGGCAAGGCGAATGTTGTAGCCGATGCTCTTAGCCGGAAGCCCACTGGACTTTTAGCGCACATGATGCTGAGGGAATGGAGGTTGTTAGAAGATGCATCCAACCTCGACATTAGTTTTAGTATCCCTACTTTTGGGCCAGTAATGGCTAACATCACAGTTAGGCCATATATCCTAAGCATGACCAGGGAGTTGCAGGGAATGGATGCCGAGCTACTGTCTTACCGAGACCAGTCAGTTAAAAGTGGCAGCAAGGATTTTACGGTGAGGGATGATGGAATTATCACTTTCAAGGGAAGAGTATGTGTCCCAGCCGATGAGAAGCTTAAGCGAGAAATCTTGTACGAGGCTCACCGGTCCAAGTATACCGTTCACCCCGGGGGTACCAAGATATATAGGGACTTGAAGAAGCACTTTTGGTGGCGGAACATGAAGCGAGAAATAGCGGAGTACGTGTCCCGATGCTTGGTGTGCCAACAAGTCAAGGCCGAGCACAGGAGACCGGCGGGTCTGTTGCAGTCTCTCCCTATTCCCGAGTGGAAATGGGAACATATCTCTATGGACTTCATTGTGGGGTTGCCAAAGACAGTTAAAAAGACTGATGCGATATGGGTTATGGTTGACAGACTCACGAAGTCCGCCCATTTCTTACCGTACCGGACTACATTCAACTCAAATCAGTTAGCTGCCTTGTACATCAAAGAGATAGTCCGATTGCACGGAGTGCCAGTGAGCATTGTCTCAGACAGGGATCCAAGGTTCACATCCAGGTTTTGGAGAAGTTTTCAGGATGCCATGGGTTCCCGACTAGACTTTAGCACGGCCTTCCATCCACAGACAGATGGGCAAACCGAGCGAGTGAATCAGATTATTGAAGACATGCTCTGTGCATGTATGCTAGACTTTAAGGGAAGTTGGGAGGATCACCTACCTTTGGTGGAATTCGCCTACAACAATAGTTACCAGGCAAGCATACAGATGGCACCCTTTGAGGCTTTGTACGGAAGGAGTTGTAGATCTCCGTTGTATTGGGATGAAGTGGGAGAAAGAAAAATTTTTGGCCCCGAGTTGATTGAACAAACTGCGGATAGAGTCAAGCTCATCCGGGAAAGGTTGAAGACCGCACAAGACCGACAGAAAAGCTATGCCGACAACCGAAGGAGGGATCTTGAATATCGAGTTGGTGACTTTGTTTTTGTCAAGATTTCACCAACCAAGGGGGTTATGAGATTCGGGAAAAGAGGCAAGCTTAGCCCAAGATATGTGGGTCCATTCGAGATCATTACTCGAGTTGGTGAGGTAGCTTACCGAGTTGCCTTGCCCGCTCACATGGCGGCGATCCACAACATATTTCACATCTCCATGCTTCGGAAGTATATCCCGGATCCTTCTCATGTCATCGAGCTTGATTCGATAGAGATCCGAGAGGACCTCACCCTAGTTGAACAACCGGTGCAGATTTTGGATAGGCGAGATCAAGTCTTGCGCAGCAAGACCGTTCCCTTGGTCTTGGTAAGATGGCAACACCATTCAAGGGAGGAAGCTACTTGGGAACGAGAAGCCGAAGTACGAGAAAAGTACCCACATTTATTTTTTTAAGGCCTTGACATTCCCTTGTATTTTGTTATAGTTTTACGCATGTATGTATCGTCCAAATTTCGGGGACGAAATTTTTGTAAGGGGGGGAGAATGTAGCACCCCGGACATTTCCCAACTTTAATGAATAGCATTTTCGTTACCAATTGGCCTTCCTCATAGTATAATTAATAAATAAGGGAGAAATTGCAAATTCCGAAACGTGAAAAATGTCCATTTTTGAAAGACGAATCCAACGCAAGTTGAATCGTCAAAATTGGACGAACGAGTCAAAAGATGTGGTCAAAACAGTGGAACCTGTAGAGCACCGATCGCTCGGTCCTCATCAGCGATCGATCGGTCCAAAACCGATCGATCGGTGGCTATCGACTGGTCAGAAATTTTGCATGGGAAATTTCCCAGAGAGCATGTTTTTGACCGGTCGATCGGTCAATAACACCGATCGCTCGGTAGACAACCGATCGATCGGTCATAAGCACCGATTGATCGGTCTATCGAGTTTTGCAGAATTTTTAGTAAGGGCGTTTTCATCTTTTGGGTGTTAACCCTTACCCATAAGGGCTTGCCCGAGCCATTAGGGCTTCATTCACCTCACTTAGAAGGTTTTGAGAGAGAAGAAGAGAAGAGAATGGGGATTTACATATAGGGTTTTCCACTTGAGAGAATCAAGGGTTTTAGAACCCTAGAACCGTTCTAAAGGCTTGGATTCTCTAAATCCAACCTCAAGCTCGTGTGGAGTACCTCTTCCAAGCTAGGGCAGCGTTTCTACATCATCCTCAAGGATTTTTCTTTCCCTTTTCAAGGTTAGTACACTCTTCCTAGTTACTTTGGTAATAACCTAGGATTTTTCTAAGTAAATATGTGTTGGATCTTCCCCATTGCTCCCTTGTGTTGGTATATGCTAAATCCCTAAAACATAAACAAGATAATACAAACAAATGGTGGAATGTATGAATGGATGAGGAGTGGAGGCGATTGGATGCCATGTTGTGATGTGTTGAATGATGGGAAAAAAATGGTGGAAGGGCATATTACGCATAATGAACACACCCCAAGTGTTTGATGAAATGTTCGAATGAGAAAATATGAAATAACTAAAGGTGAAAAGGTTGAATACCACATGTTTGATAGAATGCATGAATAAACTAAGATTTGAAAGCATGAGTCACATAAATGTTCCCAATTTGGCAAGTTGTATGCATGTGTTTATTTCGCTTCTTAAATTCTCATGTGAGTTGGGAATTGTTAAAATGTTATATGTCATCATGATTTCACGATTGCTATGCACGAGCACATATGTAGATGGAGGATATTGTCAAGGAGGTTGGTAGCCTAGGATTATGCGGGTGCTAGCCTCTGGCTCATAAGAAACGTATTGCATTGTCAAGGGGATTGGTAGCCCAGGGATCATGCAGGTATTAACCCCTGGCTCATAAGAAAGGACTCGGAAATGTTGCACTGTCAAGGAAGTTGGTAGCCCCGGTGAAGGGTGCTAACCTCTAGCTCATAAGAAAGGAAATGGTATTGTCAAGGAGGTTGGTAGCCCCGGTTAAGGGTGCTAACCTCTGGCTCATAAGAAAGGAAATGGTATTGTCAAGGAGGTTAGTAGCCCCGGATTATGCGGGTGCTAACCTCTGGCTTATAAGTAAGGTATCGTACTGTCAAGGAGGCTGGTAGCCCAAGGATGTGCGGGTGCTAGCCTCTGGCTCATAAGAAGTGTATTGTACTGTCAAGGGGGTTGGTAGCCCAGGGATGTGCGGGTGCTAACCTCTGGCTCATAAGAAGTGTATTGTACTGTCAAGGGGGTTGGTAGCCCAGGGATGTGCGGGTGCTAACCCCTGGCTCATAAGGAAGGTATTGTACTGTCAAGGAGGTTGGTAGCCCAGGGATATGCGGGTGCTAACCTCTGGCTCATAAGAAATATTGAAAGGACAACTCAAAGAGGAATTGTATGATGCATAGACATGTTTTAGTTTCATAATAATTATGACTTGATAAAAATGTTTATGTATGAGGTTGCTAGAAATGATTATGAACTATACTCCTCCCATTACTTGTATATGATGTTGTTCATTATTACCATTGTTAGTTAGGGGCTTGTACTTGCTGAGTATTCCATGCTCAGCCGTACTTTCATGTCGGCAGGTACCCGAGTCCCTCTCGACATTTGTGATCCGGGTCCTTGGATAGAGGAGGACTATGGTGAGGAGGAACCTTATGAGGATCTAGTAGTCGAGCCTCAGGCGGAGGCGAGAGACTTAGACCATTGGCCCCACGGGGGTGACTATTGAGCGAGACAGAGTTGTATTTTGTCTTTTGTATTTTGTTAGGTGGGCCTATCCACCTTAGGCTCAGTCGTGTTGTACATATGTTAAACTTGGAATACTGTTTTGGAACTTTAGAAAAAAAAAAAAAAAAAGAGTTGGTTGCGCTTCCGCATTTTATTTTTAGCTTCCGTGCTCTGATTATCATTGTATTAGTATTATATTTTGCCTTGTTCATTACAGGATGGTTTGGCAGGTTTGTATAGTCCACCTAAAGTATCCCTAAACTCCTAGGGGGTATTTTGGGGCGTGACATCCAGTATGTCAATTTGCTCTGGCCAACTCTTCTTTAGCCAACAGCATTCTTGCCCTGTTGGTATTACTCTTTAATCCCTTTTCTCTCGTTTCAAATCCTAGATCTAGAAATTGGTTTATTTTTATTTTATATTTTATTTTTATTTATTTTATCTGTTTGTTCTTTGATCTCACTTGTGCAGAGTCTCATCATCGGTCATCTTCTCCGGCGAGATCACACAATGAACAGTAATTGTTCTGTGTCTTCATAGGTAATTCTCATCCCTTGTTCTTCGTCTCTTCTATTTCAACCCGTTCTTCTCTGTTCTAATCCAGTAGCTAACCTTAGATTTAGATCTATATTTATTACAATTATTATTTCCTCTCATTTTATTTGTTCATCTTGCTCATTCACCGATTTACGCATCCATCTAATCCCTCCATTTATCTTTCCGGTAGATCTCTTCTCCCATTTCCTTTTCAACTCCAGCAGCTCAGACCAAACAAGATCATCCTCTTGCATATTCGGTCAGACCTAGAGCCTTTCTCCTTCCTGTGTCGTGAGGTTAAAAAAACCCCATGCACCGGCAACATGAAGCTGAGTTGAAAAGGGAATATCAGGAAGTCTGCAAGAAGGAGGAACAGTTGGAGGAGATCCAAGTCAAGATTCTGAGAGATATGGAAGAGTTGGAGATGGCACAACAGACCCTCCGACAACAGGAAGATGACTTGAGGAGTCGACGTCAGTTGGCCCGTGATAAAGAACATCAGTTAGAGCAAGCACTCCGAGAGTTTCAAAAGCGGAAAAGAGATGATGCTGAGGAGTCTTTCCAATTTGAAGTCCAGTTCCGTCAGAATCAAGAACAGTTGAAAGCAGTCAGACACCACGCTCAAGTTGAGGCTCTGGAGTTCGATTACAGGATTCAAAGTGCATCGGGCGTGGTAGATAGGCTAGAAAGTGAGATTGCTATCTTTCGTCAACAAGTGATAGACCTTGGGGGCAACCCCTTGCCTCCCGACTTTATTATTCCTGAGAGACCTGTATAGGGTTGGGTCATTTTCCTTTTGTCTTTCTATTTGTCTTTTGTTGCTTTTCATTATTTTACTTTTGGTTTAGTGTTGTCTTAGAATCACACAAACACATGCATATATAAAGAAGTGATTTTCATCTTTTTGCTGTCAAGTCATGCATTCATGTTTAATCGCTACATCTTTCTCAGTGTTGCATGAAACAGCGAATTGTTACTTGTTCTGTATCTCGTGCTCTTGCTCAAGCTGTAATACTAGATCTGGACAGTCCTAAAGTCGCAGATTGGTCACCTCAAAGTTCAGCAGACATGGCTGCTCCCAGCAATCGTTTGGATTCAAGTACAGACCAGCTTGTACAAGCACACGATCAGGAGATACATGGGATGAAAACCCAATTGGACAATATTCAAGAAACCTTGCAGGCTCTGATGGCTTTGCAACTTAATAAACCTACACACCAACCAGAAACCGAACCATTTCAACCAGAACAGCCTAGAACTGTATTCCAACCGAAAAATTTTCAGCCGGACCAACCTGGAATTGGAACCTTTCGGCATCAACCAGATCAGTCAGGGTTTAGACCTTTTCAACCCGATCAACCTAGGGTTGAGATTCCCGTCCTGAATTTTACCTTTATCAACCCCCTTCATGATCAACCAGGTGAGGAGGGTGATTTTGACTACACTCGGTTTGATGGAAAAACTGGTGAGGCTATGCACTGTGATCATCACAATCCAAAGGCGCCACAAGATTCTGAATTGTTGATGTCTCTCAAAAACCAACAAGAAGAAATTCGTCAGTTAAAAGAGATGATGAAAAAAATGCAGGGGGTATCATCTTCCTCTACAGGAATAACTCTGGATGACCTAGTTTTCTCTTCTGATACTTTGGTTCCCTTTGATTTCCGAGTTCCAGAATTCACCAAATATGGGGGCAAAGGGTGCCCGAAAGAGCATCTACAGTTGTATGTGGGGGACATGATGGCTTACAGAGATAAACCATCATATCTTATCCAATATTTCCAGAAAAGTCTGAAAGATGCCGCTCTAAGGTGGTGGCTTTCAATTGATAAGAAGCGGATTACCAGTTGGCAGGATGTGATCGATCTCTTCATTGATCAATTCTCTTTTAATTTAGAGGTGTTCCCGCAAAAGAGCGACCTAGAGCAGCTGTCTCAGAGGAATAATGAATCATTCATTGAATATGCCGCTAGATGGAGAGAGGTGCCATCAAGATTATCAGTGCAATTATCAAAGGAAGAAATGGCCGCAACTTTCTTGGGAACCTTAAAGCAACCATATTTGACACTAATGATAACTTTACCGGCAACAGATTTCAAGGTAATTGTAGAGACAGGAGCAAGAATTGAAACAGCTGTTAAAAATGGTACTATACATGCCAGTCTTAGCAATACATCTCCGAGGTCGAGTGCTCCATTTAACAGGAATAATGGGCAAAAAGATACCAGGAAAAGAGAAGAAGTGAATTGGATTGCACCCAGTGCACCCTTGATGTTGCCTGCTCCACCGATTCGACAACATCCTCAACCTCAAAATCCTCAGCCGGTAAGGCAAAATCAGTATCAACAGGCATGACAGCCAGTGAGAAACCCTCAGAGAAATTTCACTCCCTTACCTTACTCTTTAAGTCAGCTCTTGACTTTCCTTCTCAAACAGGATCTTGTAACTCTAAAGGGACCGACTCCTCTCATTCCAGTTGATAAGCAAAATCAAAATTACCATGCAGATCATTATTGTGCATATCATCGAGGCCCTGGTCATGCTACAGATGTATGTTACACTCTTCGGCATGATATTCAAAATCTTTTAGATCAAGGCAGAGTTGAATTTACACCTGGAAATACTAGCATCATCCAAGCTCCTCTTCCCCCACATCAAGGATAAATTAATTTTCTGAGCAGGGATGAGTCTGATGTTAGTATGGTGGGCTATCAGAGACAGATAATGCTATCTGTCCTTCGTACCGAGTCCCTGTTCGAATCCCATATCCTCAGTCTTTGTCGTCTCCCGAATCCCCAGTTATTCAACCCATCCAAACACCTCGCATGTCGCTAGTCCACTCATCTACTATTCAACCCATTCAGCGTCTTATACAAATCCCTCTTATTCTTGTTGAAGAAGAGAGGATTGTTTATACCATCCCTTGCCCTGTTGGTTGGCCTACAACCCCAGTTGTATCATCTCCGCGACCCCTTGGTAAAGGTCCAATCCAGATTCCGTACATTCCAGCACCAATCCATCCCCTTAATCGTTTGCCGGCCCCTCCATCTCTCATTCTAGACAATGAAAACATCACTGCAATTACCAGGTCAGGAAGAGTTTACCAGCAACCAGAAGTTGAGCTGCCTAAGTCCAAGGGCAAAGAGCAATGTCTGAGTCCAGAGCAACAAAAAGAGGAAGATGCGGCATTGTTGAAAATTTTGGAGAAAGCGAAGGAATATAATATTGCCCATCAACTCACGAGGCTCCCAGCTCAAATTTCAGTGATGGGACTACTCTTAACTTCAGAACACCATCGGGAGCAATTGCTCAGGGTGTTTAACAATGCTTATGTCACAAAGGATAGAACGCCCGAGCGTTTGGGGCAACTGGTAGGTCAGATTCTGGAACCAAAGACCATTACCTTCAGTGAAGAGGAAATCCCGGACAATGATAAGGAACATACCAGAGCTCTTTACATCTCAGTGCAGTGCAGGGGTAAAACACTCTCAGCAGTTTTGGTAGATAATGGGTCTGGTTTGAATGTCTGTACATTAACTACTTTGGAAGGTTTGGGAATGGATATCAGCCATGTCAAGAAAAGACCTATGACAATTAGAGCTTTCGACAATTCAACTCGTCAAAATTTGGGAGACGTCGACTTAAACATCTCTATTGGGCCATCAGAATTTTTGACCAATTTTCAAGTGGTTAATGTGCCAGCTTCTTTCACTCTTCTTCTTGGAAGGCCGTGGATCCATATGGCCGGAGCTATCCCATCATCACTTCATTAGAGGATTAAGTTCATTCAAGGTGACCAATTGATTGTGATTCCGACAGAATCTTTGGCAAATTCCTTTGGGGATGTCTAAGAATTGGGACAAGGGGCGGCTTTTATGACTTATCAATTTGAGGAGGTTACTTGTATTGCTCAGCTTGAAAGCAAGAAAGATGAATATATACCAGCCGCAGTGAGGATCATGGCAAAAATGAAGTACAGACCTGGTTTGGGATTGGGCGCCCACCATCAAGGAATGAAGAAGCGGTATGTGGCACCTCGCTACACACCTCGTTTCGGAATAGGGTACAAATCAGAGTTGAAAGATTTCCTGAACAAGTTGACTAAAGGAAAATCATCAGTAAAGTCGGTGCCCCCACCTCCCCTATCTGTTACCTTTCCTACCAGTACTCCCAGACCCTCTGATTTTGAAATCTATAAAAACCTTCCTTTTGAGGAAACAGACCCAGAGCCAACTGTCAACCCTGCACCCAAACCTCAGCCAAAGGACGATCCTGCAAGGTTTCATGAAATGTTCGAGGTTGCTTAATTGTTTGAAGAACTCGCTGTTGATCACGTGGCAGAGGAACATGTTTGCACCCTTTCTAGTGCTTCGCAAGCACCATCTAGTTCTGTTCCGCTCATACGAGCCAGTTCTTCTCCGCTCGTATGGTGGACCGATCCCATCACAGTTGAAGCAGCCAGAGGAAGGCAGAGAAAGAAGGTCGGACTAGTCAGACCATGATCCAGTTTCTTTTCTTTATTTGTTCTCTTCATCTTTAGGTCAAAAAGAGAAAAAACCAAAAAATTTTGTTTTCTAGGTGGCTTTGTTGGTCATTTCAAAATAGTTGATAGTCTTTTCGCTTTATGCATCTTTGTAAATATTACAAAACATTAGAAAATCAATGAAATTCATTTTCTTTGTCTCAAGACTAGTTTCTTTTTGTACATACATAAAATCTTGGCTCATGATGATATGACCTAGGTCTCCAAAAGAGGCTTAGTGATCTGAAGTCACTACAAAAAAAAAAGAGAAAAACAAAACTCAAATACTAAGACCGAGCTTACTGGTTTGCCAGGGAATTGCCCAGGACAAAGCTAATTCTAAACATGAAATCAATCTTGAACTTTTGGAAGTAGAGTATGATGAAGAGCAAGAAGAGGAACCTCCACAAGAGATCATCGACCTCCTTGAACATTATGAAGGGATATGTAAACCTAATGATGAGGACACCGAGACCATAAATCTCGGATCCGAAGATGATCCTAAGTGTGTAAAGATTGGCACTACAATGAGTCCTGAGCAAAGGAGCGCTATGATTGACTTCCTCAGAAGTTACATCGATGTATTTGCTTGGTCATACGCGGACATGCCTGGCCTTGATCCAGAATTAGTAGTCCACAGATTGCCTTTAAACCTAGGAATGAAACCAGTTAAGCAGAAGCTCAGACGGTTAAGACCAGAATGGTCTCAGAAAGTTAAAGAGGAGATCGAAAAGCAAATAAGTGCGGGTTTTCTAGCAGTGGCAACTTACCCAGAATGGCTGGCCAATATTGTACCGGTGCCTAAGAAAGATGGCAAGGTCAGAATGTGCATTGATTATAGAAACTTGAACAAGGCTAGTCCAAAAGATAATTTTCCGCTTCCTCACATAGATATCCTTGTCGATAACACAGCCGGACATGAAACCCTATCTTTCATGGATGGGCTTTCTGGATACAATCAGATTAAAATGGCCGAAGAGGATATGGAAAAGACCTCGTTCATTACCCATTGGGGCACCTTTTGTTACAAGGTCATGCCATTTGGGCTTAAGAATGCAGGGGCAACTTATCAAAGGGAAATGACGGCTTTATTTCATGATATGATGCACAAGAGCACAGAGGTCTACGTAGACGACATGATTGTCAAATCTCCGTTGGCTAAAGATCACCCTGAAGATTTGAGGAAATTATGCGACAGGCTCAGAGTCTTTAGTTTAAGGCTAAATCCAGCAAAATGAATTTTCGGAACAACTTTAAGGAAACTCCTTGGTTTCATTGTTAGCAAAAGAGGAATTGAAGTTGATCCAGCTAAAGCAAGAGCTATCATCGAGATGCCTGCACCTCAGACAGAAAAGGAAATTCGAGGATTTCTGGGCAGGATTCAGTATATCAGTCGTTTTATTGCACAGCTTACTCTGATTTGTGAGCCGATATTCAAATTGCTTAGAAAGAATGTGCCTACAGTCTGGTCAGATGAATGTCAACAGGCATTTGATAAGATCAAGCAGTACCTTCTCAATCCACCCGTACTTGTCCCTCCAACACCCGGACGACCACTTTTAATGTACATCTCCATCCAAAAGACTTCAATGGGTTGTGTGCTAGCTCAGCATGATGAATCAGGTAAGAAAGAACAGGCCATTTACTACATCAGTAAGCGTTTGCATGAGTACGAAGAGAAGTACAATGCGTTAGAGAGGACTTGTCTAGCATTGGTTTGGGCCACCCAACGCTTGCGACATTATTTATTATCCTACCCTGTGATTTTGATATCAAGAATGGATCCGCTCAAGTACTTACTAGAGAAGCCCGCTACGTCAGGAAGAACAGCTCGGTGGCTCATGATGTTATCAGAATTTGACATCACGTACATGACGCAGAAATCAATCAAGGGGCAAGCAATTGCAGATCATTTGGCATATAACCCATCATCCGATTATGTTTCAGTGCATGACCAATTTCCGGATGAAGCTATTCTAAGTTTAGAACCAGAAAATCCTGATTATATTGGATGGGAAATGTACTTTGATGGAGCCGCAAACCAATATGGGAATGGGGCAGGAGCAGTCTTAATCTCGCCAAGAGGAGCTCATCTTCCTATCTCAGTCAAGCTAAAGTTCAAATGTTCAAATAATGTTGCAGAATACGAGGCATGTATAGCTGGACTCAGAGAAGCACATTGTATTGGCATAGAAGAGATTGATGTTTACGGTGATTCGTCATTGGTAATTTGTCAAGCTAATGAGTCATGGGCAATCAAGGAAGAAAAGTTGATTCCGTATCTGGCATGCCTTAATGTTTTGATCACCAAGTTCAGGAGAATCACTTTCAATCACAGGTGCAGGACGCATAACAGATTCGCCGATGCTCTTGCAACCCTAGCTGCGATGGTGAAATTTCCTAAAGGAAATCTGATTTGGCCTATTGAGATTCAGCAACAAGACCAACCAGCTTATTGTCTAGTTATAGAAAAGCGCCCAGATGACAAGCCATGGTACACAGATATCAAGCAATACTTGGACGACGGCACTTTTCCTCTGGAAGCCACCAAAATAGATCGTCGAGCAATCAGAAGACTCTCTATTCAGTTTGTTCTCTCAGGAGGAGTATTATACAAGAGGTCACCAAACTTGATTTGGTTGAGATGCCTTGATAAAAAGGAAGCAGCGCAAGTGGTTGAGGAAGTTCACGGGGGAGTTTGTGGTCCCCACATGAACGGATTAATGCTGTCAAAGAAGATTCTTAGATTGGGATACTATTGGACTACTATGGAATCCGATTGCTGTCGCCATTTTCAGAGATGCCATCAATGCCAGATTTATGCAGACTAAATCAATGCACCGCCCGTTACACTGCACAATCTTACTGCACCTTGGCCTTTCTCAGCCTGGGGTATAGACGTCATTGGGCCCATCACACCGAAAGCATCAAACGGTCATCGATTTATTCTTGTTGCAATTGATTATTCCAAAAAATGGGTTGAAGCAGCTTCTTTTGCTAATGTCACGGCCTCAGTTGTTCAGCGGTTTTTCAAAAAAGATATCATCTGCAGATATGGTGTTCCTTATGAGATTGTCACAGATAATGATCTTAATTTCTGCAACAAAGGTATGACTGAACTCTGATAAAGATTCAAAATCCAGCATCATAATTCTACGCCATACAGACCTCAGGCTAATGGTGCAATTGAAGCCGCAAACAAAAATATGAAGCGAATTATCGAAAAGATGGCAATCAGGTATTCTGCCTGGCATGAAATGCTCCCCTATGCACTCATGGCCTACAGAACATCGATTCGCACTTCGACTGGTGCGACACCATTCTCCTTAGCATACGGCATGGAAGCTGTCTTGCCTATTGAGGTAGAAATTCCGTCATTACGAGTGCTAATGGAAGCAGAAATTGAAGAATCAGAATGGGCACAAGCCAGATATGAACAGTTGCATCTGATTGAAGAAAAACAACTGAAAGCCATAGATCACTCTCAAGCCTATCAGAGGCGTATGGCTAGGGCGTTCAATAAGAAAGTTAAGCACAGAGATATTGAAGTGGGTGACCTTGTTCTCCAGAAATTGTTGCCAAATCATCCAGATCCGAGAGGGAAATTTACACAAAACTACGAAGGCCCATACATTGTCCGGGAAAAGTTCTCTGGAGGCGCCCTTCGACTTGGACGTATGGATGATGAGGATCTTCCTGAGCCAATCAATATAGACAAAGTAAAGAAGTATTATGCTTAGGATCCTATCTGATAATTGCTTGTACTCTTAGCTTCTTTGGGACATGATAGGGGGCCGTATTTGGCACCTGTTCTCCCTATAAATCATGTAACACCTACAATATATCAATAAAGTTCATTAGTTAACCGTTCGAGCCTAATAACCTCTCTTTCAAAAAAATTTTATCGGGACACCTTGCACTTAGTCTGCTATGAACTACGTCATGACCTGTGTCGCGCCCCAAAACCCACCCTAGGAGTTAGAGTGAATCTTGGACGACTCAATCATGACTTACATGACTTGCTTGACAAACCAACCTGCAAAAACCCACAGAGCATATACAATAGAGGACATTATAGCGGAAACATAACTATAAAACACAGCGGAAGTCTAACAAACCTCTAAGTATATACATATGGTCCAAGTTTATACAAAAATAACCAAAAGAAAGTGCGGACAGACCCGCCAAAATACATGAAAGTATATCTCTCATCTCACCCACAGCTATTCACTCAGAATCTACAACCACCTAATGGTAACCCTCTACGGGAGGTTCCTCCAAAGGCTCCTCGACGTACTCCTCCTCCACCCAAGGGCTCGGAGCACAGATATCAAATGGAGCAGCTGCTCCGCCATCACCTGCCGACATAAGAAGTACGGCTGAGCATGGAATACTCAGCGGGTACTAAGCACTAACCAACAGTCATAGCGTACAGATAGCATACATAAAGCAGGAATAATTCTTATAAGTTAGAAGGAAACAATTCATAGCATATAAAGCAGGAATAATTCATATCATGACAATAAAGTAAAGGAGTATATAATCATGCTTGAATTCATAAAAGCCGATAAAACCCTTGAAAACACCGTGCACTTGACTTGACTGAAAACACAATTTCCTTGCTTGAAAACTTGTCATGTTTGTCTTATCTTATCGTATCATGCATGTCATGCCATGTCTTGTCATGCTTGCTTGGAAAAGTAAACTACTTGTGAGGGAAGGGAGACCCTTCTTCCTAGAATGCTTATGCTTGTCATGCCATGTCTTGTCATGCTTGCTTGGAAAAGTAAACTACTTGTGAGGGAAGGGAGACCCTTCTTCCTAAATGCTCATGTCATGTCCTTTCACTTGTGAGATGTTCTTGTGAGATGTACTTGCGAGGGAAGGGAGGCCCTTCTTATGTTATGTATGCACTTGTGAGGGAAGGGAGACCCTTCTTATGAAAATGCATGATTGTCTTGTCCTTGCCAAAAGCGAGGTAAAACATATCGTACGATATGCCCCACCTCTAAATCCCATTCTTGAAAACCTCGGTAAATCATGTCATGTATGCGTGCTCGTGAGGTCGTGTGCATACTTGCATTTGGAATTAAATATGGCATTTGAGTAATTCATAACACATAACATCAATGATTTGGGCAAATTAATATTGATATCATTTAGGGAAAGCGAACAATCACACTATCATAACCCTAGCAATTTCCATAAACCTTACACATGCATTTTCTTAATTTATCATTCATTTTATTCACCTTGGCATTTCATCAAACATGGTACATTCATTAATTATTAACCCTACAACATGCTTTTCTAGGTGGGTTATACTCACATCACACTTGTATGTTTATTATTAGTACAATGCCCTTCCCCATTCATTCATTACATCATCCACACGGCATCCATTCGCCAACATCCATCTCCATTTACCATACATACCACCCATCTCATAATATAGATATATATATATGAAGGAAAACAAGAAGGAATAAGGAAATGAGAGGCTATAACTAAGAGGGTAGTGAAAAGTACCGACCTTGATCAAGTGAGGAAGAAATCCCCCTTTCCAAAACGACCGTGAGTTGCTGCCCTAGCTTGGAACACGAGCTCCACACGAGCTTGAGCCGAGATCTTGAAGGAAAACGTACTTGAGGATGATCTAGGGTCTCAAACCCCTTTGATTTCTCTTCAAAATGGAAACCCTAGGTTTAGGAAAACCTTCTCCTTTCTCTCTATCTCTCAAAAGACTCTAAGGGTTGAGAATGAGCCCTAAAAGGCTCGGGCAATCCTATATAAGAAAGGGTATAACACCCGAATGCCGAAAATGCCCTTAGTGAAAATTCTGCAAAACGCGCGGACCGAGCGATCGGTGGTTATGACCGATCGATCGGTTGCCTACCGAGCGATCGGTGTTTATGACCGATCGACCGGTCAAAAACTCACTCTCTGGAAAATTTCCCCATACAAACTTTCTGACCGCGCGATAGCTACCGATCGATCGGTTATGGACCGATCGATCGCTGACTGGACCGAGCGATCGGTTCTCTGTATGTCTGGCCTGTTTTGACCATATCTTTTGACTCGCTCGTCGGATTTCGACGATTCAACTTGCGTTGGGTTCGTACTTCGAAAACGAACATTTCTGACGTTTCGGAATTTCCAATTTCTTCCTTATTTATTAATTGCATTACTTTAAAGGAAAAATGGCTACGAAGGGTCATGCATAAATGTGAAAAGGTCCGGGGCTCTACAACCTGATCCTGAAAATAGTACGTAGGCAACCTGGAAACCAGGTGCGGTCAAATTTTGAAACCATTCGGACAAAGTAGCCTCAATTCAAAAAAAAAAAAAAAAAAACTTTCCAGCAAAGAAAAAAAGGGTTGATCGTAAAGAGCCCAAAAATAAAATTAAAAAAAAATTAGATCAAGAGGCGCTCAAGAAAAGAAAGAATTACGATAAGCAGAAAGGGTGTCCCAAACTTTCGGCCCCCTCAGCCAACATTTCGTCCTATCTCAAGTCCTCCTAGATCCCTTAGAGACTAAGAGTACAAGCAATTATCAGAATAGTATTGAAGATATAGCACTGACATTCAAGGCAATGAAGGGAGTAAAGCCTCAATCGGAATAAATCGCGGGCATGAGTGAAAACCGGAAACGGCCTCATTACGCAAAAATTACGCGAACCCCAGTCCTAGTCTTGTGACTAGGGGCAAAAAGGGAAAAAAAGAGGATCTGATCAATTTCGCAGGCATGAGTGAAAACTGGAAACGGCCTCATTGCGCAAAAATTATGCGAACCCGTGACTTGGTTATTCCAAGGGTAAAAAAGGAAAACGTTGGAAGTGGTTCAATAGCAGATCTGATGAAGTCTACTTGAGCTTTAGCCCTTCAAGCAATCAGTCGCAGTATTAAGAGTTGAATCATATGGAATAAATCCCAGGCATGAGTGAAAACCTGAAACAGCCTCATTGCGCAAAAATTACGCGAACCCCAGTCCTAGTCTTGTGACTAGGGGCAAAAAAGGGAAAAAAAAAAGAGGATCTGATCAATTTCGCAGGCATGAGTGAAAACCGGAAACGGCCTCATTGCGCAAAAATTATACAAACCTGTGACTTGGTCATTCCAAGGGTAAAAAAGGGAAGAAAGTTGAAAAACAGTTCAATAGCAAAATCTACAGAAGACCTCTTGTGCTTTGGCTCTCAAGCAATCAGTTTGTCTTAGCAATCCATTTGTTCACAAGACTCCTTGTATTATCGATCCAACGCATGATGAGATCAAACTTATATATCCTGGACAATAATGATCAATAAAGTGATTTCTCTTGGTCATACTGTACTTTTTTAAAAAAGCCAAATGTTTTCATGGTTTCCAAATGCTACCTCCAAAAGGCAGTTCCCTTGCAAACTCGAAAGCAGAGTATAGTATTTCGCATGGTTTTAAAAGCCATCCTTTTAAAAAAAAGAGGAAAAATAAATAAATAATTTTTTTTTTTTTTTTTTTTCAAAAGAAAAAAAAATCTAAAGATTTTGCTCATATGGGTCTCATGGTCTGACTATGGCAATCTTCTCTCGCCAGCAATCATCATGGCAAGCAGCGTCTTTTGCAATCGCAGATTAGCAAGGAAGCAAGTAAATATCTTTTCTCTGTTGTTCGACATCGGAATGTGTTGTCATTCAGTTTGGTTTGGTTGACATCGAAATGTGTTGTCATCAATTCAATCTCTTCTTAGTTGACATCGAAATGTGTTGTCATCCATTCCATCAATTCAATCTCTTCTCGGTTGACATCGAAATGTGTTGTCATCCATTTCATCTCTTCTGTTTGACATCGAAATGTGTTGTCATTCGTTCAATCCTAGCTGACATCGAAATGTGTTGTCACCCATCAATTCAATCTCTTCTCGGTTGACATTGAAATGTGTTGTCAGCCATTTTATCTCTTCTGTTTGACATCGAAATGTGTTGTCATTCATTCAATCCTGGTTGACATCGAAATGTGTTGTCATCCATTCCATTAATTCAATCTCTTATCGGTTGACATCGAAATGTGTTGTCGTCCATTTCATCTCTTTTGGCTAACATCGAAATGTGTTGTCGTCCATTTCATCTCTTTTGGCTGACATCGAAATGTGTTGTCATCCATCAATTCAATCTCTTCTCGGTTGACATTGAAATGTGTTGTCATCCATTTCATCTCTTCTGTTTGACATCGAAATGTGTTGTTATTCGTTCAATCCTGGCTGACATCGAAATGTTTTGTCACCCATCAATTCAATCTCTTCTCGGTTGACATCGAAATGTGTTGTCACCCATTAATTCAATCTCTTCTCGGTTGACATCGAAATGTGTTGTCAGCCATTTTATCTCTTCTGTTTGACATCGAAATGTGTTGTTATTCATTTAATCCTGGCTGACATCGAAATGTGTTGCCACCCATCAATTCAATCTCTTCTCGGTTGACATCGAAATGTGTTGTCAGCCATTTTATCTCTTCTGTTTGACATCGAAATGTGTTGTCATTCATTCAATCCTGGCTGACATCGAAATGTGTTGTCACCCATCAATTCAATCTCTTCTCGGTTGACATCGAAATGTGTTGTCATCCATTTCATCTCTTCTGTTTGACATCGAAACGTGTTGTCATTCATTCAATCCTGGCTGACATCGAAATGTGTTGTCACCCATTAATTCAATCTCCTCTTGGTTGACATCGTCGTCCATTTCATCTCTTCTAGCTGACATCGAAATGTGTGGTCACCCATCAATTCAATCTCTTCTTGGTTGACGCCGGAAGTATTGTCATCCATTTGATATTGCCTGTTGGACAATCGAATGTGTTGTCATTCACTCCATCAATTATTTTGTTTCGAATCCCCTTCAATCCATGTTCCATGTGCATTCACTTTCCCCAGCAGTCCTCTGTAATAAGGTCATAAACTACTATCCATCACTTTTTTTTTTTATTATTTTGGCAAGTTTACTAGGATTAGTTGTTTAGTTTCCTTTTCTTTTTTCTTTGAATTTCATAAGCTTTTTGGGTTTTACGTGTGTAAAAATGACAGTGTTCCAGTCTTTGTCGTTCAACTGCCAGCACTCTCCGACAAAGAGGGGCAGCTGTGAACACCCCAATTTTTACACCCCTAAAATCTCGTTTACCTTTTTTTTTATTTTATTATAATTATCGTTTTATTTTATTAACTATTTTAATTAAAAATTAAATTAAACTCAATTTTATTTGTACAGAAGGATAGAGAGAGGGAGAGAGAAAACCCCATGTTCAAAATCCATCCCCCATGTTCAAAATCCATCACCCATGTTCAAAAATCCTTAAAAAAGTTCAAAGCCCTCAAGATCATACACCAATCCCAAAATCCTAAAGCCCACGAATGTTGAAAACAAAGCAATACCTTGGGTTTCAATTTTGTCTATGGGCTAAAATCAAAGCCCAAGCCCATTGAGAGAACCCTAATCTCCTCTATAAATACCATGTTTGAGGTCAGATAACCTCATTTTGATTCCTTATTTTGGTTCGTCGGTTTTCGGCAGCAGTAGAGAGGACACTCTCTTATTCATCCTTTCTTGATCCATTTCCTTGCAGCAAGACTCCATCACCTCCAGCCAGTTCCTTGTTCTTTTGTTCATCAGTAGAAAGCCTCCTCCGACCAGCGTCTCCATCTCCGACGATCACTCTTTCCGGCGAGCTTTGATCATCATCTCCGGTGACGAGTTTCATCCTCGAGTCATCCACCTTCTCGGGCGAGTTCAGCGCCGATCCAGTATGTCAATTTGCTCTGGCCAACTCTTCTTTAGCCAACAGCATTCTTGCCCTGTTCTCGATTTTTTTTTTTTCGGTTGGTATTACTCTTTAATCCCTTTTCTCTTGTTTCAAATCCTAGATCTAGAATTTGGTTTATTTTTATTTTTTATTTTATTTTTATTTATTTTATCTGTTTGTTCTTTGATCTCACTTGTGCAGAGTCTCATCATCGTCATCTTCTCCGGCGAGATCATACAGTGAACAGTAATTGTTCTGTGTCTTCATAGGTAATTCTCATCCCTTGTTCTTCGTCTCTTCTATTTCAACCCGTTCTTCTCTGTTCTAATCCAGTAGCTAACCTTAGATTTAGATCTAAATTTATTACAATTATTATTTCCTCTCATTTTATTTGTTCATCTTGCTCATTCACCGGTTTACGCATCCATCTAATCCCTCCATTTATCTTTCCGGTAGATCTCTTCTCCCATTTCCTTTTCAACTTCAGCAGTAGCAACAAGCTCATCCTCTGCATATTCCGGCCAGACCTAGTAGCCTTCTCTTCCTGTGTCGTGAGGTAAAACCCATTTCAAATCCGTTCACAAATCTCTCTAGATCCGTTTGTTCTTATATGGATTTCTAGATCTGGACGTCTAGATCCAGAAGTTCAAATCTGGAAATTCATACGGCTGTTTTCTTTTAAGTTTATCATTTATGTAATTTTCTCCCTTGATTTATTTATTTTGTTTATTTCTTGTTCTTATTTCTCCGGCCAGCCGTCCCCGTTCAGGAGTAGCAGCAACTCACCAGCGCTCTATCTCTCATTCCTTCTTTTTCTTTACTTGTTTAGTTCCATTGTTCTGTGGACATTTTTTCTATTTTTTATTTTTGTTTAATTTTGAGTGAGAGATAGAGGGTTCACTTACTCAAAGCCACAGTTTCATCACCGATATCTTCTCCACAGATATTTTCTCCACAAACTTTCGCAGGTATAATCTCTACTTCTCTTAGTTTTTTGTTCTTTGTATACTTGTTGATGAATGCATGTTTAAAATCGAAAATCTAGGGTTTAAATTTCTAACCCTGATTAGTGGCTGGGCTAGAGTGGGTCGACCTACATGGTCAATTAGCCCTAGACCAGTGGCTGTCTTTTAAATCTTAGAGGCTGGTGTGATCATGTAATTATTATCACCCTGTTTGTAATTTGTTTGGCATCATTAGGCCGTAGTTTTCTTTTATTTTTGCCTACATTGGGCACTTAGGTAGTCTTTTAACTCACCTCGTTAATTAGTCTAACAAAAAAAAAAAAAAATCAAAATAAATTAAAAGGTACTGGTCTATCTCCCATTGGGACCTAGAGCAGGGTCCGTATTTAAACCATAGCCTCTTTTGGTTTAAGGCCGCTCGATCCTCCCTGCTCTTTGCCTTTAAGATAATTAAATCAGTTAGACTTTATTTTCCTTTTTGCCTACTTTGGGCACTTAGGTTAGTTTTGATTAGTTAAACTTGCCAAAGTTAAAAAAATACAAAAAAATAAAAAATACAAAATAACAAAAACATCCAAAAAATCTAAAAGAAATTTACCCTAATAAGTGAACGCCCCCTAGAGCTCCACCACGAGCACCTAGCCTCGCGACTATCTCCCGGAATGAGATTCATAAATCTCAATTCCACTTCCCCTCCCCAACTCAAACACGAGTTGGAAGTGACCACACTCCGAAACGAGTATAAAAACAGTCACGGACCCCGAACTACTATGAGGGTCTGATTCCGACTAATCGGATAAGTAGGCAGCCCAAACCAGGGTTCGACCCCAACCAAAAATAAAATTTTTACACCCCATATTGATCTGTGTTTGATTAGCAAAATTAATAATTGTTTAGGAAATTTTTAGGGATTTTAAATGTTTAGCTTAGACCTAATGAGTAGGTTCCCATAAGTAAATGGAGGTCCTGGGGTGCCTAACCCCTTCCCCAGGACCTAAAAGGATCTCTTACCTAGACTACTCTGGGCCATAGACCCCTCATTTTGGATTTTATCTCGGGATCCTACTTCCCCTAAGTAGGTGGCGACTCTTAGGATAAATTTAGCGTTATTCCTCTACTCTCGGACCTTATCTCGACACTTGGAGTTGAGAGGGGAGGAAAGGCGGTAAATTTATGCGCTTACACTAAGATTCTTATTGATTAGATTAATAAAGATATCTTCTTTATCTATTGTAAATTCATTATGGGTAATTGACCATGATCATGAGATGATCTATACAATATGAGATATCGATCAAGGTCCCTAGGATATATTGTAGGAAAGCTATGTGATAGGTATTCAATTATCACAGGTAAATATAGCTTTCCAGTTCCTTATACCTTATAGAGTCACAGTTATAGGTGAAGCTGGGCAGTTCACTTATATGGCTGTCACAATGCTAAGATGTTCTCAATGGTTGAGATGTAGTTTTATCTCAAATTATTGTAGTGGAGACTACACATCAACATATGAGTGCTTAAATGTACACTGATAGATTGCATGCAATGAGAGACCTCTTGCATAAACATACTATCAGATAGTTAGTCTCTCATTCACCAACGAAGTCTTGCCTTTCAATTATCTCATAAATGAGATGATACTTCCTCTAAATGAATACTAAGCACATAATCCCTAGTCCTTTTGAGGTACTTCATGATGTGGTTCACAACAGTCTAGTGATTGACACTTCAATTACTTTGGAACCGACTAACAACTCCCACTGCATGATAGATATCCGGTCTAGTCATAACACATTCAGGAAAGCAAAAGAGATCATCTGGAGATTCGGATTCAATGCCAATAGTAAATCCATTTTCAAACATCCGACATTTTCTATCTCTCAGAATCTTTATTCCTAGAATATAGAATGCCTTTCCCAAATCTTTCATTGAGAAATGCTGAGAAAGCCAATCTTGATTGATGACAACATGCCTATATCATTCCCAATAAGTAGGATGTCATCTACATATAGAATAATGTATACTACCGCTCTCCCACTGCCCCTTCTTATAAGTACAAGATTCCTCTAAATTCTTTTGGAATCCAATTTCTTTGATCGAAAGATCAGATTTTTGGTTCCAGCTTTTAGAAGCTTGTTTCAAACCATATATCAACTTGTTTAGTTTGCATACCATGTTCTCCTGGTTAGCAGCAATGAAGCCCCGAGGTTGCTTCATATAGATGTCTTCTGCTAACATTCCATTAAGGAAAGCAGTTTTGACATTTATTTGCCATATCTCATAGTCATGGTGTGCAGCTATAGCTAGCAATATCCTGATGGATTTGAGCATAGCTACAGGTGAAAAAGTATCATCATAATCAACTCATTGAATTTGAGTGTAATCTTTTGCAACAAGTCTTGCATTATAAGTCTCCACGTTTTCATCGGCAGCCTTCTTCCTTTTGTAAATCAATTTTCATCCAATTGGCCTTATACCATCTGGTGGATCTACTAAAGTCCAAACACCGTTGTCATACATGGAATCTATTTCAGCATTCATGAATTTATTCCATTAAGATTCATCTACATCTAACCGGAGTTAAATGGGTAGTCAACCATGGTTAGGGCTGCTAACTATGGTAAAATGGGCCAAAGCAGAATATTTTGGACACATTACAATATTTTGAAATTTTACAAAATTTTTTTAGATTTTTTTAAGGGTTAAGGGCCGCTTAACCATGGTTAAAAGTTAACCGAGGTTAGGTTAAAAGTTAACCGCAGTTTAACCCCAGTTAAGGTAGTGGTTTGATCAGGATTGGGCCCAGGGAACATGGCAGGGCATAGAATGGCCTCCTACCTGGTCTGGGTTTTGTGCAAAGCCCAAAAAGATAGAAAACCATAATGGCGGTAAAGAGATTATCGCCATCACAGTTACAGTTTCAGGGGGTTTTGTAGGGGCTGTAGGTTAAGTTAGGAGTTAACCCAAGGGGTTCTGAATCCACATGGGTGAAGAGTGAAGTCCAGGAAAGACCTTGGGCCTTTGGTGGGCCTAGGGGGAGGTCTAGAGTGGGTCCCATAGGGGGCTAAGTCACTGTAATTGGTATACTGAAATGGCAGTAGAGAATCTACCGCCATTATGCCAGTCTCTGGTTTAGGCCAAAATTAACCATGGTTAAGGTCAGGATTGGGCCTGGAAGGACCAGGGTAGGTAGAAGAGGGTGAAGGGAGTCCAACCATGGCCTTGGACTAGACCAGGGCCTACGCTAACTAGGGTCACAGGGCTTGCAAAGGGAGAGGCCAAGAACGGCGGTAATTATTCTACCGCCATTCTTGGATTTTTCCAAAAAATTGATTTTCCCCTACGGGGGCTACACCAGAGCATTCCAGGGGATCCCTCATGGCTTGAGGGACCCCCAGAAGCTTAAGGGGAGGTTTACGAAGGTGGGGGTCTTGTACCCGTTGTTCTAACCTCGAGGGTGTTCCCCCACACCTATGAGGAAGGTGGAGGGGCCCTGTCCTTGGATTGGAAGTGAAAAAAAATAAGAATAAAGGCAACAATGGACCCTTGGAACAGGAACAGGGGTCCTTACAGAGCTTTTAACAAGGTAAAAAGAACTAGGTGGGGATTCCTACACTACTATGCTTACAGTGGCATTGCTGTGGTGGACTGTGGAGGCTGGTACACAACGGTGCAAGGTGGATATGGGCCTAGGATAGCTCTTGGAGTGGTTTGAAACCTTCGTAGAAGGAGGACTAAGGTGGAGTAGCCTTGAACTAAGGCTGGCCGAAGTTGGACAGGGGTTTGGTGTGGAAGTTGAGGAGTGGGGATTAAGCTTAGAGGAGGGGGGCTTTTATAAAGTTTGGAAGACCCTGGGGTAAGATGGGGATCGGTCCAGGCGTACTAGACACTGAGGGGAGGAGGGGAGCAGGAGTGGCCAGAGGGAGTGCCAGCTACGAATTTGCTGAAACCAGACAATGGCGGTAATAACATTACCACCATTCCTAAAGTATACCAAATGGGAATAAAGGTAATAGAATTACCGCCAAACATGGATTTTTTTCAAAAAAGGTCTAACCCCCCTCACACTTGAGCTGATCCACTGTAGCATTTGCTAAAACGAGGAATGACAGTAAAGTTATTACCGTCATTCCAAAAAACTTGAATTTGGGCATGTGGGCCCCATAACAACAGTCCCTAGGCTATTGTGGGCCCCTGCTTGGGCCCATAGAGGTTCTAGGCTTCAGTTTTGATGGTTTTTGGGCCTTGGGGCAAAACTAGGGTTCACCTAGGGTTAGACTAGGGTTTACCTAGGGTTAGGGTTTGTCCTAAAGTTAAGCCTAGGGTTTGGCTAGGGTTTAACCAGGGTTTGACCAGGGTTTACCTAGGGTTAGGGTTTGTCTTAGGGTTAGGCCTAGGGCTGGACTAGGGTTTGACCAGAGTTTGACCAGGGTTTACCTAGGTTAGGTTCTGACTAGGACTCAACTGGAGATAACCATGATTAATGGTGTTTTAACCATGCTTAAGGCTGGGGTATAAAAATTGGGTGCTTACAGCTGCCCCTCTTTGTCGGAGAATGCTAAGCTCGCTAGTTGAACAACAAAGACTGGAATCATCCAATTTTTACACCAAGATTGGATTTTTAAGGAATGATGATATGCATGCGTGCTGTGCAAGTGGTGGGTGCGATGAAGTGGTTAGGGCAACTGATGGGGAAATGTAAGTAGTTTGGTCTACTCATGTAGGGGATTGATAGATGTTTGCGAAAGATGGCATGTCCTAGAGGTGCTAGCTAGGAGTAATTTGCTATGGTATTACCCGGGGGTACTTAGCTAAAACAAAAGAAGGACACATAGGTGTCAAAAGGGGGATGTGCGAGATGCCGACAAAGTGTGTTATGTCGATGCTCACCTGGGATGTCGAGGACATACGGAGTATCGAGATGGAGATATGCGAGGTGCCGACAAAGTGTATTATGTTGATGCTCACCTGCGATGTCGAGGACACATGGGTGTGTCGCAAAGGGAGACATGTGAGGTGCCGATAAAGTGCATTATGTCGATGCTCACCTGGTATACTGAGGACACATGGGGTGCCGAGAGGGAGATATGCGAGGTGCCGATAAAGTATATTATGTCAATGCTCACTTGGGATGCCGATGACACACGAGGCTGTCTCGAAGGGAGACATACAGGAGGTATTACTGCGGTGTGACGAGGCTGTCATAGAGCACACAGGATGTCGAAGACACACAGGGGTGTCATAAAGGGGACATGCCATAGGTAATGCTACGGTGTGACGAGATTATCACGGAGTACACAGGAATCGAAGACACACAGGATGTCGAAGACACACGGGGGAGTTGTAAAGGGGACATCCAGGAGCTAATGTTGTGGTGTGACGAGATTGTCATGGAGCACATAAGATGTCGAAGATACATGGGGGTGTCACAAAGGGGACATGCAGGAGATAATGCTACGGTGTGACGAGGCTGTCATGAAGTACACAGGATACCAAAAACACATAGAGGTGTCGAAAAGAGGACATGCAGGAGGTAATGTTGCGGTATGACGAAGTTATCACAGAGCACACAGGATGTCAAAGACACACGGGGGTGTCACAAAGGAGGACAAGCGGGTGGTGTACCCTGTTAAGGTACACATAGGATGTCGAGGATATAGGGGTGTGGTAAGTCTTGGGGTACTAGCCAGATTGATTTTTGAGATGGTCGAGAGGTGCTGGATTTTGATCATGTCGAGTGATGCTGAGGAGTTTGGTGTGACGCTATGCATGATGATGTCATGCAGAGTGTAACGGTGAAGATGCTTTCTCATGACTCTATTGGCTGCAACTTGCGGGGGATGAGCGATGTTGGCTGCTTCTACTTTGCTTGCTGGGACTGCTCAGTGCAGGTTGGTACAAACAGATTTTGGTACCTAAGGTTCTGTTTTGAAAAACATTTATAAAAAGTGTTTTGGGACTTTTGCAAAGGTTTTTGATTTTGACAGAAGAATGCTTGGCTAGCTTTCAGATTCTCTAGTAAATTGCCTTTGTTCAGGGCTTAATGGGGATTTGTGGGTTGTCTTTCACTCTCGAAGAGTGGAACATGATTCAGAGTTGGAGGCTGCTAGGGATAGACAAGCTGGTCTAGATGCTGCTGTAAGCTGAGGACTCTGTTTTGGGAGAAGCTTGTGGAGCAAAGGTAAGCCATTTAGACTCTTGCTGGGGAAGAGTGCTGCAGAGAGCTATTGGAGGCTTTTACTGAGGATCCACCATGGGATATGCCCCTATGGTAGGTCACTATTGGAAAATGGGGCTCTGTTGTAGACCATAGCTGGGGATAATTAGGGTTAGCCTTCTGACAGGGATACCCAAGAGTTATTTGTCTGTTGGAGATTTGCTTGTCTGCTAGGGAATGTTTCAAAGGTATCTCTGTTGGAGAGTGAGACTCTATTGTAGACCACTGCTAGAGACTTGCTGGGGAGTGGATCTCTGTTGTAGATTACTACTGAGGAATCTGTTTCTCAGTGGGATCTGCTGGGGAGCAACTGGGCGTTGACTGTCCACTGAGGAATTTCCAAGATTTTACCCATCCACTAAGGAATGCCTGTTAGGGATACCTGGGAGGTAACCATCTATTGAGGGTGATCCCTATTGGAATCTCTGCTGGGGATGATGATTCGTTGGAGAGGTTACTCTGCGGGGGGGGGGGGGGGGTTCGGTGAGACTAATTGCTATCGGACTCTGTTGTCAACCTGCTCTTTAACTTTTCTCCCTTTTTACCCTTGGAATGACTAAGTCATGGGGTTTTACATAATTTTTGCACGATGAGGCCGTTGCTAGTTTTCCTCATGCCTGCGAAGTTGATTGATTTTTGTTCCTTTTCTACCCCTAGTCACGAGACTAGGTCTGGGAGTCGCGTGATTTTTGCGCAATGAGACCATTGCCGGTTTTCTCGCAATTTGTTGAGGATTTGGATCCTCTCCCTTCATTGCCCTGATTGACATTTGTCGGGGATTAATACTCCATTGGGGATGTAGATGTAATATTGCGCTTGCACTCGTAATTTCTAAGGGATCTAGGAGGACTTAGAGTGAGATGAAATGTAGTTTAGGGGGACCGAAGCTTGGGATACCCTGGAATTCATCCTGTTTGCAGTTGATTTTGACTCTCCTGCGGATTTGTGCCTTGGGATTCCCAGTGGAGATTTTTTTTTGCTTCGCTGGGGAATTCTCATCTTGACAGAGACTAATTTTGGAGATTTTGAGTCGGACTCATTTGGGGAGAGAGATTGACTTTACCGGGGAGAATTTTTGTCCTGCTCTGTCTGATCTTTGTATATTGACTCTGTTAGGGAGAATTTCTGGGAGAGGTTGTCTCTGCTTGGGGAAAGAGTCCGGAGAGGTTATCTCTGTGGGGAGTCTCTGACTTTTGGGAATGTTTCAACTTCTATTTTGGGTTTTCCTTTGATGAAAATTTTTATACCATTGAGAGTCAACTCCGCTGGGGAAGTTGGGAGAGTCGGACTCTGCTTGGAGGTTTTGACTCTTTCTGGGGAGGAGTTTGACTCTGCGTAGGGGAAGGTTTGATACCCCTTTTTGGTGACCGCGCCTGATCTGTCAGGTTGCCTACGTACCTTTTGTAGGATCAGGTCATGATGTAGTTCAGACCAATGCCGCAGAGGGAATGGGCTATTAGGGTCAAGGAGGCTAACTAGTAGATTTTATTGATTTTGTAAAAGGTTTACATTGCTGGGGAGTAGGAGTGTGCCAAAGATGGCCTCCTGTCATTTCTCAGAGATTCTACGAGTACAAAATGCCTATCAAATCTAGAACCTAAGCATAGTATCGTTTGACTTTGTCTATGTTGACGGGCTCTGGGAGGTCTTTGTCATCCATATGTCCAAGTCGAAAGGCGCCACCGGAGAATTTGTCTCGGACGATGTATGGGCCTTCGTAGTTCGGTGTTTGACTGCAGAATCCCTTCACTGTGTTATAGGAGATCTAGAATCTCTTGAGGCGATTCCTCTTCCTGCTGTAAGTCATACTCAACTTCTGAAAGCTCAGGGAGGGTTTCAGGGGTACCCTGTTCAGAGGTGATTTCCTTACAAATCATCAAGCTTAGTTTAGCATGCTTATGTTTTAATGTTTTTGTTGGTTTCAGGATACTAGGCCTTCCAGGGGAAGAGTCTGTGTGATTTCGTCATCAGCTAGTATGAAATGTTTTTGTAAAACATGATTTTTGCGTCAAAACATCCGATTTTGTATTGATAAAAAGATGGACTGTCTACAAAATTGACTTGACAAAAAGAGGCCTATAGTGGCCGATATTTGGATTTTTGCAATGGAAGCAAAAAAAGAGATAGATTAGAAGAAGAAAGAGGTGAATGGTGCTGCGTCACTGCTTGACTGGACCAACCTACCCTGCATTATGCTTGCCCCGGCCCTGAACGGCCTCGATGGTGAGAGCTTCGATCCACCAACATACCAGTGGTCGGCGACAGGAGGATGCTTCGGTGCTGTTGGAGAGGGTGCAAACCTGTTCTCCCGCTTGATCTTTTGCTTCTGTGACATCTTCGATAGTCAGCTCATCAAACATCTGGGGCATACTGAATACTTCTGAGTTTGGAATCCCTGAAGACTCGGTGTCGGGCTGAAGGTTAGATGTGTTGGTAACTGGCACAAAAGGTGTTTCTAGGTAGGCTTCGAAGGTTCCAACCTGGAAGGTTATAAAGATGTGAGGTTGGGCTTCAAGTTTCGTCGACCGACTGTTTTTCTTAGTTAGCTTGGTAAGATAGTCCTCGTATTTGGGCTTGTACCTCAATCCGAATGGTGAGGTGTACCGAGGAGGTGTATATATCTTTTTTATTCCCTGGTTCTTGACTCCTAGGCCTAATCCTAATTGGAAATTCATCCGGGCCCTCATCCTGATAAATGGCGGCACTGCTTGCTTGCTTTGCTCTTCTACCTAGGCGATAGAACTGACCTGCTCAAACTGATAGGTCATAAAGGCTATACCCTGCACCAGCTCTTGGATGTCCCTGAAGGAACTTTTCAACTCCTCTGAGGGAATTACGACCAAGTGGTCATCTTAAATGAACTTGATTCTCTGGTGGAGAGAGGAGGGAATGGCTCCGGTAGTATAGATCTACGGCCTCCCAAGGAGCAAAGTGAACGAGGCTGGTATATTCACGACTTGAAAGTTTGTTGTGAACTAAGCAGGTCTGACCCTGATGGCCAAGTCAATATCACCTAGGTTTCGCCTAGTAGAGTTGTCAAATGCCCTGATGGTCATTGGCCTCTTCTTCATTTGACTGACATTCAGACCCAGGTTTTACAGGGTGGATAGAGTGACATTCAAGCTAGAGCCATTTTCAATGAGCACTTATGATAATGTTTGGTCCATGCACTGTACTATGGTATATAGAGCCTCGGTATGATCTCTGTCGTCATCTGGTATTTCCTCATCTGTAAAGGAGATGATTCTTGATTTGAGCACTTGCCCCACCATCTGACCCAGTTTCTAAGGTGTAAAGTCTGGTGTGACATGGGCATTGTTGAATACCAGGAGGAGCTGCTTCCTGTGATGTTCGGATGTTAAGAGAAGACCCAAGATGGAGATCTGTGCAGGTGTTTTACCCAACTAATGGGTGATATTGAACTCTTCTACCTTTTTCAGTATTTTCAGTAATACTGCTGAGTTTGCTGCCTCTTTCCCTAGGTTTGGTACCCCTGCTTTCTCTTTTGCTTTTTCCTTTACTGGCTCAGCGGTCGGAGGTTGGTACACTCGACCAGATCGGGTGAGGTTGGCTATGTACTCACTCTCGAGGATGAGAGAGTGGGAAGTGGGTACATGATCAAGGCTGAAGGGTTGAGATGGGATGTATGGGATCTTGACGGGGCCGAAAGAGGTGGAGGCTTGCACTGGGGCTATGGGCCAATTTGCAAGGCAAAGGATGGTGTAGATGATCTGTTCTTGTTTTGGTTCAAGGACAGGTATCTGTACTGGAGGTAGGATGGCCTGTATGTTTGACTGAGGGACAAGGATTATGGCTAGAGGCTGGTAAGAAGGCCTAATGATGTCATTATTCACTACGGGTGCACTGGGTCTAGGTTGCCTTGCCCTGGACTCTTCTCACCCAATAAAATTGACTTGGTTGTTATGTGGGGGTAGTGAAACCTAATTGATGTTGGTGTTGCCGAGTGCTAGCTCAAACTTGCCATCATCTAGAAGATCTTGAATGACGCACTTCAGGCTAATTCAATAGTCTGTAGAATAGCGTGGGCCTTGGTGAAAGACGCAGTGATGATCCGCACGATAATTTTTGTTTTGTTTGTTAGGTGGTAGGAGAAGGGTAGCAAGCCCTAAACGGGAGTGAATGACACAACTTTGAATAGCCGTCTCGATGCAGGGACGGTTCTGCCCCTGATTTTGTCTGACTGATCGGGTGTTTCCGGTGCTGGCTATTGCTGGACTGCTGGAACTGATAATCTGATTGGTGCCAATATAGCCACCATCTGAATATCTTCCTTTCTTTTCTGGTCCTTGGGACCGCTGCTTCTGCTGGTTGATGTCACCATTGTTCTGGGAGGAGCAAGCCCTAAACTGGAGTGAATGACACAACTCTGAATAGCCGTCTCGATGCGGGCACCGGTCTTGACAATTGTGCTAAAATCTACCACTGGTAGAGTCACCATCAAGGTGGACTAGGGCTACTTCAAGGTGCCCATGAATATGTTTACTAACTCCTCCTTAGGGATCGGAGTCTTGTTGTCATTTTCTTCCAGCGGGTAGTGTATTCCTTGAAGGATTTATTGTTACGCTGGCTTAGCTGCTCTAGCTGGCTCCTCTGGGGTCGGAGTTTCTGATTGAAGGAGTATTACTCCACAGAATTATCCATGACATCCTACCAAGTCTTGATTCTTTGTTTGTCCACCGACATCCACCATGTAAGGGCTGCTCCCTTCAGACTCTTTTGGAAGTGCTGGATAAGCAGAGACTGGTTCTTGTTATGCTGGAGCATGTCCCCTAGATACAGTTGTAGATGTTGCTTTAGGTAGCCCGTGCCTTCATATTTGTCTAAGTCTAGTACCTTGAAGCCAGGGGGAACAACATCCTGGAATGAGAAAGTCAGGTCTTCCAAAGATAGACTGGGGGTGGCAGATGCCCCCTTCATTCTTCTCATTTCTTCCTTTATCTGTTTGATCTCCTCATGCTGATCTCTGAGGGACGGTGTAGGGTTTGGGGATGATGGCTTGTCCTGATTGACGTGTGAGGCCTTGGGCTGCTCCATCCCTTCGTTATACTAATCATACTCGGCTTCACCTCCACCTACTGTGGGTTCGGGGTTTAGAGTTATGATGGGTATAGTCTGTGGTTGTTCAAGTCCTTCAGTTGGACTTTGGGTAGGGGGTTCTTCAGTTTGGACACCAATAAGAATCTTCAGGGATTCTAGAATACTTTGAAGCTTGACCTGTATGACTGTGATGTCTTGATCGTGAGTCTGTAACAATTCATCGGTCCTTTGTTGTTGATTTGAAGGTTCTGCCATTAGTTCTGGGCTGCTCTCAGGTACTATCTCCATAATCAGCACCTCTGTTAGGGTTGTGTCTTCGGTTGCTGCTTCTACTAGAATTACAGTCAAAGAGCGAGTTATGGGTCGGCTCACATAACTTAAAAGAATGCAACAACTAAGCATGAATGCGCATAATGAGAGAATGGATGCTAGAAAAAAGATTTTTCATTTGATGCATGCAAAGTGAGTACAGGACTGTGCGACTCAATAAAAGAGAAAAAACTCGATCCTAGGCAGGCCCGGCAGGGCACACCGTTAAGGTCCATGATCTACTATTGGAGGGATGTGACCTCAACCTCCATGTTCTCAATTGCCTTGGTAGCTTTGAACATCTGGTATCCAAATTATTGGATATGGGTGGTCATCTCAACCTTTGCACTATCAAGCTGTTCCTGGTGGAAGTGCAATTGTGCCTTGAAGACGGTTGTTTCTCTGGCATCGCCTCTCTGCTTCTTTTGACAAGATTGGACTGTCTGCTTAAGCTGCTCGATCTGCTCTTGCATAGCCTGGAGTTCACGGTCCGGCTCCGCTTCTTGTAGCCTAAATGCTTGCTGGGCTTTTTGTAGCTTGTTCTCCTTCTACTGGATTTGGAGCTATTTCTCCAAGAAGATGTCTCTCTAGGGAACCATCATTCTGCTATGGGATGGCTCCATTGACTGGTGCGGAGACTGGTGCGGGTAGTTCCCTAGGTGCAGCATACTGGATGGAACGTCAAGATCTTCTACCGAAAGCTGGTACGCTAAGTCAGTAGGTGGTCCTACTGTAACCACAAAGTCTGGCCACTATTCCCTGTTGGAACTACGTCAACTTGCCTAGAAGCGACCAGTGAGGCACTCGGAGTGCACTGAGAAGTTAGTAAAATCATTTTCCTATCGGTCTATCACAGGGATGCGTTGAGGGAGTCTTAAATAGAGAAGGATTCGGAGTGGAACATGGGCTGCTAAACCTGTTAGACCGGCGAGAATCATGCACCGTCTCTTAATTATGACAACGCGAGGTAGCTTTTTCATGACTGGCCATTCGTACTGACATATGATCTCCTCCTCTGACAGGCCTTGGAGAAGCTGGTAGAGCATTCTGACGTTTGTAGTATTGATCGGACCCTGATTTTGTGTAATCTTCCAAGGTAGATTGTATGCTTCATAGAGGTCAACTGGTACTGATATGATAGTAGGCGGGTGTCCTACCAACCATAGGTGCAAGAGTGGTGTGCTAGTATAGAAGATGCCCCTTCAGCGGTCTACTGCCTGATTGAGAGCCCTGAGAAGCTCTGCCAGGATGAATGGGACGATGGTTCCGGAATTACGCAGATCCTCGATAACGCCGACCAGTACTGATTTGATGAGAGTGCGGCACCTCGGGAACAACAATTGAGATACGGTTATCAGTGTAAAGACATTGAGAGCGGGAAGCTCTGCTGTGACGAGGTCAGGGTTCCACTTGGGATGGTACTGATCTTTTAGAAATCTAACGGGTTTCTGGTCAAGGGTGTTGTCAGGACCGTGCTGCAAGCAAGCAGGCTTAATATGTAAGAAACTTGAGAGGTCTGCCTGATATGTTGTCTTGTAGCGTAGTATTATGGCGTCATCATCCATGTTTAATCTTAGAATGAGAGGAATTTCCTCCAAAGTCGGACATAGTTCATTCTTATCGAAACAAAAGACCATGTACGATGGGTTCCAACACTGGATTACAGTGTTTATGAGGCGTGGGTCTGGTTTAAAAATGGACAGGTCTAGGACGGATCCTATCTTGTAGTACTAAGCCCAAGCGAGAAGCTGACTCGTGGTGAGGGCCTCAACTACTTTCTGGAGGTTGTGGTCATATGCCCCTTGAGAAGTCAAATACACAGACCGCGATGGTTAACCAGTTGTCTTAACGATCCCTGAAGGACCTACCATCAACCTGAATGAAGACAAACTCTGTGTGAGTGAACTGTGTATACAGATGAAAAATTCAAAGATGTGAATGATGATTGTATTTTTTTTTTTTTTTGATTAGGTATGACAAAGCACATGTGACCCAATAGGGCATACGGACAGAGTTCCGGTGTGCTTTACCCGGGTTGTTGGAACCAGAGGCCTATTAGGTCAAGGCTGGGATAGGTCTTTATGAAGACCTGTCTGCCTAGGGTTTGAACCCCTAAATAATGTTGGGACATAGGGTCGGATGTGTTTTATTACAAACACAAGTTTGACTTATAACATGCCCCTAGGTGGGTGCTTACCTGGGTAAAGTATTTGGATAGTCAACCATGATTGAGGACAGGTATAGGGTGCAAGCAGGTTAAGATCAAGATACCCTTCCGGGTGGACTGCTTGTGGACTATACCATAGCCTAAGTATAAGTATGAATGCTGGGTTGATGCAAGTGTGTTCTTAGCAGGATGGGGGGATCACTTAACACCATATATGCGACTCTCTCAAGAGGGATAATTGGTGTAAATGGGAGCGTTCAGAATCCTTCACTAAGGATAATCACCCAGCAGGAGTAATTTTTTGGACCTTTAAGACTTTTAAGCTCCTGACACTGAAGATGATCATCTACCAGTCGTGAGGGTAATAAGCTTGTTTAGTGGGTTTAATAGGACATTTACACTACTATGATATGATAGTATGCACAGTACGCAAGTCACAAAAAGATGTAAAATAATTAGTATTAGGTTAAATACTTAGGCATCTGATTAAAGTTGAGATTTATTTGGCTTAAACCTAGGTTCTGGGTTGAACCTTGATTTGGTTATCAGCAACAGAGTCGCCAGAGCTATGAGCACGAGTTTTCACTACCCTACCCTCACAAGGATTGTTTTTAGAGTCGCCACCTATTCATTCAGAAGGGATAAGTCTTCAGGATTTGGATAAGGTCTTGGTCTGTGGTAGAGATTATGATAGGAGGTTCGGTTAAGTTCAGGGAAGGTGTTAGGCACTCCGAGGCTTCTGTTTTACAACGGTTCCGTACTCCCTAAGTGTAAGCTAAATTAAAGTCAAGTTTAGTTAAATGCCTAAGTATTTAAGATAATACTAATCTAAGAAGGAAAAATTAACTAGGGTTGAACCCGGGTTGGGTTACCTACGTATTCACAAAAATGAGATTAGACCGAGTGTAGTTCTGGCACATGAGCCCATGCCCAGGCTAGGGGTGTGTGTGTTCATACCAAGGGTGGCTAATGACGTAGTCCGGTAGACTAGAGTTTGGTTGATCGGGGTTGGTAAAGTGCATGATTTCGGCCCGGTAGGCCAAGATTTAGTCTCGTAGACTAAGGAAAGACCCGATAGGCTACGACAGAGTTTGACCATGGTTAGGGTTGCTAACCGGGGTTAGGTCAGACTAACCATGGTTAAGATTTATAATCCTAGTTAAGGGAGGTAAGGTTAAACCCGGTAGGTTGAGATTGTGCTCGGTATGCCAAGGGTGAGCCCGATTGGCTGCAAGATAAGGCCTGATAGACGAAAACAGATTTAACCGAGGTTAAGGTTATTAACCAGAGTTAAATGGGTAGTCAACTATGGTTAGGGCTACTAACCGAGGTAAAATGGGCCAAAACAGAACATTTTAGACACATTGCAATATTTTTGAATTTTATAAAATTTTCTAGATTTTTTCAAGTGTTAAGGGTTGCTTAACCATGGTTAAAAGTTAACTGGGGTTAGGTTACCCAATTAAGGTAGTGCGTTGATCAGGATTAGGCCCAGGGAGCATGGAAGGGCCTAGAATGGCCTCCTACTTGGTCTGGGCCCTGTGCAAAGCCCAAAAAGATAGAAAACCATAATGGTAATAAAGAGATTACCACCATTAGAGTTGCAGTTCCAAGGGTTTTTGCAAGGGCTATAGGTTAAGTTAGGAGTTAACCCGAGGGGTTCTGAACCCACAAAGGTGAAGAGTAAAGTCCAGGAAAGATCTTGGGCCTTTGGTGGGCCTAGGGGGGTTTAGAGTGGGCCCCACAGGGGGCTGAAGTCACTGCAGTTGGTATACTGAAATGGCAGTAGAGAATCTACCACCATTATGTCAGTTTTTGGTTTATGTCAAAATTATCCATGGTTAAGGTCAGGATTGGGCCTGGAAGGACCAGACCAGGTAGAGGAGGGTCAAGGGAGTCCAACCATGGGCCTGGACTGGACCAGGGCCCACGCTAACTAGGGTCACAGGGCTTGCAAAGGGAGAGGTCAGGAATGACGGTAATTATTCTACCGCAATTCCTGGATTTTTTCAGAAAATTGATTTTCCCGTACAGGGCTACACTAGAGCATTCCAGAGGATCCCTTATGGCTTGAGGGACCCCTAGAAGCTTAAGGGGAGGTCTGCGAAGGTGGGGGTCTTGTACCCGTGGTTCTAACCTCGAGGGTGTTCCCTCACACTTATGAGGAAGGTAGGGGCCCTGTCCTTGGCTTAGAAGCAAAAAAAAAATTGTAATAAGGGCAACAATGGACCCCTGGAATAGGACCAAGGGTCCTTACAGAGCTTTGAACAAGGTAAAAAGAACTGGGTGGGGATACCTACCCTACTGTGCTCATGGTGGCACTGCTGTGGTGGACTGTGGAGGCTGGTACACAATGGTGCAAGGTGGATATAGGCCTGGGATAGCTCCTGGAGTGGTCTGAGACCTTCGTAAAAGGAGGACTAAGGTGGAGTAGCCTTGAACTAAGGCTGGCCAAAGTTGGACAGGGGTTTAGTGTGGAAGTTGAGGAGTGGGGATTAAGTTTGGTAGAGGGGGGCTTTTATAGAGTTTAGAAGACCCTGGGGTAAGATGGGGATTGGTCCAGACATGCTAGACACTGAGGGGGCGGAACAGGAGTGGCCCGAGAGAGTGCCAGCTATGAATTTACAAAAACCAGATAATGGCGGTAATAACATTACCACCATTCCTAAAGAAGACCAAATGGGAATGGCGGTAATAGAAGTACCGCCAAACAGAGATTTTTTCGAGAAAAGGCCCAACCCCCTCATACTTGGGCTGATCCACTGTTGCATTTGCTAAAATGGGGAATGGCGGGCAAAGTTATTACCGCCATTCCACAAAAACTTAAATTTGGGCAAGTGGGCCCCACACCAATGGTCCCTAGGCTATTGTGGGCCCCTTTTTGGGCCCACAGAGGTTCTAGGCTTCAACTTTGAGGGTTTTTGGGCCTTGGGGCAAAACTAGGGTTCACTTAGGGGAGTAGGGTTTACCTAGGGTTAGGGTTTGTCTTAGGGTTAGGCCTAGGGTTTGACTAGGGTTTACCTAGGGTTAGGGTTTATCTTAGGGTTAGGCTTAGGGCTTCACTAGGGTTTGACCAGGGTTTACCTAAGTTAGGTTCTGACTAGGACTCAGTTGGGGAGAAGCATGGTTAATAGTGTTTTAACCATGGTTAAGAGAGGGGTGTAAAAATTGGGTACTTACAATCAACTTTTGTAGTGAGTTTTGTTATTTCTAATAATTTTTAATATAAACTATGTGTTGGCAGTGAAATCTCACCACTATGAGTAGCTCATACACTTACATACACCTTATCAATACCTCATATGGGTGGTTGAGATTCCCACGTGCCTATAGCACGTGTGGGACAATTGGCTTACAATTGCCATACCATCAATCTGTCAGCATGCTGACGGCTTGTCAATCATTCCTTACGGACAATCTTGGTGCAATTCCCCATGGGGCTGACATAGACCTTGATGTCATCCCCCAAGGGGTTGACTTCTGCTCTGATACGTACTAGGGGAGTAACCCTCTCAGATAGACCTTGGTGTCAGCCCCCAAAGGCTAACTCCTGTCCTGATCTGAGGGGATTAACTCTCTCAAATAGACCTTGGTTTCAGTCCCCTTGAGGCTAACACCTTTCCTAATCTGAGGAGATTAACCCTCTAGCATAGACCTTGGTGCTAGCACCCATGGGGCTGATATATGTCTAGTCCAATGGATTAACCCCCTCGGGTGACTATTGTGCCAACCTAGGGATGGCAACCACCTGGGTTAATTGGGTAACACACCCGCCTCGCCCCTATTGGGATGAGTTTGGGATGTTTTTAAATGGGGTAGGAGCGGGTTTGAGAATGAAGGGTTAAACTTGAGTAAGGTTTCGGGTAGGAGATGGATTTAAGCAACCCCGACCAGCCCCTTTTATAATTTAAATTACTATTTTACCTCAATATATTACTTATAATATAAAATATCAAACCGACCCATCCCAACCGACCTCATCCCGACTAGTGCTTAATGTGACAGGGCAGGGACAAGTTTAAGAAGGGTTTTGATAATTCAGAACCAGCCCCGCCTCGACCCGGGTTTAGGACGAGAATGGGTAGGAGTCTTGCTATTAGGGGCAGGGTAGAGTTGAGGGCACCCTAATCCAACTTGGCTCTTTGTCATTCCTATGACAAGCCCATGGGGTTGACACCTGTCTAGAGGCAAAGCCTATAGATCATTAATTTCCCTTTCAGTGGCATAAATGCTTAACTACCACATGGTAGAGAATCCCAAGAAAGGATCCTCTTGTTATTCGGAGATTCTGAGATAGGGATCCCCTTATTAAACCCCAATGATAGGGTGCCACCTAAGACCACATGGTTTAGGGGGAGTTATTCTCTCCCCTCTTTTTGACTGAAATAAGAGGATTTCCCCCAAAAGGGAAAAACCAAAGTACAGAGCCCTTTGAAAAGAGGAATTTGTTCCTCAGAGGTTTCCCAAATAAGGGAAATTAGCTGTCAGTGGACAGATGACCCTCTCTAAGGAGAGTTGACCCAGTTTGGTCTTCCAAAAAAGGAGAAACCAAGAGAGAGACCCGGAAGAGATTCTCTCATAAATATAAAAAAGGGATTGTCCAACTGAGACTCCCCCAAAAGAAGAAGAATACAGAAGAGAGTTTTCTAAGAATAGAGATCACCCCTCAACAACAAGCAAAGAGGCAAGCAGTAAGAAGAAGGTTCTTAAACAATGAAGAACACCAGGTGAACCCCTAAAAATAGCCACCTCCATCTTTTCTTCTCTTCTTTAGTATAAAGAACTCAATAACGCACCCTATACCGCCTACATGGGGATTAGGCACCCCTTAGGAATTAAAAAAACATTTATTTTTATCTAGAACTATCTTTTTCTCTTACTTTTCTTCTTAATCAAAGGTTCTTTCCCTAAATAAGTGAAGATAATTAACAATCTAGGTTTACCTAGATTGGAAGGATAGTCCCCCACAAAATAATAATCTCCACACAACATTGGAGGTAATTTGACAACAAGTTTCGAGATGTCTCCTCATTTGAGATGATCGAAATTTGCATGTACAATAAGGTTAAGGGTGATCACGTCAACATAAAGTTTGGTATACTACTTGTATTGTCACACCCCAAATCCTATTCTCTTTTACATGCATAAAATAAATTGATAGTTTTGATTATAAAATTCTAAATGCGTATTTATATAAACTTTCACATGCATAAGTTAGATAGAAACCCCAACAAATGTTCCAGTTTCTCAGTACATTATTTTTCCTAGAAAGAGATTCTGAAAATGCGACACCCTTTAGTCAGCTTTTTAGAATTGAGAATTTACCTATTTATTTACCTTTGATTATGATTTTATTAAAAGATATGACTATTTAAATAGATACTTTATCATTGGTTAGAAAATTCTTAGGGAGACTATTTTACTTGGTCATAAGGTTTTAGATAAAGTAGAGACTTTTGAAAGAGTTTGAGTGAGGGTAAATAAATTACAACTTTACTTTGTTGGCAAAGATGCAATTCATGTTTTTAATATTGAGAAAATTATTAAGTGTGGAGTGTAAATCTATTAGGACTGATTTTCCAAAGTTAGTCATGTTGTACATTCACTACAAAAATAATAGCCTGTAGTGGTAGATTTTTGGAGGTAGTTAGGAAAATTCTCTGCCACATATAGTATACAACGGCGGTAATATAACACTGCCATCCATGACTGTTTTCGAAACAAGATTAACGGCGATTAATTAATAACGGCCGTGGTATGTAATAAATGGCGACGGGTTTATCCATAACCGTCGTGGAAAGCTTTCCCTCCAACCCTTTTGGTTTCCGGCCTTCTCATTGGCGGCAAACATGGCACGACGGTTTTAAAAATAACCATTGTTACTTTGTAGTAGCGGCGGTGGATATAAGATAACAACTGTTATTTATTTATATACGATGGCGGGTATGTTTAAACCGCCGTTAAATTTACTTAATAAGCCCCTGATAGTCCCTTCTTTCTTCCTCCCTTGCTCTCTAGCTCTCCGACCACTCCACCACCTCCGACCACCTGAACTCCGGCCACTCCACGATCTCCGACGTCCTCTGACCAGCGCCGGAGAGCTGCGAAATACTCTCCGGTGATCTGTTCTCCCTCGGCGGCTACCTCCAGCCACATTCGGCACCTTCAGCCACCTGCTCTCCCTTCTCCACGCTCAGGTAATCCCTTTCTCTATGCATGCAAGTCATGTTTTGTTTTGTTTAGCTTTCTCTCTCTTAACTTTCTCTCTCTTAACTCCGGCCACCTCTAGCAGGTCCACGACATTCTCTCTCTCATCTTCACCGAACCCTCGAATCACCATCCCACTCTCAGATTTTTGTAGCAACAACTGTTGCATGCCCAAGATTTTGGTAGCAACAACTAGCTTGTAGACCCCCTTTTCCTCCCCAACAAAAGTAGGTAAGTCCCATTTATTTTAGATTACAGTAATTAGTTTATTTTCTGTAATTTTTTTAGTATTTAATTTAATTAGGTTAATGAAATGTGTTTTTTATGCTTAATTTTTGGATAAATTAGATGATTTTTAATTTCATTTTTTTATGTTAATTTCTGTAATTAAATTTTGTTATAAGTAATTTTTTTTAAGACCAAATCAATTATAAGAAATCATATAACTCATTTATGGATTTTTAAAGAGGTCCTATTCGAAATTAGATTTTTACTACTATTAAAGTTGTGAATTAGTCTAGGGTAATTAATTTTAGCTTAATTTTAGTTCTAAAGTAAGTATATTTGTAGAGGAAAACAAATGCTAAACGATTACTTTACCATTTCAATCTATGTATTACACTCAAGATTGGTTTTGTCAACTGCTTTGAGTAATTCATGAATATTCACTTGCCAATTTATTATTAAAAGATAGAAAAAAGAAAAAAAATCATTCTCTACTGATTTCTGTAAATGTTTATTGGCATTATTAAGTAATTTTTTTGCTATGACCCTTTTAATTAGCTGATATTCAGAATCGATCAAATTCCATTCTACATGCATATTTAATTATCCTCCGAAGAAAAAAAAAATAGGAAATAAGTTGTATACTACCTTGGATGAAGGAAGAAGATTATCCTTCGTTTGTAGATTAAGAGGGGTATGATAGATGGAGAAATCAACTGATCACCCATTTGTTAAAGTTTGGGGGAATTCTATTTGTACCATTTTGGTTTCTGTTGATACATCCTTAACAATAGAGATTACATTACTCCAAATCAATCGTTCATTAACCACTTCTCTTTCTTTGGGATCACATTGGTGATGGTAAATAATTTAGCCACATTTTTTGATTCTTTGCCTGGAACCCAATCGAGTTGCTGCTTTTCGCCAACCATTGACTCAACACTATAATTCATGAAATATAAGAGTTAGCATCTAGTAAACTAAACTAAACTCTACCATCACCAATGTGAATAAAAAGTAAAGTTTACCATCACCAAATATAAATCCTATGCTATGTCAATAAAAATCCATCACCGAAAAACTGTTTTTATCGTTTTAAGCACATTTTGAGCCCAAAAATAGTCAAAATTGAACGGGTAAAATCCAGAATAATTTTTTAGATAAAACATGAATTTTTCAGAACTTTTTAGGGGTATTTTGGTCATTTTTCACTCTAAGGGCATTTTGGTCATTTTCTACCATTTTAAGCCCACTTTAATCCTAAAAATAGCCAAAATTCTTCAAAAAATTTTTAAAATCATTTTGAACCAAATGAAAACTTTTTAGCACATTTTTAGTGGTATTTTGGTCATTTTTCACCCTAGGGGTAGTTTTTGAAAATCGAAGCACCTGAAAAGTGGGTTTTAAAAGAGGGTTTTTAAAAGGGTTTTTAGAGGTGTGCAAATAGATTAAGGGGGTGAAAAATTGGGGTGTTTACAGGGACCATCATCAAGATGGGTACCCGTATCAAGACTGCCATCAAGAGCGGGGCTATTTATGCCAGCCTTAAACTTGATCGCCCCAAGGCAACTACCTCATCCAGTAGGAACATCGGTCCTAGGGACCATAGAAAGATGAAAGATGTACATATGGTTTCTTCCGCAACACCCATTAGATTACCAGCTCCAACAGCTCAGCAATAATCAGTTGTTAGAAATACCTAGCCAACCCGACCAAACCTGGGATAAAATCGTCCCTCTAGAAACTTAACCCCTCTTCCATACACACTTAGCCAGTTGCTGTAATTCCTGACCAAGCAGGGCCTTCTCGAATTGAGAGGCCCCACACCTCTCTTGCTTCCAGACAAATAGAACAAGAACTACTATGCCGATTATCACTGCGCGCCCCCACATAACAATCAAATCAACTTTATTCAGTGGAAAGAGCCTGGGGCAAGACAGCCAGGACCCAGCACACCAGTAGTCGATGACGGCATCATTAGGCCCTCTTACCGATCCCTTGTCATAATCCCCTTCCCTCAGTCAAACATTCAAGCCTTCCAGGCCCTAGTACGGATACCTGCTCTCGAAGCTGAAGAAGAGCAAATTGTTTACACAATTCTCTGTTCCGCCAATTGGCCTACAGCACCAGTTCAAGCCTCCACCTCTACAGGCCCTATCAGGATCCCTTACATCCCATCTCCGCCTTTCAACCTCAACCATGTACCAGTTCCTCGCTCCCTCAGCCTTGAGAGTAAAAGCATAGCCTACCTTACATGATCTGACTGGGTGTACCAACCTCCGACAGTTGAGCCAGTGAAAGAGAAAGTAAAAGAGAAAGCAATGGTGTAAGACCCAGAGTAGAAAGTAGCTGACTCTGTAGTCCTGTTAAAAATATTGGAAAAAGCGGAAGAGTTAAATATCACCCAGTAGTTGGGCAAAACCCAAGCATAGATCTCAATCTTGGGTCTCCTCTTAACATCAGAACATCACAGGAAGCAACTCCTCCAGGTATTTAACAATGCCCATGTAACACCAGACATCTCGCCAGAGAAGCTGAGGCAGATGATGGGGCAAGTGCTTGAGTCCAGAATCATCTCTTTCATAGAGGAGGAAATACCGGACGGAGACAGGAATCACACTCGGGCCCTATACATTGCAATACAGTGCATGGATAGAACGTTATCATCAGTGGTCATCGACAATGGTTCCAGCCTAAATATCTGTGCACTTTCCACACTGTAAAACTTTGGCTTGAACCTCAGCCAAATGAAGAAGAGACCCATGACCATCAAGGCTTTTGACAATGCAACCAGACAGAATTTGGGTGACATTGATTTGACCATCGGCGTCAGACTAGCTTGCTTTTAGGGAGGCTGTGGATCCACACGGGCAAAGCCATTCCCTCCTCTCTGCACCACAGAATGAAATTCATCCAAGACGACCACCTAGTCATCATTCATTCCGAGGAGTTGGCAAGTTCCTTCGGGGACGTCCAAGAGCTGGGACAAGGCACTGCCTTCATAACATTCCAGTTCGAGCAGGTTAGTTCTATCGCCCAGGTAGAATAGCAAAGCAAGCAAGTAGTGCCTCCATTTATGAGAATGATGGCCAAATTGAACTACCAGCTAGGGAAGGGTCTGGGTGCCAGGAATCAGGGCATAAAGAAGAGATCCTCGCTACACATCTCCCTTCGAATCGGAATACAAGCCCAATTACAAGGACTACCTCGCCAAGCTAATCAAGAAGAGCAGACAGTCGGTGAAACCCAAACCCCGACCCCACATCTCTGTAACCTTCCCCGTGGGAATCTTCGATACCTATCCAGAAACTTTTGTTGCACCTGTTGCTTTAATCCCCCAGCCAAGTGCTGAATCTTCAGGGATTCCAGATCCAGAGATCTTCAACATGGCCCAAATGTTCAACGTGTTGACTGTCGAAGATGCTACCAAAGCAGAATATCCAGTGGGAGAGCAGGTCTGCACCTTCTCCAACAACACCGAAGAGTCCTCCAGTCACCGCTCACTGATCCGTTGGTGGACCAGGGCCGAGGCAAGCACAGTGCAGGACAGTTTGGTTCAAGACAGCAATGACCAAGCATCACGCTTCTCCTTCATTTATCTCTCTTTGCTCCCATTTGTAAAATCCAAATGTTAGGCCACTATCGACCTCTTTTTTTTTATGAGTCATTTTGTAAAACAGTCATCTATTTTATCAATGAAAATCAAATGTTTTTGATCAAAAAAATCATGTTTTTGAAAAAAAATTTCATATCGACTGATGAAGAAATCACAAAGACTCTTCCCCTGGAAGGCCTAGTGTCTTGAAGCCAACAAAAACAAAAATCATAAGCATTCTAAACTGAAGCTAATTGATTTACCAGGAAATCACCTTTGACAGGGCTACCCCTCAAACCCTCCTTGAACTCTCAGAAGTAGAGTATAACTTAGAATAGGAAGGAGAACTGCCTCGGAGATTCTGGACCTCCTTAAACACAGTGAAGGGCTTCTGCAGTCAAACATTGAGGACACTGAGACAGTCAACCTTAGTTCCAAGGACAATCCTCAGCTAGTCAATATCGGCACAACCATGAGCCCACAGTAGAGATCAGACATGATCAGCTTCCGGAGAAGCTATAGTGACGTCTTCGCCTGGTCATATATAGACATGCCCGGCCTGGACCCAGCATTGGTAGTGCACAGACTACCCTTGAATCCTGACGTAAGACCAGTTAGGCAGAAACTGAGACGAATGAGGGCCGAATGGTCGTTGAAGGTTAAAGAAGAAGTTGAAAAGTAGATCAGTGCAGGCTTCCTGGTAGTAGCAAACTACCCTGAGTGATTCGCCAACATTGTACCGGTACCTAAGAAGGATGGCAAGGTCTGAATATGCATAGATTACCAGAATCTGAACAGGGCAAGCCCCAAGGATAATTATCCTCTCCCGCACATCGATATTCAGGTCGACAATATTACAGGGCACGAGACGCTCTCATTCATGGATGGTTTCTCTAGATACAACCAAATCAGAATGACAGAGAAAGACATGAAGAAAACCTCCTTCATTACACCCTGGGGCACATTCTGCTACAAAGTAATACCCTTCGGACTCAAGAACGCATGGACAACTTACCAAAGGGCCATGATGGCGTTATTCCATGATATGATCCATAAGTCGACTGAGATCTATGTTGATGACATGATCGTCAAGTCTCCTACTGTCGAGCAGCACCCTGAAGACTTGAAGAGACTCTGCGATAGACTTCAAGAATTCGGCCTGAGACTGAATCCGGCCAAATGTGTCTTTGGAGCTTCATTAGGAAAGCTCCTTGGCTTCATAGTCAGCAAGAGAGGCATCAAGATTGATCCAGCCAAAGCCAAGGCCATCATCGAAATGCCAACTCCCCAAACTGAAAAGGAATCCACGGGTTCCTAGGTAGAATTCAGTACATCAGCAGATTCATCTCTCAGCTCACTCCAATATGTGAGCTAATCTTCAAGCTTCTCCAAAAGAACACACCGACAATTTGGATAGTAGAAGGCCAAGAGGCCTTTGACTGAATAAAGCAGTATCTCCTAAATCCTCCAGTACTTATGCCCCCTACACCAGGATGGCCCATGCTACTCTACATCTCAATGCAAGAAACCTCCTTGGGGTGCGTCCTGACACAACATGATGAGACAGGCAGAACAGAGCAAACCATCTACTACATCAGTAAGCGCCTGCTAGAGTATGAAGATCGGTACAGCCCTCTTGAGAAGACGTGTCTGGCATTGGTCTGGGCTACTCAGTTTCTCTGACACTATCTGCTTTCCCACCCAGTAATCCTGATCTCTTGGATGGACCCACTCAAGTACTTATTAGAAAAGCCAGCCACTACCGGAAGAACTACCCGATAGCTTATGATGTTGTCTGAATTTGACATTACGTACATGACTTAGAAGTCAATCAAGGGGTAGGCGATAGTAGATCATCTAGTCCTCAGTCCGGCACAAGACAGTACATGATCAGTTTCTAGACGAAGTCCGCCTGTATGCAGAAGTAAATGAACAAGATTACTTCGGCTGGGAGTTGTATTTCGATTAAATCGCTAATAGTTATGGGCATGGGGTAGGAGCAGTCCTGATCTCACCTAAGGGAGAACACCTCCCTATCTCGGTCAAGCTACAATTCAGATGCTCCAACAATGAGGCAGAGTACGAGGCGTGCATAGCTGGACTGAAAGAAGCCTTGAGCATTGAGATTGAAGAGGTAGACGTCTACGGTGACTCATCTCTAGTAATATGTTAGGCGAATGAATCTTGGGTCATCCGAGAAGCAAGGCTAGTCCCGTACTTAGCCTACCTCAATCTGCTAATCACTCAGTTCAGAAGAATCAACTTCAGTTATAGGTCCAGGAACCAAAACAGATTTGCCGATGCACTGGCTACTCTAGCTTCCATGGTACAGATCCCTATAGGCATCATGCTTTGGCCAATCGAGATTCAACAGTAGGATCAGCCTGCCTACTGCCTTTAGGTTGAGGAGGTATCAGAAAAAAAAACCTTGGTACGCAGACATCTAACAGTATCTCGAGGATGGGACCTTCCCACTCGACGCTACCAAAACAGACCGCCAGTCAATCAGAAGACTGGCCATTCAGTTTGTCCTCTATGGAGGAATCTTGTACAAAAGGTCACCGAACCTAATCTGGCTTAGGTGCCTAGATACTAGTGAAGTAGCACAGGTAGTCGAAAAAGTTCACGGAGGAACTTGCGGCCCACACATGAACGGGTTGATGCTATCCAAGATGATACTGAGATTGGGATATTACTGGTCTATAATGGAATTAGACTGTTGCAAGTATGTACAAAAATGCCATCAGTGCCAAATCTATGTCGACAGGGTAAATGCATCACCAAACAGGCTGCACAATCTCACTGCTCCTTGGCCATTCTCTGACTGGGGCATCAACGTAATTGGACCCATAACTCTGAAAGCATCTAACAGACATCAATTCATCTTCGTTGCAATCGATTATTTCACAAAATGGGTTGAGGGAGCCTCTTATGCCAACGTCACAGCCTCAGTGGTTCAGCGTTATCGGAAAAGGGATATCATTTGCCGATATGGGGTCTCATATGAGATTGTGACAGACAATGCTCTCAACTTCTACAATAAGGGGATGATTGATCTCTGCCAGAAATTCAAGATCCAATATCATAACTCTATGCCATACAGGCCACAAACTAATGGTGCAGTTGAAGTCGCCAAATAGAACATGAAGAAAATCATAGAAAAGATGACAACCAATTACTCTGCCTGGCAAGAGATGCTACCATACGCGCTCATAGCCTATAGAACATCTATCCGAACTTCAACTGGGGTAACACCATTCTCTCTAGCTTATGGTATGGAAGTGGTCCTCCTCATCGAAGTATAAATTCTATCACTCTGGGTGTTAATGGAAGCAGAGCTGTTGGAAGTAGAATGGGCATGGACCCGGTACAAGCAGCTAAATCTGATTGAAGAGCAACGACTGAAAGCCATCAATCGCTCTCAGGCCTATTAGAGGCGCAAGGCTAGGGCATTCAACAAGAAGTCAAGCCGCGAAGCATCGAGATCGGTGACCTAGTTCTCTGAAAAATGTTGCCAAACTGATCTAACCCGATGGACAAGTTCGCTCCCAATTATGAAGGCCCATACATCGTTCGAGATAAATTCTCAGGCGGCGCCCTTCGACGTGGACGTATAGATGACGAAGACCTCTTAGAGCCCGTCAACATGGACAAAGTCAAACGATACTATGTTTATGGTCTAGATCTAATAGGCGCTTTGTACTTGTAGTTTCTCCGGGAAATGAAATGAGGCCATCCTTGACACACTCCTTATCCTTTTTCCATGTAACCCATTTACAAATGAAATGAAATTTGCTAGTTAGCTCCTTGAGCCTAACAACCCTTATTTTATATAGCCTTTTTAGGGACACCCTCCCTTGCCAACCCACGGTGTTTGCCTGAACTACGTCATGACCTGATCCTGTAAAGGGTACATAGGCAACCTAACAAAATCAGGTGTGGTCACACAAAGGGGATCACGCTTCCCGCAACTCTCTCCCATGAAGTCAACTACTCCTCCCCAGAAGAGTCAAAATCTCCCTCTTAGTTTCCCCATGCAGAGTCAATTCACCCCCAGTGGGATCAAAGCCTCTCTAAAAACCTCTTCCCACAGAGCGCAGCGGAGCAAAAATCATCTCAAACTCCTCAGATGAGTCGGCTCTCGAGGGTACAAAATTTTCATCAAAGGAAAACCTAAAATTGAAGTCAAAACATTTCAAAAGCCAGAGACTCCCTAGAGAGACAATCTCTCCAGACTCTTTCCCCAACAGAAAAATCTTTCAGAGACAAACTCGTCTGAAAGAAAACCTCTCTATCCTCAGTAGAGACAACCTCTCTCACCCTCCTTGGTAGAGACAACCTCTCTCGAATTCCTAGATGGGGTCCCAAAAAAAAAACCACTGGGAGAACTCCCCAAGAGTATGAAAATTATGATAAAGAAAACCTCTAGGGGAGTGTAAATAAAGTACAACAGGAGAAATCCCAGGGTGTCCTAAACTTCGGTCTTCCAGCCTACATTTCGTCATACTCTTAGTCCTTCTAGATCCCTTAGAGACTATGAGTGCAAGCGCAATATCACATCAACATTCATGACGGAAATATAATCCCCAGAGGAGCTCCATTCAGGGCAATGAGGGGAGAAGACTTATTTTTCCTAGCAAATCAGAGGTTTCCCCAGTAAGTCGTGGGCATGAGTGAAAATCGACAACAACCTCATTGCGCAAATATTACGTGACCCCCAGACCTAGTCTTGCGACTAGGGATAAAAAAGGGACAAGAATCAATCAGCTTTACAGGCATAAGGAAAATCGGCAACGGCCTCATCGTGCAAAAAGTATGCGAACCCCATCGACTTGGTCATTCCAAGGGTAAAAATTGGAGAAAAGCTGATGAGTAGTTTGACAACAGAATTCGACAGCAGTCAGTCTAGCCAGACGGGTCCCCTACAGCAGTCCCTAACAGACAGAATGGAAAAACAGACTCTCAGGCAGCAGTCTCCAGCGGAGGCCAAAATTCCCAATAAGCAGCTGGTAGCATTCAGTAAGGTAATCCCCAGCTAAAATCCAATCTCCAGCCAGAAGATCCCTAGTAGCAGTCTACGACGAGGTCATATTCCCTAGCGGATCTTCAGAAGAAGCTTCCTATTACTCTCTACAAACACTCTCCCCAATAAGAGTATAAAAGCATCCAATTTGCCCCCTAGCAAGCGTCTCCCCAGCCAGAGTCTAATCTCCAGCAATGACAAGACAAACAGGTCTACCCCTGAACATCCCCAGCGGTGATGAAATCTTTTCTGGGTCATACTTTGCTCTCTAAGAGTGAAAGACAGATTACATTATCCCCAAGCCCTGACTTAGGTAATTTCCTGGTAAAACTAAAAGCTAGTTGAACATTCTTGTTGTTAAAATCAAAACTGAAAAAATTCGGTGAACCTCAAATCTAAGGTTTGAGTTGAGAACCCACAAAGTCAAAGGGATGGTTAGGGATCCCTATAAGTCTATCTACCATTTTTGATGTTTTAACAATTAAGTTATAACTTAAGGGATGATATACTTTAAGTGCGGAAAATAGAAAACCAAGCAAACCACAACATAAGGATTTTTACGTGGAAACCCTTCTGGGAAAAACCACGGGACCTAGTCCACCCAAGAGAAATCACTAAGACAAAGTAAACAAGAACTTATAAGACTCGAACTTGACTCTTTCGGACTTGACACTACGATCCTTCAGTTCTTAGTCCTTCATGCCTCGAAAAGTCATCACGTACTCTCAAGTCCCATGATCAACCGCAACCGCTCGTACTTCTCTTTGTGTCTCGAAAATAATCCACGATCTTTCGATCAATCTCCATCAATGACGGCTTCGGATTCCACCGACCAAATCACACTTCCACGATCCTTCTCGGATCGATCTCCTTCGTAAAGGCTCCAGAACACTCTAGCCAAGGTGTTCTATCTAGAACGGTTTGATGGTTTTAAATAAATCAACACCAAGATGGACTCCTTCAAAGGAGAAGTCCAAACAAGCAAAATTGGAACTTTGGGCTTGCTGTAGAACCCCGAAACTTTTGTATATATTTTGGAATGTGTGTCAAGGCATGAAGCCTTGTAATCTCCTATTTCTATGAAATAAGAAATTTTTAAGAACTCTTAAGTGTTAAAAGAATGGGATTCTTAAGTCGGAATTATTGAAAATCTAGGTTACCGAACTCCATTGCTGATCGGTCAACTTTGGGGACAATTTGGTCCATAAATGAAGTGGAAATTGAAAATTCTAAAATGCCAAAAATTTTCCCCTTCGAATGAAAAATCCAATGCAAGTTAAATCGTTAAAATCAGACAAACGAGTCAAAAGTTATGGCCAAAACACCGAAGTATGAAAAATGAGAGAAATCAGCAAAATGGGCAAAACACAGACCAATCGGTCGACCACTCCCAGGACCGATCAACCGGTAGCCTACCACTCGACCACTAAGAATGACCGATCGACCGCTTGCCTACCGGTCGACCGTTTTTGCACTAATTTTGTATGGGAAAATTTTCCAAAGAGGGTCTTTTGGACCAATCGATAGCTCCTCATGACTGGTCGACCGCTCCTTTACGAATTTGCCTGGTTTGGTCTTTTTAAGAAGATCATTAAGGGTATGATGGTCTTTGACCATCCCCTTTTCTATATAAGGCCAAGTTCATGGGTTAAGGGTTTCATAAACCCTCAAGCTTGCATTTTGAGAGAGAGTGAGAAGAGGAGAAAGGGTTTTGAACCTAGGATTTTAACTTGAGAAGAAATCAAGGGTTTAAGAATCCTAGATCATTCCAAAGGCTTGGATTCTTCAAATCCAAGGCAAAGCAAGCGAGGAGCACGTTTTCCAAGCTCGACAACAAATACAAGCATGATTTGGAGGTTTTTCTTCTTTTAAGGTTGGTACCTTTTGCTACACTCCTAGTCATATCGTTTTCTTCTTTTAAGGTTTTTCCCCAAATTCTAAGCATAATAATATGTTGGGATGAATGGATAGAGATGGATGGTTGTATATGGGCGATGGATGCCATGTGTATGTTTTGTGATGAATGAAATGGGAAGGGCATTGTATCAATAATGAACATACATGTATGTTGTGAGCATTAATCGACCTAGAAAAGCATGATGTAGGCCTTAACCATAATATACACACCAAGTGTTTGATGAATGCCAAGGTAAAGAATTAGTTCTAGAAATGTATGTATAAATTGATTCGTTCTTATATAACGGCATGAATAAAATTATGAGTTGAATTCAATGCTATCTCACATATTATTGAACTTCAAATGTCACGTTTAATTTCAAGCTAGGGCATGTACATGACTTCACGAGCATGGCATGCATGACATGGTTTATTGTTGTTTTCTAATACAAGGGTTTTATTCTCGATTTACGAACACCATGACAAGGCCGAAAGTAAGGGTTGGTATAAGAGGTAGGGCATATCTTAAGATATGTTTTACCTCGCTTTTGACAAGAACAAGAAGAAGCATTGCATATGAGGGAGTTTACACTCCCCTCCCTTCAAGATTGAAGGAGGGGTCTCCCTTCCCTCTCAAGTGCATCTCATTGAAAGAGGGGTCTCCCCTCCCTCGCAAGTGCATCTCATTGAAAGAGGGGGTTCTGAACACCCTCCCTCACAAGTGCATCTCATAAGTTACATGATTCCAAGCAAGCCAGCATGATCACAAGCAAGAATACAACATGGTAAGTATGACCCGACAAAACAAGCAAGACAGAACATAACAAGACAAGTTTTTCAAGCACGAACAGGGTATTTCAAGTCAAGTCAAGCAAATGATGTTTTCAAGAGTTTTTGCCTATTTTGATATGATGCAAGCATGAACTATAAACTGTTTGCTTTCTTGTAAATTATATGAACTACTTGTTGTTTTATTTTCAATATTATATTGCTATGACTGTTGGTTAGCATTCGGTACCCGCTGAGTATTCCATGCTCAGCCGTACTTTTAATGCTGACAGGTGTTAGTGGTGCGCCCGCTCCTTTTGACATATGTGCTCCCGGTTCATGGGAGGAAGAAGAGTACGTCGAGGAGGACCCTCTGAGGAGCCTCAGGTGGAGGGCTATTACTAGGTGGTAGATTCTAGGTGAGTGTGGGTGAGCACAAGAGATTATACCCATGTATTTTGGCAGGCCTGTCTGCACCTTCTTTTGTTGGTTTACACTTTTGTATAACCTTGGATCATGTATATAGATAGAGGTTTTGTTTAGACTTCCGCTGTGCCATGATTAGTTTATGCTTCCGCTATTTGGTCCTCTATTTGTATATGCTTCATGTGTTTTACAGGTTGTTTTGTCAAGCATGTCATGTAGGTCAGGATAAGTCGTCCAAGATTCACTCTAACTCCTAGGGTGGGTTTTGGGTTGCGACAGAAATGGTATCAGAGCCTAGGCTTTAGGTCTCGTAGGGTCACTTAGAATCTGGTACCACGGCTTGACAAGAGCATATGTCAGGAAGGAAATTAGGAAGGAAGTAAGTCAGAAGCGAGTCATGTTCCAAGTGTAAGACTAAACTTTAGTCTTAGTCAAAAATGGTTGCTTCAACCAAGTACGGGTCTTAGAGATACTAGAGCATCAAAGTATAATATTATAAATACTCTGATAACTTGATGTGATGAATATGATGGTACTAAACTATTAATGATTGCTCTATTATGAAAATCAAACCATTGCGATAAATTGTAGTTCCAAGTTAGACTCATGTGGTGCTATTGTTCTTAGGACTTTAGTCACGAGGCGGGGCACACGGTGTCGCGGACCACACACTGGAGCTTCCTTTTCCTCTCGATATGAGGATGAGTAGCCAGACCTCTCTCAGGTCTTAGGCTCTATTGCTGAGACACTAGCCATACTGGTGGCTCGGGAGACTATTACATCATCGGTGGCACCTACTCCACCGCCTGCAGCTCTAGTGAATTGCATAGCTGAGGTTGAGGCATTTCGGGGAATAAGGCCTCCATCATTCCATGGGAGTGTGGACCCCTTGCTACAGAGGCTTGGATCCTCCAGCTGGAGAAGATCTTCGTAGTCCTCTCACCCACAGAGGAAGAAAAAGTGGCATGGGCTGTTTTCATGCTAGAGGGTGAGGCCCACTATTGGTGGTTGTCTGCTTGAGGACTCGGGAGTTGACCAGGCAAGGCCAACCATGGACTTGGGACGAGTTCAAGGATGCCTTCTACAAGAAGTACTTCCCGGTTGGAGCCTGAAAAAAGAAGGAGAAAGAGTTTATCAACCTCGAGCAGGGTTCGATGACTGTGGCCGTGTATGAGGCCAAGTTCTTGGAACTCTCTAGATTCGCGCCTCACATTATCGCCACTGAGGCGATAAAGGCGAGAAGGTTTAAGCAAGGGCTCAGAGATATCATCATGGACAGAGTCTTGGCTTTCAAGCACGCCACTTATCTTGAGGTAGTGGATAAGGCCTTGTTGATCAAGACCAACTCCGAGAGAGGCAGGCCCAGACTGGCCCTTATCAGTACACTTGGCCAGCACCACCTCAGTATACATGGCCAGTACCACCACAGAGGCCATCTTACGCTCCTCTAGCTCCACGAACGTACATGCCTCAGGCATCATGACCTCAGGCTCTTCCGGCCCTTTAGCCTATTGCACCGTAGGCAGCGAGGTATGCTCCACCTCCAACCCCTCTGACCTACACATATGAGGTCTGCACGTCTTACGGCAGAAGGCACCCGGCAGGAGATTATTGGAAGGCATCAGGTGGATGTTTCCACTATGGTCGCTAGGGCCACGTGATCAGGGATTGGCCTAGTCGGTATTTACCAGGCCAGTCGCAGGGGATTAGGCCCCCAGTCCACCTAATAGGATCATACCAGGCGTCCTCTTAGCCTGCACATTCTGTACCTCTGCCTCGCCAGGCGAACCAGGGGCGAGTATTTGCCTTGACAGAGGGTGATGCACTTACATCGGATGATGTAGTGCAAGGTATGCGTTTAGAGTTATTCATTCATCCATGATGATCTTATTATGCCTTATTCCTTGTGTACGTATATGGCATGTTACCTATCTATCTATCAATACATACGCTGTTGATGCATGGATTGACTTAGCTAGTTATAATTTCAGGAACTCTATTAGTCAATGAATGTTTGGCTCCTGTGTTGATTGATACCGGGTCTACTCATTCATCTGTCTCACCTAGTTTTTCCTAAGGATTTTCTATCGAGCCTAGTTAACTGGAACCAGAGTTATTCACTTTGACTCCTCTCAGCAAGAAAGTAGTAGTTGATCGTATTTTCAGAGGCAGTACAGTTCAGTTGGAAGCCGTGAGTTGGTAACTAACCTCATGGTCCTTGGGTTCTAGGATTTCGATGTCATCTTGGGGATGGATTGGTTAGCAACTCATCATGGGCATGTGGCTTGCTTTAAGAAGATAGTACTCTTTAAGCCAGTGGAAGGGAAGCCATTTCATTTTTGGGGGTTGAGAAGTAAAGATATCGCCCGCTTCGCGGTGTTGAGCCTAGTGAACCTCGAGGCAAAAGACTCTTTGACTATTCTAATTGTGAGTGAATTCCTGGATGTATTTCCAGAGGAGTTGCCAGGGTTACCCCCAGACAGGGAGATTGAGTTTATGATCGAGCTTACACCAGGCAAAGCTCCCATCTCACGAGCTCCGTACAAGATGGCCCCGATTGAACTCAAGGAGTTGAAGACTCAATTAGAGGAGATGCAAGACCTTGGTTTCATTTGACCAAGTGTCTCACCATGGGGTGCCCCAATGCTATTTTTCAAGAAGAAGAATGACCCGATGCGGATGTACATCGATTATAGGCAGTTGAACAAGGTCACAATAAAGAATAGGTATCTATTGCCTAGGATTGATGACTTGTTCGATTAGTTGAAAGGAGCAAAATTTTTCTCAAAGATTGATCTTCGGTCCAGTTACCACCAGTTGAAGATCAAGGCAGAAGATGTTCCCAAAACTGCTTTTAGGACTCGGTACGGGCATTACGAGTTCTTATTGATGCCTTTTGGTCTCACGAAAGCGTCGGCAGCCTTTATGGATTTGATAAATCGGGTGTTCCGACCATATCTGGATCGATGCGTGATAGTGTTTATCAATGACATCCTAGTTTATTCCTAGACATGGGAAGTTCACACACGAGACCTTCGCCTTGCTTTGGAAATGCTGAGACAGCACAAGTTATATGCCAAACTAAGCAAGTGTGAGTTTTGGTTGGAGGAAGTGGCATTCCTAGGCCACGTAATTTCTGCGGAAGGCATCTCAGTAGATCCAAAGAAGATAAAGGTAGTCATGAGTTGGGCAAGGCCCAAGAGTGTCACTGAGATACGTAGCTTCCTTGGGTTGGAAGGCTATTACCGGAGATTCGTAGAGGGGTTCTCCAGCCTTGCAGCGCCACTTACATATCTGACAAGGAAGAATGCCAAGTTTATATGGAGCGATAAGTGCGAGATTAGCTTCACGGAATTGAAGAAGAGGCTTACCACGGCTCCTGTCCTTACAGTGCCATCCAGACGTGGTGGTTATGAGGTGTATAGTGATGCCTCACACGTTGGGCTTGGGTGTGTTCTCATGCAGGACAAGAAGGTCATTGCTAATGCTTCAAGACAACTGAAAGAGCATGAAAAGAATTACCCCACGCATGACTTGGAGCTAACTCCAGCCGTGTTTGCACTCAAGATTTAGTGTCATTACCTTTATATGGAGGAGTTCTATGTGTTCACGGACTATAAGAGCCTCAAGTACCTCTTTTCCCAAAAAGAGTTGAACCTGAGGCAGCGGCGTTGGATGGAGTTTCTGAAAGACTATGATTGCTCCATTCAGTATCACCCGGGCAAAGTGAATCTAGTGGCTGACGCTTTAAGTAGAAGACGTCCAAAGTTGTTGGCTCACATGTTGGTGCGAGAATGGAAGTTATTGGAAGATTTGGAAAATCTGGACATCAGTGTCAATGCTTCCGTCCGCAGTCCAGTGATGGCGAATATCACGGTTTGGCCGTACATCATTAATCGGATCCGAGAGTTGCAGGCTTCGGATGCGGACTTGTTGGCTTTCTGGGATAAGGAAGTTGCCAAGGGTAGTGAAGACTTTTCTCTGACTAGCCAAGGTGCTATCACATTCAAGGGAAGACTGTGTGTTTCGGCCGATGCGGATCTTTGGAAAGAGATTATGGATGAAGCCCACCGTTCGAAGTATACCATGCATCTTGGGGCTACTAAGATGTATCGAAACCTCAAGGGAAACTTTTGGTGGCAAAATCTGAAGAGAGATGTTGCAGAATATGTGGCACGGTGCTTGGTGTGCCAGCAGGTGAAAGCAGAGCATATGAGACCGACAAGTCTATTACAGTCTATCCCTATTCCTGAGTGGAAATGGGAGCACATCTCTATGGACTTCATTGTTGGCTTGCCACGCACGGCAAGGAACTCAGATGCAATATGGGTTGTAGTAGACCATTTGACAAAGTCTAGACATTTCTTGCCTTACTGGACCACTTTCAACTCAAATCAATTGGCTGCGTTGTATATCAAAGAAATAGTTCGGTTGCATGGGGTGCCAGTCAGCATTGTGTCAGATCAGGATCCAAGACTCACATCCAGGTTCTGGAAGAGCTTTCAGGACGCTATAGGTTCCCGACTTGATTTTAGCACCGCCTCTCATCCACAGATGGATGGGCAGACTAAGCGGGTGAATCAAATCATCGGAGACATGCTTCGGGGATGTATGTTAGACTTTAAGGGCAACTGGGAAGAGCACTTGCCTTTGGTTGAATTCACCTATAACAATAGCTACCAGGTGAACATCCAAATGGCACCATTTGAAGCCTTGTATGGGTGAAGCTGTAGGTCTCCTCTCTATTGGGATGAAGTAGGAGAGAGAAAGGTGCTGGGTCCTGAGTTGATCGAGCAGACTGCAAACAGAGTTATGATCATTCGTGATCGGTTGAAAGCTACCTAAGATCGTCAAAAGAGCTATACTGACACTGGCTGTAGGGACTTGGCATTCCAGGTTGGGGATCAAGTCTTTGTGAAGGTATCTCCTAACAAGGGGATTATGAGATTTGGCAGGCAAGGCAAGCTCAGTCCTCGGTATGTTGGGCCCTTTGAGATCATCACGTGAGTTAGAGAAGTTGCTTACCAAGTAGCTCTTCCACCTCATATGGCCGCAGTCCACAATGTGTTCCATGTGTTAATGCTACAAAAATACATTCCAGACCCTTCGCATGTCACCCACGTTGCCGCGATCCGAACACTTCACCGGACCATTCAATCGGTAGGAGCGACGGGAGGTGTGTACAAAGGGCAGGGACGTAGTCAACGCGAGCTGATGACTCGCGCTTACTAGGAATTCCTCGTTGAAGACCAACAATTGCAATGATCTATCCCCATCACGATGAAATTTTCAAAGATTACCCGGGCCTGTCGTTGGAACCGTTGGAAATCTGAGAGGATCTCACTTTGGTTCAAAACCCGGTTCAGATATTGGATTGGAGAGATCAAGTGCTTCGCAACAAGACTATTCTGTTGGTTCTCGTGCAGTGGCAACATCATGCTCGAGAAGAACCCACATGGGAGCGTGAGGCCGAAGTCAACGCAAAGTACCCAGATTTTTTTGAGTAGGCTTTTGTATGTGTTATGTAATTCTGTTTTGATTTGTAATGTATGTATCGTCCAATTTCGAGGACAAAATTTTTACAAGGGGGGAGGATGTAGAGTCCCGAAACTTTTGTATATGCTTTGGAATGCGTGTCAAGGCATGAAGCCTTGTAATCTCATATTTCTATGAAATGAGAAATTTTAAAGAACTCTAAGTGTTAAAAGAATGGGATTCTTAAGTCAGAATTATTGAAAATCTGGGTTACCAAACTCCATTACGGATCGGGCAACTTTGGGGACAATCTGGTCCATAAATGAAGTAGAAATTGAAAATTCTAAAATGCCAGAAATGTTTCCCTTCGAATGCTGAGTCCAACGCAAGTTGAATTGTCAAAATCCGACAAACGAGTCAAAAGTTATGGCCAAAACACCGAAGTAAAAAAAATGAGAGAAATCAACAAAATGGGAAAAACACAGACCGGCCGGTCGATCGTTTTCAGGACCGATCAACTGGTAGCCTACTGCTCGACCACTAAGAATGACCGATCGACTACTCAGCTACCGCTCGACCGCTAAGAATGACCAAATAGACCGCTCGCCTACCGGTCGACCGCTCTACCCACCGGTTGACTGCTATCATACTAATTTTGTATGGGGAAATTTTCCAAAGAGGGTCTTTTGGACCGAGCGACCGCTCCTCATGACCGGTCAACCGCTCCTTTATGAATTTGCCTGGTTTGGTCTTTTTAAGCAGATCATTAAGGGTATGATGGTCTTTGACCATCCCCTTTTCTATATAAGCCCAAGTTCATGGGTTGAGGGTTTCATAAACCCTCAAGCTTGCATTTTGAGAGAGAGTGAGAAGAGGAGAAAGGGTTTTTAACCTAGGGTTTCAACTTGAGAAGAAATTAAGGGTTTAAGAACCCTAGATCATTCCAAAAGCTTGGATTCTTCAAATCCAATGCAAAGCAAGCGAGGAGCACGTTTTCCAAGTTCGACAGCAAATACAAGCACGTTTTGGAGGTTTTTCTTCTTTTAAGGTCGGTACCTTTTGCTACACTCCTAGTCATATCTTCTTCTTCTTTTAAGGTTTTTCCCCAAATTCTAAGCATAATAATATATTGCAATGAATGGATAAAGATGGATGGTTGTATATGGGCGATGAATGCCGTGTATGAATAAAATGGGAAGGGCATTGTACCAATAATGAACATACATGTATGTTGTGAGCATTAATCCACCTAGAAAAGCATTATGTAGTCCTTAACCATAATATACACACCAAGTGTTTGATGAAATGCCAAGGTGAAGAATTAGTTCTAGAAATGTATGTATAAATTGATTCGTTCTTATATAACGACATGAATACAATTATGAGTTGAATTGAATGCTATCTCATGTATTATTGAACTTCAAATGTCACGTTTAATTCCAAGCTAAGGCATGTACGCGACTTCACGAGCATGGCATGCATGACAAGGTTTATCATTGTTTTCCAATACAAGGGTTTTATTCTCGATTTACGAACACCATGACAAGTGTAAGTACCCAATTTTTACACCCCATCTAACCATAGTTAAATGAATTTTAACTATGGTTACCCCTTGCCAATCCCTACCCTTAGGACTCACCCTAGGTGAACACTAGTTAAAACCCTAGGACCTATCCTTAGTTTAACCCTAGTTAATCCTAGGACTCAAATCCAGGCCCGAGACTTAGCCTTAGGTGGCCCCAGCATAACCCTAGAGCCCTTAGGGCTTAAACCCTAAAACCCTTGGCCTATAGGGCCTGACCCCTAAAGCAGACCCCTTAAGGCCCGAAAAACTTAGAACAATCCCATATAACCCGTATGTGCAGGGCCCAAGCCCTTTTTAACTAAAACTCAGAATGTCGGTAGAAGATATACCGACATTAAATTTTGGCTTGAATTCACATTGTCGGTAGACCTTCTACCGACAACTGTGAGTACCGAGTTTGCAGGCTGCAAACGCCCTGCACACTCCACTGTCCTTTCCTCCATCATGACTCAGCTCTCACATGACCTACCCTTGGTCAAATGCCTTCTTCCCCCTTCTCCTTAATCCCCTTTTGGTCCTTAGATTCTTCCCTATAAAACCCCAACACCACCACAGTAAATATGGTCTGTAAAATCTTGAAAATACCCAGGAGAAACGCTGCTTCGAAAACCAGACCCCAACCCTTTTTCATTCCTTGGTCGTGATCCCAGGCCTTCCTTGGACCTGCAGTAGGTCTCCTCTAATCGTGCAGCACCTACGGAATACTCCTCCACCGTGCACAGCTCTCCTATTTTCGGCTAGTGAACAGAGCATCAGGGTAAGGACTTCCTTACCCTCTCTTTTCCTTAATTTATCATCAATGTAAACCCCTGGTCATTTCCAGGGGGTTTGTTTGCTTTTTCTTTTGGTGTTAGTTTGTAAACAAACCCATACAGGGTGTTCACCCACCTAAACCATAAGTGTGTTGAACCCCTTTTGGGAATAGCATCTCTCATAGGCTGGTAGACCACTCCAGGACCTTCTAAGGGTCCCTCAACTCATGAGGGAATTCTTAGACACCTCTAGGCATAGTCCCCTTGGCCAACATCCCTGTTTCATAGAAAACCAAGAATGGCGGTAATCTCAGTACCGCCATTCCTGGCAATCGTTTTTGCTGCTAGTTTGGCCTACTTAGGTGGGCCTTGGTCCATGTCCAGGGCCCAAATTGGCTCCCTCTCATCCCCCTGGACCAAACCTGGTCCTTCCAGGTCATGGGGTTAAGCCTAACCTTAGTGAAATCCCCAAAATCCAAATTGGATTTATTGGTGGTAGTTATTCTACCGACAATACCTACTTTCCCTGATTTGGTATTGGCAGTAGAATAACTACCGCCAATATACACTTCTGTCACAGTGGCTTTGCAGCCTTGAGGGGCCCAATCCAGGCATCCCCTGGGGCCCACACCTAGCCTGAACTCTTCTCGGGAGTCCCCTCTACACTCCCCTACCCTTGGTTCACTTTAGGTTACAACCAAACCCTAGTTAGCAAAGGCAAAACCATGGTTAAAAACCCTGTTCAATATGTCGGTAATCCTATTACCGACATTAACTGTGTTTTTATTCTAGGCTTTTGTAAGGGCCCAGGCCTATTAGGAGGCCACTTTAGGCCCTACCTAGCCCCTTGGGCCCACCTCAGACTGTACTAGACCCTTAAGCACGGTTAAATACACCTCCGATTAACATTTAACCGCGGTTAAGCACCCCTTAATTCCACCAACTTTGGGAAATTAAACAGAAATTCTTGAAAAAGTAATTGGACCATAAACCTGACTTTGGCCCTCTCCCTAACCCTGGTTAGCAATCCTAACCACAGTTAGACCCCCCTTAACTGCGGTTAGCAACCCTAATCGTAGTTATTCCGAGTTTACGCCCTACTGTGACTTAAAAATCAAGTCTACAGGACTACCCTTGGCCTATCGGGCCCCGCCTTAGCCTACCGGGCTATATCTCACTCCCCCTTAACTTTCGTTAGCAACCCTAACCACAGTTAGTTCGGCCTAACCCTGGTTAGCAATCTTAACCCGGGCCGGACTCCATCCAAGTCTACCGGACTACCTCCCTAAGTCTACCGGGCTTAAATACCATGCACTTGACCCTCCTCGGTCAACCAAACCCTAGTCTACCGGACTAGTCCATGTTAGCCACCCTTGGTGCACACACACACACCCTTAGCCTCGGCACAGGCTCATGTACCAAAACTATGCTCTATCCAATCTCACCCTGTGAATATGTAGGCAGCCCAACACGGGCCCGACCCCAGTTAGCTTTTTCCTTTCTTGGATTAGTGTTAATTTAAATACTTCGGCATTCTAATAAGATTAACTTTAATTGGCTTAAACCTGGGGAGTACGGAACCGTTGTAAGACGGAAGCCTCGGGGTGCCTAACACCTCCCCCAGACTTAACCGAACCCCTTACCCTAACCTCACTCGCAAACCAAGACCTTATCCAAATCCGGTGGACTTATCCCTTCTGAATGAATAGGTGGCGACTCTTCAAAACTCTTTCACACCCGTGAGGGTACACAGGTAATATCACACCGTCTTATGAGTTGGAAGAAATTTCCGCGCTCACAACAAGGCCAAACGTAAGGGTTGGTATAAGAGGTAGGGCATATCTTAAGATATGTTTTACCTTGCTTTTGACAAGAACAAGAACAAGCATTGCATATGAGGGAGTTTACACTTCCCTCCCTTCAAGATTGAAAGAGGGGTCTCCCTTCCCTCTCAAGTGCATCTCATTGAAAGAGGGGTCTCCCCTCCCTCGTAAGTGCATCTCATTGAAAGAGGGGGTTCTAAACCACTCTCCCTCACAAGTGCATCTCACAAGTTACATGATTCCAAGCAAGTCAACATGATCACAAGCAAGAATACGACATGACAAGCATGACCCGACAAAACAAGAAAGACAGAACATAACAAGACAAGTTTTCAAGCACGAATAGGGTATTTCAAGTCAAGTCAAGCAAATGATGTTTTCAAGAGTTTTTCTGATTTTGATATGATGCAAGCATGAACTATAAACTGCTTACTTTCCTGTCAATTATATGAACTGCTTCCTGCTTTATTTCCATTATTATATTGCTATGACTGTTGGTTACCATTCAGTACCCGCTGAGTATTCCATGCTCAGCCGTACTTTTGATGTCAACAGGTGTTAGTGGTGCGCCCGCTCCTTTTGACATATGTGCTCCCGGTTCATGGGAGGAAGAGGAGAACATCGAGGTGGCCCCTGCTGAGGAGCCTCAGGTGGAGGGCTATTACTAGGTGGTAGATTCTAGGAGAGTGTGGGTGAGCACAAGAGATTATACCCATGTATTTTGGCGGGCCTGTCCGCACCTTCTTTTGATGGTTTATACTTTTGTATAACCTTGGATCATGTATATACATAGAGGTTTTTTTTAGACTTCCGCTGTGCCATGATTAGTTTATGCTTCCGCTATTTTGTCCTCTATTTGTATATGCTCCATGAGTTTTGTAGGTTGGTATGTCAAACATGTCATATAGGTCACGATAAGTCGTCCAAGATTTACTCTAACTCCTAGGGTGGGTTTTGCGTCGCGACACTTTTAAACTCCAGGTTGAATGCATTAACAAAGAGGGTAGAGAATAACAATTTCCATAGGTTCTATAACCTCTGAAGAAACTTAAAAACACTCTTCACACACTCCCAAGGTTGTGTCTCCCGAGCTAAAAGGGTTCACCATATATAGGGAACTCAAATCCATGAAAAAAATTGATTTAGAATGATTTTACATATCAGGGTCGACCCTGGGGATTACTTAGGTCGACCCTCACATTTTCAGCATTTTGCCAAAATTCACCATACATTTTTTTTGGCTCTTCAGGGTAGACCCTCAATGCCTAGGGTTGAACCTGAGGTGAAAAAAGAATTTCAAACTACATTTTTTAGCTCTTGGTCCCTTCATGAAAGTTCTAGCTCTTTTCGACACGATCTATTTGATATAATATAGAGTGAAATCCGAGCTACGGTTATGGAGATATGCCACTTTCAAGCAACCTTGGTTTTATGAAAAATTTCAGAATTGTTAACATGTTTTGCACTACTTATCTCATCACATAGGCTCCGTATGATTAGTCTAGGACACTTACCACCTAAGGAATCATATTAGGATTATTCTAAGTCAATTCCCACCTATGGTCACATGGTATCTAGGTCACTTACCATCCTATGAAGGAAATGATCATACGAGTGGATCAACCGATTCTTCAACACTCTTCAACTTCACTTGTCGTGGATGCTTGACGGCAATGGCACAAGATACACACCTAGACTCACTTGTTTTGACACCAGAATGCCAACACAAAAAACATGGACTTTACAATCTCCCCCTTTGGCAATTCCATGGCAAAACCAAACTGAAGTACATGACTTGACACAAACTCACCCAAACACATCAAAACGGTGAACTAGGACAATACATGATTCCATCATTATTACATGACACTAATTGACAAATCATCTTAAATAAATACACTGAAGCACTTGTCAAGGAAAATCTATCTTTTGCAACCCGCACTTGCACATGCTCGTAAACAAAATACCCAGTGAAGCATGTATGGTATATAAAAGTACATAAATACAAGTAATGCAAGGGATGCAAGGAATGTATTAAACTTGGGAAATACTACCCAACATTCTCCCCCTTTTTGGTACAATTGCCAAAGGTAATCATGATGCCAATATCACAGAGAATATATCAATTTAACACATGTGAAATATTAAGGCAATCACAGTACAACCAAGTAAATGCAGACAATGTGGGGACCAAAGAACGGGGAACAAGATAGAAATATAAAGCACAAACTCTCCCGAGCAACTCAAACACAAACACAAACTCTCCCTCAACAAATCAACTTGATCTTTTCCCCCTAAGATCAAGGACACCACCAAAATCAGGGCACTTAAGCCAGAAAGGCCTATGACAACCAAAAAGAGAACACATAATAATATTACAAAAAAAATATCATGTACCACATAATCATGCATCAAAAGCATTCCAAGCAGTAGTAATTTAAAATTACAAGTCCAATGAAGAACATGATTAGTTAGTCCGACTGAGGATACACAACTAACTAAATCTCACAGAATGTTAAAGTATAGCCAATTCACTTAGTCATGTTTAGTGAACAGTTCAAAAGTGAAGCAATATGTGTAGTGGTGGTCTAACAAGATACTAGATCAAGGTTTTTTTTCCCTTCCAAGGATATGAAATTAACCACTAAGGGGACTCCAAGAGACACAATTCTTAGAAGTCAAATCTAGTTAGATCCAGATATGCTGATTTTTTACACTTTGGTGCTCCTTGTTCCATTTTATCTAACCCAATATTCTTCTTTTATTTCTAGTCAGATACCTCCAAACATTGTAAGATTTTTATTGATTTCATTTATCTGAACATATCTTTTCATGCAATGATGGTTTTCACATTATCCAGGTAGGTAGTCCTAGCTATTGGCAACTGCGGCTTTCACTCTAGTGACCCAGATAGATACCTACTGTCCACCTAGGTAGCCATTTCATACTATTTGCATCCAATAGTGACTTTCACACTATCCCAGTAGGTAGCCCTTTTCATTACAATATTTTTTTCTCATGGAGGATACACAAAATGAGGATGACTAACAATATGGTCATTCTAGATTGGTCATCCAAGGTCACACTATTGGGATAAGTCAAACACCTACAAATTGAAAAATAGACATCTCAACAGAATCAGTCAGAGTGCATGTGAAATTTGTAAAGCATACACACATGAATAAGTCACTAACCGTTCAAGATAAAACCGGTCTAATTTTCAGCCTAACCAAGAGACTATGAAGGTGATATATCCTCAATCAGCAACAAACTCATGTTCAACCCTAGACAAGTATAGAAATAAAGATCACACAAAGAATGCAGGTCATGCAAGTCAAATAAGGGCAACATGAAAAAAAAATCTTTTTGGATTTTATGGTTTTTTAATGTTTTTTGAATTTTTCAAAATAAAGAAAGCAGAAAAACATACCAAAGTAAATAAACACTAGTAAAAGGAAAAAATACTAGTATACACAAATAGCATAGCACTAGGACAAGATAGAACACTAATAACACACCCTAGGCTATGACAGGAATGGGCTAAGTGAAGCCCTTCAGGTCCTCCTTTCTCACCCAAAAGGTTTTAGAAGTTTGATTGACCCTTCGGTCTCTAACCATTTCAGTTGAGGTAGGTATAACCTTTTACCTCTTCCTCATGTTCCTCCTTTTCCAAGATTGAGACCTAGAATTATGACGGGCATTATGGTTCTCCCTGTTACCTCCTTTGTATCTAGCATGAGGAGTGTCATGACCATGCCACTATCTAGAGTTGTGAGTAATTTTCATCACATCTTCACACAAACTCCTAGATTTCTCCACTAGGACCTCAACTCTCCTTTGAAGATTCCATTAAAATTGTTGTGGTTCTCAAAACCATGATTGGACATTCTTCGAAGTTTAGGACATCGAGGCTTAATATGACCTTTCACTCCACATTTATGACATGTAGGAAAGAATTTCAGAGTAGAAGGGTCTTTCCCTTTACCAGGAGGTGCCTTTTAGCACTAGGCTCAGTGTTCGAGGTGGATAGAGTTCCCTTCTCATCTCCACACCTCTGATTTTGCTCAAGATCAGCCAACTTGATTTCAAGACTTGTCTTTTCATCAAGACAAACATACAAATCAGATTCAAGAAGCTGAGTCTTGGCAAGGAGGAAAACCTTCTCTTCCTCAAGTTGTGACACAAGAGCTCTCAACCCTGAAGCCACTTGGTCTAAGACATCTTTTTTCATTTCAATAGATTTGATCTTTTTGGACATGAAAAACTAAACATTTTTCAGCTTTAGGCATTCCTGAAATAGTTCATCATAGGTTGCCTTAAGGTCTCCCTCAGAATCTGGGTCATTCTGACTCTCATCATCCTCCTCACCATCAGTGAAGATTCCTCAATCCCAAATAAGGATGCAGTGAAGGCCACATACCCCCTAGTCTCCTCACAAGAAGAACTATCTGATTCCTCAGATTCAGATTCACTGTCATCCCTTGCCTTGTCCTTAAATCTATTCTTATCAGAGCATTCAGCGGTAATATGGCCGTAGCCTTAGCATTCATAGCATTGAATACCTTGGGATTTCTTGTCCACATTTTTAAATTTTTTCTTGTTTTCAAAGTACTTGGACTTGGGCTTTTAAAGAGATTTTTGTCATTTCGGATTAAATCTCTTATTAAGTTTCAAAAATTTTCTAAATTTCTTCACAAATAAAGCTAACTCTTCTTCTTCATCCTTAGAGTCACTATCTGAACTATCTATGGATTCCTTGACGGATTTTAAGGCAATAGATTTTGGTTTCTTAGATGGGTTTAGATTTAACTCATAGGTTTGGAGTGAACCAACCAACTCTTCAATTTTGAGAGCATCAACATTTTTTCTCTCTTCGATGGCGATAACCTTCGATCGAAATCTCTCAGGAGAGATCTCAAAATTTTTCTCATAATTTTGGACTCAGGAATTCTTTCCCGTAGATTGAAACTAGAATTGACAATATCACTCAGATTAGCATACACACTGTCAAAAGTTTCATTATCATCCATCATCAACTTTACAAACTTAGAGGTAAGCATTTGAAGTTTGGAGATCTTAACAGTTGTAGTCCCTTCATGGGTAATTTGAAGAATGTCCCATGCCTCCTTCGAAGTGTCACATTTAGAAATATGTTGAAATTCTTTGAGTGTGACAGTGACGAAGATTGCATTTAGACCCTTATTATTCCATCTACAACTTTCAAGTTCTACATTGATCCATTCAGAAGAAGGTTTAGGGATGGTCTGGTCATCTATGGTCTTTGTAGGATGGGTCCAACCTTGTTCAATGGAGAACCATACTCTCTCATCTCATGATTTTAGAAGTGCTCTCATTCGAGCTTTCCAATAGGCATAATTATTCCCATCAAATAATGGGGGACAAGAGATGGATCCTCTCTCTCTTTGGAGATTCATATTCACTGAAAAATATGAGAGAAGATCACACTAAAAAGTTAGTGAACCAACTCTGATAAAAATTGAAAAAATTTGGTGAACCTTAAATCTAAGGTTTGAGTTGAGAACTCACAAAGTCAAGGGGATGGTTAAGGCTCCCTATAAGTCTATCTACCCTTTTTGATATTTTAACAATTAAGTTATAAATTAAGGGATGATATACTTTAAGTGCGGAAAATAGAAAACCAAGTAAACCACAACACAAGGATTTTTAGGTAGAAACCCTTCTGCGAAAAATCATGGGACCTACTCCAGCCAAGAGAAATCACTAAGACAAAGTAAACAAGAACTTACAAGACTCGAACTTGATTCCTTCAAACTTGACACTACGATCCTTCAGTTTTTAGTCCTCCACGCCTCAAAAATTCATCACGTATTCTTAAGTCCCGTGATCAACCACAGCTGCTCGTGCTTCTCTTTGTGTCTCGAAAATAATCCACGATCTTCCGATCGATCTCCGTCAATGACGACTTCGGATTCTACTGACCAAATCACAATACCACGATCATTCTTGGATTGATCCCCTTCACAAAGGCTCCGGAACACTCTGGCCAAGGTGTTCTATCCAGAATGGGTTGATGGTTTTATAAAAATCAACACCTAGATGGAATCCTTCAAAGGACAAGTCCAAACAAGAAAAATTGGAACTTTGGGCTTGCAAACTCTAGGTTGAATGCATTAACAAAGGGGTAGAGAATAACAATTTTTATAGGTTCTATAACCTCTTGACAAACTTAAAAACACTCTCCACACACTCCCAAGGTTGTCCCCACGAGTTAGAAGGGTTCACCATATATAGGGAACTCAAATCCATGGTATAGAAGTTGCTAAAAAGCTTAAAAACCAAAGAGGAAAGCAAAAAATCGATTTAGAATGATTTTCCATATCAGGGTCGACCCTGGGGCTTACTTGGGCCAACCCAAATGTGCACTTGGGTCAACCCAAGTAACCTCCAGGGTCGATCCTCACATATTTAGCATTCTGCCAAAATTCACCATACATTTTTTTGGCTATTCAGGGTCGACCCTCAACGCCCAGGGTTAACCCTGAGGTACAAAAAAAATTTGAAACTACATTTTTAGCTCTTGGTCCCTTTACAAAAGTTGTAGATCTTTTTTATGCAATCGATTTGATATATTATAGAGTGAAATCTGAGCTACGGTTTGGGAGATAGGCCACTTTGAAGCAACCTTGGTTTTTTGAAAAATTTTAGAATTTTTAACATGTTTTGCACTACTTATCTCATCACCTAGGGTCCGTATGATTAGTCTAGGACACTTACCACCTAAGGCATCATATTAGGATTATTCTAAGTCAATTCTCACCTATGGTCACATGGTATCAAGGCCACTTACCATCCTATGAAGGAAATGATCATCCGAGTGGATCAACCGATTCTTCAACGCTCTTCAACTTCACTTGTCGTGGATGCTTGACGGCAATGACATAAGATACACACCTAGACACCTAGACTCACTTGTTTTGACACTGGAATATGCCAACATAAAAAACATAGACTTTACAAAAACCTTTTACAAAAGTCCAATATCTTTTCTAAAAAGGTTTTCAAAACTAGACCTTTCGGTATCCAAACTTGGTCATACCAGCCTGCTCTGAGCAGCCCCAACAAGTTAAAGCATAAGAAGCCAATGCCATGCATCCCCATAAGTCGCAATCAGTAGAGTCATGGGAAAGCATCTTCACCTTTATTCCCTATATGACATCCCTGCATAGCATCACACCCTGTGTGATCAAACTCCTCAGCATCTTTCTTGATCAAAATCCAGTGCCTCTTGGCCATTACGAATTAATTCAACTAGCGCCTCTCGGACATACCGCAACTCCCCTTTCGACACCCTGCATGTCTTCGACATCCTGTGTGCTCCTTGACAGCCTCGTCATATCGCAACATTACCTCCTGCATGTCACTCTTTTCAACACCCCACGTGTTTTTGACATCCTGTATGCTCTTTGGCAATCTCGTCATACCGCAGCATTACCACTCGCATGCCCTCCACTTTGTGACACCCCTGCTATCCTCAACATATCGTGTGTACCTTTACAATGTACACCACCCGCATGTCCTTCTCTTGGCGACACCCCCGTGTGTCCTCGACATTCCGTGTATACCTTTACAGTGTACACCACCCGCTTGTCCTCCTCTTTGACACCCTCGTGTTTTCTCAACATCCCGTGTGTACCTTTACAGTGTACACCCCCCGTATGTCCTCTTTGACACCCCCGTGTATCCTTAACATCCCGTGTGTACCTTTACAGTGTACACCACCCGCATGTCCTCCTCTTTGCAATACCCTCGTGTGTCTTCGACGTCCCATGTGTACCTTTATAGTGTACACCACCCGTATGTCATCCTCTTGGCGACACCCCCTTGTGTCCTCGACATCCCGTGTGTACTTTTACAATGTACACCACTCGCATGCCCTCTTTGTGACACCCCGTGTGTCCTCGACATTCCGTGTGTACCTTTACAGTGTACCCCACTCGCATGTCCCTTTCAACATCCTGTGTGTTCTCGACGCCCTGTGTGTTTTTTTCGATCAAAATTGATCAATTCCCTCCGGCCAGCACCTTCAGGCCGTGCCATCCTTACATCCATCAATCCTCAGTGAGTAGACTAAACTACTCACTCTCCTCCAACAGTGGCCATAGCACTTCATTGCACCATTTGCACCGTATGCATACATGTCGTCATTCTGCATCCCCAAGATCTGAGCTCGGTATAAAACTAGGATGATTATAGTCTTTGCCGTTCAAATTGCCAACCTTAGCATTCTCCAACAAAGAGGGGCAGCTGTAAGCAATAATTTTTACACTCCTGTCTAACCATGGTTAAAGCCTTTTAACCATGGTTACCCCTGTCAAGTCCCCTAAACCCTAGGTAAGCCTTTAATTAGTCTTAGGCCTCACCCTGAGCCAAACCCTAGCAAACCCTAACCCTAGGTAAACCCTATTTAAATCCTAGGACTCAACCCTAGTTAAACCCTAGGACTTCACCCTAGTTAAACCCTAGTGCAAAACCTACTTCAAAACCCTAGACCTAGGTAACCCTAAACCGAGCCCTAGCCTAAGCCCTTAGGGCTTAAACCCTAAAGTTCATGGCCCCTAGGACCTGAACCTCAGATTTAGGCCCAAAAACCATAAACCAAACTCCCCAAACTTGAGTGAGCATGGGCCTGGCCCAAAATTTCAAAAATCTTAGATTGGCGGTTGATCATCTACCGCCAATTAACAAAATGTCTAGTTTAACAATGGCGAAAGATCATCTACCGCCATTGTTCAAGTTCCCAGTTTGCAGCACTGCACATCCCCCTGCACACTCCACCTTCAACCCAAAGCCCTTACTCGGCCCTAACAGGGTCCATCCACATCAGGGACCTTCCCCTTAATCCCCTTTGAGTCCCCAAGTGCTTCTTCTATAAATCCCAAGCTCCTCAACTGTAGAAAGGATTTGCAAAAACTTTGGTCAAATCCTTGTTGAAACACCACCCCCTAAGAACCCTCTTAGAACATCCCTATAGCTCCGGAAGAACCATCAGGTCTCCCCTTTTGCCTGTGTAGCACCACCATTGGTGCACCACCACCTGCCAGTTGGCTCCACCACCTCAACAAGAAGCAAAGCATCAGGGTAGGGCCTCCCCTACCCTCTTTTTTTCAATTTGCGGATTAGCTATGAGCCCCTGGTAATCTCCAGGGGACATTTTTCATCTATTGCAGTAGTTTACTTCGATTTCAAACCCAACAGGGTCTTCCCCCACCTTGTTCATAGGTATGGGGGAACCCCTACGGGTACAAGCCTATCCCCAAGCTTCTTAGACCCTCATCAGAGCTTCTGGGGGTCCCTCAATTCATGAGGGAACCCCTTGTTGCATCGGTGCACAGCCCATGAGGGCCCAAACCCAAATTTCAGGAAATCCAGGAATGGTGGTAAAAACAGTACCACTATTCCTGGCCATTTACTGTTTAAGCTTGGTTAGCCTACTTAGGTGGGCCCTAGTCCATGTCAAGGGCCTAGGTTGAACCCCTCCCCTCAGCCTAAACCTAACCTGGTCCTTCCAGGTCCATGGATTGTCATTAACCATGGTTAAAATTCAAAAAAAGCATCACTGTGTAGAGTGGCGGTAGATCATCTACCGCAATTCACTTTTTTGCCTACTTTGGTATTGGCAGTAGATCATCTACCGCCAATTTGTATTTACAAGTGCAACACTGTTGGATCATTGTGGGGCCCACTCCAGGCCACCCCTAGGGCCCACACAAGTTTTGAACTCTTCACTGGACTATCCTCTTCAGGACCATGCTTTCAGATCACCATGAATCATCCCCAAACCCGAGTTATCAGTGTGCAAACTAGGGTTTAAAATACATTTTTAAATGTCGATAATCCCATCACCAACATTAATTTATTTTAATTCTGGGCTTTTGCAGGGGCCTAGGCCTGGTAGGAAGCCACTTTAGGCCCTGTCTAGCCCCCTGGACCTACTTTGGACTTAACCATATCCTTAACCATGGTTAAACGTACCATCGGTTAACTTTTAACCATGGTTAAGCGCCCCTTAACCACACAAATCTTGGATAAATCCCTAAAAATCAACTTAGACCATAAAACTGACTTTGGCTCATTCTCAACCCTGGTTAGCAACCCTAACAAAGGTTAGACCACCCCTTAAGCCCGACCAGCAACCTTAACCGTGGTTACTTTCGGTTTATGGCCAATCAAGCCTAAAACCAAGTTTACCGAGCCTTCCCTAAGCCTATTGGGCTTAATCTCACCTCCCCTTAACTGTGGTTAGTAACCCTAACCATGGTTAGTTTGGCCTAACCCCGGTTAGCAACCCTAACCCTGGCCAGACTCCGTCCTATGTCTACCGGATTACCCCTAAGCTTACTGGGCTTAAACCATGCACTTGACCTTCTTCGGTCAACCAAACTCTAGTCTACAGGACTAGCCCATGTTAGCCACCCTTAGTGCACACACACAATATAAGCCTCAGGGTTACAACCATGGGTACCCTTATTAATTTTCATAATAACATAATAATAAAATGAAATATTTGGTACTAATAAACCTATTTAAGTGCGTGAACATTTTAGATTACACAAGTTGATATCACTCTAATCATGAAAAAGGATGGAAACTACCCAAGAGGAAGTTCAACTCATTATATACAAGATGAAAATTCAAGATGAGACCATAGTCCAAGTCGGGTCCATTGAAGATATAAGGCCAAATCACAAGACCCAAGTCAAACCCAGATCATCTCTCAATATTTTAAATGTATTTATTTTTACTTTTTGAGTGGTTATAGGACTTATGTAAAAAGTCCCCAAAAGAATGGTAAGTTGAAAAAGCTCAAGAATCATAGATTGACCATAGGAGCCTAGGACACCTTTTTGAAATCATTCTAAGGCTCTAAGGGATCATAAAATCATGATAAAACATAGCAAATTGACCTAGGAAAACAATCTCATCTCTTTGGTCTGATCCAAAACTGATTTCAAGAATTTCACTCTGAATTCGTCGACGAATCCTCAGTAGGATTTGAATTCGGCAATGAAATCATGACAGAGAATTTTAAATATCATTCTGTCTTTTGAATTCGGTGATGAATTATCTGGTTAGCCAGAATTCAACGACGAAGTCAAGTCAGTACTTTTAAAAATTTATGTCTGTCATTTGAATTTGACGACGAACTCAAGTGGAAACTCTACTTTGTCGATGAAATCATGTCTGAAACTGAAAAAACGTTGTAACGGCTAGTTTGCAACGGATCAAATGCATTTAATGCTTATCCAATGGCATTATTGGATCAAATGCTATAAAAGGAATTCATTTATGAACAGATAACAACTCTTAATCACAGCAATAACTCCTATTGATCACTCATTCATTGCTATTGATTCTCACTCATTCTCACACTTAGAAAATCCCCAAAAATCTCTCTTGAGCTCATTCAACTCTTATTTTCTTTGAGAGACTTTATCAGAGTTTGTATTTCACTCTTATCCAGCTCATATAAGGAGCTTTCATCTTGGATTTTCAATCGAAAACTCATTTATTGAGATTAGTCAAGAATCTAGGATTCTTGCACTGAAGCTGTTGTTTCAGTTTTATCAAGAGAGGGTTGTGCTTTTGAAAAGGTTTCAGCTCGGCCTAAAGGAGAGCTTGTAAAGGTAATATCTTAACCTGTAAGAGAGATTGTAAGGGTTTGGACTCCACCTATGAAGGAGCCAATACGATTAAGGAATTGTGGTGAATCCTCTAGCAAGAAGCTGAGGCGGGGAGTAGGCTGGTTTGCTGAACCTCGTGAACAAATCTGAGTTTGCACTCTCCTTATCCCTTCTACTTTTCTTTCAGCATTTTATTGTTTAACTTGTTGCATTCTTAATTTTATTCCGCACTTTTGAACTTGTAGTTCATATTTTTTACTCTGCCATAGACCCTATTCACCCCCCCTTTAGGGTCATTACCTGGCCAACACACAAGACCCTAGCCTCAGCACAGGCTCACGTGTCAGAACTACGCTCGGTCTGATCTCACCCTGTGAGTATGTAGGCAACTCAACCCGGGTTCGACCCCAGTTAGCTTTTTCTTTCTTGGATTAGTATTATCTTCAACATTCTGGTATTTTGAACAAGATTGACTGTAATTGGCTTATACCTAGGGAGTACAGAACCATTGTAAAACGGAAGCCTCGGGGTACCCAACACCTTCCTCGGACTTAACCGAACCCCTTACCCTGATCTTGATGGCAGACCAAAACCTTATCTAACTCTGGGGGGATTTATCCCTTCTGAATGAATAGGTGGTGACTCTAACATCCCAGTGAGTGAAATTCCCGTGCTCACATTACCCTTTTCCCATTTTACCCCTATTAATTGATTGAGGAAACACATCTTTACCGTTTGAAAGCTCTTTGTGTCTTACAAAGGTGGCTTCCACATTCAATAGGGAAAGACCCCACATCCAAAAATGGTAGGCCCCACTTTTCTCAAGACAGAAAGGGGCAACAGATGTTGTTGCTCTGTTGCCCATCTGAACTCAAGAAAAACATAAACTCCCAAGCCGCCACATGTCCCTTTTAATACCCACTAACTATGATTAAGATTAACTCACCCCTAGGGTTTATCCATCTAACCTTAGTTTTAGGGGAAAAATAACCTTAGGTTGGTTATGTTTAACCGCAATTAAAGAGGGCTCTATAAGCCGCCATGTGTCCCTTTTAACACCTACTAACTGTTGTTAAGAGTCACTCATCCCTAGGATTCATTAATCTAACCTTTGTTATAAGAAAATAAAAATAAAAAATATTAATCATAAGTTAATTATGTTTATCCATAGTTAAAGGGTCTCTACAAGCCGCCATTTGTCCCTTTCAACACCCACTAACTATGGTTAAAACTCACTCACCCCTAGGGTTCATCCATCAAACCTTGGTGTTTAGAAAAAAAACCTTAGGTTGTTTATGCTTAACCACAATTAAAGGGAGCTCTACAAGCTGCCACATGTCCCATTTAACGCCCACTAACTGTGGTTGAAATTCACTCACCCCTAGGATTTATCCATTTAACCTTCATTTTTAGAAAAAAAAAAAACCTTAGGCTGATTATGCTTAACCACAATTAAAGGGGGATCTACAAACTGACACGTTCCCCCTTTAAGACCCAGTTATTTGTGCTTCAGATTCACTCATCCCTAGGATTAATCCATCTAACCTTGCTTTTAAGAAAAAAATAAAAATATTAACCTTAGGTTAATTATGTTTAACCACAGTTAAAGGATCTCTATAAATTGCCATGTGTCCCTTTTAATACCCACTAACTATGGTTAAGATTCACTCACCCCTAGAGTTCATCTAATCTAACATTGGTTCTTATAAAAAAATATATATATACTTGATTTTGGAAATATATATTAACCTTAAGTTGATATTATTAAACTTGGTTAGAAACCAATAATCATTTATTTCATTGAATTAACCAACCTTGTGTTGATAAAGGGTAATTTCGATATTTTAAAATGTTTAAGTGATGACATCATCAATGTTCATCCATAAAGTAACGGTAAACTTAAGGGAAGGGGGTATATGTTACAGACAATCAAAGTTGAGGGGAGAGCAGTGTAATTTCAGAAACTAGAGGGGAGGTTTCTGAAATTCACCAAACCTCAAGGGAGGTGAGTGTAATTTACCCTAAAAAGTAAAGTTGCACAACCCATTCTAAATCAATCCATCAGAAAAAAGTCATTCACAAAAGCACTAAACTAAACTTTGGAAGAGTAATCAGTAAACACTAAAAGGATCATGTTGGTAAATCTAAAATATCAGTAATTTATAATCCCCTTTCCAGTCAAAATTAGGAAGAACATTATAAAAGACACAGAACCCCCATCGCCCATCTCACGCTCACATGGTTGCATTCAGACACAACCTCACCCACATCACATTATCATGTTCACACAACAAATCAAATCACAAATATCTTCTCTCACATTCACATAGCATAGCAATACAACATCTCCTTCATAATGAGAAAGGAAAAGTAGGAGAGGGAGATATATGCAAAAAGGAATTGGATGTTTTCCATAACAGTGTCTTTGCAAACTAGGCTAAACCTAGCAGCTCATATGCAAAAAGCCCTAAAAAAACTTAGGCTTATTATGCATAACCACAATTAAAGGGCCTCTACAAGCCGCCACTCATCCCTTTTAACACCCAGTAATTGTGGTTAAGATTCAGTCACCCCTAGGATTCATCCATCTAACCTTGATTTTTAGAAAAAAAAAACAAGTCTAATTATGCTTGACCACAATTAAAAGGCTCTACAAGCTGACACGTGTTCCTTTAACACCCACAAACAGTGGTTAAGAGTGACTCACCACTAAGATTTATCGATCCAACATTTCCCAAGTAATGGAATTTCTTAATCTGATTTTTTTGCTATGGTATATATGCCCAATAAGATCTCTAGTTCAATTGTATCTTGTGCTTCCTTAATTATTAACAGCCTTGTTCCCGCTTTGCTACACTTTGTATAGTGCATGACTAAACCCCGTGGTCTATGTTAACTGTTTGGGTGGTTATATGATATTTTCTTATGATCTCTATATTATATGTCAATGTTGGAGCAAATAATGTACAGATTACCCTATTTTCTAGATTATCAGTGACCAACTGGAAATTTAAGTTCATAGGTTCATACTCATCCATGCATTGAACCTTAGATTTCCCGTTCAACAATCATTGCGTGACAAGTGCATTTCTTGTATCACCTATTTGGATGGATAAGTTGTAAACTATGACATTTAGTTCTCTTGTGGGGCTAAATACAGGTTAACAACTTTTCGGTCTTGTTTGTGATAAAGTGTATTTGTCCATATGTGATTCTTGAATTATCCGATTGGATAGTTTGGGAATACATAATCTCTAGTATATTCAGTTTCTCATTGTTTGTCCATATTAAGGAAAATTTTGGCTGTTGTTTCTTTTGTTCTCTGGGTACATATTTAGACTGTGGCATGCTTGCCCCTAGTCTAAGTCATATACTTGGAGAACCATAGGGAAATACTGCTGAAATTTCCACGAAATGAAACAAAGCACTTGAGCTATTGACTTTTGGGGATTTTGCATTCCTGAATGGGATAGGAACTCCCTACCTATTAGAAGAGAAGTTGAAAATGATAGGAAGCATGCATGCATACATATTTTGTAGATCGGGAAGTCATTTGATTAGCTGTTTTATTACAATTGACTGATGTGATCAACATTTGCTATTTCTCAAAATAGCTAACGAAGCAAGACTTAGAAATCTCATCTCATCCCTCATGGATAGGAGTTGGATTGAAATGTCAAGGTACTATAATTTCATAAGTTTTGACGAAACTTGGAATGATAAAATATCAGTATCTAAGCATATGATCTTTTTTGGGTTACATAGGGTGTCAAAGGAATACATAGAAGGGATGACGAGGTTTATAGAGTTTGCATTAGCTCATGGAACAACTAATAATAATGGCAGTATAAAGTGTCTTGTCCCAAATGCAACAATGTGGTTTATCAAGAAAGAGGTACAGCATACGACCATATGATCTGTTATCGATTCGATTTAAATTATAAAATCTGGTTTTATCACCGGGGAAGACATATTACAACACACATTGGTTGGCCAAGTGTCTCAAAATCCTGACGTGCATGACAGACAGAATGAGATGGAAGACCTGGTGTACTATTTGTTTGGGATACCAAATCAAGATGAAACTAACACTAGTAGTCGGGATCCCACTCCTGAGGCGGATAAAAATTTTCAATTGGTAAGGGATGCGGGACAGGCTTTGTATCCAGGATGTTTGAATCACACGAAGTTGTCTTTCATCGTAAGATTATATCACATTAAGTGTCTTAGTGGATGGAGCAACAAATCATTCACCTTGTTGCTTGAGTTGTTGAGGGAGGTACTCCTCAAGGGATCAACACTATCGGATATGTACTTTTAGACAAAAAAATTGATGTTTGACTTGGGGCTTAAATATGAAAAAATCAATGCTTGCCCTAATGATTGCATGCTTTAATGGAAAGACACTGTGAACAAGCAAACATGTGACATATGTGGTGAATCAAGATGGAAGACCGGGGATGATCAGTCGGGAGGTAAGAAAAAGAAGAATCCGGTTAAGATTTTGCGTCACTTTCCGTTGAAACCCAGGTTACAAAGATTGTTTATGTCGTCCAAGAATGCTTCTGAAATGAGATGGCATGATGAGGGTCGAACTAAGGATGGGAGGTTAAGGCATTTTGCAGACTCATCTGCCTAGGAAAATTTCGACAACAAGTACCCTTCTTTTGCTTTGGATGCTCGAAATGTGAAACTTGGGTTGGTGACTGATGGCTTCAATCCATTTTGGATGATGAGTATTGCTTACAGCACTTGGCCTGTGGTTCTTATCCCATACAACTTACCACCGTGGATGTGCATGAAGCAGCTGAACTTCATCCTGTCCTTGCTTATTCCCTGTCCCTTCAGGCCTGGAAATGCCATTGATGTCTACATGATGCCTCTGGTCGAAGAGTTAAAGGACTTGTGGGAGAATGGTTTGCCAACTTATGATGCATCAAAAAAGGAGACATTTGTAATGCGTGCGGCATTGCTCTGGACCATTAGCAACTTACCAGGGTATGCTATTTTGTCTGGTTGAAGTGCAAAAGGAAAGTTGGCATGCCTAAGGACACTTGCAGTCGACACTTGTCTAATAGCAGAAAACAATGTTACATGGGCCACCGTCGTTTCCTAAAGGCGGATCACAGGTTTCGGAGGGACAAATACTCTTTTGATGGTACTCTAGAGTTCAGCACTGCTCCAACTACAATGTCTGGGCCCTATGTACCGTTAGTTGGAGGGGATTGCTTTCTCCCTTGGGAAGCAGACAGGGCAAAAACGACGAAGGTAGGCTGCCCAGGATATCATGCTGTATAACTGGAAGAAGTTGAGTATATTCTTTGAGTTGCCATATTGGGAGCATAATTGGTTGAGGCACAACCTTGATGTAATGCATATCGAGAAGAATGTATGTGACAGTGTGCTTGAAACTTTGTTGGGTTTGGACAAAAAATCAAAAGATAACTTAAAAGCTCGACTCGACTTGGTTGATATGGGCATAAGACCACCACTTCATCCTCAGTTCCAGCCTGGCATAAACAAAGTGTATCTACCACCAGCTTGTTTTTCGATGGACAAGAATGAGAAAGAGTTGTTTTGCAAAGTTTTGAAGAGTGTGAAGGTGCCAAATGGTTACTCGTTTAATATTGCAAGACATGTCAATATCGGGCAGTGTAAAATTTATGGACTAAAGAGCCACGACTCTCATGTCATAATTCAACAATTTCTACCATTGGTTGTGAGGAAGACATTGCCAAAGAATGAAACTTCCTTACCAATTAAATCAAGCAACTTCTTTCTGGTTTTATGTTCCAAAGTCTTTGATGTCGAGGAATTGAGACGGTTAGAGGAGAAAATTGTGCTTACGCTATGCCATTTAGAGAAAATTTCTCCACCGGCATTCTTTGATGTTATGGTACACTTTCCTATACATCTGGCAACAGAGGCAAGTCTAGGTGGACCTGTAAATACCGGTGGATATATCCCATTGAAAGGTATGACTTCAATTATAAGGTATCAATTGCTTAAACTTCTTGTGGTTATATGATTGTCTCATTGTTTTACTTAAATTTAATTCCTATAGGTACTTGTCGACACTGAAATCGTATGTTCGCAACTGAACTCGACCAGAGGGTTGCATAGCAGAAGGGTACTTGGCGGAAGAATGCTTGACCTTCTGCTCAAGGTACCTAAATAATGTTGAATCGAGATTAAATAGGCCAATAAGGAATGACGATGAAAGTGTGATAGGGGGTGCGCAGCCATTCGCTCTAAGTGAATTAGAATGGCAGCAGACACATCGTTATGTGTTGTTCAACTCTGAGAAACTCACAACATATCGAGAGTAAGATGAATATTATCATGACTTTTTTGCTAATTGTCTTTCAATTAATTTTCATTTTTCATTTTAACAGTCGATCTAACTTTGAGCACCGTACATCGATTCGTTCCTTACAGTCAACACATGAATGTACTGAAGATGACCATTCCCAGACTTAGTTTGTCTCCCCATGAATTCAAAAAAAGTACAGCGATCAGTTTGTTGAATGGTTTAGGGGTTATGTAAGTCATATGCTCTTAACTTTTATATTTGCATAACATATCATGAAGTTTTACATAATGAATCAATCTTATTATAGAAGTCATAAGTCTTTGGCCTTCAAATAGGTTGAAAGGCTACGAGCGTCATGCACTTCGGTGTCTGACGAGATTAAATGCCTTGTAGACGATCCACAGACAGCCGCACAAATTTTTAAGGGCTACGTCATTAATGGATATAAGTTTTGTACTACAGATAGAGTGTTAGACATATATGCCTACGAAAGCCATTTCGGAATTGTATTTATCTATTTAATCAATAAATACATATTTTACATTCACACATTGTCTTCTACATTGGGTAATATATCAAAAGTGTCTCATTGGATGAGACTACTTTGTCCCTTAGGTAACATTGTAGGAAAATCATCCAATTAGTTGATAACTGATTGCTACTGAGATATGGTTTTTCCGGTTTCTTGTAGACCTAAAATTGTTCTAAGTTAATCTGGATACATCTGGACAATGTATTCCTAATAATTTACACATTGTTAGTTCCATATGATGGAGTGATGAATCTCAATCACTGAGAGAAGGGTCTCTTGACTAAGATGTGGATATAAGTAAGAAATACTTATATTGCAATAGGATCGCTCAGTGGATACCCTTAGAAATATACTGTCTTTATATTTAGGGTAGTTAATTTGATACATTGTCCTTAATCTGAGAGGTCGACATCTTCTCCAATATTTGCCTATGTAGCTTTGATGTAGCCAATCATCAATGTCCAACACACCGGACTAAATACGGGCTCATTGGGTTATGTACGCTATATTGGAAGAAGTGTGTGTACGCTCAACAAGGATTCCACTACTCTTATAGAGTAAATAATATTGAGTTGATACTTGTCAAAACCGGACTTGAAAGACCCAGCGCTGGTATTTATCGATGAAATGGTTTTATCGAGGAATTTATTTCTGTATAAAAGAAATGTAATTATTATTATTATTTCCTTTAAAGAATTTCTAAATTATCAAAAGAGAATGGGTTCTCAATATAAGCCAGTGATTAAAGACAGTATTAGATATTGTCCCGTAAACTTATAACAATATTGGAAGCGGAGGGACACATCTGTAAACAAATCTTGAGATAGAAATACTTGCAAGTAATTCTCTATCTTCTAGAGGTTAATCACATTGTGTTAATGGACATTAATTGTGATTGGTGGAAGTCTAGGGATATAGATATCATTCTATAATCCTAATGGAGTATAGGAAAGATGTTTCCTAGTAACAATGCTTTAAACAAAATGTTGAGTATTTGGTCCCACAACCGAAAATAGGAGATCCCTTTAGATCCCACACACAAGGACTTTCTTAAAGTATTTAATTTAATTATTTATTAAATTAATTAATTTCTCTAAGTAATCACTATAAGTGAAGCTCTAAAAGGTGGAATCACATTAGATGTGAAAAACCAAATGGGTAGGACCCATTGGGGAATATTTTAAAAGAATAAGTAAAGTGACCAAAAGGGTTTAGAACCCATTAGGGGCGTGTGGAGTGGGGCCCACCTAGGGTGGGACACCCACTTCATGGAGGTAATAATAATGGTTATTATTTAATTAGTTTCTAAGAACTTATATCCTTATTGGATAAGGTTAGTTAGTTAGTTAGTTAGAGTTAGTTACTAATTAAAGATTCTTTGTTGGACAAGGATTCTATTAGTTGCTTGCTAATCAAGGAATCCTAATTGGATTAGGATAAGGAAAATATTAGTTGGACACTAATAGATAAGATTAGTTTCTATTTTGATTAATCTTAATTAATTATGGAGAAATCAAATAGGAAACAAATTGAGGGTATCCTAATAGGATTTGGATAAGGATAAGATCCAAGATGGATCTATATATAGGGGTGGACGTCCATATTGTTGGACACAATAAAAATTCTAGATTTTGAAATCCCTCTCCTCCCTCAATCTCACGCCCTCCCCTCTCCTTTCAAAGGTATACGGTCAACCCCCTATTCCCCCTTTTCTTGTTCTCTTGAGTTCTAACTTTTGAGTATCAAAAAGAAGATCAAGAACCCATCTTGAAGATTGGATCTTTTATTCAAGATCCTAGAGCTGGAAATTTGGATGGGCCATTAGCTTCCATTAGAGAAAATTTTAAAGAAAAAGAAGGTCCGTCTGGATTGCGAAGGAGACTTGACGCTTGTGATGTTTTGCCGGTATAGCATTCTATCGTGGAATTGACTTAACAATTTCAAAGTCGCAAAGGTGATTATGATTTCTAACTTCATTGAATTAAAATTAATTAGAATCTTGATCAGATCTTGGGATTCGATGTTTGCCCCCCAAGAACTATTTTTCTAAAATAAAAAAGAAGCATACTTTTAGTGGTATCAGAGCCTTGGCTATGCTTCTCTTTGATTTTAGGGCATAACTAATTTTTATTAAATCATATTACCCTCCCTATAAATTTCGGCCACCCCTATGATGAATCTTTTTGATTCTTAATCACTTCTTGATTATTAGATAATCATTAGTAGGGCTAAGGGGTCCTCCTGTGATTATTGACGGAATAAAAATTATGCCCCTAGAAATTAGTGTGATACTAATTTCAAGTTTGGATGATTCCAAAACCTCTCGAAATTTTAATAGAGATAAGTATATATAGATAAATAAATTTGGTTAAAGGCCTTAAGGATTTAGAGATCCTTTTTAGTATTAAATTAAATTGTTTAATTTATTCTGAGAGCCCTAGGCTAGCATAAATAATATGTATTATATTTATCATGATAAATAAATATTATTTTATGTGTTGGATGGGTTCCACAAATCATACCTCCTTCTCTTTCCCCTCCCCTCCCATTTTTCTTATTTTTAGAATAGGGTTGTTGATTTATGGTGGACTAATTCAACCGAAGGAGATGCCCGGAGAACCATTGCAAGATAGCAAATTGTAGTAGGGCTTTATTTAATTCCCCTGTTGTAATTAAATAACTTCGTATGATTTTTGTGAACCCGTTGTGAGATTATAATATGATGATAATTATTATATTATTATTCATGTGATGATTAATAGTATTTCCTTTAGCCCGGAAGCTGTGATAATTGTGATTATCACTTTTATAATAATTTAGGATTATTGGATTTTACTTCTATTAATAGATTGTGTTTAATTGTAAATTGTTTATACTTAGACACAATACATTTCTAGTACTCTTTTGGATGTGGAGTTTGTGACCCATGCGGAGATTTTTACGTAAAATCTTTGCATACGAGATTATTGGATAATCGTGTCTGAAAAGACATCAATCGTAGATGGATCACTAAACTGACATCCAAATATCCTAAGGTTATAGGGATGAGTAGGTTTTGATTATAAGGTGAAAACTTAATGATCAAAACCCCCTGTGAGGGCTAGTGGGAGTTTATCACTTCTTGATAATCCTATTATGGAAAATTTTCATAATTCATATGATGAATATTTGGATAATGATATGATCATGCCTGTTTATATTGTTCCCTTCAAGAAAAATATTAAGTGATAATAAATGGGATTATTAATCCTAAGGCCTTCCATTATCAATAAAGACTAGGAATTAATTAGCCTGAGTCTTGTCTCTCTGATATGAGTTCGACATAATTCAGTCTAAATTAAACTCCTAGTGAATTACTTCTATTGTAGATAGGTTTGTATATGGCCTGATATAGAGTGTCAACTAGCATAGGGGCACATATCTACTTGATCATATGACAACTGAGAATAATGGATTTCACTTAAATAAGGAAACATGGCAGCTGACATAGTGACAGTCATGTTGTCCTTGTAAGTCACATGAAAATTGGGAATAATGATTTACATAAGGAGTTATGCATGAGATGCTCAGTGATGGATGGTTACTATCCACCTTGTAGTGCATGTGTGGTACTATCCTAGCATGGAAGATTACATGTGCGTTATGAGGATCCCAATACTCATCTGGAATAAAATGTTTATTCCCTAATTTCATATACTGAAGGGAATGATGAAATTTGAAAAAAGATGAGAGGATCATCAGATTTTAAAATCCCAAAAATCCAATGAATATATGTGTGAAAATAAATGTAATAATTTATGCTTATTTTATTGTGTAGATAAGCCATGAATCCCCTTTCCAAGATTCTAGAAGAGAATCGGTTGACTGATCCAAATTTTGTGGACTGGAAAAGAAACCTTGACATTGTGCTTATATAGTTTATGTCCTCACTTCCGACTATCCGGAATTTGATGAGGTAGTTCAGACCCCTGAGGCAGTTGAGAAAGCCTCAAAGTGGCATGAGTCAAATAGTTTGGTCAAATGCTACATGCTTGCATCCATGTCAAATGTCCTATAGCAATAACACGAGGATTTTGCTACAGCTAAGGACATATTGACTAATCTCAGGGAGATGTTTGGGGAACAAAACAGAACTGCTAGGTAGTTGGCAATGAAAGGACTGATGGGGACCAAGATGTCTGATGGTAGCCCAGTCCGGGAGCATGTTATCAAGATGATGGGGTTCATTAATGAACTCTTGACCCTTGGAGCAAATCTTGATCAATAGAGTCAAACGGATACGATCCTGAACTCTCTCCCAGAACCAGTAGCAAAGGCACCTGGATGGACGGTTGGTTGAACCGGGCGATAGCTTCGCGATCGATAGCTTAGAGGCAGCTCAGGGACGTCAGTGACTCGATTGAAAACCCTGAGACGAACGATGGGGTGAAGAGGTGAACATGAGCAATCTGAACGAAGGTAGGGCGGAGGCTGCTGCTGAGCTATCATCAATAGCGGGCGGCAGGCAGGGGCCAGAGAGTTCCGACCAACAAAAGAAGAGTTTTTTGCTTTTGTGTTGAATTTCAGCAAGAACAAATTGGAGACATCTCTGCCAGAGCTCCTAAACATGTTGCAAGGAGCTGAGGTCCTTATGAAGCCTACTAAACTCTATGCAAATGTGGTAGAGGGAGTTAGACCTTTAAGACCCAAGTCTAAGGGCAAAGGCCAGAAAAAAAAGAAGAAGTCCAATTTCTCCAGGTTCCTAAAAGACAAGAAGGCTAAGAACAATAACAAGAAAGCTTCTGAGAAAAAGGACAAGGAAATGAATCAGAATGTCTGCTTCTATTGCAAGAAACCAGGTCACTGGAAGAGGAATTGGAAAGTTTACTTAGCATCCCTCAAGGATAAGCATTTGGAAGGTATGCCAGAATCTTTCATCACTGAATCCAATTTCATTATTGGTTCCTCAAACTCTTGGTATGTAGATAGTGGATCTACCTCACATATTTGTAATATGTTACAGGGGTTTCAGGAGAGCAGAAAACCCAATGATGGGGAAGTCAAGATAAGGATGGGAACGGAAACAAATGTTGCTGTGATCGCCATCGGGACTAATATTTTAAAATTTTCTTTTAATATGATCTTAGTTTTAAAAGACTGCTTGTATGTGCCAGACATGCGTAGAAATTTGATTTCTATTTCTAGTTTAATCTTTAATGGTTATTAAGTGAATTTTGATACTAATGTAGTTATCAAATACAATAATAGTTTTATTATTTCCGGCACATTGTCTAATGGTCTTTACTATCTTGATCCTGTAAGAAATTCTGTAAATGACATTGAGGATAAAGAGTCCACCAGTGTGACACCTCAGAAAAGAGGTAGAGAATCTGTGAATCCAGCATACTTATGGCATCTCAGATTAGGCCATATCAATTTGGATAGGCTTAACAGATTGGTAAAGGATGGTCCTTTAAACCATTTACATTTTGAACTTTATCCAACTTGTGAACCTTGTTTGCAAGGTAAAATGACCAAAAGACCATTTACAAGCAAACCTATGAGAGCCACAAGTATATTGGAATTAATTGACACTGATGTATGTGGACCCATGAATCATTTAGCCAAAGGTGGCTTTGTCTACTTCATTACATTCACAACTGATTTTTCAAGATTTGGTTTCATATATCTAATGAAGCACAAGTCGGAATCTTTTGAAAAGTTCAAAGAATTCCGGAATGAATTAGAAAAGCAATCAGGTAAATGTATTAAAATTCTCAGATCCGATTGAGGAGGACAGTACATCTCGAATGAGTTCATGGATTATCTTAGAGATAATGAAATTTTATCCCAATGGACTTCCCTAGGAACACCCCAGCTTAATGGTGTTTCAGAAAGAAGAAATTAAACCCTATTGGATATGGTTCGTTCAATGATGAATAATACTGATTTGCCAGTAACTTCTTGGGGATATGCATTAGAGACTGCAATCTATCTATTAAATAAATTACCTTCTAAGTCTGTTCCCAAAACTCCATTTGAGCTATAGAATAGGCGAAAGCCTAGTCTGAAGCATGTCATGATATGGGGTTGTCCAGTTCATGTGCGAAAGCAGAACTTCGGCAAGTTGGAAAGTAGGATTGAGAAGTGCCTATTCATAGGATACCCAAAAGAAACTCTTGGATATTATTTCTATAATCCTAGCGAACAAAAGGTGTTTGTAAGTAGGAATGCCATTTTTCTAGAAAATGATATGATCCTCAATAGAAAATATGGACTTAAAATTGATCTTGAGGAGCAAAGTCAGGATAAAGTGACCATGGTTAATCTCATCTTAATTGAACCTTTAAATACACAATAGCCCAGGAGAAGTACAAGGATCAGTCGACCTCCAGATATATTGTCTTATCAGCATGAGGTATATTCTATGGAATCGGATTCCTTAGATGATGATCCTTACACTTATCAAGAAGTAATATTGATATTGATTCTGATAATTAGACTAAGGCCATGGAATCTGAAATGGACTCCATGTACTCGAATGGTGTCTGGACCCTGGTTGAAAAGCCTAAGGGAATTAGACCTATTGGGTGTAAATGAATTTACAAGAGGAAACGTAGATCCGATGGAAAGGTAGACCTTTAAAGCAAGGCTTGTGGTGAAAGGGTATAGTCAAAGAGCTGGTATCGACTATGAGGAAACCTTTTCACCAGTAGCAATGCTAAAGTCCATCAAAATTATGTTATCAATTGCAGCCTTTTATGATTATGAGATAAGGCAGATGGATGTCAAAATCACTTTCTTGAATGGAAACATTCAAGAGGATATTTATATGGACCAGCTCAAAGGTTTTGAACTCCATGGCCAAAATAATAAAATCTGTAAATTGATAAAATCCATTTATGGCCTTAAGCAAGCTTCTCGGAGTTGGAATATCCGTTTTGATGAATCAATCAAATCGTTTGGTTTTCAACAAAACATGGATTGTGTACAAGAAGGACAGTGGGAGTGCAATAACTTTCCTAGTTCTTTATATAGATGATATTCTACTCATTGAGAATGATGTAGGAATGTTATCAATGGTTAAAATCTGGTTGTCATGTAATTTTGCAATGAAAGACCTCAGTGGGGCATCCTATATTCTTGGTCTTAAATTATTTAGAGATCGAAAGAAAAGGATGTTGGGATTGTCCCAAGTCAATTACATTGATAAGATCTTGCGCAAATATAGCATGGAAAATTCCAAGAAAGGGTTTTTACCCTGTAGGCATGGAATTAATCTCTCCAAATCAAAGTCTCCAAAGACTGATGATGAAAGAGAGAAGATGAGTCATATCCCATATACATCTGCAGTAAAAAGTCTCATTATGCTATGTTGTGCACAAGACCTGATATTTGTCACGCAGTGAGTATCGTGTGTAGATATCAATCAGATCCGGGTCCTGAGCATTGGACAGCAGTTAAGCACATTTTCAAGTATTTGAGGAGGATAATGCACCACTGTTTGGTTTACAGTGGAGAAGATCTGACTGTTGTAGGTTACAAAAATTCAGATTTTCAGGCAGATGTTAATGATAGAAAGTCCACCTCAGGATTTGTCTTTACTCTTGGGAAATGAGCATTTAGTTGGAGGAGTTGCAACCAATCAACAACTACTGACTCAATAACTGAAGATGAATAAGTTGCTGCATGTGATACTCTAAAGGAAGTAGTGTGGATAAAGAAGTTCATTCTTGAACTTGGTGTTGTCTCCTTGATTGAATCTCCTATCACACTTTATTGTGATAATTGTGGTGCTGTAACTCAAGCTATAGAGCCTAGAGCACATCAGATGATAAAGCACATTGAAAGGAGATTCCATTTGATTCGAAACATTATCAAGAGAGGAGACATTGTGTTATCCAAGATTGAGTCAGTGGATAACATTGTGGACCCATTTATTAAAGCACTACCTCAGAAGGTGTTTGAGAAACATCTAGAGTCGATGGGTATTAGATACATAGGAGATTAGCTTTGAGTGCAAGTGGGAGATTGTTAGACACATATGCCTATGAAAGCCATTCTGGAATTGTATTTATCTATTTAATCAATAAATGCATACTTTACATTCACACATTGTCTTCTACATTGGGTAATATATCAAAAGTATCTCATTGGATGAGACTACTTTGTCCCTTAGGTAACATTTTAGGAAAACCATCCAATTAGTTAATAACTGATTGCTAAGGAGATATGGTTTTTCCGGTTCCTTGTAGACCTAAAATTGTTTTAAGTTAATCAGGACACATCTAGACAATGTATTCTTAATAACTTACACATTGTTAATTCCATATGATGGAGTGGTGAATCTCAATCATTGAGAGAAGGGTCTCTTGAGTAAGATGTGGATATAAGTAAGAAGTACTTATATTGCAACATAATTGCTTAGTGGATACCCTTACAAATATACTCTCTTTATATTTAGGGTAGTCCATTTAACAGATTGTCCTTAACTTGAGAGGTCGACATCTTCTCTAATATTTGCCTATGTAACTTTGATGTAGCCAATCGTCAATATCCAACACACCAGATTAAATACGGGCTCGTTGGGTTATGTACGCTGTACTGGAAGAAGTGTGTGTACACTCAACAAGGATTCCACTACTCTTACAGAGTAAATAATATTGAGTTGATACTTGTCAAAACCGGACTTGAAAAACCCAGTGCTAGTATTTATCGATGAAATGGTTTTATCGAGGAATTTATTTTCTCTATAAAAGATATGTAACTATTATTATTATTTCTTTTAAAGAATTTCTAAAAGTATCAAAAGACAATGGGTTCTCAATATAAGCCAGGGATTAAAGGCAGTATTAGATATTGTCCCGTAAACTTATAACAATATTGGAAGTGGAGGGACACATCTGTAAACAAATCTTGAGATAGAAATACTTGCAAGTAATTCTCTATCTTCTGGAGGTTAATCACATTGTGTTAATGGACATTAATTGTGATTAGTGGAAGTCTAGGGATATAGATGACATTCAATAATCCTAATGGAGTATAGGAAAGGCGTTTTCTAGTAACAATGCTTTAACCAAAAGGTTGAGTACTTGGTCCCACAACCGGAAATAGGAGATCCATTTAGCTCCCACACACAAGGACTTTCTTAAAGTATTTAATTTAATTATTTATTAAATTAATTAATTTCTCTAAGTAATCACTATAAGTGAAGCTCTAAAAGGTGGAATCACATTAGATGTGAAAAACCAAATGGGTAGGACCCATTGGGGAATATTTTAAAAGAATAAGTAAAGTGACCAAAAGGGTTTAGAACCCATTAGGGGCGTGTGGAGTGGGGCCCACCTAGGGTGGGATGCCCACTTCATGGAGGTAATAATAATGGTTATTATTTAATTAGTTTCTAATAACTAATATCCATATTGGATAAGGTTAGTTAGTTAGTTATTAATTAAAGATTCTGTGTTGGACAATGATTCTATTAGTTTCTTACTAATCAAAGAATCCTAATTAGATTAGGATAAGGACAAGATTAGTTGGACACTAATAGATAAGATTAGTTTCTATTTTGATTAATCCTAATTAATTATGGAGAAATCAAATAGGAAACAAATTGAGGGTATCCTAATAGGATTAGGATAAGGATAAGATCCAAGATGGATCTATATATAGGGGTGGACATCCATATTGTTGGACACAATAAAAATTCCAGATTTTGGAATCCCTCTCCTCCCTCAATTTCACGCCTTCCCCTCTCCTTTCAAAGGTGTATGATCAGCCCCCTATTCCCCCTTTTCTTGTTCTCTTGAGTTCTAGCTTTTGAATATCAAGAAGAAGATCAAGAACCTATCTTGAAGATAAAAGATTGGATCTTTTATTCAAGATCTTAGGGCTAGAAATTTGGAAGGGCCATTAGCTTCCATTAGAGAAAGCTTTAAAGAAAAAGAACGTCCATGTGGATTGCAAAGGAGAGTTGACGCTTGTGATGTTTTGCCATTTTAGCATTCTATCTTGGAATTGACTTAACAATTTCAAAGTCGCAAAGGTTATTGTGATTTCTAACTTCATTGAATTAAAATCAGTTAGAATCTTAGTCAGATCTTGGGATTTGATGTATGCCCTCCAAGAACTGTTTTTCTAAAATTAAAAAGAGACATACTTTCATAAAGAGCATGGACGTAGGAGTCAAAATAGTGGTGTTACGGTCACTGCAACGACTCCTTGTTATGCATCTTCTAGGGATAGGATTCCCATTACAGAAGATATAACCTACTATGGCCACTTAAACAATGTTGTGTAATTGACATATTCAGAAAGCCTAAAATTTGTATTGTTTAAGTGGGACTGGGTTGATGTGATGTCACAGAGTAGAGGAATAAAGATTGATGTGAATGGGTTTACGCTTGTAAACTTTAAACACCTGCTCCCGACACACACTATGTCTTATGAACCATATGTTATGGCATATCAGGCAGAGCAGGTATTTTACGTAGAAGATCCTTCTGACCCAGATTGGCATGCTGTCATCAAGACAAAACCAAGAGACTTCTTTGACATGAATGAAGAATCTAGTGTGAACGATAACGCATTCAGAGAAAACGAACCATTCGATGACCAACATTTAGATTTCATTGAACATGACGATGATGGAGGTGTCGGTTTGGTGAGATTAGGGATTATCGGAATAATTGTTAATGCCCCCCTCAAGTACAACTCCAGCAAGCTCCTTCGACCGAATCTAGTGATGACGAGTTGAGTTGGACTATAACAATGAAACAGATAGAAATGACTAATATGTACCAACATATACAAATAGAAACAATGTAAGTTTAATCCAATCACGGAGGTAAACGAAGTTATTTTTTAAAGACCGATGCTATGGATTGTTTATTTGCATGTTAATGATGAAATAAAAATATTTTTATACGATTAAACTCTCTAAGTATGAAATTTCCTTTAATGAGTTGTTTATTTGCATATCAATGGTGAAATCCAGATAATTGTATGTGTTAAAACTCTCTAAGTATGAAATTTCCTTTAATTGGTTGTTTATTTGCATGTTAATGGTGTAATGCAAATATTTTTATGTGTTTAAACTCTCTAAGTATGAAATTTCTTTTAATTGGTTGTTTATTTGCATGTTAATGGCATAATGCAAATATTTTTATGTGTTTAAACTTTCTAAGTATGAAATTTCCTTTAATGAGTTGTTTATTTGCATGTAAATGTTCCAATCTAGATACTTTTATGTGTTTACACTCTGTAAGTATGAAATTTCCTTAAATTCATTGTTTATTTCTATGCTAATGGTGAAAGATCCTATAATTTTATGTGTTGAAACTCTCTAATTATGAAATTTCCTTTAATGAGTTGTTTATTTACATGTTAATGGCGAAATGCAAATATTTTTATGTGTTTAAACTCTCAAAGTATGAAATTTCCTTTAATGGGTTGTTTATTTGCATGTTCTTTTTCAGATGGATCCTATAGGACCTGTTGGGTCGCCACCACATGCCGAGTCCTCTGCACCTGCACTCAAGCCTATTAGGACCCGAGGCCATACCAAGATGCTGCGTATGCACGGTCTCCAACCGGGGGAGAAGAAGGATGTTGAGATTGACGATCTTGCCCAGCCCGTAGGGGAGGGTGGTAAGAAGTTAGGTCAGTTTTTGGGTACTCTAGCCCGTGACCAGCACATTTTCCGCTTTGATGCCGGTTGGAGGAACATCGACGCCAAGGCAAAGTGTCAAAACCCACTTACTCAGACATTTCATGAAGCACCAAGATTGTACGTATAGTATGGAAGATTGGTATTTATACAGTAGAAGTATAAGGATACATGTATAGATACTGTATAGGAAATCTCTAGAAGAAGGAGAGTGTGTAGAAACTATCTAGAAAAATCCTCAAGGGGAGGTGGGAGAATACTCTAGAACTAGAGGGGTTCTAGAAGCCTAGAGTCCTCCCTTAGAGCCTATAAAAGGGAAGGACCCCTTCATTTGTGGGCATCCAAACAATTGTAAGCATCCTTGAGTAATAAGAAGAGTGAGTAAAGTCTCTTGAGTTTTCTTGTTCCTTTGAGATCTTGTCTTGAGAGTGTTGAGAGAAAGGCTTACTCGGTCTTGAAGGGTCAAGTTATCGAGTGCCGCACGGTCATTACCGGGAGGAAGGATTAAGGTCGTGAAAAAAGGCACGTGCTTGGCTTCTAGTCCAGGTAATACGCAAAAAATATGCATGTCTTTTATTATTAGTTTTTGATTATGTAGTGTTCGTTATATTAGTTGAAAAATAAATCAATTAACAATGTGATCCAGGAAAAGTTCCAGGTCCCGCCTACCCAAGAGCATTATGTCTTCACTTCCCTCGAGCATAAGTGGAGAGACTGTAAGGGGAAGTTGAAATTGAAATACATGGACCCGGAGCTTGGACCGGCGGCCATCTATGCCAGATGCCCCCCCCCCCCAGATATTCCAGTGAGCCAGTGGCATGGCCTCGTCGATTATTGGTTCTCCGAGACGGGGATGGAATATCTTGATTAAGCTCTTTATTATAATAGGTAAAAGACTTCAATTATGTCACTTCTCCATTCTAATCGGTAATAAATTTCAATTTTACAGAAAAGAAGTGCTTAAAATAAAGCAAATCGGGAAAAGCATAAGGTGGTGCACACTTCTGGGTCGAAGAGCTTCGCTCACGTGAGAGACAGGATGGTATGTTCAAAGAAACATGGTTTTAATTTGGCAACTATCAAATGTTAAAAAGTTATGTTGACTGGTTTATGTTGTCATTATTGAAACTGTCACAGAAAAAGGCAAGCCCGACCTAGACAGCCTCGAGGTGTGCAGAGGTGTTAATCGCCACACACCAAAATACGAGTGGTGCACTAGTCAACGAGGAGGTTGGAGAGTTGATGGTTAGTAATCTTTTGAAATTGGAATAATCCATAATCTGAAATACTAAATTTTTTAACATTTGCAACATCCAACAACTGTTTCCAATTGTTTGTAGGGAGCTCCTAGCATAGCTACCAATTGGGTTGTAGGACAGCACGGTGCGAGATGATGTATTCTCCCAGGTCAAGCCGCCTGAGCATCCTAGGAGAATACGTGGTCTTGGATTAGGCCCAACCGCCACCCAGTTAGGCTGGTCATGATCGTCGAGCCATGCCAGTTCTGCTTTAGGAACTGCTGAGACCCAGATGCTAAGGGATCAGCTCGCAGATACGAGAGCACAAAAGGCGTCCGAACAAGCTCAGCTCGATAGGATTCAGTTGCTGCTCGACCGGGTATTACAGGGGCAGGGGTAGGTATATAATCTAACCGACATTAATTAAACATTTTTAATAATGTGATCTTGAATAATTTATTTACTCAAATACACCACGAACAACATTTAGGTGAGCCTTCGACAGCACCACACGCGTTTGAGTAGGTAAATGTTAATTTTGAAAGTTTTATTTCCTATTTTTAACTGCATTAGAGCATTCCTAGTAGCCTCACCAAATTTTACTCACCAAAATAGCCAAAACTCACAAAAAGTTATCTTGGTGAGCCACTTTTTTAAAACACTTCCAACAATAAAGGAAGGGAGAGAGAAACCTTTATTTTATTATTTGTGTGGGCCCACAAAAAGGAGGAAAAGATAAATTTTAGCTTTGGTGAGTGTACAGTAACTCACCAAATTTGGTGAGTTACTGTACACTCACCAAACCCAAATCTTTATTTTGCTGAGTTTTGGTGAGACTGCTGAAGAGAGTTTTTAGTACTTTTTTGCCATTTGGTTATTTTGGTGAGGCTGCTAGGAATGCTCTTATATATAATTGTTTTCCGTGGGCATGTATTTGGTTGTGGTAGTAGTGGTATTAGTGGTGGTGGACTAGTGGGTGGGTGGGTTAGTGAAGTTTATAACTCACTTTTATGAGTTATGTAGTATGTTAGTGATGGATGAACCTCACTTTTGAATGCCCAGTTTTTCTTCCCCGTAAAAGATTGGAAAAATAACCTTTTGATCTTCTTGTTTGTTATCTGTAGAATCAGTTCCCATTTTTAAAAAAAGATTCGCACAATTCTTTCATCAGCTTCATCAAAGAAAAACTGGGCTCAATAATTTTGTATGATGCAATTTCCATTTAACCTAAACTAACACTAGAACAGGTATCAGAGACTAGGTATGTGGAAGTTAGGTCATTTGAGTGCAGAATTACCATTCAAAGAATTCTTCACCTCTCCCAAGGGTGAGGAAGCAAACATCAAAATCAGCAGATGCCTCCGAGATGTGTACAATCTCACAAATTGTTCCAGTCCTTCATGTTAAATCCAAAACACCATCACCTTTATTGTATATAATCTTGAAGATTGCTTCCTCTCCCTAAGGGGAGGTAAAGATTTCTCTGAGCTATAATTCTCCTCTCAAACAACCTGACTTCCACATACCTACTCTGAATGTAGCTCTAAAATTAGTTGAAGATAGATGTCTTATGCATCATAAAGAATTATTGACCCCGGTTTGTCTTTGGTGGAAGTGATAAAAAAAAATTGTGCAAATGTCTTTTATAAATGGGTACTGATTCTATGGATAATAAATAAGAAAGATCCGATAATTTTCAATCTTCTATGGTAAAGAAAGAACCTCAAATTTCAAGGCTTCTATCTTAATGACCTCGGAATCGCTCGAAACCAACTCCAACACTTAGTATATATTGAAATACATGCTTTAGAAGAAACGGGATCAAAATCCGACCCTTGGTTTGGAATTGGTGGAAGGTTCTAGGTTTAGGCTATAGCATACTTGATAAACATGGATTCCGGCCTTCTCGGTGCCCAAATCGGGCAACCGGCATCGGAATTGCTTGAAACCAACTCCAATAATTAGGATATATTAAAATAGACGTGTTAGAAAAAACGGGATCAAAATCCAACCCCCGGTTTGGATTTGGTGGAAGGTTATAGGTTTAGGCCATATTAAACTTGACAAACATGGATTCCGGCCTTCTTGGTGCCCAAATTGGGCAAACGGCCTCGGAATCCCTCGAATCCAACTCCAACACTTAGGATATATTGAAATACATGTGTTACAAGAAAATGAATCAAAATTCGACCCCCGGTTTGGATTTGGTGGAAGGTTGTAGGTTTTGGTCATAGTATACTTGAGAAACATAGATTCCGACCTTCTCGGTATCCAAATCGGGCAAACGGCCTCGGAATCGTTCGAACCCAATCCTAACACATAGGATATATTGAAAATCATGCGTTAGAAGAAACGGTATCTAAATTCGACCTCCGGTTTGGATTTGGTGGAAGCTTGTAGGTTTAGGCCATAGTATACTTGACAAACATGGATTCCGGCCTTCTCGGTGCCCAAATCGGGCAAATGGCCTTTGAATCGCTCCAAACCAGCTCCAAAACTTAGGATATATGGAAATACACATGTTAGAAGAAACGGGATTGAAATCTGACACTCGGTTTGAATTTGGTGAAAGGTTGTAGGTTTAGGCCATATTATACTTGAGAAACATGGATTCTGACCTTCTCAGTGCCCAAATCAGGCAAACGGCCTTGGAATCGCTCGAAACCAACTCCAATACTTAGTATATATTGAAATACATGCATTACAAAAAATGGAATCGAAATCCAAACCCCGTTTTGGATTTGGTTGAAGGTTTAGGCCATAGTATACTTGAGAAACATGGATTCCGGCCATCTCGAGGCCTAAATTGGGTAAACGGCCACGGAATCGCTCGAAACCAACTCCAACACTTATGATATATTGAAATACATGTGTTAGAAGAAACGAGATCGAAATCCGAGCCCCAGTTTGGTGGAAGGTTGTAGGTTTAGGCCATAGTATAATTGAGAAACATGGATTCCGGTCTTCCCGGTGCCCAAATCGGGTAAATAGGCCTTGGAACCGCTCGAAACCAACTCCAACACTTAGGATATATTAAAATACAGGCGTTAGAAGGAATGAGATCAAAATCAGACCTCCGGTTTGGAGTTGGTGGAAGGTTGTAGGTTTACGCCATAGTATATTTTATAAACATGGATTCCGGCCTTCTTGGTGCTCAAATCGGGCAAATGGCCTCCGAATTGCTCCAAACCAACTCCAACACTTAGTATATATTGAAATATATGCGATAGAAGAAACGGGATTGAAATCCGATCCCCGGTTTGGATTTGGTGGAAGGTTGTAGGTTTAGGCTATAGTATACTTGACAAACATAAATTCCGGTCTTCTCGGTGCCAAAATCGGGCAAACGGCCTTGGAATCACTCAAAACCAACTCCAACACTTAGGATATATTGAAATACATGCGTTAGAAGGAACGGGATCGAAATCCAACCCACGGTTTGGATTTGGTGGAAGGTTGTAGGTTTAGGCCATAGTATACTTGACAAACTTGGATTCTGGCCTTCTCCGTGTCCAAATCAGGCAAATGACCTCAGAATCACTCGAAACCAACTCTAACACTTAGGATATATTGAAATACATATGTTAGAAGAAACGGGATCGAAATTCAACCCCCGGTTTTGCTTTGGTGGAAGGTTGTAGGTTTAAGCCATAGTATACTTAACAAACATGGATTCCGACCTTCTTGGTGCCAAAATCGGGCAAACAGCCTCGGAATCGCTCGAAACCAACTCCAATACTTAGGATATATTGAAATACATGCATTAGAAAAAATGGAATCAAAATCCAAATCCCGTTTTGGATTTGGTTGAAGGTTTAGGCCATAGTATACTTGAGAAACATGGATTCTGGCCTTCTCGAGGCCTAAATTGGGCAAACGGCCACGGAATCGCTTGAAACCAACTCCAACACTTATGATATATTGAAATACATGTGTTAGAAGAAATGAGATCGAAATCCAACCCCCGGTTTGGATTTGGTGAAAGGTTGTAGGTTTAGGCCATAGTATAATCGAGAAACATGGATTCCGGTCTTCCCGGTGCCCAAATCGGGCAAATGGCCTTGGAACCGCTCGAAACCAACTCCAACACTTAGGATATATTAAAATACAGGCGTTAGAAAGAATGAGATCCAAATCCGAACCCCAGTTTGGAGTTGGTGGAAGGTTGTAGGTTTACGCCATAGTATATTTTACAAACATGGATTCCGGCCTTCTCGGTGCCCAAATCGGGCAAATGGCCTCCGAATTGCTCCAAACCAACTTCAACACTTAGGATATATTGAAATATATGCGATAGAAGAAAAGGGATTGAAATCCGACCCCCGGTTTGGATTTGGTGGAAGGTTGTTGGTTTAGGTCATAGTATACTTGACAAACATAAATTCTGGCCTCCTCGGTGCCAAAATCGGGCAAACGGCATTGGAATCACTCAAAACCAACTCCAACACTTAGGATATATTGAAATACATGCGTTAGAAGGAACAGGATCGAAATCCAACCCACGGTTTGGATTTGGTGGAAGGTTGTAGGTTTAGGCCATAGTATACTTGACAGACTTGGATTCTGGCCTTCTCCGTGTCCAAATCGGGCAAATGACCTCGGAATCACTCGAAATAAACTCTAACACTTAGGATATATTGAAATACAGATATTAAATGAAACGGGATCGAAATTCAACCCCCGGTTTTGCTTTGGTGGAAAGTTGTAGGTTTAAGCCATAGTATACTTAACAAACATGGATTCTGACCTTCTTGGTGCCAAAATCGGG